>CM021766.1:17884992-17905308 GCA_011076525.1 Nettapus auritus | reverse complement strand
CGGCCACCTGGGCGCCGGCCGCGGAGCTGGGGAGCCGCGGCTCGCCCGTCCCCGCCGCCCCTCCGGGGCCTCCGCCGTGCCCCAGCGCCGCCCGCCCCGGCCTCGCCTCTCCCCGGCCCCGAGGGGCGCTGCCCCCGCCGCCGGCCCCCTCTAACTCTCGCACAGCTCCGACCCCTTCGGCGGCTCTCGTCGCCGTCCCCTTTCCCCCGCCTCCGGGCCGGCGGTTTGTGTTCCCTCCAAAAATCCGCCCTGCTCCTCCTCAGACGACACCGAGAGGGCAAGAGCTGCCTGCCACCGCCCACCCCGCCGTGTGGAGCGCGGAGCGGCGGGCCCCGCGCTTCTCCTCTCCTCCCCAGCAGCTTTTTCGGGTTCCTCACGGGAATAATCGCCCTTTTTCTGCCCTGGGGAAGGATTTAGCGCTTCTGTGGCAGGCCCCGAGCTGCACCTGGTCCTTGCGCTCCCGGGGGCTCTGAGAAGAGGCCAGGCCGGTGCCCCGCAGCCTGAGGGCTGGCAGGAGCCTGGCCGCGGTGCCTCGGTGACGGCACCGAAAGTAAACGTGTCCCCCGTGTCCCCTGCTTCGATCTTAACCACTGAGAGACCTCTTTATTTATTTATTTATTTTTCTTTCTTTTCCTGTTCTAGAACAGCGACTGGACAGCTGAAGTCTCTGTGAAAGGGAGCTATGAAAAATACAGTGACTTGTATGAAACGGTAAAGATCTCGTCTCGTTTGTGCCCTCAAAACAATAATAATGTGCTGGTGTTTTGTGGTTTTATTTATTTACTTAGCAATTCTCAGTGACCTCAGAAAGGAGGTGACTGGCCTGCTTATCCAGCAACCCCTCCCATCACAGCAGGTAGGAATATTGCCTTCCTGAGAACTGAGAAGAGTCTGAACGTCCAAACGCTGATTCTTGTCGACTGGTCATATCTACTGTCTACTGAATGTAAAAGTATATCACAACACAAGTCTGGTCACCCTGATTTAGATGCCTACCTACAATTCTACATGATTCCATGAATTTCTGTAGACATATATAAAGTTAAAACCTGTGTATTTTCTGAAGTCAATGTGTGAAGGAAAAGTTAGACCCCCATTTTCAGGTCCTCATAAATTTCTGATGTTAAGGACTACTTAGTGGCTGAACCTGACCTGGACCAGAGATTACGTACACATATTTTAATTAAGCATACTGCTGCCCAGCTAGCAACTCAGGATCATTTTGTCAAGTTCCCTAATCATTTCTCATTGACATACAACATTTAATGATTTATTTGCCATCCAACCCCTGAGCAAACTTATAATATCATCCAGTCCATGGTTGTCAAGACGTTGAAAAGATCAGAGTTAAAATCACCTGAGATTTTTAAGGGATGAGGAAGGGGAACAATTGGGGAACTTTTGCTGTTTGGAAGCTGTTATCAAACAAATCCAAGAACTGTTGCTGTCTCCTTGGCTGCATACTGCTCTCTGCACTTTAGTCGCGCCAACCTGCAGAACATCATTGAAAATCTATTATGTATATAAAATAGCTTCCATGTATTCATGATCATCACTTTTCCTATGGGAACCACAGACTCCAAACCTAAATTAGCATCATAACTAATATCCATGTAGAAAGTTGTCAGATTTATAAAATGTCTCAGAGATTTAAACATGAATAGACTATCTGAGCAATCATTTAGTATCTAGCAAGTCTATTTATATCAGCAGAGCTACATCGATACAGTGACAAATCTTCCATTTTTATTTTCTTACATTGCCAATCAAATTCTCTAGCTTTAGGTCTCAAAATATACAAGCGAGGCGAAAATATCACAGAGGAAAATGTAATTCTAGAATCACAAATTATTTCATGGCTTGGCTAAGGAAATAGATCTTATTAACTTTGCGAAGGTTATATTTGTGTAATTATCAAAAGAATATTTATACATATTTATACTACCAAATCTTCATTAAACTATATGAACTTCATTTTCTTCCTCATAATCACAGTTTTCTATTTTCTGTGGCAGATGTTTTTTGCCTGGGGGGCTGGGATATCTTTAGGACTTCCATGTGCTGTAATTTTTCACTCTAAATATGGTGTCATATTTGCGACAGGAAAACTTACAGAAGGAGGCAAGCTTTCAGAAACGAGCTCGTTATCTCAGATTCATAACACACAAGAAAAATCTCAGAGTCTCCAAGCCACCTTTGAAAGTGATTTAATAAAAGAGGTTGCAAAAGCAGAATTAGGGTAACCGAGAGCTATAATTTCACTTTCTCACCTTCTAGTCTGAAAGTGTTGACACATATTCTGTTAGCAGACAGCTGCAGCAGCTTAAAGTGTTAGCACCATCCTACTGTTTATTATCACTCCTTGCTAAAGAGTATCATCCCCACAGGAGAGCTGGTGCAGATATCTCTGAGCGCATCTCAGCCACTTCAGTGCAAAGTCTAGCAGCTCCGCTTGAACTGCAGAGGCAGGCGGAGTTAAGCCTACGCTGCCGTTCTGGGGCTGAGGCGTGCTCGGTCATTTTGTGGTGCCAGTTCTCCTGGGTCAGTGATGATACGAACAGGGGGCTGTATCTTTTTAAACTCATATTTGCCAAATGAACACGTTGATATCTTGAGAACACAGAAATTCTGAAGGCTAAATTGTGGATATCAGAATTCTCTTGGGCAGGTAGACCAGAGGACTGAAACTCATTACATTAAATATGTTTGAGGTACCTGCCCCCTGCCCACATGGTCCTTAGCATCTACCTCTGGCAGAGCCCAAGGGCCTGCCTTTCTCTCACACCTATGACGTGTTTAGACATCTAAACTGCACCCAGCCCACGGTGAGGCAACTCGCTTCCCATGTTGTCCATGCCATGTCGCAAACCCTCTCTTCTCTCACCACATGTAGCCCACCGTGATCTGTCAGAACTGAGTTGCAGGCAGTTGGCTCGGCTCTGGGTAGACCCAAATGTCCTACCCTTGGGTTAGAGGGAAATGCAAGTGCAGAGAAACAGAGGATAAAGTGAGAGCAGGTTTCTTACGGGATTTTTTAGATTAGATTAGTGTGGAGTACCTGGTAGGGTAGATTAGATAGGGAGTAGTAGGAGATAAGAGTAAACCCTGGGTATTTTGTGCTGGGGTGGGGGGAAGGCTGAGGAGTTAAGTCTGAGGAGTTAAATAAGAAAAGGTCCAAGTTTAAAGGACCTAGTATTGGAAATGAAAGGTAGAGTGAGTGGGAAGAGATAGGATTCTGAGTAAACGTTTGTACTGACGTTTGCCCTGAGAAATTCTCACTTGTGGGAGCTGTTGAGGTAAGGCTTCCCACCACAGACCCCAGCTGCTTAAATCTCACAGGCAGGGTCAGCTTTGAGAGGGTCAGGCTGAACATAGACACCTCTGCAGTTCCTCTGTTTCAGAGAATGCTGCTGCCTCCCTGGCAGCCTTTGTGAGCACCACGGTGAGCAGCCTGGCTACAGACTTCTTCCAGCGCATGGCCAGGGCACCAACATCCATCTAACAGCTTCCACGTTCCAGAGGATGTTGACTGGTGCCCTACATGAGGATGATTCATTACATTTTCCCCAGAATGGGAGATCAAAAAATGCACGATGAACACATTTTTCATTATCTGATGTATTCAAGATACTGCAGCTGGAATACAGTTCCTTCCTAGATATATAAAAGCCTTCTGTGTAGTCATGAGTAGAGCCACACAGTAATCTAACCATTGTCTGCAATCATATTTGCTTTACAGATTTCTGCATTAAGATTCCTGTGATTCAGGCATGATGCATGCAACGGTTTCCCATCCAGCACTAGCACATTATTCATCCTAGATATTATTGGTGATGGCTGTTTTGTTAGTAATTGTACCCTAATACTCCCATCTCACTCTATGGTCTTTCCTATCATCTATATTCTGGCTGCAGAGATTAATCTCATCACTGCCATGCCTACGCCTTGGCTCCCACGTGTACACTGAACTATGACCAAAGTGCCTCCTTGCTTTTATTTCAATCATCTTCACAGGAGATCACACCTACCTCACTTGGCCCTGGATGCTGAAGCTTTTCAAGTGCTGCAGATCACTGCCAAGAGGAATTGAAGCCAGCCTGCCACTGGGTCTATAGTAAGAGATTTTGGCATCCCAAAGCTTCAGCAGTGCTGTCTCCACCAGTTACAGGCTGCTATGCAATATCCCCTACAAGTAATTCCATTTTGAGTGCATACTGCATTCTGCATGGCTTAGTCCCCAGGTATAATCTCTGCCTAGCTAAAGTTGTGATGAAGAGGAAGCATTGCCTACTGGAAAGCCAGAGAGGATGCTGAAGATGTGTGGTGGGGTGTGCATCTTGCGAGTGGTAAGGTATCTTACTACAAACAGAAAAATGTATTGAAGACTTGGAGAAAAATGTATAGCATGGGCTCCAACCTGGGCGTGAGATTGATTGCCAGCAGTGCCCGTGAATAACGGGATGTGCAGAGCAGCTCCAAGGCAAAGCTGGACATGTGTTGGGTTGAACAAAGGGGAAGTACAGTACTGTGACTTCTTGGGCATGGAAACAGACCAGAGCCAGCATCACCAGGCTCACTGAATACAGGTGAGGAGGAGAAAAAGGGACTTGGTAAGACCAGAAGTCTGTCACTGCTGACTCAGATGTCCTCAGAATATCCTCTGCCACTAAGCTAACTGGTCCAATGGACAATGCAGACTCTTGCCTTCCCCTCAGATCTGTCCTGCTGCCATAGCTGACAATGACTTGAGGCAATGAGACAGCTTGAGTGTGATATCACGTGAATGGATGGCAGCTTCAGGACCTGAATCTTCACTCAGGAAGTGAAGATCACTGCTAGGTGTGCTCAGGGAGTCTGTGGGGAATATTTCTGGCTGTGCTTTCAGGACACATGTCCCCTGTACTGTAGCCACTAAGTAGAGATGTGCATGGGAAGGGAGCAGTCATCTGTGCAGAAGCTACAGAGACTGCCTTCCCTGGCTTTATTTCCTATCCTGTGCCAGCGCAATTCCCCAACCCACTGCTTTGAGGACACCTCAGCTTCTTTCCAGCAACAGCATGAGACCACAGAACTTTTCCCCCAAGGGCGAGTGATGGTTCTACTGTCCTGACCTGAAATATGTGTAGAAATGGTCAAGTTGCCTCCTCCCATACCAGCTGTGGGATGATGTGGTGGATGGGAGGAGTGGTGGTTTGCCAGGCATCCTGGTTTGGGGGCAGGTTTCTCTGAGGCAGAAAACTGGATCTTACCTTTCATCGCTACCCAAAGAAGATATGTTTTATCCAGGCTGTGTTTGGCTGCTGTTTGCTGGCACTTTTTGTTCTTCTCCAAGGCATCTGGAGACCTAATCTGAGAACATCTGTACTTGTGTATATGTATATGCCTCCAACACCTTTTCTTTTGCAAACAGGAGGTGTGACATGACCACAACAGCAGTGTTTGTCAGCACGGACTAAAAGCCAGGGTTTGGAAGAGGAAGCAATGAGCTGCTTATTCTTGGAATACTTTGTGTTTGAGAGTACCAACAGAGAGTAGCCTTTTGGCTTCTGGCAGTTGTTTTGGATACCAGGTAGTTACCCTATGAGAAGCAGCATCTCAGCTGATGTGTCCCCTGGTCTTCAGCATGGTCTTCTCACATAACAAAGTTGAGGCATGAAGGGAGAGCTGTCTCTCTCAGGATGTTGCTCCTCATGCAGTCCGGGTGACAATGTCTGAGGCTCCAGGAGAAGCCAGGATTTCACAGAGAGATGACTGCTCCGCCTGGCCAGCACCACTGAAGCATCACCAAGCAGAAGGCTGCGTGCAGGTAAGAGGTCTGCGGTACTTCATTTCCCCTCAGAGCAAGGATGATGAGTAGTGAGGCAGGTTATTCTTCCATGTGTCCAAAACAGAGATGGTGAGAAGTTTTGGGTGTGCTGTGCATTCACACCCAAGTACTTCTTTATGCTGCCGCATGTGCATGTATATGGTTTCCTTGAACTGGAACCAGAGGTGTCTGCGTGAGGCTACCAAAGTGTGCAAAGGCAGGCTGATGCACACCCTTTGCAGCAGTAAGCCTCAGTTGTTCGCTCTAAAAGCAGAACTCGGTACTCTGTAAAGAAGTATGACATTGTTCAAGCCTGCAGGAATTTAACATCATCCAGACAAAGACAAAAACAAATTCAAGCATAATTCAGTGTGCCCAGGGGAATTAGCTGCAGCGTAAAATCTGAGCAAACAGATTATGATGAGGAGGAGCGCAGCAGAACTTGCTTTACTTTTAGCTCGAGTTCCTAGCAATGAAAAGCTACTGAAACACTTAGAAACCATAAGCAAAGCAAAACTCTTGTTTTTCTCATTTTGCTGTTGGAAACTGTCACTGTGGAATAACAACTTGTTTCTGAAAATGCCATGCATGTTGTTTACAGCAAGATTTCCTAATTTTGTAAAGGGCTAGAGGGAAAAAAAATCACTCCCATCTTTTCTGCATTCACTTAAACTATCAGCAGTCTTTCATTTGTTTTAAATCAGAGGAGCCGGAGTCTAACAGATAAAGTCATCAGCCTCAGTCCTGTTGAGAGTTTATTCACTTTAGGTCAAACAATGTTAACTTGTTTTAGAAAGCCAGCAGGGACTATTAGATGTGCAGTGTTTTCCCTCAAAACCATCCCCTCCCACACACACACAAGTTTAAAGAGTTCAACACAATGAACATCCAATCTATTTAAAATTGGCCATGACAGAAAAGATCTAATTGCTCAAATGGTATAGAAAAGTGAAATGACAATTTGGGTTACCTTAACCCCTCTGCTGAAATAACAGCTCTGTCTTTGGTTCTCTGCTGTCTGCTGAGAGGTGATAAATCAGCCCTATTTTGTAAAATGTTTAGTTTAACTACTTAACTGACAATTTAGGTGGAAGTAGCTGGTGATGAATTGACAACAGTGTTATCACTCTGTCCTTGCTTTATCACATCAGCAGCAGCTTGATCTGCTGATTAGTGAGTCTGCGCTGCAGTAGCACAGAGGTGCGAACAGTCATCTCCGAAATTCAGGCTGCCCGTCTTGTATTTCTTCTGACTGCCCACAGCTTGCCTCCAAGGGGACAAGGTGTGACAGCCTCCTCCTGAGCCCTGGCATTTGACAGGTCTTCCTCTAGAGATGGGGCTGGGTCAAGATAGCTTTCAAGCACTGAGCAGATCAGGAAGAAAAATAATGCATTTATATCATCGTAATATATTCCTTTCATTAGAACCCTCCCTCCTTCCAACAATGACATGCTCCACCCAAAGGCAATATATCAGTTGCTGCTTTCTTATTTTGGCCACTCTGTCCAAAGAGCTTTTACTTCACTTTGAGCTCATCACAACATCACTGGCAGATATCTGGTAGAAACCAGGTACTCACCTCTAAATCTGACTCCACGTGCCGCTACTTATGCCGACCGCTGCTCAGGTCTCTTTTCACTGAAGAGAGACACAAGAGATGCTCTCTGGGACAGCAGGAGCCATCTAAAGGCCAGAAGTTCTCTAAACCTGTAAGCTGATTGCTATTTTTTTTTCTTCCCACTAGCAAGATAGAAAATGGGGAAAGAGCATCCAGGAAAGCATGAAGCTCCTCACCCCTCCCAGAGGAAAAAAATAAAAAAAAATGTGGGGGAAACTGGATTGTATTATTGTATTTACATCTGTATAGTGTGGATTTTCCCAAATAGGCTGGATTAGGAATGTGTATGGTAATTTAACAGAGCTAATCTGTCATCATAGCTTCCTGGAAGGAGTCTTATAAATTTCCCAGAAAGCTACATCCAGCCTCCAGAGAGAGGATTATCTGTGGATGATGCTTTCAAGGAGAAGAAAATATTGGACCTTATTCCCTTTTAGTCTTCCACAAACCCTTTGAACAAAAGTCAAATTCTACAGTAGGTGCTGGCTGATCAGAATTAGATATGCTCTGTAATGAGTGATTTCTGCTCCAGTTTTAGCAAACAGATGAGACAACTGTGGGCAGGAGGCACACCTGGAGCTGGGTTCGGGTTCCAGGTGACTCATCTGCCTGGATGGGAAAAAAAAAAAAGAAACCCAGCCATGTGAATGATTACATCTAAGGAACATAAGGAAGAGAAATGCTCATTTATTTTAAACAAGCCATGTTGACTGCCTATGCAAACTTTAGAAGAAAAAACAAAAGAAACATGCATTTGAACTCGCTGGAGAAAGCATTGAATATAACATGTTTCCAGTGTGACTAAACTAATTGTCACACTGTGCGTTTTGTCCCTGTTAGGAATGGATTTAGAGATGCAAATCTAGACAGAAATCAATCCAGAAATCCAATCAGCAATAACACAATGCTGTCAGAAGTCAAAATGAAAGTAATGAGCTAAAAAACAAAGCCACGTTTACAGAGTGTTTTCAGCCCAGCCTTCTGCTGAGACACCCTCAGATGTTCATTTCAGAACTGCTTTCCCAGAAGGAAGCAGCAGCCAAATATTTTAACTCATTAGATATACTCAAATTCTTCAGTGCAGCATTGGGCTGTTTCGCATGCACCAGACTCCAAATGGCTCCATGTGGATGCAAAGTATGTCCACACAAAGGTCATTTGCAGGATTAGACCAAAGAATTACAAGGGAAGCAAGGGGAAACAGTCCAAGTTAATTTAATTCTCAAGGCAGTCCTTAAGCCCTAAGCAAAACACAAAACAAACTCTGTGCACAGCAATGCAAAGCATTTCCCCCCCAAAAAATGTAAGGACAGGGTTTAATCTTTTTGATACAGTAAGAGTGGTCTTTGCTTTTCATCAGGTGGGGGAGGACTATCAGATTTCAGCTGCCTGAGGTGAGGGCCACAAGCATTATACAACTTCTATAAAGGTAATTAGCCTTAATAACTGGGTCTGGTTAATATATAAAAAAAAGAAACCCAAAGGGAAAAGCCTCTGTATTCCTGTTTGCTCTTCTCCTTTCCAAACCTGTAGTACCGGCCGCAGGAGAGGCAGGCTCTAATCCATTTCCCCTAAGCTATGTCAGGACTCCTCGTTTGGAGACATCGTTATGGTTTAGAGAAATCCTGATGAAAGCCAGAGAAAAAGCAAAGATTTGTACCAGTCATCATTTGTCAAACTTCTCTGTTCACTAAGACCTTTTTGTGTGTGTGTGCTGTGTTGATGGCTTCCATGTTTATTTTATCTGCTTTCCTTTATTTATTGTTTCTTTTACAAAGAAACACTTGCTACAGCATTGCCAGCCCAATAATTTTCTTAATATTTAGCAGTGCTGCCTCTTGAAATGCGTGATACCTCTGAAGCACAGAAGAGTTAAAGGAAAATAAACAGATTACTGCAACTTTGAGCATTTCAAAACAGAGGTAAATAACAGCTGTGCACAGCTCAAGTCCCCTTCCAGTACTTAGCTGCTGTAGCGAAGGGACGAACTCAGAAACACTGCAACAGTCATCTTTTGGCTTTTCCTCCTGGGAGATGTTTCCTGACTCCAGCTCAGAGGATTGTGCTCTTCTTGGTCGTGACAAAATTGGTTGCGCAAGGGCAAAGAGTAAGACACGCTGTTGTATTACTGGAAAGGATGCTCCCTGCCACTGCCTCCTGAAGACAACCAGCACAGGCAGCAGCCTCCTCTAGCTGCACCTAAAACCAGATGGTTATTTCACAGACAGCTGGGCTGGTGAAGCTCTCCCCAACATGTGAATAACACTGGATGTGGTTTTACACATTTCTTCAAAGCCAGATAATATCAAACCACTTTCTTTGCCCCTCTGACTGTTTTCTGCTACTCTGCATTGAAAGAGGGCTTAGAGACAACTCGGCCAACCTGTGGCAGGGAGGTGGGCACTTCTGGGTGAGGGGCTAGGGCTGTGAGACAGCTTCTTGCAGCATCCATCCCATACCGATGCTGGAGCCACTTAATACTGTCAGATGTGGCCCCTGTTTCAGAGCAGGCCGGCAGATTGCTGTGGGCTGTGTTGGGGCTCTCTTGACTCTCTTCAACAGCCAGCAGATCCACTTAGTCACTAAATGTTTTGGTTCTCCTCAGATAAATGCCAGAGCTTTATTCTTACGGCCTGGACTATTGTAGTTTTTGCTCATTTTACATTAGCTCCCTGCAAGGCTTTTCAGCCTCTGCTCATCCAGTTTCCATTGACTGTGCACAGGATACGTGCAGAATCTAAAAGTTCTTTGGAGTATTGGCTGGAAATGCTTTAATTAAGTGGCTCTCACACTCCCTCTCTCCTTCTGGCTTTTAATGAAAATACTTGCTTTTGCTTCCAATTCAGAGCATGAGCACTGCTGAAATATTGAAAATATTGATGGATTAGTACAGCATATGCCGGGTACTCTCTTCCCAAAATAAGAACATCTCATTCCCCTTTAGCTCAGTGCACCCTTCAGTTAAGAATGAGGAGCTCTTGTTACGGATAAAGCTGTTCCAACATGGCTCCGAGTGCAAGCACATCCTTGCAAATCTGGCTGCAGTAGGGCTCTCATTCTGGGCAAACAAGGAGCCTAATAACGCAAACTTCTGACACCCTGAGGCAAATAAAATTTTCTGCATGCCTTGTGCTCTCTGCTCCAAGAGCGCTAGACACTAAGGGCGGTATCCATGGCACCTGATTTTACCCACCTATAAATTATTCATTTGATCTGAGCTCATCATCTAGGCTCTCTTAATAGTCAATGAAGTCGCAGAAGCTGACAAGAAACGTTCACACCACTCTTCTAAGAGGGATTGCTTCAGCTTTTTGTTTCTCTTCACTGACTGTTGGGAGAGCCTGAACTTCTGTAACTGCAAGGATTTATTATTAGTCTGTTTTCTTTTTTTTTTTCACCCTCATATTGTGGGAATAACAATGAAAGTAACACTTTATTCCTATGTATAAAACAACATCCTTCTGATGAGGATAAGCAGACTGCTGTGCAACTCTGTTCTGCATAGCTGCTGGTATACAAGTATCAATTATTTCTATATTAAGAAATACGCACGGCATGAGTTAACATTAAAGCCTTCATCTGAATGTGTAGGGGAAATTTTCGCCTGGTAGCGTTGCTGTTAACCAAGTGGATTAAGTGAGACATTTCAATTACATTAATTAGGTATTTCCTAATTCTTTGGCTTATCGCTTTATAAATTGCAATGCTTTTCTGCAGGGTGAGAGCAACAGTGTGGCTGTGCTACAGGATCGGCATTACTAGAGGTTTGCTTTTGGTAAGGAAGGGCTTTTTATTCTAAACAAAGCACCAGGACCAGTATTTTGAAAGCTTCTGTAAAAGAAAATATTGATTTTCAATTTAGTTTCATCCATCATGTTACAAAACTTAGCAGTCTGTCTGTCGCAGAGGATACCAGGGATGTTTGTGGCCCTGGAAACAGTCTGCCTGGTGCACGTCATTTTTATTGATACGGAAATCAGACCCATTTAATACTGATAAAGAATTGAGCAGTGGTGTCCACTAGCATAAGAAATAATTAGAAAATCATTGCACAACTGACTTATACACAAGTCCAGAAAAAAACTATTCTATTGAGCCATGATATAAGTGACCTCTACTGAGGTGAAGAGTTAGGCGTTACACACTGCCAAATGTGCTAAAACTGAATTCAGATCTTGTCTACACTCTAACGAGTTTTGTTTGTTTGTTTGTTTTTGATGTTGTTCATTGGAGATCTATTTGCTATGGCAGCACAGTAGAAAGACCTGCAGAACAGATATTCTCTGGAGTGTTCTGTAGCAGGGAGTGCCTAACACCTTACTGTTGGTTATTGTTAGCTGGAGATCTGTCCCTTCCATATAACTGGAGCTGAGAACCAAAGCCTCCCTACAACAGATTATTTTCCAGCCCTTGTGGTTGCAGAGACAGCCTTTGAGTATGACTTGAACTTAGACCAGTGCAATTCCTATCCTGATGCTGCCAGCAAACAGCATGGAACAATAACTTTGTTATCCAAGAACTGCCACATTTATCACAGCCAGGATGTTAATTTAGGAAGCGAATACAACTCAGCATTTTAACAGCATTTCTACGGTAGGGCTGAGTGTATTGGAAGGTATGCCAGAAGTCAAAGGTGCTGTTGATTAGGGTTGTGGGTTTAAAGGGGAAGCAATGAAGTTTTGGAAAGGATGTGCCAGTGGGATCAAAGATGGACTTAGTCTTGTGAGCATTAGCACAGCAGAAACTATGATTCAGGGCCCCATCCAACACATGTAGAAAGCATTTGGCAGTAAGAAAGGCTTGAGGAGAAACCCTTGTATTTCAAAGAGTGCCAGAGCGCTGAAGTAGCTGGGTAAGGCCTCTGTGGATCATGTGGTGGCAGATCCCACAAAGCCCTCCAAAGCCTTTGCACATCTCACCGTGTGTTCTCCTTTATCTGCTTGCCTTTGGTTCAAGAAGTAGCCTCCCACGCATTCCCGAGTGCCAGAATTACAGCCACCCACTTGCTCCTCGTAAAAGGCTCTGGTTCTGCTGTGACAGCCTTTGGGACAGGGTGCTGGGGGCGGCCTGCAGCTCCCAGAGAGCGGGGAAGTGCAGTGGTGTGGCTGAAGGATGATCTGATATGTGTATTCATCTTTATTTCAACACATATGCATACAAAATCATGAATATAGTGCTGGATATACTGCTCATTTTCCTACTTAATTGTAAGAAACCCCCTTTTCATGTTTCTTTGAGATTGACATCAGACTGCTGCTGTATCACAGGACTGCAAAATGCAGTTTGTTTTTGTAAGACACTTCCCATCTTGATCAGCAGGATTTACAGTAGAAGACCCTTGTCAATGAAGTGAAACCAAGCCTGTGGGTAGACCAGGGCCCATTACTCCCTTCACAAACCTATTGTGGTACGATCACCTACAAAGCCCTGAGGGCCTGTACGATACAGGTAGCGTGTTAGGTATCCCACCCATGTTCATTACAAACTTCATGATTTGCTGTTTCTGTGGAGAAATCCCTACAAGCATGGGAGCCGATCTCCAGTCATGTGACCGATCATACATGTAGCCCATAATTACAGAACTTGTATTCGGTGAGCAATGCTTGCAATGTGCATTTCATCTACTATGTAGTTGGATGGAAGTACATAGCTCCATCCTTATTTCAGTCTAAAAGCATGCAAGTGTTTAGCGCTGAACCAGAAGGGTATCTTTTCCTGTTGTACCTCCGAAGTAGTTCTGTTATGCAGATCTGCTCCTAAACTAGCACATAGATGTCACTTAGAGACAGGTTGTAATGGGAAACATTTGGGTTTTGGCTAGATTAGTGCATTTAAATGGATCAATGATGAGATGCAGCTGCAGGGTGGAGGCTCTTTAAAAGCTGCACTTCTCATTGCCAAATATAATGAAATACGGATGACTTCCAGCTAACTTACTGTTGATCTTCATATGAGGGAAATTTTGCAACATGAGTATTTGATACTGTAAAGCTACACTGTGGAAAATAAAAATTAAGAAAAAAAGATATAGAGGAATTATAAAGATAAGACATAAAGAGAGGAAGCAAAAGACAGAATAAGTAAGATAAATGTGAAATGAGTTGGAGACAATCACAAATGAGTTGGAAATCAGAAGTGTTAAAACTTCATGAACAAGAGATGAAAAGAATGTAAAATATAACAGATAAAAGGAGTAGTAAGGAAATGTCAGTAAAAGAATTATTGCAAGCAATCACAATTACTGATACAAAGAAGAAAATTCTTCAGGGAATAAAGTGTGAAGCTATACAAATTCACAGCTAAGAAAGTGAGCCTGGGTCTGAACTGAGAACTTTTACCAAAAGAGGTAAAATAATTTATTTTTTTTGCTATGCTCTACTTGCAGCTCCTGATTCAGATTGCATTACGTACCTAAACTTACCTGTTCAAATATATAAGAAAAGGAGACTCAAAGTAGTTCAGATCAATCTTGCTTCCCAAGTTGCTTCGTTTCTCCATCTGTATATCTACCACAGCCGTTATCAGTTTATTTACTTCTTCTCTGATTGTAAGATGGGAAACTCTTAGGCATCCCGTGGTAATCCAACAACAGTTCAGAAAAATACAGCCTTTTGCCAGCTGAGAAAAAGAACATTCTGCATGGAGTCACTCAGCTGAAAAAGAAACAACGCACACAAAAAAAGCGCCTGACCTGTTGTCCTCTTCAGCAAACTGTAGAAAATGAAAACAGTTCTAGAGATAACAAAAGTCAATTTTTATCAGATCCTTAAATTTGCAGACAGCTATGCGTGTGATTTTACTCAAAAGAAATCCTCAAAATGTGACCCAGTTTGGGTTCAGCTTTCTTCAGCACTTCAGTCCAAAAAAAAATGCATTGCTGTAGACTTCAACTGATAGGAAATCTATCTGTGTGGAGAAAAAGAGAAACTGTGGACTAACCGCTGAAGCTGGATAACCTGCAGTTTTACATAACAAAAGGCTTTAAAAGTGCAAATGGACAAGAAGGTCCCTTGTAGCTTCCCTAAACTTGCCTCATTGCGTTCATTGCTTTTCCAAGTTTTTGCACAACTGTTGTTGGCCTGCTCTTTTTGAGAACTGGAAACTTGAATCCTTTATGGGAAATAATACAATTCTGGGGCCAAATCCTACCTCCGTTAACTGTACGTGGAGCTGGACTGCTCCTCACGTGCAGTAGAGTGAACCAGGACAGCAGATGTTGTTTCTAGCAAGCAGCACTTGTGAGGTTAGTGGGCTGACAGTCCCTGTAACATAACAGCAAGGCTGTATAAAGTGGTTCACATTTAAATTGCTTCAGCTCTGCCATCTAGGGGAGCTCAGCCCAACAGGGTACCAGGCAGGGGAGGCAGTCCAAAACAAAGGAGATTTTTGGCAGAAAACTTATGACAGACTCCGACCAGGTCTGCAACAAGGGAAGGAACCGGGCCCCCAGGGGTGTCTGCTAGCAACACCGGCAAGCTCAAGCTGTAACACAACCACAAGAGAGAAAAATGATCGGTCAGAGTCACATCAGCATTTCAGCCTGACTGATGAGGAGGATACAGTGCAGCTGCAGGGCTGGCAGTCTCAAGTGACCAGACCTTAAACAAGGCAGATTATTTAATTTCAGAAGATGAGGAACTGCGACCAAAACAGTCTTTCAAAACCACCTAGTTCATCCCTTTCTAGTTCCAACTGGGTTGTTCCCAGTCCTCTGTTTTTTAGTGATTTATCTGGTCTAATTTTAAATTACTCAAGAGATGGAGTTTCCACCACTTCCCATGGGAAATTAGTCCATGCATGGCCTGATAGCCATGGCCAGAATATTTTCCTGATGTTCAACCTTCAGTGGTTTCCCTTTGTTCGGTTTAATCTCATTACTCCCAGTTATTCCCCACTGGCCAGTGAGGAGCAGTCAGCCCCTCTTTTTTGTACTTGCACCTTCACAGTCAGATACAGTTGTCTTTAGGAAAATCCAATAGGCTTGATTATATGTTATTCACCTTTTCAAATGCAGAGGTAAAACAAAAATATGAACCCTTTGTTCACACAGGATAGGATAAGTTAGTTTTACTGGATGTTTTCAAGACTTAATCTACTTCAACTCACCAACTAGCTGAGACCTGCCCAGGTCTTTTAAGGTACAGTGACTGACGACCCCACACAAACCTCCTTCCTACCTCTTTCAGAACTATGGGAACACATTATACAAGGTGGGAGTAACAGATGTGGGAAACTAAAATCAGTTATCTATAATAAGGGGACACAGAAACTGAGGAGTTGCAGGAAAATGTGTTTAGTGGAGTAGTGTTAAAAAAGATTACCAAAAATACCTCAGTGTGGGTGCTGCATTAGCTTGGCTTAGGAAATACCAGACAGGAGCATTGCAATTAATGCCAGAGAGACAAGTCAAAATTTTAGCTCAGAAAGAATATGACAAATCTGAAGGAGAAATACTGGTGAATCATAAGCACAGAAAAAGTCGTTGAAATTTTATTTATGGTGAGTTTCTTCAGAGGCGAAGTACAGAGAGGGAAGAAAAGGTGACAAAACAGCTATTTCTTGAATGCGCAGAAAATGCTGGAAAGAGAATGAAGATCCCTTAATACGTTGTGAGAAAGATTAAAGACAAAGAAGCTGAAATACAACTGTGGAAGCCAAATAAAAGCACGAAGAGTAACCTGATCAAATTTCTTGAAAGCAGGAGACAGATCAGAGGAGGGAGCAGAAGTATTAGCCAGAAGGAAATCAATAGAGGCTTTTGTGAGACCCTTAGGAGATAACTGGGCTTTCCGGAAGCTTGGGTTGCACGGCAGCATCGACAGAACAGCCTGTTCCTTGTTAGCCTTAGTCATAAGAAAGCTGCTGAGAGAGATGCACTATTCCTCGCCTTCCCCCACAAGCTCCTGTGTTTAAAATACCAGTGTTTTAGACGTAAGTTTAAAATTAAAATGAAAGACTCATCTTACCTCCAGTTCTGAACTTTGTGGTAGTCATAAGCCATGGACGCTGATTCACAGGGGGCAGAAGCCAAATCAGGGAAGATCTAGGTCAGAACTGAAGAGGAAAAAAAAAAAAACTGTAAAAAAAAACTGTAAGCAATGATTGTAGATGTGCTGCTCACAGAGCAGACCCACAGCAAGGAGGACAGAGCACCTGGATGGGCAAGAGGAGTCAAGGACAGGTTTCTTAAGGTGGGAGAGACTAAAATATCCTTGGGAAGCATTGCTCCTTACACCTATAAACATGCTGTTTCATCTCTCATGCTGAATCCATCAAGCAGGCAGCAAGAGAGCATTACTTAGATCATGGATAATAACTGTAATTCTGTGGCACTGGCATTATCAAGGGCTGCTCAGACAGCATGTGCACAAGCTCCAGGCTTTTGTCATTTGAACACAACTGAAAATGTAAGAAGCGTTCAGATATTAAGTAGGACAGAAACCAGTTGTTATAGGCTCAGGCATGTCAGGGAAACCGCGTTGCTTTCCTGCCCATCTGGACTGCGGCGAGGTGTAAAAGGAGATACTCTGGCTTATCTTTGTGAGCTAAGTGTAAAGTTATTGCTGTTAGGTGATGTGCTAGTGATAGAAATGGGATGAACTTGTCTGGAGACAGCAGAACCTCCTTTCAGCTCACTCAATTCAGATAATGCCAAAGAGAAAGATAGTCCCTGGCCAAAGACATCCACATCCAGAGATATATTTTAAAATGTGCAAGGCATTCAGATTTTGAGTTTTAGCTGTTTAATACAAATATCCTCTCTTGCCATAGGTGACCTTTGCAATGTATGTTTAAAAATTTGTTTTCTCTATGATCTCTTGCCTTTTTTTCTTACTCTTTTTTTTTTCTTATTGTAGTCTCTTTTTCTTTTTTTCTTTTCTTTTTTTTTTTTTTTTTTTTTTTAGTGTCTTTTCTTTCTCCCTACCTCCTCATTCCCTGTGTTTCCCTTTTTCTTCTCTCTGTCAGTCATTCTCTGCACTTCTTTTCCCTACTCTTTCATTAGTCTTTCCTTCCCACACCATTCATAGCTGGACAGGTAGAACTCGCCATAAACTTGCTTTCCATCCACTCTCACTCTCCACTACTGCAGTTATCAATCTACCCTGGGAGGGAAGAGCACAAAGAGAAGAATGCAGACGTGTGCTGGACCCAAGTTCATTTCTTAAACCATTCTGAGAGATTTCCCTCTCCAGTGTCAGTTTGTTACTAAATGGATTTGGCCATGTTGTACCCTCTCACCCTGTCCCCGGACTGAATAATCAAGTCAAGAGGATCTGTGGTGACTGTGTACTTGTACCTAACCTGCTGACAGCTACAGGAAAACCTATATATGTTATAGCTGTTATGCCCCATGACACTACAGACCATGTGGATAGATTTTGAGGTTTTAATATGGTAGATTATGCAGTTTGACTTCCTACAGCATGGGACAAGCTGAAGCGCCCGGTGGCCTCATCTGGGTGGCCAACACTCCTGCTCTCAGGCAGGTATGAAGATAGGCTGGGAAATGGCAAAAAAGATCTCAGATTTAACTTCTTAAAAAGAAAATAGATATGGAGTTATGCTGATAGGTAAGATGTAGAGGGATTAGGAGCTGTCAGAGTATGTCATTTTTTATAATCTGGAAAGCAACAGTATAAATATAAAAATATTGTATAAGCCAAAATCTAGCAATCTTTGTTAATTCTGCATTTTGTGCTGACTCCACCTAAGCCATTTGTCTAGATTTTATTTGGCTAGGCGGTAGTGGCGTGGTATGCAATTTCACTTAGTTATCCATTTTCAGGATCAGCCTTCAGCTCAGAAAGATAAGAGAAATGTCAAGACAGAAAGCAAAAATCTGTGATTCACAAGATGTCACATGCTTTGGTTTCTTGACTGAAATTTCTGAAATGAGAACCACCTGCTCCTGGTAGTAATGAAGGATCTCTGATTGGAAAGTCAAACAGCTATTTCAGTAGAGACTGGGAAAAAAAAAAAAAAAAAAAAGCTACAATTAAAAAATTCTGCCAGAAGCTTCAGCAACGGTCCTATGAGACCAGAAAGGAAAGGAAGTACAGCAGATCCTTCAGAGTCTGAGAGTACAGCAGAAGACAGCTAGTTCCAGTAAAATCAAGACAAACCAGAATTAAAAATGCAAGAAAAGACAGTAAAAGACATGCAGCAAGATAAAAATGAGATAGGGAGATGGTATGAAGAAGAGGCCAAGGTGCAACAAGCAAAGTGTGATTGAGCAGCTGGGCAAGGAGGTGAGCAGCTGAACCCCAAGTGCAACTTACCAGCTCTACAGCATGGGTATCACCTCAGGGTGCTGCTGTTTTCAGGACACTGCCACGTGCAGTGCCACCGCTGGGTGTGAGAAGCCATCGGTGCTAGGGCTCCTACAGTGGCTTGCTGTCTTGTCATGGCAGTCTCCCTATCAGCTTGAACGTTGAGCTGATACGCATCTCTAAAATTAAGGCTGTAACCTCTCAGTTTTTGGAACAAAATCTAAGACTGTATGCTTGCCCACATCACATATTTATGTCAGGAAAGCCAGCTTAGAAATGTCTGCAAAGGGCCAGCTTGTAACGCTCTTATCTAAAGTAGTTGCTTTACCCTTGGATGCCACCACATTCAGCTGTCCACTTGATGAGATGAACCTCCACTTTCTTCAGGAGCAACTTGAAAATATGAATAAAAGGGAAGATGATATCCAGAAAGAATGAGAGGGACAGAGCCTGACCTTGAGTGATATGCAGAATCAGGGTGGGAGGTGCTGAAAACACACAACTGTTACTTTTGGGGTAGATGCAAAAGAATTGAAAGAAATTTGAATTAATATGTTATGAGGGCTCAGATGGAATGGCTTGGCACAAACTAAGCCTGTGGTTAGTTTAATCATCTATCCGTCTCACCCCTGGTAAATCAGGGTCAGGAAACAATGAGAGGGTCGGGGACTGTTTGCGCTGTTGTTTGCTGCCTGCCTGCCTGAAGGAATGCTGGAGGAATGTGCCAAGAATCCGGCTTTGTCAGGGAAAAAGTTCTCATTTCTGAAAAGACTGACAGACCTTTACGGAGAAAGAGAAGCGAGATGACACGTCGGCGAAGAGCACAGAGACCAGAAGCAGGGAGGGCTTCTGGAGGTTTCTTTGGGTACTGGAAACACTAAACCCAGCAGGAGAGGCATGAGGTGTCAGGCTGCCACCCTTCCCTGCCCTGTGGACAGGAGCAGGGCTGGGCCTGTGGCATCTGAGCACATCCTATGGCACCTGGGCATGGCCTGTGGTGCCTGGGCACAGCCTACGGCTTGCACAGGGGCTAAGAAGTCAGCGGCAGCAACCCCAGGGCTGCTGAGGTAACTGCAGACAGCAACGCCTCGAGGCGGGCCACATGTAGCTGTGCTTCATGGGGCTCTGGAGTCGCCACGAAAATCGGGGCCAGTGCTGAGATGAGGCCCCACGTACATTTAATGCTATTGGCATGGCCAGAAGGGCTCATGTGATGAGGGAGATTCTTCTAAAGCCAGTTGTTCTCACTTTAAGGCTGACATACCGTGCCATAAAATGTCACTGGAGCAAGAGAAAATAATTTCCTGGTTGCTAAAATAATTCGGCATCTTGATGGGAGCACTGTGGTGCACTATCCAAGATAAACAGGGAGAGAAAATGCAAGTGGATGTGATGCAGAAAGCACAAAGAAGGACAAAAACAAATTTGGTTTGGGTGAGCAGCCCAGATGCTACCTTGGAAATGTGCTGCTTGGAAGGAGGAGAACTGAGCCTCCTTAGATAAAACCAAAATTATGAGCATTCCCTTAGCTGCAGTTTCTAAAGTCGGTAAAGTAGAGATGAAGAAGGAAATCAAGCAGGGATCCTGTGACTGACTGAAAAAGCTGAACGCAGGAGTTCTGG
>CM021766.1:17785305-17884892 GCA_011076525.1 Nettapus auritus | reverse complement strand
AAAAAAAAAAAAAAAAAAAAAAAAAGAGAGAGAGAGAGAAAGAAAATGGGACATAGAAAAATACCTTTTAGCTAAGACTTCATTAAAAACAGGGATAAAAATACTGTTTTTTATTCTAAGCTGTTTTTCTATATCCACATTTCTCCTAATATTCCTATAGGAATATTATACATACATAAGAATGTTTTGTCTTTCATAAAGCAATTAATGCAGACAGGGAAACATGAATGTGTATCTGCATATTTTAAAACTAACTTTTAAAGAAAGGCTGGTATGATGACTTTGCTTTAAACCAAGGGAAAGTTCCCGGGATTTGTTTTCACCTTCAGCAAACCTGTAGACAACAGATCAAACTATAAATGTTTGCTTTCCTGGATTGAGTCATTAGAAGACATTCGAAAATATGTGAAGGATTTTTTTCAAAGTATGTCAAGACAGAGGTAAATTCCCCTCCCTCTTTTCCCCCTCCCCCCCCCAAAAAAAAAAAACAACACTCCACAACTAAATTCTTAATTAATTGTTCATAATTTTGCAGATCCTTATCTGTTAGCTGTTAGTTATGTTATGGATAAATACGGCAGTGGGACTAGAGGGACTACAGGAGTGAAAGCAGCAGCTCAGCTCCTCTCACCAGCAGTGAGAGGGCATTAGCCAGGCCCAGCTGCCCTAGTAGTAAAGTGTCTTGTAATAACCTAAACATGGAAATCATCTACTTACCTGATTTTCAAAATCCTTTACATCCACCTAATTATTTCTGCTGGAGCCACAGGCTTGCAAAGGTCTTTGTAGTCAGGAGTGGGATTTTTGTCCCATAAAACACCAAAACACCCACAAGTAATTTATAGAAGAGGCTGGGGGCTTGAGCAAGAGTCAGCCAAGTGTGAGAGGAGTAGGGTCTGGAAAGAAGCTGAATGAAGACAGCACTGGCACTCACTAAGGGAACACAACTTCTCAGAGGAAGGGCCGGGATGCTTAAAGAAGTTAACAAATTACTTTCTTTTTTATTATTATTATTATTTAGAGTGTGTTCTCAGTGAAAAGCTAACTCCCACGTTTTTCAATTTTAAACTGTGATCCCATCTGCTTTAATGTTGAGTGCTGCGCTCCAGGAGACCTCAGCAAGACGCTGAAGATGACACTGGTGGTTGAGTTGTGGTCTCCTTTCTGCCACGGGAGCCTCCAGTGATGTCTCCAGGAGAACGCTGGTGGACAAATATTTGGTAAGAGCTGCATGACTGCATCTCCATCCCATTTGGTAATGTATTAAATGTTAAACCAAAAATTTAAATTCTCAGAGTTAACAGCAGTACAAGCATTCCTACCTTTAGGCTGATGCCATTATACTGGCAGGCTAGAAGACTGTTTGGAACAACATTCACGTGGAAAATGACAGTATTTTCATAGTATTTTCATACATAAACCTATATTAACTAAAAACTGTGACTCTGAACTTAGTAGGGGCTTAACTCAGGGCGTATGAACAGTTGTATACAGTCAGTCTGCAGGAATGGGGCCCACATGCTGTGGAGTTATTTTGCTATTCAAATACACAGAACACATGCTTCTTGTTCTTGAATAGCTTTACATACAATTTTCACAACCTATTTTTACTTCGCAAAATGTTGTTGTCCTTCTGTGTAAAACAATTTAAATGTCTCAGAGACGGCTGAAGCTGAGACATTGTAAACACAGTTTGAGGAATGGAAAATAACACCAGTAAGGTTGCGCCCGTCCGAAGAATTCAGATCATCCTGAGGCAGTGCCATGACGTACCTTGACTTCCTTCTTCCCTTTTGCACAGGAAATGTGTTCTTGTATTTGACTCTTTTTCTATAAATAAATGGAACATAATCAGGAAAACACTCACTAGCTTTGGATTCCACATTGTGACCCATGTGGAGAAATATCAAAATATTTTGATGCATATTTTGGCTAGGCTACTGCAAGATACTGTGAAGGCCTGACTGAATCAACTGCATGCCAGATCTGACCTGGATAAACCCTTTTTTGCTCTCATATGAATGATGCAGCTGGAAATACCACTGTGGAGCAGGATGTTGGTTGTGCAGATCCACGTGGCCATAGGCAGATCCCTCCCCAGCTACAGGCTTCTGGTGGCCAGGATGCTGCTACAGCCCTAGGAACATGTGAAACATGGCTTGGTGACACCGGTGGTACACGGGGTTCTCTCTGTGCCTTGCAAGCTGGTTAGCTTCTCCACTCTGATAATTGTGGACACAAATCTCAGGACTTTTCCTCCCTGAATTATTTGCTTATTTTCTTAAAATCTCTCAAGAAAGACCAGTAACTGCCTGCCAGGGGTGGTGTCTCAGCTGTTTTTGGGGTGTGTGTGATCTCCCTAAGGGTGGCCAAACTCACCCATGTTTGTGCCACATCTCCAAATTCACATTCACCTGATCATCCTCCACGTGGCTCTCAGCACCTACAGAGCTCATAAGCTGTTTTCTGCCCAACATGGTCTAGAAAGAATTGTGAGAAAGGGAAGTAAAGAACACTGAAGGAATGAGGTAAAGCCTGAGATGGGAAGACCTAAAAGCCTCAGAAAATAAGATGGTGAGACTGTGAGTAACATCTGGTCAGATGAACTAACATAGGTGTCTAATTTGTTTGATTAAAGATGAAGAGAGATTCAGACTGCCTCAGAACTGACTGCCTCATACATGTAGCTTAGGCAAAATAGTATTTAGAAGCTTAAATTGGGTGTTTGTAGTTAAAAGTTTGAAAGCAGTAAATAGCATCATGCTATTTCCAAAATGCCTTTTGGAGGAAGATAAACAATTTCAGTTTATTACAGTTTTCTTTCCCATATGGAACAAGTGGGCCCAGGACCAAACAGTCTCTCAGCAGAAACCTTCCATCTCCATACTCACTCAGCAGGTCATATTTAACTGATTTCAGTATCCTTCCTGTACGCTTACTAGTGGACTCCTTCCAATCAATGTTCTACAGTTAGAGCTTGTAATGACACTTCATTTTTTACCCTCTCTGACTCTGCTTCTCATGCTACTGTTGAATATTTCTGTCTCTGGTCTGCCTTTGGTGTCATGAAAGCTGTCTGCTTTTTGTCTCTCTGTGCAACTGTTTAGGCTGAGCTATGATTTCCACAATTTAAATTTTGAGCGCTCTCACCTCATTCCAAATTTCCTAAGAAAACATAGAAACGCTGCTCCAATAACTCTCATGAAAAAGCAAACAAATCAATCAATTAAACAACACTTGTATAATTCAGAAAGACAAAGAGATATTCACTCCTGAATCAAAGAATGACCCCATTGTACTTGTTCCTCCTTTTTAGCTCCTATTTTAATCCACAGTTTTCTTATTGCATTATTGCATTTCCCAGTCTATCCAGATTAGGCTACAAACACATTTTCAAAGGTACATAAACACTGAAGGGTGCAGCTAGGCACCTTCCACACAGGTGAAAGTACTCTAAGTTTTCCTGGCTGGCTGAGACCCTTCAAAGCTCTGGCCCCAAGTATCTCAGAACAAGGGCTTATCTTTTTCTGAAAAACAACAAAAGTCTGTGAGTGTCATTAAAAACTGAGTCTGGCATGAATTTGGTTAAGAGACAACAAGGCAAAGGAGAGAATACCCCATAAAAACAGGGCATACTTGATCAAACTGCAGAAAAACAATCCAAGGAAAAAAAGATCAATACTTCTAATAATTTAGGAAAATAAAATAACTGCAAAAAGACACTTGAGGATAACTGTTTTCTGGCATGGCTTCCAAAATATTTGCTAAGTTCCATTACTTTTCTGAGCGATTTCAATAGCTGTAAAAGCATAGCAGTGATCTTCTGGAAATAGACTTGTCAAGCCTTATGACTTAACAATGCTGACAAATGTAGAAAGTTTTACTAATAGCAGGGCCAGTGGATTTTGAAACATATATAGCAATGATTTACTTTAATAAAATTGTGTATCATGAGACAAGATTTTCTTACCATTATCAGAGGTTCAATCATGCAGGTCTAAAAGAAACTACAGGGTCACAGTAATACAAGTCATTTTTGTCTCTTTCTGCTGTGGAAAAAAGGGGAAATCTTTCAGGCCACTCCCGAAACTGAACTAAAGGTCAGGCTTTGAATGGTATCCAAACCTTTTTCTCTCTCAGTATTACAAATAAATTGCTGTGGTAGTTAGCTCTGGTAGTTAGTACTTCTCTGCTCTGCGCAGCAACAGAAGGAACAAGGCATGACAGCAAAGTACTTAACTGGGTCTAAGGTTTTGCAGATTTGGAACCCATGATCCAAAATAACCAGTGGTAACAGTGAAAGGTGTGAATACAGAAAGGACAGAAAGGAAGGCATGGACAGAAAGGAAGGCAGTGCCAGCCCAGGCTTCCTGGCGGAGCACAGACAAGGAGCTAAACTGCAGCCAACAGCCCTCCAGGGGCTTGCAGAGCCTCACCCAGAACCGATCTCTCTGCCTCCCCTTCTAAAGAATATTGACTCTTCTCACTGGAGCAACCATCTTTTCAGCAACATAAATGAGAACCTCTCTGATTTGTTAGCACTCTCTTCTATTTTGGTTATCTATTAAATGATGGGGGGGGGGGGGGGGGCAGGTTTACCATATTGGTCTTAACAAAAAAAAATATAATTTTCACACTTCAAAATAATCCCTCATTCAAATTTATGTCTCTCAATCAGTCTTTTCTATCTTCAGGAACATGTTGCAATGATCCTCACTTCTCTGATGGCAAACACACCAGCCCTTCCCTAGTGGTACGAACATTACTGGTTCGGGCACTGATGTCGCTGTATGTGGCTGACTTCCCTCAGCAAGGCATAAAACATTAGTGAGTAATTGTGAAAGGTGTATGAAATGAGGGAGAAAGCTTTTATTGTTCCTTCACTTCTCTCCCTCTTGGATGGGAACAGTACCTGACACTATGCTTCTCCCACCTGTAAAGTTTCAAATAGGACCACTGAAATAAGAAATGACCTTAGCGGAGGTTGGCTCCTCCTCAGTTATCTTCTGCTCTCTCTGGTGAGTACAGACAGGGCCAACTTCTGGAAGAATTAACTGAGGTGATACATTCCTACATGAACTTATAGGTGTAAATTTCTCCCTCCAATCTAAGAAGGAAAACAAATTAAGATACCTTTCAGAGTATGCCTAGTTATTGCATTCATTTCTGCTCTTACATGCAGACAATCCAAGTTTGTGGAAAACATTTAATAAGGGAAGAGAAAGGAAAAGAAGGCAAAGACAGTCCTAAATTGATGGTTTTACAAAAGGGAAAGAGAACCTCTATCTCTTGCTTTGCTACCCTGTATTTTTTCTTTTGAGATTGTCATTTTTAACTGAAACTGAAAATTAAAGTATTCTGAGTAGCTAGAGTCAACTACAGTCTTCATGTGTACCAACTTTGATTACAACAGAGGATTTCAGTGCTATTTTACCTGGAGAAAATACAAATGCAAATGTATACGGAGAAGTTGATTAGGCCTTTATCTTCTTCAGTCTAAAGAATCATTTAAGTTAATAATTCCAATACTTTCACTGAAATAAATGTTATTCTCACCACAGAGCAATAAGGATGACTCCTGCCGTAGGTACATCTTCAAGTTAAGCATTTTACTGTGTATGAACAGTGAGGATGTGACACTTTCCCAGACCTGAAATTGTTTTGCAGCTGATACCACATACAGGTCTTTGGTTGGTTTGTTTGCTTGTTTAAGCAAATGTTGGAATTCCACATAGAAATTTAATTACAGAACACATTAGGAGTAACATAGGATGTTCAGGAAATATTAACAGTAAGCAAACAAAAAGCAGATGCTATTTTCTACTTTGTTCGACTATGAATAAAAGCATGCAGCAGCAAACTAAAATGAAAATTTAAATTTCAGACCTTTCAAACTATTTACATTCCCTTCTTTTAAGCATAAACTGCTAGGTAGTCAGACCATATCTATACTAAGTAGCATGAAATCCTAAATGGTTTGTACTTACCCAAGACGCAGGAAGTACTCTTCCTACTTGGGCTTTCTGTCCAGAAAATCATTTTCAGATATTTTGGAATTGGACCAGATGTAACCATGAATGAATTGAATGAAATCCAAAACCTGAGGACTGCTAAACATTTATGTAACCTGAGACCAAATCACTGCCCACATTAATTTGTATTCAATGGGTAGGGAAAGGATGCTGCGTTTAGAGTGCATGTGAAGAAAAACCAAGACAAAAATGGATGGCCACCAAACACAGAAACATGATGTCCAGAAAATAACAGATTGTATAGAACATCCTCTCTCTTCTTCAATAACAAATGTTGCTGAACTGATTAAAAACACAAACAAACACACAAAACATCGCTTTGTAGGTCACAGGGTACAACTGCAACTGAAAAACTTGTTTAGTGGCCTTTTAGTTCAAGAACTTTGCAACACATGGAATCAACACTGTTATTAAACCAGGAGACAACCACAGGAAAGAAGTATGATTTTTTTAAACTAGCTGAGCAGAATGAAGAAAATAGACCCAACATTAATCAGACATGTATAATTAACCTGTTCCCTCATTAACGTTAATGATGTTTTGGAATCAGATTATTAAAGTAAATGAAAATTAATTTTTAGATGGATGTGCTTCAAGCAGAGAATAATGTGGAACAGCAACTGAGGCACTGGGACATGCTTGGATATAAAAAATTACAAGATTCAAATATGACATTAGAAGAGAAAAACACCTCTTGTTCACGGTACAATTGCACATGTAAATTCGCTAATGAATCCATAGAGTGATTTATCATAATGTTAAAAATATGATCACGGGAGGAAATAAAATTAATTTGATTTTTTTTTCCTTACTTTTTGTATAATTATATTATTTTCTATTAGGCACATGGATTTTAGCAATCTGAATCTTCCAATGAAACAACTTTGACACAGTCTGAATTATGTGTAACTATAGCACTTCAAATTTTCCCACTAATTTAACAATAATTCACCTGTCAGACTATTTTGATGGTGCTGCTGAAGGCTGATCATAGTGCAAGGCATTTGGACAGAGCTTTTTTAAGAAAGGAAAAAATGAAATAACCTCATGGATCTCCTGGATAAAGCATGTCTGCCTACCCAAAGTGACAATAATACTAAATCCAGGGAAAACAGACACATTATGAAAAACTTTAACACTCTCATAAAACCTTTTCCGGGGGCTGTGTGGGTGTGCTTTCTTCTCTAAAACAAAAGAAAGATATTCTGTGAAGAAAAGCTTTTCAACAGAAATCTTCAAAAATATAGGTTAAAAGAGTAAAGAAGAAAGGGCTAAAACATTAGCAACCACAATAGATCTGTGATCTTACTTCATATCATTAACATCATGGCTTTTATCCATATAAAAATAGTTTGTGAATCACAGGACACATACATAAGGTATGTTTAGGTTAGCAGTTAAATGCATACTTCTGAAGCTTTTAAGGGATGTGCAAAATATGCTAAAGCGGGAAAATAAAAAACTGTGCACGGTAACAAGTGTTCTTATGGTTTCTTTATTAGTTTAAAGGAAACTGAAGCTAGTAACAATATGCCTCTTACAGTTCAGAGCAAAGCTATTGAGATACAGTTACTTTGCATTTGCTTCCCTCAGGAAGTCATTGAGAACAGTTGCATACGGTACAGAACTAAACTCTTCAAACTTAATACAGCAAGAAAGATCTCTAGTCTACAGCATCCACAGGTTAACTTGTTTTCTGGATTTTCCTATACATTTTTTTCCCTTTATTTTGTACTAGTCTTCTGTGTTGTCAGTTCTATATTCCTAAAGAAGACAAATGGCTACAGAAAGTCTCAACTCAGACAGGCTATGAAAACCAAACAATAACTGAATAATTGTTTAAGTTTTTGTGCTTAATGAACTTTAATTAAAAAAATACACTCAGAACACTATGTTAGTTTTTGGACCTGCTTGTGTTCTACAGAAGGGCACTGCTCAGAAATTGAAGCCTTCCTAGCATTGTTTCCTCTTGATTAAAATTCAACAATTTAAACACAGCTGATTAGATCTATGCCCACATCGCATACCAAAAGCAAGATGTCTTCCCAGTTCATATCAACTGTGTCTTGCAGAGGTCCATTGTGCACTAATACTCCAGTTTAGTGCATTCTGAGAGTTACAACTTATGTTTGGAAGGGGCAATAATGGTCTGCCAGAAGTCATACAACATACAACCTCAGCTGAAACTTCTGAATTGTGCAATTAAATAAAAATAATGTTTTCAGTTTGGCAGCAGACTATCTGACCAAGACTAAAGGGATGCTGAAGTTCCTAAAATTCTGCCTAGCACATAAACCTAACACAAAATGGCACTTCTGAAAAATCTTATGTGACACGTAAGAACACATAATGTGAAGTACATTAATTGTAACAGGTAGAGTGTTCGGCTGAATGAAGAAAACACATTCACCATGAGAGCTGAGGCAGACAAATTATTAGTCAAAAGGCATCTTATACTACAATCTTAGTACTTAAAAAGTGTAATAACTTTAAGAGCCCTCTACTTCACATTTTAGAAGCTCCCACTTCTGTATATGTTAATCAGTATCTCTAGAGTAAACCCCTTATTACACTGAGTTGACAGAAACCCTTATTACTCTGAGTTGACAGAAACACAAGTTGGTTGAGCTGCTCTTCTGGGAGATGCCTGAAAGAGCGCCGTCAAATTTCTGCTCCACTGAGCTTACAAATCTTCAGGTGAGGATGTTACTGCTTCAGACTCTGTATTTTGCTTTGCCATGATCGTTGATAACACATATGTGCTGAAAAAAATACAATATGGATTGCAACAGCATAGTTGATTACATCATTAATTATTAATTAATCGTGCAGAAATAATTTTGCTTATCCAATCCGGCAACTTTGCCATTACTCCTCCCCTCTCCAGAGACCTGAAATTGAATCTGATTTCACTTGCTAGCTATAGTGAGGTCTTCCACTTGCAATTCCCAGCGTTCAGCTCCACCCCTGGGAGGATCACAAAAAGCAATGGCAAGGCTGGCACTGCTTGCACCTTTTTTCCATCATCATCTCACTGGGAAAAGGGGCAGGCAACATAGCACTAAAATGCCCCAGTTGTCTGAACTGTAGCTGTGTTTCACTTTTTCTGCTGTCACTGCATTTACTGAGAGTGGTGGAACTGTGAAGTCCCAGGCTCACTGAAGATGGAAGCATGACAGAAGTGACAACTTCTGCTCTTAGTGGGTGAGAGATGGGAAAGAACCACCCACAGTGCTAAGCAGTGACTCCTCTGGATTATTTGAGGTTTTACAAGAAGTTCTACACTCACTGAAAGGATCCCAACCATGGCATAAGACACAGGGATAAATAACAAGGCCTTTAAGATACCCTAAAAAGGTAAAATAGTGATTTCTTTTTTTTTTTTTTTCTGAAATATACTTACGTTTAGATCTCTGAAGTGCTCGTTGTAGTCTAAGGCATAACCAACCACAAATAAATCTGGAATTTCAAATCCGTAATCTGTATTGAGGCAAATAACAAATACCATAAATACAAGACAGGTGGCTATGGCATAGCCTTTAAATTAACCTGTTGGTTCTCTGACCAGGAAACTACGTATATGTGTAGCCAGTTCAGATTATGTTACTTCTGACTTAGAAACCAGAGTCAGCAGTAGCAGAATCCACAGTTCCAGCTCACAGACTATTTGTGACAGCCATGTGAACAGTCAGTGGAGAGTAGGAGACTTGTTTACAATGATCAGTGGCACAACAGACATATTAGGGAAGGAAGCCAAAATCAGAGCATAAAAGTTCTGCCTAGGTTGGGCAGCTCCATTCATTTATGCATGTGATGACAACTGTCCATTGAGGATGAAAAAAGGTATAATCTAAATTCAGAAGTTACTTACAAAGTTATGAAGAGGTTTATGTATTTTCTTCTGAGAGTAGGCAAAGCTATTATGCATATTATCCTAACAAAACGTGTCAAATGCTTCTTAAATTAAAGCCCCCATCTCATGAAGGCTCATGCACACGCTTAACAAAGTAAATGCATGCAGCGTAGCTGAATCATACAACTCACACATTTCAAGCTAATCATAGCCATGTATCCTTATGAGTGTGAAGTTTTGTGCAGTGTCAGCACTATATAAAATGAGTTAGACTCTTTCCAAGTTGTTCATTATTTAACTAGAGAAAAACACAACCTTGTGGACACCAAAATTTTTTGCATAACTTTTTTTTACAGCATTAAAAATTTACAACTACTCAAGAGAGGATTTTTAATTGCTTGTTAAAAATGATGGGTAACAGACACTTTGAATCACACATTTGGGCAGGTGAGGAAATAACATAGTGATAGTCATAGTTAGTCATAGTTAGTGATTTAAAGGGTGACCTCTGACATTTTATAAAATCCATCACAAATAAACAAGAAAGTGGTTAAAATCTGTTTCATTTTACAAATTATTACATAAAAATATTAAGCTGTCCTTCTTGGTGTCATTTTATTGTATTTGTTATATGTTTAGTGAATCCAGTAAAATTGATACTTTAATTTACTGGATTAAATTCTAAATGTAAAAAAAAAAATCTGTATAAAAAAAAATTGCACAAGCAAATGTTTGGGTCATAGTTCAAATTATTGGGCTCAAACTGCAGGGCCATGCCCAACCTTCATTAACTTTTGCTTCATGAAGTTTCCCTCTCTCGCACACCCCAAATCTAGGCCCTTGATGCTACCTCCTGGTACCCACCTGCCTACTCTCCTGCTACCCTCCTCCCCAGCTCAGCTGTGACCAGAGCCTTCTTCAGCAGCAAATACTGGTCGATCTCTTCTATTTTTCCAGTATTTAGCCACATGCCTGTTACTACATCATTTATTCTAATGAGTCTAAAATGGCAATAGCTTGGTATAGCTCCATTTATGGCTTCATCTAAGCCCAGTACAAGTCCTGGTATTTCAGAGAAGTGGTGCTGGTATGAGACAAAAGGAGCAGCAGGAAGAAGCTTAAAAAGCCCATTTTATCTTTTGCTTTTGGCGTGGATGGAATTTGATTATATTATTGTTTATCCTTTAAATGATAGTGCTTCTCAAAAAATAATTTTAAAATGACATTATTCTATTATAAACCTATAAAACTTGTGAATAATTAGTTCACAATGAAAAAGCATTTGTGTTCAGATGGAGTCCTGCAGCTCCTCTAAAGAGACGTAGTGAGGAAAAAAAGGAAGAAAAGGAGTGTCTCTTCCATATAGTTTGGCAGAGACAGAAGATAAAGCACCCACCTTTCATAGATAACATTTAACCCTTCCATAACTTCCTTATAGAGGAACTTCCCTGACAACTAATATTTTACAACGCTTCTAGGAGGCTGCAGAATGAAATGTAGGGCAAGTGCTAGAATAATGGTAACTTCTTGTATGGTGATGTAAAGATTTTCACAACACTTACAGTCTGGTTTGTACCCATCAGGCCGAGATGTTCTTTTCACCAACAAGCTGTAAATAAAAACAACAAAAAAAAATCCAGATATTCATCTGAATAACACACGTAAAAACCTAGCCCCTTTGTCAAAAAGCTTCTGAGCCATATGAATCACTGTTCTCTTTCTGCTTCTCCTTTGACAGTATCCTAATGGCAGGGAAGAGACTGGGTGTGTTTCCCTTCAAAATCTATCAGTGCCAGTCTTGAAATGGCTGAAGGGGTCATTGCCACTGCAGAACAATACAAAAGCGTTTCCTCTCCTTTCCTCCACCCTCTTCTTAGTGACTCAGGCAACTTCTCTGCCTGATTCCCCATGTGATGCTGCAGCACAGAATTAAAACAGGATCTTGGAATGGGAATCTCCGCTGGGAAATACATTGGGCCAGACCAATTAATTACTAAGTTTTGTGATCATTTTACTCACCTCGCCACTTTAATCATTTTTGGTTTGTATTTTTCTATATTATTAAGCAGAACCTTCATAGTCCTTCCAGTTCCAACAATATCCTTACAAAACATTAAAAACACAACAAGTTAGAAACAAAGGAAAGCTGAAACAAGGAAATTTGAACAATGACTGGGAAGTTCCTTATTCTCATTTTGTGGAAATGATATATTTCTCCTAGTACATTGTGAGCCACATCCAAAAAGGAGTGTAACTGAGCTCACGCTCTTTGAAGCAAACACCTTGTACTTATAAAATAAAGACATAAAGGACTGTCCACTTCCTCTTGAAAAGAGCTATGTTTCTAATAGTTGGGATACTGCAAGGGATTGGAGATGACTTTATTGGGAAGTGAAAGTATGCAGGGATCAGACTTTTCATATTTTATCCTCAAGACTACGGTATGTGAACACCTCTTCATCTCAGGGCTAAATCTGCCCTATTTGTTGTTTCTTAGACCAGTCCAAATGAGTATTCTCCAGATCTCATTTGGAGATCTCTTGTACATACCTGGCTACACAACTGAACACTACTGGAGAGCAGCTGTTGATCCTGAACTCTACGGCTGTGTATTTTTCACTAGCAAAACCTCACCTCTGCTCCTCAGCTACCTATGAGAATTAACAGAATTTGCTGTAGACATTTTTCATTTCTGTTACAGAAGTGATCATTAGTGAATATGGAGCTCCTACCAGTTATTCAGGTCACAGTCATTTCTATTCCTGATGACTTTTTTCCCCTCCTTTACTTCCAAAAGACATTCCAGCAGCTGTGCATTTCCTTCATCATGCCACCCAGCCTACTTCTCACACAAGCAGACTGGGCCTGAAATGCCAACCAGGTCCTGACATGCTCTCTAAACATCCCAGTTGCTTTCCTGATATTTTAAAAGAGAATCACCTACATTATTAATTAAGAAAGATTTTGCAGCACCAGTGAGGTGACACAAATTCTGCTTCTCTACAACTGAACATCGTTGATTTACATCAGCGACATCTCTGTGATGGACCTCCCCAGGGGATGCTCCAGGGTGCAGTGCTAATGAGCAGGAGTCATGGGGACTTGAGAGGATGACTGACGTTCTCATCCAGCATGGGAACAACCCTGAAGTTGTAAAGCATGTGTAGGGCTACGCTGCCATTTCACAGTCATGCTATAGGGAAGTTTATGGCATCACTGCAGTTGATTCACTATCCTCCAAGGAACAGAATGACTTGCAGAACAGGAGCTCACAAAGCCATAAAAATACCACACGAAGTGACGCAGAAAGTGACTGCTGGGTATCACAAGGAGAGTACGAATTAGAGTGCCAGCAGTGTAGTTTGATCCCTCGTGCAATTGCAAAAAGACTGAGATGTTATTACGTAAATCAGCTCTTCTTCCTCTTCACCACCTCCCAGCCAAAGAAGTCTAAACACCGTTGTGTTTTCAACATCGAGTACACAACCTAGACTTTACTGTGTGACTTTCTCCAAGTACAGTATGATAGAATAAACACCCAACTTACCTCTACAATTAAAACATTCTGAAAAAAAAAAAAAAAAGAAAGAAAAACTGTTACACAATATTTGCAAAGTAAAAGAAACAAAAAAAATCTATCTTAATTCCACTTTGAAAAAGTGAAATGAAGATAGGTCTATGTGCATATGTACAACAGAGCACGACACAAAGAGACTTCCTGTTTCATTTCTGTGCCCTGAATAAGAGCCAGCCACAAATAGCTGGCAGTCAGGGCCTATGACTTTATTCAGCTCTGTCTAGATTACCTGCCTTGTGCAAGAATGGATGTACCTTGGGAAAATACAACTTGATGTAGGAAATCTAAATGGGATGAACTACACTTCATGGCAGTGCGTCCAGCAGTGTACTACAGTATGCCCAATAGTTTACTAAAATACTATTTCCCAACGTTAATATGAAACCACAACAATTATATTCTCACTCTGAAATACAAGTTCTTCCTCTCAACCTTCCCTAAACCTCACAGTAAAGGATTACATGGCGAGCTGTACCACCCATTCTCAGACCATGCAGCACCCCTTTCTCTTCAAATACTGCTGCTGAAACCAGCAGTGTCACTGGAAGAGGAGGGGAAGGGTCCAGCCAAAAGCAGTGATGCTGGCCTTGTAACAGCATGATCACACAGGCTGATCTTTTTGCTGAAATGTCTCGTAACTGCTCAAGGAATCACAGTATCTAAGGTGACTTCTGGTCTTCTATTAAAAGCAATAATAAGAAATACAAATCTATTTATTACAGGTTATCCTGTGCATGTTCAAAAGCATAGTGCTCTGTTACGGTCTTGCATTAAGATCTACTTTCTGAGGTACAATGTACAATAGCTAAAGGAAAGTTTTTTCACATATATCTATGCATACACCTTACATGTATTTGTACATTATGCAGATAGTTTCATATCGATGCAGCATTCACCAGACTAGCTTACCCTCCATTTCCCTTCTATCAAGCTTGTTGGCTTTGCTACATACATAAGATGGAGGCTGTCTAAGTTCATTTTCAACCACACAATCCTAAAACTGAGAGTTTGGAGAAAGACTCAAACACCATGGAGAAGGAGTGTGTGAAGGGAGCGTGCTTATAGACAACACAGCTTTGACAGTTTCATTCACTGGCAGCAATTTTTTTTGTCAATCTGCAAAACAGAACTGATTAATACACATCACCTATATATATATGTATGTATATACATACACACACACACTTGTATTCAGATTGCAAACCCCCCAACAATCACAGTGCTTGGCAGGGAGACGTGGCATGCTTCACGCACACAACCATAGATATGCAGACTACGTTACCACACACCACATAATCCCTGGATGCTAGTGAAATGGCAAAACACTTGGTCAGGCTGTGGAGGGAGCTCCCCGCAGCAGTTCAGCTGATGTCAGCAATGGAGCTATCACTCAAGAAAGCCACTAATTTAGACTGAGCTCTGACGGAATGTGTGTTAATCCTGGAGGGTGGCTCCTTTTTGGTGTTTTCATAACAGGTTTCGCTGGTGGTTATCCTACTCGGCACTCCTGACTTTCAGCCTCTCAGCTGCTGACAAAAACAACTCTGGATCTGAAAGACCTAAACCTGAGGAGCTAAAAAGTCAAAGGCCTCCTAACAATGAAAGCCCAAAGATATCTTCTTTCAAAAAAGAATGGAAATACATCAATCCCCTAGATAAAATGAAGAGACCAAAACCATGCTCAGGAGAAGCTTATGACAGGCTTAAAGGGACATGCATTCTTAAAGAAAGCCACTTGGATCTGAAAGAGTTTGGTTCTCATCTGGTTTCATGGATGAATTCATAATCAGGAGAAAAACCCTTTCCAAAGCCTAGTCCAAGATACCTGGGTCTGAGGCATAAGCAGATCACTTGGTTCAGTCAGTGGACACCTGAAGATGATGGAGTAATGGTTTTACCATCTCCCATACATGCAAACTGTCATATGTGTATTTGCGTATGTATGACATACAGAGAGCAGAATAGTGGACAGGTATGCAGAGAGGTGTAGGAAAGAGCTTCACCAGAACTAAAGCTGGAAACGAGCTCCTTCAGTACCAGCAAACAGACCAGGATGACTGCAGCTTGCATCTGGTGGGAGAGGCTGACCTGACAACACAGCCTGGCACCCTGACTCACTCTGCTTGCTGTACCTTCTGCTGCTCCTCATGCTGCTGACAAGAACTTCCCTCCCAGAGGAAAAGCACAGATCTTCTGGTGACAAGACCCATCCAGCAGGTATGGAGTGAGATGAGACACACCAAAACTGGCACGGCAGGGGCTGCAGCGTCCTGCATTTGCGGTCCCTGCCAGGTGCTGCAGAGGCTGGTTGCTCCCTAAGCGAGGGGTAGCTGGCAAGGCAGGGGCCCCACCAGCCAGGACCCAGCCCTGAGACAGCACCAGATGCCACAAAGAGTGTAGATCATCAGCCATGTCATGGTGAAGAGGCAGGTCCAAGGGCAAGCTGGGCTATCAGTCCATGGGTTGGGATCAGGCCCAGTGAGAGTAACCAGGGTTTAACACAGCCCACTGATACCAGACTGGTCTGCAGTGGTACGGCAGGACCAAGGTTAAGCTGGGAAGCCAGTAAGTCAGTCTGTGAGTCAGTGCGGGTCAGCCGGGTCCATAATGAGGCACAGGCATGGCTGGGGCTGCCCTGAACATCAGTACTGACACAGCGCAGTTCAGGCACGGACTGAAAGCCTGGGGCTGAGCTGAACTGGAGCTCCTGTGTCCACAGTTGTGGGAAGGGGCCCTCAGTGAGACTGGTCATGACCATTAAGGCTTATTAAGTGCACTCTGGAACCTGAGAGATTTCAGAGGAAAGCATAGTTATGGGATTTTTTTTTTGCTACTGTAGCTGCTTCAGCTATCCTATCACTAGCAGCAACATAGATTCTCTTGCTTACTTGCAAGCAGAAATAAAAAAAAAATAGAACAGAGGGACAGCGGCTTCCCTAACCATGGAATTGGGATTAAACCAATAGGGAGGAACAGGCCTTACTAATTAACTGAGGGAAAAAAAAAAAAAAAAAAAAAAAAAAAAAAAAAAAAGAAAAAAAAAGCAGACATTAATAGAAAGCAGGGCTTTGGATACCTTAAAAGGTCATCAAGAAGATTTTTGATATCCTTGGCCCGAAGAATCAACTTAAACTACTGCTCACAGATATCTGCTTTACCTGTTCTTGAACATGGTGAGGACTTCAGAACTTCCTCAGGTAATGGGCCTCAGTGCCTCATTATCTAAGAGCAAAAATACAGTTAGAAAACGTCTGTTGTTATTTGACCTGAATATGTTTTGCTGTGGATACAGAAATTAAATTTTCTTTCTTCCATGTTTGAAGACAGATATATTTCTTGTTTCCTCTTCTCCATTTTAAACTGTCCCTATTTATTAAACAAGTTAATTTTTCCAGATCCCTGAATATTCTTTTTTTTTTCTCCTCTAGAACCTGTCCAGTTGGTCAGAATCCTTCTCCAGTTGTGGTGCCCCAGACCAGAGAGAAGCCTTTTCAAGCCTTGAGAAGAATAAAAGAGCCACTTTGTATCCCTTACAAATAATCCTCTTTTCTACAAATTCCAATACAGTGGTTACATCTTTAGTAAAGTTATGCTGCTGTCTCATGTTCAGCTTGGGAACTACCTATCATCTCCAGCACAGAATTGTTGCTTAGTCAGTCCTTCCCCACTTGCACTTATGCAGAAGGTGACTTCTATAAAAACACAGAAGTTAGTATTCATCTTTATTGTCGTTACATGTCATTATTTGACTCAAATTCTTAAAATAACTTCTTAAGATCATAATCCTATCTTGTAGTATTTTTCCAGGTGGTAACATTAGCATGAAATGCTAATCCAGTCTTCTAAATCATGAATTAAATATTGTATAGTCCCTAGAGAATGTGCTTTAATTCATCCAGTCTGACAATGAAGCATAATTAACAGTTTCTTGAGAACAGCTTTCCAACCAGTTATACATCCATCTAATACAAATTTAATCTAGTCTACATTTCCTTATCACAAATGACTCATATGAAGCAAAGAAGATGAACGTGGAATCAGACATCCCTGAAGGACTTGTCTGGCCACAAGAGTGATAGTCACCTGCACAAAACTTCAGCTGAAGGGTAAGATCTCATACTGATTCATTATCTTTAGAAGGAATGATATTGGTGGACCCTGAAATTCTCTGTCCAGTGCTCTGTTATCCTTACCACTTCCTACTTATATTCAGTAAGTCCAAGAGCTGTAAATTATATGCACTGGGAGATTTGGTTATTTGAAAGTCCCTTTAATAAGGTGGCTGTCTAGCTTAGGAAACACAGATAGTCTGGTTTGTATTATGCACATTCTCATTATTGCCAAAATGTTAATGAGAATTTTCTATGCTGTGGAGACACCCTGTATGTAAAGACTTTGTAGTGTAAAAGCACTATAAAATTCTGAGATATGAAAACACTTTGTGTATATAAGCAAGCAGGCATCCTGGTGGAGATGACACATTACTCCCCATTTTGATTAGGCAGCAGGGTTCCTGTGACTGATGTTATCACACTTAACTTGTGCTTGTGACTGAGGGCATTCAAAATGGTTTGCCAGCCTCTGGTACCAGAAACCAGTTCCTTGAAAACTAGGGGATGTGCTGGGAAACTGGTGGTATAGCTGCCTGTCGTCTGCCTTTCTCCTGCCGAAGCAGGCTCCTGCTAGAAGGGCTCCAGGAAAGGGATGGCATTACGAAGTAGCAGAGAAACAATCTGCAAAGGAAGGTTTGGACACACAGCGTATCCAAGAGCAGGTAGTGGTAATGTGCAACCACAACTGGTTGAAATGGATTAGCTTATCCTTGAGCGGATGGATAGGAGAAAATAAAAGAAGAATGCAGTGGATGTGATGGATTGGTACACTATCAGTAATGTCACCATCATCCTAAATGCTCAGCTGGCCGCATCCAGCATCTGTTGGGAAAGGTCACAGGTATGAGCAGGTCCTGTGCAGCTTCACCAAGCAGGAGACTGGTAAAACTCAACAGTTCAAGGAGCTACTACAGCGACTGACAGCTGGAACAAATGATGTGATGCTAAAGGAACCTGAAGAAAAGCTCTTTTTCCAAGTATATGTAAATGTTTGAGACTCTTGTATCACGAAGATGAAAGCTGTTTTGTCCTTTCAGATACAGCTGTGGTGATTGCAGAGGAGGAAACCACATGAAAAGAAAAGTAATCTGGCCTTCTGGGATGCATTTGATATTTTCTATCTATTTTTGGAGCTTGGAGAACAGGAAGTGGGAATATTTAGTGACACGTTGACTAGACGGAAGATGGTTCAATTTCTGAGTAGAGCCATCTTCACCAATACGAACTGTGAAGTATGTCCAGAAATCTAACAACAGTTCTAATATATCTGACAGTCAGACACACAGAGAGCACAGTCATTTTTTTAAATATGTCCTGGAAATACTTCTCATAGCCCAAAGAAAGGAGGGACAGTGGTTCAGCTTTCAAAGAAATTGAAAAACCTTTCTTCTCAGTCATTACAAAAGAATCAGTACCTTTCATTGCTGATGGCTCAGAGGAATGGTATGGAGCTGATCGATACGGATGGCTGTGATTTGTACTGTCTTTATAGCTTTTCCTACGAGGTAGTAGGCTGGTGCAATAAATACTCTGTGTTTTTTGAGTGCAGGAGGGAGAGGGTTTCTGAGAAGCTTAAACTTCTCCAGTTTTGAGTGACCAGGGTGTATACAACTTCCGATTCTACATATGGATATTTGCACAGAGTAGGAATAATATTTGCAGTGTGAACTGGATCTACACAAAGATAAAATTTGCTTTCATATCTGTTTTTTAGGCAGTAGTAGAATGATTCATTGCAGCATGGACATCTGGAAAAAGCAGGATGTTTTTGACAATATTAGATGTAAAATGAAGTAGCAATCATTTCTACTTCCTGCTTTCAATGGGAATCTGTCTCTCATGTTAAAAAGACACGTTCACTTTTATAACAAGTTTCAATGCATTTGTGAATTTTAAATTTAAGAGGGAAACCTGAAAGAACTGAGCAGCAGTTTTCTCTGGTCTACTGACTCTCAAAGCCACATGAGCTAATGCACAGCGAGAAAGTAGGTTGATATTACAACACACGTAAGAAAAATCCAGACTTGTGATAAGCTGAAAAATACTCCAGCCCTGAGTCAATACATTTCTATTGTTTACCTTCCCACAGGTCAATAACAAAGGGAACAATGTCAGCTAACAAGACCAAGCAGAGTAATGTGATCATGTATACCTCCTGCCTGACAGTACTAAGTACTATGGAAACTAGTTTTCACCTTCTTGGAAAAGAAAAACTTTTTTTTCCCTAGATTTTGACTTCATGTTCTATTTAGAAGCTTAATTTTAAAGAAAAAAAAATCTTATGCTTTGAAATAGGTAGTGAATAAGCGTTTGAGGGAAAGCTTGTCTTTATATTCACATAAAATATAAAATTTTAACAAAGCAAAATGCCAAGTTGTAAATTTCAAAAGGAGGAGCTCTTCCTGGAAAGCAGATAGTCTACTTAAATAACCAAATAAACAACAATACTTAATGCAATACTACAGCTAGCAGGACAAACATGGACCTTGCATGTATAGAAAGAAACTCAGGTAGGTACCCAAAAAGAATATATTCTCCTTAAATATCTTAGTATAAAATCAATAGAACAACATGCACACACATTTGAAAAAACAAAACCTGTTAAAAATAGAAATAACTTAAAACTGAGAAAAGCAAAATGATTTGAAACCTGGGAAAACACCTTACTGTGAAATGTGGTTTGTAGCAGGAAGTAATAGCTTTTATTTAATTAACAGCCCTGTTCCCAGTGGGAGAACATTTTTCACAAAAGAACTTTGACCTCTCAGCCCACAACCTCAAAGAGACCACAAAATACCTTCAACAGCTGAGCCTGGGAACAAAAATTCAGAACTGCTGTATGCACTAGAAATCATGGACTCGATAAAATACTGGGTTTATGGCACGTTATCATCTTCCACGGCAGCTGACCTCCAACTCATTTATCAGTGTTCCACAGCTGTTAATTTGCTCTCTTATTTTAGCTCAGAGAAATTCTTAACATTTTTATCTGCCTCTTTGGTCATAGGGCAGGTGATCATGTAGGGCAATCACCGTTTTCTCCTGAACTGACTGTCTAACTGATTACCACATTAGGTTAAAATTAAGAATTACTCCCAATCTTGGCTTGAAGTCTGCCAATTCTGTTCAGATGAACAGAAGGATCTGCATGCTTGAAATTTTGTTTCTTCCAAGTATATCCACTGGCCTAATATTAATTCCCAGTTGTTAATTCTACCTTCAAACCTGCCTCATTTACATCCTACAGTATGCCAGCACTTTACAACAGGCTCCCAAGGCATTGTTTTGTCAGACGGTCTCCAGAGGGCCCTTCCAACCTCAACCATTCTGTGATTCTGTTGCTTCAAAATAGTCGGTAGCTCAAAAGAGAAACTGTGGCCCCATTGAAGAAATTGGTGTGTGGCACCCTTCACTTTGATTTACCCAGAAGTTCAGACAAAAATGTAATGGTGCTTTTGGATCTTAAAATCCAGGTATCTCTAAACAAAACTTTGTGATCAGGCCAAATAAGTGTACTGCGGGGGGGGGGGGAAGAAGAAAGAAAGGAAAAGAAGCCTACTCTGGCAAGATTTGCAGAATTCTTAAGGTAGTAGTTCAAAAGGATAGATTTACCTAAGTCTTGTAAAGCTCGCAGAAGGTCATCAGGTAGCAAGCTTAAAAGAAAGATAAAGAACTTTTTCACATGCATCTCAAACGTGAAACTCTTTGCTGCAGATCTTGTAGGACTATCAGCAGCATAACTGGAATTACAAAGAGATGAGACAGATATGGATAGCAATTTTAGCACTGGATCTATTCAAAATGATAGCCCAGATTTGACTTTGATTTAGGAAGTCTATATACTAGTTTTGTTTCATATATCCTTTCCCTACTAGGATTCCAGTTGGCTGCTGCTGAGGATGTGACACAAGCCTAGACAGACCTTTCATTTTGTATAGTATGGCAGTAATGGTCTTATGAGGGGAGAAAATACATGGAAATTGCAACTGATGGAAATACTTTCCCCCTAAGTCCCCACTGGTGTCCTGAGTTCCTTCCTCTCTCCTTTTTGCACAGAACTATGCTTAAACTCCTTGGGGATACACATTACATATTGTTTAGCTACACCAGCTTATAAAGTATGCATGAATAAACAACTGCTGGAAACAGTGATTTATTTTATACATCCACTTCCACAGATAAAAGCATATTCTTAAAAAATACAAAAGACTGAAAAAAATATACAGTCCCACTTTGCCTTTGTGTATTTCTTTTTTGGAGGGTGGGAGCTGAACGACTACAAAGCAGTATATTTTCATTCCCTTCAGTTCAATTTCCATTCAGAAGTCTGCATTTTCATTTAGATTATTTCTAAAGGCACTTTCTTTTCCTGTGTGCTCTGTGCCGTCAAAAGACACATACATTGATAATGTAGTTGTTCAAGGTGAATTGCTAACCAATTATCAGCTTACTTATCATTCCTACAGTACCAGCTCTTTTAGCTTTGTATTTGGGCAACCTCAGGTCCCATTGGTTAAACAAGACCTTCAATGACAACTTCAGTTGGGTTTGAAGAAGCAGCGACAGGGCCGAAAAATCATCAACGAACAAAAGCTAAATGATAATGCATCAGGTCTCAGTGAGGAGGTCTAAAGGAAGCTACAAGGACGGCTGTTAGAACTGGAATCATTTAACAGTATGCACAGGAAAGAAATCCACACGTACTAACACCTCATCAAGATGATAGAAAATAATGAGAGACTTCTGAGAGAGTAGACATTTAAGTAGAAGCTTTTAATGAGGTTCCAGAAAAGGTCATGAATTTCTGATTTGAATCTCTTCTGCTGAGCTGATCCACAGCTTATGGCATCCTGAAAAGACAGACATTGTAACTCAAAAATGCTTCTTTTTTTTTTTAAAAAAAAAATCAATTTGGTCAGTGTCAGCTGCTGATGGGAACAACTCGGTTAGTGTCTTAGGAGCCTATGCACTCAGACTCCAGCTGCTTAAAGCCTGTAAAACTAGTTCAGTATCTCAAGGATTTAACAGAGTGGGGTACATAATGGAGGGAATGATGATGTGCTCTGACTGACTTTGTGTTCTTAGAGAGCACTGCAGTGTTGAATGCTGCACACGCACACGCTCTGCTTGCAGCCATCTTCACAGCATGCTTCTGCTGGGTGTAAGAAGTAGAGCAAATTACCATAATCAATCAAAGATAATGCAGAAATAGATCATACTCTCCTTTCTCCTACTTGAAGGAAAATACATAATCTTCTGATAGGCTGAAATTGGAAGGGGATTTTTTTGACAAAGGTGAAATCAATAGAATTATCAACTCATGATATAAAGGCAAACGAGGCCACCAAGTCCTTGTTAAAAATGGAACAGGAAGTTTGGGAAGTTCCCTTTGTACTTTTTTTCCTCCAGAACAAGAACAAAAAAAGTAAATGATAATGAACACTACAGCAGATTACCTAAGAAGGAAGTGCAAAGAAAGGTGATTGACTATGGGAAAAAAATACAGAGTGTCTTTTGCTATGGAAAAAGCAGTTAAGGATGGCAATTGCCAGAAAAGAAGATAGATTAAAATCTAATTAAGAAAAAAAAAAAAGAATGACAGAAGTGACTAAAGATGGCAGGCAAGGAGAGGCACAGAAGATGTGAAATGCTTCAAAATATGCAAAGTCAACCTCTGAAAAGATGGAAAAGGCAAGACTGAATGTGTGATAGGAATACAATACAATATACAGATGTAAATACGTACAGAGATGTGAAGACAACTGGGGGACATGATTACTGCAGAAGTGTACAGTGGATTTTGTATATCTTTACTGTCATATGAATAGTCTCTTGTGCTGTTCAAATACTGTCATATAAATAATCTCTCATGGCATTATTTTTTCCGAAAACTTAAGGGCGTTATTCCAGAAAGGAATACATACAGGGAGAGTGTAACTGTATTCAAGGCAGTGAGTATTGAATGAGAAAAAATAATAATAAATACAGAACCAACAGAACTCTAAAGAACAAACGTGGAATGGTGAATGAAAGGATATTATGTATTTTAAACCCAGAGAATAAAACTCCGTGTTACACAGCTGCCATGTGGATCATTTATCAATATTGAAATGCTACCATAACTAAGAGAATGCTAAAGAAACAACTCAGAATTTGCTAGAAACTATGACAAGCAGAGAAAATGACTGAGTAAAATAAGAGAGGAAATGCGAGAAATAAGTTTTGAAAAGAAAGTGAGATTGCTTTATGCTCCTGGAACATGTTCCCATAAGGCAAGTGGGGCAAGAAAATGATAGACAGTGGATAAATTGATTCGGGTGAGACATAGATAAAGGAAGTTTAGAGATTTTCTACGATACATTCTGCCTGAAGGAAGTGGGGACTACTGAATGGTGGATATTTTCCTTTGAGTGAAACCTCTTTTTGATACGAGCTGATCAGTTGTTTTAGAACATTACAATAGCAAGAGAATGCTCAAACTAATGCAATGTAGTGCATAGAGAATACAAGACGTTCACTTTCTTTTTTCTTGACCTCTACTACCTTCTATGCTTCTCTGGAAAAGCCCAGACTACTAGCTGTCAATACAATGTGTTTAATATGAATAAGGGGAATAGTCCTTCATAAAGAAAATAAACATTGATCCGTATTACAGACAGCTAGAATATCAGAAATTCATGGATTCCGTAATTATATTATACTAACTAGGTAGCTACTTTGTTTTACTTAAAAATTCTTATTAACCTGGCAAATATTACCTGACAATGATTAATTTTGTTCAAATTCTCTGTTATATAGAAATAGTGATAATTACAAATATAAATGGATCTAACTTTGAAAATAAATACATTATCCAAATGAAATGAGTATATAATTGTAAACACATAAATTTTAAGTTTTGTCTAACTTGTCTCATTTACATGGAGGCAAGTCAAATCTGTAAAGGAACTTTTTTGAAAGGTTGTAGGATATTACATACAGAAAGATATACAGAGTAACTCCTGCCAGTAGAGACTTTGGACTACATAACCAGCTCCAAAACTCTTGGGTTTAATGCCTTCTGAGCTCCATAATTGCCACAGTTCTGGATATCAGATTAAAATGATAATTCCATTTCCCTTCAACAAAGACACAAACCCTAAGTAATTTACAGCATATTAACACAAAACATACACATATACAAATATAAGAGGTAAATGGCAATGATAGCTCACAACACTGGTACAGCTGGATCTACTGAAATTTCTAGATGTTCTAAAATGTGTTTTGTTTAAATGCCACAAATACTTTAAAATGTTACGAGTTATTACAGTACATATTACAGTATGATCACAGTATTAATGCTGAACATGGTTATATCATTTGATCTTTTACCTAATCTGTAAATTTTCATTAACATCTCAGTGCCTCTAGTTTTCTAGACAGCTACTAATTGCCTCCTGTTTTCAGAATTTATTCATCTTTACAAACATTAATGATAATTTTTACCCAAATGAGCATTTTAACTTTAGAGTAATTGAAAGCTAAGCAGCTACTTAACTATGAAATCAGCTACTGAGATATTTTACGTTCACTACTTACACCATTAAAGAAGAAATTTTGAAATTATATTTTTTCTGCATAGAAATGAATAGTTACAAAGCATTAGAGTTTTAAGCTTTATCAAGTCTCATTTTTCAAGTACCCTTATTAATGATCCATATCATGGAAATCTTAATTTTTGCCTCTGTGACCTTCTTTGTGGAAGACAAAATTGAAATTGTGTATTACTTTTTTTTTGCATAACAGTTTGGGTCTGTATGCTAAACCTCTCTCTCTCTCTCTGAATATTTTTTCTTTTTCATGGCTTGGGTCATTACACATTTTTTCCCCCAGGCTTTTAATACTTTCAAAACAAAAGTTTTTTCTGTAGAGGTACAGAAGAGAGATTCTTCCCTCTGAAAAGCTATTATCCTTAACAGCTTCTTTTTAATTTTCTTAATTTTTTTTGCTTTCTCTAAGCTTTCTCAGAAAAAAAAAAAAAAAAAGTTATAGAATAGCATGTTCATAATTACAATATTTTTTCCCAATAACAGGTAACACATATGAATTAGTTGTTCACAAAGGCTATTGAATAGCCGAAGTTCCACATATTATTACTTCATGAAGAGCACTGTAAGATTCAAATCTCAGAATCTTTTGTCTGCAGTTTTCAGAATTGTTAAAGTTATTTATGGTGTTGAACCTTACAGGAAGTTAATGGAACTTATATTCTGAACCTGTGCAGACATTTCAGAAAACACTTTCCATGATCATTAAGTTAATATGGTTTCACCTAGCACATTAATTTTTCAATATAATTACATTCTTTATAATAAGTATTCCAAGCAGGCAGAAGAAGCACGCGGATCCGTTAGAAGCAAGGAAGTTGAATTCTACCAGTAAGTCTTCCACTAATTCATTCAGTGACTTTCAAGTAGTTACTAAAGCCAGCAGTTTTAAAAACTAGCAGCTAAACTAAGGTACTGAAAAACATATCAAGGAAAGATTTACACTGACTGTAGGAGGCTCTGAATCAATCCACGAATGGCTGATTAGTAAAATGTGCCAAACGCTTCCACTAATTGCTTAAGTCAACAACAGATGGAGGAATTGGCATCTGTGGACATAAGGCCACTCCTTCATACAACCAACTTTAGATGCACAAGTTTAAACATTTGAGCTCAAGCCCTGTGTCCCATTTCTTCAATCAGTAAAACAAGTCTTAAGAAAATCCCATTTTCACATCTTGTAGTGAAAATGCTGTTTACTTATTCACTTATCAGCTGTATCACAGAGACAACCACATGTACAACCAACCTCCGTGAGTGCCCTTTCAGGAACTTCACTCCCCGTCCCACCCAACCCTCCTGTCCTGCTTTGCTTCAGCTTCTCCACACCCAGCTTCTATCATGGGGCTCTTTCCCTGTTCAGCCACTTCTGTCGTTCCCATACCAACCCCTTCACACTTACCCATGACCCCAGACTCCTCACCCAACAATACAAGTCACCATCACTCAAGTACCCTCCAGCCTCCCAGCACCAAATATTATGTCCCTGTTGCAGACCTGGGAGGGCACTGCCAACAAGAAATGGTCACTGGGATTTTCAATGTAAGGAAACACTGTACTTCATTTTTGGAAAGAACAGAACTACCAGGGCTGAAATTTTCCTTCTCTTTCATACGCATAAGGACACACAAGTACACAGAAGTCTCAATAGTACAGAAAATCATATTTTGTCCCAGTGAATTCAAATTATGTTAGAAAAATTGTATCTGGAAATGATATAAATAACTGAAAATAGGATCTGTCTCACCAGGCTGTCGTCAAGAAAATTTGGGTTTGGAAGATGGGGAAGAGGAGCTGGCCTGGAAATTAAGAAAGAGCTTGGACTGTCTGGGAAAGAGGAATATCAGGTGCACTGCCAGCTCTGCCTACGAAGTAGAGAAGCATAGGCAAAACCATCGCTGAAGAACAGGTTACTCCAGTGACTGAATATTAGAAAGCAGCAAAGGAATTACTATTTGACAAGAACAAGATGAATGCTTTCATGACAATTTACAAAAAAACAACTACCCAACAGACTTTAGAAGTGTAATTTGAGGATGTACCTATCACAAAAATATTCTCAGTATACTTTTTTTTTTTTTAAATAAGTTCTAGTTGCATCAAAGTCTATTGAATATTAATGAAATATTTAAAATTTAGTTCTTCTATTCATTTTCTTGTGTGCTACAGCACAACAAGGCAAATAAGTGTTAGCTCATTTGAGTGTTTTGAAGAAACTGATGTTATTTACTGCTAGCTAATACAAGAGTAAGTGCACGTACAGTACAAATAACAAAACAAGTATTATGTTGCCTTAATGCATAAGTAAAGAATCCATTTGTGACCATTTTCCACATAGACCATTTGCCTAATGAAATCAGCCTTCCTTCCTCTTCAAAGTACTGCTTTGTATTATCATGGTTGGATGAAAATAGCCTTTTCACTGACTCAAACCACTCTCTATTTCATTACCACAATGTCCAATCATAGTGCAAAGCAAATTCAGTCTTACAGACAGTCTGATGTTGAAATAAAAAATCCCATTTGATTAGCTGAGTGAAAGGTTCCACTTTTTACAGTAGGCAAAATTATATTAAACTCCTTGTGTGTTGAATTTGACAGGGATATTCAAAGTGCACTTTGCATGCATGCACCCTCTGGGAGCAGAAAAAAAAAGAGTTAAGAACCTAAACAAGCTCTAGGGAAGCATTCCAGCACAAATTTTGCCCACAATATCACTGATGATGTATCTGCAACTATTTGGCAAATCCCTACTCTATTAGGATGGAGGGGATACATTCTGACCTTTTGGGGCATCTGCAATCTGAAAGCAATGGCATTACAGCAATCTAACAAGGATGAACATATTTCTATGATTGTGGTATTAGTGTCTGGCTTGAAACTGAGACTTCATGTGCACAATTACACAGCTTTTCTCAACTGCTTTTAGTGGATGCATTTTCTTTCTGAAATTTAAAATTAACAAACCTTCCCAGTCAGCTTTGACAGATCGTCTCCTCCCATTATCTGCATGTCTTGCATAGACTGATCGTTCTGAAAGAAGAAAGACAAAAGTTTGATATTGGATGTAACTCCATAAAAGTATAAACATTAACTTTTTTTTTTTTTTTTTTTTTTTTAAATCTCTTAGCCTTGGCCACCAATATTTTTTAATGATTATTAGTACCAGTGCATGAGAGAAAGACATTCATTCCCATGACTTCTATCATCTCCCAGTTGTGCTTAAACTAACATCAAGCTCCAGGCTTACTGAACTAGAAAGAGTTGCATTTTTTAATTTTTAGTTTTTAAATAAGTGATGTTCCTTTGCTTGCTACTTCTCAGTATGAAAAGTGTAAAGCAACATATTTGTCCCTTCCAAAACAGGAAAGCAGCAGCGTCTCAACACTTGACAAAACACCTGTAAGTACATACTTTTTTTGGAACAGTTTTGATAAACACAGGCAAAATGTGCCTTCATCTGTCACTCACACAGAGAACTTAGCTATTATAGAATAAATTTGCGCATTTTTTTTTTTTGTTCTGGAAAATGTTTTGCAAACAATTATCACTTGTTATCAAGAAAAGTTTCAGCATGCATGTGTATGGCCATACAGTTTCAAGAGTTTTATTTTATTTATTTATTTGCTTCAATTAACTCATATAAAATCCTTGAGACCATTTCAGCAAAACAAAATACTGTCAAACTAATCCCAGATTAGTTTGCTTTTGCCCAGTATGCTTTCATTTTCCTACTAGCAAAGGTATAAAAAAAAAGTAAAACTTTTTTTTTTTTTTAGATAAATTTGTTTTACAGACATTTCTAGCGAAACGTCTGTAATGTCTAGTGAAAATTCATCCTGATGGAAAATTTCTCAAACCATCTCTAGTTCAAATTCATTAACGGCAGCACAGAACTTCAATATAAATTAAGGGAGTTCTATATTAAAGGAAGACAGAACAGGCCTTATAGAAGGTAGCAAATTAAAACATATTTAGTCGTGGTGAGATTGTTTGAATTTTCCAGAGCAAAAATAAGTAATGCTCTTTTTTTTTTTTTTTTTTTTTTTTAAGAAATTGGTGCATGTACTAATCTAATCTCCTTCCCCCAGGGAGGGAGACAGGGTTAGTCCAATTTTAATAATAGCTGCAGTACCACAATGTGACACTGCAGCTTACCAATAACATCAGAAAGCTTTATCGTTAGAGACAGTGCTGAAAATGCAACTTTAGCATACTTTTGCTTTTATTTCAGAAATAAACCCAATGCTGTGAATTCAAACTCTTTTCCACAAATAAACAGAGAGGCAGCGGGACTTAGGAGGCAGGTGAGGACTTACTGGTGGACTTAGGGGGTTGCAGCTCTTCTCCTCAGGGAGCAGCACCAGCAGTGGAAGGGTTATGGCTGCACGCCTCTGCTGTCCTCCCATGCAGGTGGAAACCTCACCTGCCCGTGCTCCCAGCCCAGGCAGCCCACTCTTTCAAGCACTCCAACAGCCCCAGGAACCATGCATGGTCCCCATGGGCATGGATCCTCTAAATGAATACAGCCTCCCTGAGGAACAGCAAGTAAAGTTTGCCTAGATGAGAATTTCTCCAGGCTCGCATACCGCAGACCCACTAGAAGAGTTCCCTTTTGCTCAGACACCACTCCCACACTACAGCTTTGTACGAGGTCCACAGCAGTCATTGCCTAAAAAGACAGTTTTTAGACCTGCTTTCACTTTTTCTGCACCAGATCTAGGAGCTCTGGATAGTTTTCATGCTGCTCAGATTCGTTTCCCAGGAAACAGAGCTAGAGCTGGAATGAAGGTTACATCCATATGTTTCCTAGTATAATGTTCAACATTTCTCTTATTTCTGTAAGGAAAGACAGAAAAATAACAAACCAAGCAACTGATTCCTCAGAAGGCTATTTTAAAACTAAGCAATAAGTGGAGATAGGGAACATTTTAAGTCCAGTCTTAAAAGCATAAGCCTTTTGTTGTAGAGCAGTCCAGGTCATTCTTCAAAAGTCGGGGACGTATTCAGGTCAACTCTACTATTAGACTATAAAAAGCAGATTCCAATATCCATCACGGTGTATGTAACCAAGGCAGTGACAAAATATTTTTTCATTTCCAAATGAGAAAGACTGGAATTTCTGTAACAACCGACACATAGCAATGACTGAAGAGGCAGTTTGCCCTCAGTTGCCAGTGGAAAAAGAGAGAGAGAAAAGAGAGAGAGAGAAAGAGAGCAGTGAGGTGCAACAATTAGTGAATTTATTTATTTTTAATTAAAAAAAAAAAAATCTCTTTCAGCAGTCTTTACAGCAACACTGTTCCCCTTGCATTTGGTATTTCTGGCTTCAGCTGAAAAGAAGATGCTGAAATAGCAACTTCATTGCTGGTGACCAGTTAAGCAAACACAAAAGCCATTGAGAGCCGGGGGATCAGAGCATCCCCCCAGTCTGTGTGGTTACACATTGGGTGTTGTGACACAACTGCACACGGTTACGGAAATCTTTGTGTTCTGACTACCGGAGAATGATCGCTATCAGAGGACAGGGCAGAATATTCACCATGCCTAAAACCATATAAAAAATGCATCTCAGAATGTTTCAGCCAAGATGCTTTCAAGAAATATGGAAAAAATGACCTGCATTGCACAGCAGAGTTATTCTATTGCCAAAGAAGGAAAAAAAAAAGAAAAAAAGAAAAAAAGAAAAAAGAAATTGGTTTATTGCCTTTAATGCCATTTAGAAGTACCTCTAAATTTATCAATTAACTCATAGTGTAAAATACATACCTGCCAAGTAGCAGGACTCAATGCCACAGTGTCACATTACAGCTCTCACAGTGTTCATACAGGGAATGTGCACACTATGGTTGCCATAGGAACCTCTCGGTGCTTTTTCCTAAATTCTCAGTATATAATCTCAAAATAACACTGCACTAAATGTTAAGCATAAAGTACAATAAATGTCAGAAAGAAAAAGAATCTACTGATTCATTCATAGCTCTTACTGTCAATTCAGAACTGCTTGTTTAATTTTCACACTCTTAAGTCATTCAGGGCTTCTTTTTCCTCTGGGAGACATTCAATACTTTAGCATAACTGATATGATTGAGTCTCCAGGACTTCTAATAAACACAAATACCTGAATTAAAGGTTTGCTTTCAATCTCCTAAAGCTCCTCATGATTTGCTTTCTAACATCATTAAACCCTATCAAGACAATTTTTGCTGTTAAATGCTTGAGACTAAATATAATGTCCCAGATAGACAACTCAAAATCATGCTGTGTTTTGGTTTATGCAGCAAACAATTAATTGTATTGCAGTTGTTCCTAATAAACCACGATGCATTTTGTGTTAACCCTACATCACATCACATCCTATGTTTATTACTGCATTTCCGTTTCTTCTGCATTTAATAAACCTGCATTTTTCCAGGCTAAATCTCAATGTATTTGTTTTTACTTGCTGTGTTGTGCTTTTTCACCTGTTCACCTTTGTTCTCTAATTTTATTTCCTGCAGACCTTGTCAATATGCATCTTCAGGTCCTATGAATGCCTAATGAATGAAAGCCAGAATGTTGCTACTTTCACCTCCATTGTTCACAACATGCAAGATAAAAACTTTGACTTTCTATGTTGATTGGAAGTATAGATATTTAAATTCCATCTATACTAAGTCATGTCTTTTGAACTAGGTGGGGCACAGAATTATTACATCTCACATCTCCTGAGATCAACACTTGGACACAGTTCAAGTTACAAGTGAAATGAGTTGGGTGGTCTCAGGAAAATTTATTATAAACAGCATTGCTCATCTGAAAATTGCACCAAACTGTGAACATCTGTTACTCTTCTAAAGAAACAGAATCTGGAGTACATTAATACGGGGCTCAGTGAAACAAAGATTCTTTAATCACGGCAAAAAAAAAAAAAAAAAAAAAAAAAAATTTTTTAAAAAAAAAATAAATAAAAAAAAAAAAAAAAAAAAAAGTATTTCTGACAAAACAGTTTAAGTGTACAACTAAATTACGAAATGGCACCAAGGCATTATTGCACATATCATACATATAGTTACAGTAGTCTGCACTGTTCGTATGTAACCTCTTGGGGAAAAATGTCATTATTTTCTTCCCCCAAAATTAATTGGATAAACTCCTAAAAGAGAAGGATGTGACCTTCAGGCCTGTTCACCAACAGGCTTGGTCCAATACGTCCACCAAAGCATAGGTGAGTTCAGTCTACACATTCACTTCAGCCTCATCTTTTTGTTTTCCATTAAGACTGTCACTAACTGTGTGTTATCTATGCTACTGCTGTTCTCTCAGGGTGACCCACGATCTTGAAATATCTTCGCTGAAAACAGGATTACCCTGTCCCTAATTCAGGCACCTCAAAGTTAAGACTTCAAAATCTATGCTGCTTGTCCTGGGCTCCCTTCATGATAACTGGAGAAAACCAGACAGATCAGGGAAATCATCTGTTTCACCACATGGGAAATCTACAGCAAATAACTCACACCTAGGCATCTATCTGTCAGACATCTGAAGTTAGCTGAAATGAATTCCAGCTTAAGAGACTGACATCAATATTTTCTTCTTATAAACCTCACCAAGCACTCAAAAAGAAATTATTTTCCATCACATTTACCACAGGCATATAAGAAGCAATGATCTTGACTATTTTCCATTAGTTACATCCTCAACTATCCGCTTAGGCTCTCTCACACACAAACACAATTCCCCTTGGTACTACTATGGGTTAATTTGCTTGTACATTTACTCAAAGGTTTCATTTTAATCTGGGTGAAGTGTATTTGAGGAGAGATTTCAAAAGATACAGTCAATCTAGTATTTCTCCCCATGTGCTGAGGAAAAATATTAGCAACCAGCCTCTGCAGATTTTTTTGCAAAAACATTATACTGGATGATTAATGGGACTCTACAGTCTGAACTACTCAGAACAGAAATATAGGTTTATCCATAGGGTTTACCCACTACATAATGAAAACAAGTGGATTTCATGATCTGGAAGAATGGAGTTTCAGTGAGCCTCAACAAAACATTATTTTGTGTTTGATACTGGTGGAAGGACAGCAGCTGGGCTGGCTGTGAGAACAGCTCCTTTGAAGGTGATCTGAACAGCTATATGTTGAATGGCACTGAGGGAACAAAGTGGATGGCATTAAAGCCAGAGGGGAGATGACATTTACCGGGGTAATGAATGACGAGGATTTGAACAAAACTTTTACTATTTCAAAGAAAAACTGAGAATCTGAAACCTTACATGGAGGACACAACTGGCTTATGAAATTGCTACAGTTTCAGGGACATGGCTGTGTCCAAGACAATGGCTAAAATACACTGCTGAAGCTGAAATTGAAAATGACAGAAAACCCAAGCAGAATCTTGGCATATGAAGAAGTAACAGATATGTTTTTCACTTAAGAAAAAACAAAACGCTCAGAGGAAAGCAGAAGCAGATATGAGAAGAATTTACTTTTCAGTTCAATCCTTCAAAAATGAAACCACAGAAGCAATGACTCTCACAGAACTTTTAAATAGAGAATTATTACTTCTATGTGAGTTAGCTGCAGCAAATAGATTCATAATATAACCAAGCTTTCTCCATTTAAAAAATAGTGCTGCAGAAATTAATTGCAGGCATTTGCAGCATTTAGATAGATGTATCTGTGATTTTATAATCTTCTGCTTTGAAAGACTAAGACTTCTGCATTGAAATTATGTATGTTTCAATAATTATAATATCTTGCGCTATATGACCATGCTCTATCATTTCAGTCATGACCATAATGATTACAATAAAAAATTGATGTTCCAGTTTGGATGCAGACATCCTAGTATGAAATTTACTTGCTTTGCCTGAGAAGTGCTTCAGTATATGAATATATTGGTCTGCGAAGTGTCACTACAATATCTACATCATCTATTAGCCTATTTTGACTATTGGGTAAAGTCAAACTGGCGTATAAAATATAGGCTATGAAATTATACTCAGTATTTCAACAGACGTGGTAATACATAAGATGCTGTACTTACAAGCATACACTTAACTGATAGCATTTTGGATTTCTTCAATGAAGAAAACAGCTAAGAATGAAGGACCTCAGGATTGTAGGTCAGATCATGGACTGTCAGGGTTTTCATGTCAGGAAACTAGGACTATCTATGCCTAAGAAGCAACATTCAGAGGACTAGTAAGTACTGCTAAGATGGAGATTGTGCAAATGGGAATGGAAATTATATGGATCACTCCCCAGTAAAGACTGGGGAGAAAGCATGCCTTCCCTAACCCAGAATCAAATATGTACCAAAGTGCAGACTGAAACCTCCAGGGTGAACCCACATTCAAAATAATCAAGTGCCAGGTCACTGATACATTTTTAGGAGGTGCTTTAAATTCCTTGCAAACAAGTAAAGGATACTGAACCAAATGGAAATCAAATACAGTGAACCGGCACACTCCCACTGTCCCAACACCTTTATCACACAGGAACAGTAAAAGTACGTTTATACAGACACACTGATGGTTCTGCATGTCTCTGTTAGCTTTAAAGTTGGAGCTACAATGCATTCCTGAGCTGCCTGGTAACTATACCACAAACTACGCCACACTGAGACCTGTTTTATTGCCAGCATAATCTGAGATAGTAAATTTTGAACTAGTATTGGTATTACTATTTGAGCTCCAGTTAATACAATGTAAGACATACCTGTACATCTCTACAGTTACATCTACAATCTAACTAATTTCACCTATTCTTTTTCCTCCGCGTTGTTATTCCTTAACAAAAAGCTCCATCACACAGGTTTGGAAGCACTTCAAATTCAGGCTCGTCTATCCAGTTCCAGGGAAGGCCAGCGCTCTGCAATGAGGAAGTAGGCTTTGGACAGAGAAACACAAACAATGAACTTACAGTAAGGTACTACCCCTCGTCAGCTCACATGTGCTAACACATGTATTTGCTGCTTCTCTGCTATAAAAGCCAGATAGATCCCTCAGCTTAACTCTCAGGGCAACAGTAACTTATTAAACTTAAGAAATTTGAATGCTTATAATCATCTGCTCACATATTCAGAAATTTCTTGTATAACAGGACTCCTGCATGCCTTCTAGGTATTTAATCCAAAGGAGGTAAGGTATTTTGAAACAGACACGATTTAGTTGGTACTATAAATTCATCCCTTACAGAGAGGCTTCCATGGAGATTCTCTGGTATCTAATAAAGCAGAAACTGCCATTGAAGCTTTTCCCCTCCTGGTCAAGGCATTTGGAATTGATCTCTCTTGGGTATACTCCCAGACATCAGCAGAGGTGAACTGACATGCAATGTTAATACCCTTAATATGGGTTAATACAGATTATAACTGTAATTAACAACGTATTTGCTAGGGACAGATATTAAAAGATGTAAATTCTTTTTTTTTTTTTCTTTTTTTTTTTTCTGGAGGCGTGTTCAACACTATTTCCATCTATCAGTGAGTTCTGTAGATATACAGAATAAAGAAATATTCAAATATTTTCAAACAGAGAAAGAATTCCAAACGTGAGTGCATACATGATCTAGCCCTGTAGTTTTATTGCATGTAAAACTCTCCTTAAAATCCTTGAACAAAGACATAACTTCAGTTATATTGGCACAAACTGTTGGAGAAGGGTCAAACTATTGGAAATGGCAATAGAATTTAGAATAGTTAACTTCGCTATTAGCAAGTATAAAAAATATTTTCATATTTTCTTTTCTGGTTTATCAATCAGGTTTTATATATTTCCTCAGTACTGGTTCAATGGGTTATTTTGTTTAAGAATAAGGCAGTAAGACTGCAGCACCACATATACCCACATGCCACAAACAGCACCTGTACACTTAAAAGATCAGCAAGAACTGAAATCCAGAACATGCAATACTAAATTTTTTGAAACATACATAAAAGAAAACCACAAAATATCTTCAAATCTCAGCTGAGTTCACAAACAGTGTACTCCAAGGCTTTCTTACACTATTAACTTGTTTTAATCTGTAAAACAAAAGCAAAAAACACATTTAAAACATAGAAATAAAATCTGTATATGTTCCAGGATGAGAAAATGTACAACTGCACAGGGCTGTTCAGTCAAAGGGAGATTCAGACCACTACTTTGTCTCTAGAGATGAGAGGCAGAGCAAATTTAAAACATACAGGCAACAGAAGAATTTAGGAAGTGTATCTGCCAGAACTGCCTTAATCCTACTCATTTTGGACTGCCAGGAGACATTACTAAGGGTGCCCACCTTCTGTGATAATAATGTAACAAAAGCCCACAGTCATGGAATAGGTGACTCGGGCTTCTTTGCTTTCTTAGCTCTCAAAAGAGCACCATAAGCTAAAGAGTGCAGGGGGACTCTTCCTCCTGTTATGATGCCACGGTAAGGCAAAAATCAAAAAGGACATCAAGCAACCTATGGTCAACTGTACTGGACTCATCTGAGAAAAGGTCAGTGTTGGTTTAAGCCCATGCTAACTGGAGTATCTGTCTTTTATCCAGTTATTGTTTATCATTGTATACATGACCATTAGCGCAACAGGACTAGAAGTCACATTTCCCAGCACCAACAGAGGGGCTCAGTACCCCAGCTGGGACACTACCAGGTGTACCGTCTTACCCCATGTTTTTAATTGTGCTGAACAGTAACACACATGGAAAAATGTACAGCAAGTTTGTAGCTCTAAACTAATAAACGCCTGTCCCCTGAGGGTTTCTGAAAGGACGAGTGAAAACAGCTTTCACTGAACTAAGCATAAAGTACTGACCTCCTGACCCCGACTATCAGCAGTTTCTAGGATTTGGTGATAAAAGGAAGGAAGGAGAAGAATCTTCAAATCTGTCAAATAGCCATAGGCTGAGACAACAGATAGCTGTAAGCAAATTCTCAAGAGATGATACTGATAAAAACCTCAAATGCTCAATCCCTTCCAGCAACCTGAAGTCTTGTGTATCCCTATTACAACTTGGTAGCTCTCTTTCATACTGCATTCAGTCCCTTGCTAGTGACAACTTGGAAACTTTCAACATAACCTTCATCAAGTATTTTTTTTCAAGGTTATTTTCTAGCATTCCTGCTGTATTTCAATATTCTAACTTTTGTTTATCAAAGGAAGAGGGAAACAAATTTCGTATCTGTCACACTGATAAGCACTGCAATAACAGACTACTTCTCGTTATTGCTGGATTCCTTTAAAGCAACCTTTTTGGTTTATGCCTTACAGCACCCCTGGGGTGTGGCACCGCATGAACATCACACATGCTATGATCTGTTTTAAGAAACAGCGTGTAAGGGATGCCAGCAGAAGAGAGTCATAGAATTCCTTGGGAAAATTAGAAGCCTCGGGCTTCTTTTAATTAATTTTGCCCCATTTCAGATCTTAATTTAAAAAACCACACACTAAATGGTATTATTAGCATCCAAATAAGTAATCGAGGTGATGCTCTGCCAATGGATAAACATATTATGGCACTTTCAAACTTGCCAGATCTTATTTGTACAGCAGGATTAGCAACCATCGTGTTCTGGACATTTCTTCAGGTAAGAGCCCATCTCCCTGTTGCTGCAGAAACCTATGAAGCAGTCAGAAAATACAGACTTCAGTCCCCCCTAATGATGACGTACAGTGTTGCTGCAAATGTCATGATTTAGCGGTGGCTTGCTACATTTTTGGCAGAATATGAAACAAAATATTTTACTGAGACTAAACTTCAATTTTTTAGGCTTTGTAACAAACCGCTGCTTTATAACAAATCCTGTATCCAGGGGAACTTTCGAATCTAACTTTTTGCAAAGATGACCTCTTGAGTGCTTTTGAATGAAATCCCTTGATGCTTTGAATATGTTCTAAAAGTGAACAATTTTAAAAACATCCACGGTCTCAAATGTTAAGATGTTCCAGAAGGCTGGATTGCTTAGAAATACCAAAGATTTAAGCACATGAAGAAAACATTAAAAAATGTTAAGAAAAATGAACTTCAGATCTAAAACTTCATTTATACATAGTAGCCATAACCTCTGTAACATGGTATAATCTAAAACATTTATTTTAATTTGGAAAACATTTTTCAAAAGAAAACATTACGGCTTGTTAGAAAAATGTGACCCTTGGGGGAGACAAATTTCTCCAGAAAGATTAGCGAAAATCTCACAAAGACTTTGCATTAGATCCGAAGTCCAGCAGAACAGAGTATCAACCCACAATACATCAATACTGTATTTCATTTTTTTTTTTTCAGTTAGGAAGAAGAATTCCACAGCTAGAAATCACAAAGCAGTATACAGGCAGTACCTAAGCAGGGAACAAAGGCTAAAAATGAAAGGTATCTTGAGAAGACAATTAATTACTAGCTGCAATATGTCCCATAAATGCCTTAAAACAACACTTTGATAGTGCTGGAGAGCTTCAGGACAGCTCCGTACCACCCTGCCTTCACGGCCACATCTGTTCTCGTTCTGTCCCCATGGCAATCAGACAGCTTCCTACTCAGTTCTCCCCCGGCTGATCTGTTTGGTTCCCCCAAATCTTTCAGATGAGTCACCGAAACACTTACTCATACTTTAAAAAAATCCCTAAGACTTCAGATGGTGTTAACATATTTAAGTGGTGTGTAGGTGTATTATCTGATGCAGAAACTTACAGAGATCACCTCTCTGTGAGCAAGTTTTACATTACAGATGAACTTGATAAACTGACTGTATCCTGGCTTATAATGACCTTTCCTGAGCTACACTCACAGATCAACGCCTACTTATATTATTAGTAACACTTCAACTCTTAACCAGCGTCCAACAGGAAAATACTGTATGTTTTAATTAAAAATAACTTAATCAGAAACACTTTATTCCTCCTTATGTTCAAGAGAGCTTTGAGCAAGTGATGGTTTCAAGCTCTCGTATGTCACAACTCTGCAAGTTAAATGAAAGCTGTGGATGTCTAGGAGAGCATCTGCCTCCAAACCACAACACTGAGCATTAAGGTCACAGTTTATTATGTTATAGCATAGCCTTCTGCAGCTTGCCTTGGAACTGTATGAAAAGAGGATTGATTCTCTGAAAACAATCAGGGTTGATCCACGCTCCCTCTGACCCCTCTGAGGTGCACCTCAGATAAAGAAGTGGTGGGGTCTGAGGCTTGCTGCACTGCACCCTGGCAATGAGGATCCCCAGACCACGGGCACTTATTTCTCCAGCAGGAGCTGTGCTCACTACAGACCTTACTACTCACGGGCTGTCCCCAGCCGCTTGTAACTCTTCCTCTGGCAGGGGCTATTGGCTGGCTGAGCTGCATGCGTGCAGTTGGTTCAGTGAAAAAGAACCCAGCCAGCTGGAGCAGTTCAGGTAGGAAGCCTCCGGTACCGGTCTCATCTGAGCTGAGACAGGCTGGGATGTGCCCAGAAACACCTGAGCTGGCAACCGTGGCTGGCACGAGGGTACTGCACTCGATGAAGAATGAACGTCATCATTGCCCCAGCTGTTGGTACAGAAAATCAGAAAAAAAGGCCCATTTCCAGGGTCTTAGTTTTTGCACCAAACGATGAACTAACTATAGCTGGTGAAATGCAGATGTCTCTGGTGTGAGAGTATGTTCTCAAAGTTATCTGGATCATCCTGTTACACTAATAACATCAGCCACACTTTTACTAATTGGGCTGAAATTTTCCTCACTAAATTTCTGTAAATTTCTTCAAAAATATTCAACCAGTTGCAAGGATAAGCTTTTGGGACGACTTCCACGACTAATATGTTTTCAGCTATTTTTCTGAAAAGCTTGAGTGTCTCTGAGGCTGACACTTTGCAGCAAGACACTGATGAATGTAGAAGTGTTTTTTGTCTCCCTCATGAATTTTTTTCTGTTTTTAAACTAGTCCTAACACTTGGAAAAAGAACATTTGGACACAGTTAGGAGGACTGTGAATTCTAGCAACCTCAAACATTCTCCCTGCACAACATATGATCTCTTTCCAGTGTTCTTCACCTTATTAAGCATTTCAGGTCTTACTAAGTTTCAGAAAATGATGAAAGCATCAGAAATACAGAGATAGTATTAGTGCCTGCTTAAGACTTGGCAGCATCTTCAGCTTGGAACTGTAAAGGACGTTTTACTCACTAGTTTTAACAGGTCTGAGCATTTCACAGTGCTTTTACTCAAAAGGATGTTACTACTTGAGGATCCAAATACCATTTTATGTATGGAAACGTACACCGAGGTAAGATCCCTCAGGCAATGCTAGGAGCAGAAAGCTAGTTGCAAGTCCCCCATGTTTAACTTATCCATACGACAGACATCTACTTGGCAGAACCCTCTAGAACCACTACAACACATTCCTCAGAACAGCTACAGCTTAAGGACCATACCCTTGATATTGGTAGCTGCTGTGAACTAAAGACAAGACATTTTTGTTGCCCATAAACTTCTAAAAGTATGTAATCCTGCACAGTTCTAATATCTGTACAGGTGCTCACTGTCTGCAGTTGCAAGCCATGCACCTGAAAAAGGTTAGGAGAATATTTTATTTTTTTTACTGTCTAGTACATGCACAACCCCACAAATTAAGTAAATAAAGCTCATTATGCCTAAACAGATATTTATTTGCCTGTCAAACTGATCATTTGCAGATAATATGGAGTTCAATCTTGTGAAATTATTGCAAAATTTGGTCTTAAAGTTCATGGAAATTCATTCTACCAGGTAGGCTCCAATTTCTAAGTCTTCCATGGGTGCTCAACATCAAGGAGGATTACATGAACATCAGCTAAAATGTGGGAATGAAGCAAGATAAAGGGAACTCACAACCTGCCCGTGACAAAGCCTGTAACTACAAAAGCTAACATCGACTCTGTCTCAGGATGTACATTTTTCTAGGGAGACCATAAGCTGTGTTTTCGTGACATGTAGATATGGAGATAAAACATCATAACACTGGTGAAGAGTTTGGGTATTAGATGTAAATCATTAAATCCAAGCAGTACACTTAGTAATTTATTTTCTGTTGTTAAATCAATAAAATCATTAAGGAGTTATTTGCTTTCTTAGGGTACAGATTACAACACATTGTTTTCAGATGTAAAAGTGAAATTCACACTGGTCTTAAAAAAAACAAGTTCCACACTGTCAAATTATATTGAATAGGAACAGGTAATTAAGCAAAGAATGGATATAAACTTTACACAGTTCATTACTGTAGTTATAGTCTGATGTCTCACGCTGCTCTGCTTTTCAGGATGTAAGTATTTAGTAATGGCATATGAGAAGTAAAGCTACAAGGCATAAAAATAAACTATTTTACTACATTTATCAACTCGCTTTCAACTTGCTCATTATAAAATCTCTGTTTCCTTACTCCTACAGAAGAGTGGTTTAGCAAAACTATTTACTGAAATGGCCTCATATGGACAAAAACATTCAGATTTCTACTAAACAATACTTGTTTTGTTGCTTGTTTTCAGAGTTTTGCAGCACTAATGGTCCTGTTTATGCCAAGATTAATAACCAACAGTTGTAAATATATTTCAAACAACTGGAGGCTGAAGAGGAAACAGATCATATCAATGGATTTGTTTGTGAACAGACTTCAATGCAACCATTGTGAGCGGATTACAATTTGAGGTCACATTTTTTTATTAGTTATGTTCTGGAAACCATAAATAATGTATTAATTTTAAAGGATTACATGAATTGCCTCAATCCACATAATCCACTGCAAGTTTCCTCCAAGTGACTAGCAAACAACATTCCTTTGAAGTTCATTCATATTTTTCAGGGTGATTTTCAACAATACCGTCTTGCCACCAGAATATGAAAAATGCACTTCTAAACTCTGCAATTCAGGCACTATATGGAAAACAGATCAATGTTCTATAATAATCTGTGCTTGACATGGAATTTTAAATATGATAGATTATCTGATTATCACAGTTCATCTACTATCCTCTTTAAGAAGTGCACTACACGCATTCAAAATAACAGAGATGATTGGTTTTCTGTCCCATTAGTCCACACAAGGATAACCAAAGAAATCACAAAAGTCTAAAGGAAAATATCTCACTCCTTGTTTAGCTCACCATGCTTCTTACAGGAAAAGCTATGCCACTAAGTTTCACTTGTCCTTCCCCAAAACACATGGCTTACCATCATACTTACTTTGTATCATGCAATAATTCTGAGAATGAAACAGACAGCTATGGATAAGATACAGGAAAAATAAACTTTTCAGAAGAACATGTAGCAATGACACGCTGGTCTGCCCAGTTCAAATATGGGTGTTTCTCCTTTCTCCCACCAGCCCCTGCTACCAGTTTCAACCACAACACTTAGTATGATTTTTTCCATTATTAGCTTCCATCATTTGTCCACCAAAGAAGCCTTAATTCCCATGTATTTACTTTCTCTTCTGCTGAGAGGCTGCTAAAAACTTCTCAAGCATGTCTACAGACTCTGTATGCTTCCTCTACTCATCTACTAATTTTTTTCAATTCCTTTTCAGAACTGGGCTTTGGTTTAGAGATCACATTTGGCGTACCCGTGGAACAGGATGATGCTGTTGTACCTATACACTTGAGCAGCCAGAACATCTTCTGTCTCAAGATCTAATTCAGCCTTTACCTTCATTAGCCTGTCCTAACTTGTCTCTTCCACACTGAACAAAGAAACACTCTTATTGTTCAGGAACACTCCACTATTCTGCATGAAAAAATAGATGTGCTTTAAATAAAAAAAACTGATATGATCCTGTTAACCTTCACTTCTTTACAGAAAGTCTGAGATTTGGGTGACCTCACACTATGTTTTTTTTTACTAAAACATATCCCCTTTAGCCCTTTTGTATGTGACATCCATCTTCTATTCCTTTGCTCACTCTCTCTTCATCTTCATCTTCAAACATTCTTTCACGTCTTGTCCTATCCATTAATCTGTAAGCAGCTTAGTGAAAAAACCTCCAGCTTCCTCTGTTGCACTTCCCACTGGATTTGTCTGAATTGGTTCTTTAATCTGCTGAAGCTCTCAATATCACAAATATATTAAAGAATTTCTGGATCCATATTTCTTTACTCTCCCACTGGTGTCATATTGTCCTTAGGTGACATTTGCAAGCCCATCCTCTTTCTTCAATACTTTTCATTCCTGATTTCAACCTACCATGTTTCTGAAAATACTTTTGAATTCTTCTATCGATCTGAAACTCTCATCACTTTTCAACTCCCTGTGTAGGAGTGATCACCCAGGAAAAAATTCAATATGGTGAAGTTGAATATATTAGATATTCTTCCACTCAAAAATCTCTGCAGTGAATTCCACTGTTCCTAACTTATACCATATTCAAGTCCAATTGCTTAGAAGTTTGTATCTAAGATGTTGCCAAATTCTTTCATTTCTTACATCACTGTTTCCAGAATACATCATTTTCCCCTAAAACTTGGCATGTAGCTTATCCATACCTGCACCGTATTTCATGAGAGGACTATGCTAGCACTTCTTTGTCTAGCCACTATACTTACTGCCTCACTACTCTTGAAACTCGGAGCTGCTGTTTCTCATTCAAATTTCACCATTGGATTTTATTTTCTTCTCCATCTACGTCTTGAATCTTACCCTACAGTGCCTACACACTACTTCCGTATGTTTATCTGAATAATCTTATTTCCTAACTCTCACCTTGGTGTTTTCTTTTAATTTGCCCACTGTGCTGGAAGCTTATAAAGTCACCATACAGCCTCTAATTAAATCCCCAGGTAAACTATCTCCTTATTTTGAGCTTATGTAAATATATATATATATAAAATACAATAAGTTTACCATACCACCTGTAAGTCTACAACAAATTGCATTCTTCAAAGAATTTGTCATATATCTATAGAGGGTGCCACTTGCATCTATAGAGGGTGCCACATCCATCTTCCAGACATGATTCTTTCCCATCTCATAATAATTTACATATTTATTTAAAAAATTTACTTAAGAGAAATCAAAAAGCCTTCAAAACCTAACTCAGCACAACATATTTTTTGTTTGTTTGTTTGTTTGTTTGTTTGTTTTTTGTAAATGGTGTATTTCCGGATTTACAGATATAAACTTTTGTTACATGTTACAAATTGAGCACACCTGATTTTTTTTTTTTTTTTTTACTGATCTACATTTGAGCCTGTAATTTTCTATCCATGTGCATAAGCTTCTTAACTTTCTGTACTGCATCATTTTAGCATTCCAGCAGGGGAAAAAAAAAAAGAAATGGAAAAATACAGTTCAGTTTCTAGAGGAAGCAAAAATATTCTTTCAGATAAAGCTGCAACCTCCACATTCAGTTGCAGGAATTTCATTAAAGGTCTAAGAACTAATACTGACATGTGTAGAACATAAACAGTGTAACCGCATTATTTTTAAGCTATGGTTTCCTATGTCACTTTTCCTCTGAAAATAATAAACTAACAGTATTTCCCCACATTACCTGTATATAAACAAGATTCAGTAATCTGACATGCCAATTTGAGACACTGAAACAAGACAGTACTTGTAAACTATGGGAAATTTTTCTCATAAAAATGTCCAGGCTCATAAACCAAATAAAACCATCCTTACTCTAGAAGCACATGCAGCCACTCATATCACTGAATATACTAAGCTTTTTTTTAAATCAAATGATTTGCATGAAGAAGTCTAAATAAGAATTGATATTACAACTTTCAGCAGCTTAATATGAAAGCAGATCTTAACATCTTAATTAAATGTCTAAACTCTGTAATATGATGACAGATCAAAAAACAAAGACCCATGTAAAGTTGGTCTCATTTGCAGTCTCCTGTTATTTGAAATCATTTCTGTATGCCAGACATCAAAATACAATATTTTCCACTGCTACTTCACAGTTAAGATTTACTTTCACTGATGCCAGCATCTAACTTGATCACAAATACAGCCTGTTTTTGCTACACAATTAAACCAAAAACATCCCCTTTAAATTACAACCTCTAAAAATTGACTAACCTTTCAGTACTGAAGCTGGAATGAGACAATTCAAAATCTCATGAATTTGAGCTGAATTGTTGGATTTAAACAGCTGGAGGGGGGTGAGGGGAGAAGACATATCTGAAGGAAGTGTATTGAGAGCAGCAGGACTCCCTTTAGGAGAGAAATTGGTAACAGTTAGTAAAAGGAAGCAAGATAAATTACATGAAAAGAACAGTGTCTGTAAAATGAAAGAGGGACAAAAAACAGAGGAAAAAATGGATCAAAAGTAATAATAAGCCTTAAGAAAATGCAGAACAGAAAAGGCAAAAGGAAGGAAAAGAATGGAATTGGTGATGCTCCAAGACTTCACGTAGAGTCTTACCCTCAAACCTGTAATTTTTTGCCTCTTATTGAATTGTAAAACACTGTGAGAGGTATGCTATTACAGAATGAACTGACATGGAGGGTCTGGGAGTCTCATATAAAGCTTTCCACGCTTTTGTGGTATAGATCTCCTCTCGCTTACTGGTTATGGGTTAGTGTTGCTAATAATTGTTAACTTTTCAAAGAGGAAAGAAATTTTAAAGCTGTGGTATCTTCATACTGGATAAGAGACTCCCAATAAGAAAAAGGTGGACATTACCTATAATGCCAGGTGCCAAGTAAAAAATATAAACATTTAAATAATTCTACCATTCTTTATGGTATTGAAGCACTGTCATTACCACAGTGGAAAACAAAAACAAAAACTTGTATAATTTCTGTGTGTCTTTATGTGAGACAAACATAACATTTTGCTTTATTTCTTAGTTCTGTAATACTACTAAATAGCTAGACATTTTACAAACTTTATATTGCACATGTCCTTCACAGACCTGACTAGCTCTTGAAACAGAAGACCCAGGACCAAATCCTAACCAAATGGTGACAATAGGCTCTCATCCTGTGATGGAAAAAAAACAAAACAAAACAAACTAACAAACAAAAAACTTGGGCTGGATTTGTAAAAGTTAGGTAAAGCTTATGGTCACTGAGGTCAGAGCAAAATACCAACCAACCTACCTCTGCCTGTGGAACAGACATAGAACTATTTCAGGAGCTATTGGACTCAGCAAGTTGTTTTTTGTGCTCAGATTTATCACTGTATTATCACTCCATTTATTTGGTGTACTTCCTCCGACATTTCTAGGACAACTTCTAGAAATGCTCTCCCACTATGGAGTGTGAACTACAAGGTGGAATATAAATATGTACAGCTTATGCAAATAGAAATCATAATCACACACTCTAAAAAGATGCAGGTCATCTCATTAGTATTGCCTCATGTAAGCAAATGAATCATTATTGCATAATTTCTTCAGAAGATAACAGGAAGTCTTGATCCTTTCCTCAACACTGGATTTGGTTCATTTTCTTATAAAGCACTATCATCATCTAGTGGTATAGTTTGCTACTATGTAAACTGCTTGCTATGAAGAGTAAGACACTTCATTTACTTAGTATTAAACATTTAGAATACAGCATAGATTTATCATCATGCAGCTATGCCAAACTATAGAAGGGCGGGGGGAATGGAACATGAAGTAACGAGAAATAAACTTGAACAGAAATGTTGAGGATTTCGGGAACAACTTGCAGACATTTTACAGGATGGAAACTTGAATAATTTTATGTCCAAAAGTGATGACAGACTAAATAAAAAACACAGCTTGAGGATGCTTTATATCATCACTCATACTATTCATAAAGTATAAAGTGACATTAACAAATATATTGGAAAAAAAACTCACAATTTTTTCAAACAAAAATATTTTTCAAATTGTTTTTCTTATAGTTTGAAAAAAATCCCATTTACAAATCCCACTACTTACTACAAACATACAACCACAATCTATATAAGTAAGTTGTTGACTTACGTGGTAACTTTTCAGTCTAACAAAATCGACTTTCATGGAGATGAACCTTTCTGAATTTCTGCTGAGATTTTTAATGTGCTCCACAAGGTCAGCACAGAACTTGTAGCCCCCTTTGAGTACACAGAGAACCACAATATCGTTGTCTCCAATGTCTTGCACAATATCTTTAGCCAATCTTTCTGTCCTGAGGCAAAAAAAAAAAGGATAAAATAACATCAGATATGGATACTCTAAATTTATGGTATGCAAAATAGTATAATGAGAATATATCTTGACCTACAGTTGGCATAAGCATCTTGACTTGAATAGCTTTGGATCAAATTCACAACAGGCAGATAAGGAGTGTTGGATGCAAGATGCAAAGTGTGTGAATCGAACTAGACAAACTTAAACACATTAAAACCCCAGTTACAGAAAAGGGAGTAACACATCTCACTGTGTGTTGAATTCATAAGCATTTCAGTGACTTTAGGGTAATAAGTGAAACACTGACTTCAGTTTTATCTCGCAGAAAACCTCAACATGCATTATTTCTGTAAAATCACATTTTACGTCTAAAATTCTCATTTTAAATGGCTTTGATTTCTAAAGAGCAAGGTAGATGGTATTATAGACCTAAAATGGGTACTAGGTCTTTACTAGACATAAAATACCAAAATATTTTATATTCCATCAAAATAAAAAGTCAACAGGAAGCTGAAAAATGACATTTGATGTTCTGAGGAAAAACAGCTCAGTGCATTATTTGCTTTAAATACGTTTTTTCTGGAAAGTTTTTTGATAGGTCTCTGAATTGATTCTGCTGGAGTACAAAAAAAACACAATGGAGTTCAATGTTCACATCAAACAAATTTCTAGTGAACATCAAGAGAAACGAAGTTGTAACATATTTATTTAAAAAGAGGAATTAAGAGTCAGTTGACCTTAAGCAAGAGATGGAAAACAATGGTAACTTAAAAGGCTATGCAAGAAAGCTTGTGTGTAAAAACAAATACAGGAGTCATTACTCTTCCTTATGATGGATGTTTACAATCTTCTTTCAAGGAGTTCCAAAAGTTTCAGTACTTGCAACTGGCTGTTTAAATGTGGTAGGTAGAAAGCTGCAGGCTGAAAATGTCCCATTAAATTCCATTCAGATGTTCCCAATTCTTTGTTAAAAATTACTCAGAACAATAACTGAGTATGAACATTGAGAGGGAGTACCACAAGTATCAAAGCACCATAGATGCCTACACTGACAGCATACAGGAACTACTGTAAGATAAGAAACGAGAGGGGATCAAGCTTTCCCATTGCTGCTCTTCAAACACAGCTTCTGGACTGAAGCAGTCTACCCCACACTCTTCTCGTGGGTTAGCTACACAGTCAAGTATTACTATACGCAAAGCCTTGTACTTGCTCTTCCACTGTTGGTTCACCCCTCTTGTGTGCAAACACTCCAACGCCAGTTTCACTACATGATCACAATCTCTGTTTTTGTGGGACCCCTCTCTCACTCAATGCCCAAATCAGAAACTAAGTGAAAGAAATCAGATAATGAATTGCAAAAGACAACTACATGTCTAGCATTTCCTACCTTCTAGCATTTCTTTACTTCCCAAATTAAACAAATAAAACTATTTTTATAATTGATAACACAGTATTTTAGGACAAATGTTATATATACACTATTTGTGGATAACAGACTTTACAAAAAAGAATATTGCTGACCAAAGTATTTATTTAGTAACAACCAAACCACACATACCTGTCAACAATAATGCCATGAGGAATGAGCACATATTCCAGATCTCCATAGTAGTGCTGAGGATAAGTGAACAAATCCAGACTGTATCCGGGCCAATTGTCTGAAATCTGAGTATTAAATAATACTGTTAGGAATACTTCATGGTGTTTGACAATATATAGCTGATATAAAACCATCCTTTTAGTATCCTGCACTGAAATAATAGTATGACACACTGTTCCATATAAGCTTGCACTCAAATCATAAACTTCAAAATTACGTAATCAGTGGTTACTATTTCACTTTTCCTATTTGCTATTTTGCTTCCCAACATACTTCAGAAATTAAATGTTAGTGTTTTTTTTTTTTCCTCAGAAAATGGGAAAATGCAACTGAAATTACAAACAGCTTGACGTAAAGGGGAAATAATACTAAACCAGTGGCAAGTCTAAGTTTCTTACTACTTTCAAACTTACTACTTTCAAGCTTGTAAGTAAGTTAAAAGAAATATTACCAAAAAGAAAGGATTCTCCAGTGGGGATTAGAAAGCATAAATCATATATTAAAACTGTGAATTTCTGTTTTAGAGGTATTTTTAAAGTCACTTATTAATAAATATTCTACAGCTGAAAGAGTACACAGGGAAAGTAGATGATGTGGTTCGTGGGCTGTGTCTGTACAAATCCGTGGAAGACTGTATGTCTTGCCAAAGGCAAAGTTCCAAATTTAGATAAGTCATCAAACATGAACTATATGAACAAGTGTTCATATCTCACCTCACTGTCAGCTAGTCTGTAGAACCATACATTTATAGCAAAAAATACTTAGCAGATTTAATACATGTTAGCTTCATAACTGTTGGAAAAAAACAATTAGGAGATACTATAGAAAGCAATGGAAGTGGAGATTATATAGGGCACAAATCGGCCAGAAGGCAAGAGCTTCAGAAAGCTGTGAAGATGCAAAGTCACCACCACATTTCTAAGAAAAACAAAAAACTAGGCAAACTCCCCGCAAACGATTTCCACAGTTCCATATGAAAGACAAGACCTGCAGGCTCACAAGGTTTCTTGGAAGCATTAAAAACTTTTGCTTCGTTATTGATTCAGCAAAAAAAAAGTGACACCTAACAAGCTTCTTTTTTTTTTTTTTTTTGTACAGTCACATTTGTCAAGTAACATATTGGCTTTCTCCTTGACCACAGGAACACTGATTAGCACAATACGTGGTGAGAGACTTGCCATTGTGAATTGCACATCTTAATAGCATTTCTGTTGAATAGGGTCTTTAAATGCCTGTCACTGAACCTCTGCTTATGATTTCATCTAGCAGAGCAATAACCCATGTCTCAGAGGTACCTAGGGTAACACAACACACTGGAAGCTGAGCTGTTCCTCCACCTCTGTAGCCCTGTTGAACTTAGCCCCAGCTCTGCCTAGTGCTGTCCTGTAACAGTGCCGTGTCTCATGGATTTGTGTTTGCTGGGGTTTTATTGCATGTTCAGTGTCAGCTACAGACACCTGGATGGCCAGGTTTTTGAGCTCTGCCCAACAGTTTCTGTATTCAGAAAAATACTTTGTTGGTAACTACTACGTCTGCACATAAAGAGCGTGACTCAGAGATCACAGGAATCAATGAAAGCTTTCCCCTGGCTTACACCAGCCTTGAAACTACACATAGGAAAAAAAGTTACTTAATTCTGTTCCTCGTCTCCATAGAAACAGGAGAGGATAAATATACTCCTTGGCAAGGATTTTAATGAGAGGCAAATCTTGCTCCAAAAACACTGCTGCAGAAGGCCTGGGAAGCCTATTTTCCTATCTTCATTTTCAGTACATAGGGGTGGCTGACACTTCTAAAATATTTTGTAGCAATGAACTGTCTGGCATGGTTTCCTGCAAAAGCACTTTAACATAAAAGGAAACAATTTCAGATAGTGCTTTAAATTACATAAGTACTATAAGCACCCGCTAAGAACCCATGTCAGTATCGGTTATTTAGGCATCATTCTCATCAAATTACATGTTTTTGAGCATGGTGCTGAAGATCAAACTAAATGAATTGAAACTGCTTCAGAATTCGTACAAACCAATAGGTTTTACTTCAGCTACAATCTGTCCTTTCTGGCACAGGGTCAGGATAAAATCCTTATTCTTCCATCCATCCTTCTGGTTTTCATGAATAAAAAAACATAAGCTACGTCACCTTGCAATAATAAAGTTCTCATTTACAAGATTAAATTCATATGTACTTGCTAACTAATTGCTTTTTAAAGTAATATGCCTATTCCACATTCTTTTTTTTTTTATTTTTATTTTTTTTATTTTTTTTTTATAAACAGGCACTTCCTAAAAATAAGCCTTAGAAATTCTCATTTACCCCAAAGCTAATTACAGTGTTATGCTACAGGACAATTTTCAGGTAACTGTAACTTTTGATGAGCTTGTGAATTGTGTGACTTGTGACACAAGCTTGTGAATCGTGTGGCTATCCTCAGTTTAATAACTGAGAATCAAAAAATGCCCATCTCAAATTAAATTCAACTTCCATTTACTTCTGCCTTTAATGCTTGGAAATGTCAAGGAAATATTTATGATTGATTTGTCCAGATAAATAAATATATATACTAAATATATTGGTACACAAGCATGTATAAAAATATCCTATGCTGAAAGAAAGCGCTATTTCTGAAGTTCAGGTTTGGCATGTTCAAGCAGCCCAGCAGAAATTCTTCGATGAGTCTCTACGAAGTTGATGTGAACATATACAAATAACAATGCAAATACATGGCGATACCTGAAAGGCTTCCTTCCATAAGAGAGAAAATGGAGAAGTTCTACTGAGATAGCTTTGGAAGAACTTTGCTAGCTTTGCTGTCTACCAAAGTGGGCACACACGAGGTTTAAGCACAGTACTTCCCTTAAAGATTTTTCTGGTTTGGTATGAAATGGGAGAGCTGAGCACAAAGCTAGGTCCAGCTTCATAAATGTCAACAAAATCATACTGCACTGGCCTTACTTGTGGTTGTTTTCTTTGGGGGGATGTGCAAACACTGGTGTGTACCAAGCAAGAGAAATGAAGTTAGGACAGCAGAGCACAGTGATGAACATCCCTCTCCTCCTCTGCGACATCCTCATGTTGTTCTGGTACTAAGCAGTCACCCAGGTTCAACGCAGCATTTATCGCACTGGTGTCAGATGTGTCAGGAGATGCAGGGTAGCTCCAGACACAGCTCAGGCACAACGTGAGGGGTTCCTCGGTGGGGAGGCGGTGGGTCAGGGTCTGGCTGCTGCCCATGCCAAGCCCTCAGCTCTGGGCTGCTGTTCTCTAACTCGGTTACAATCCCACCACTGCGATAAAATAAAAGCATTCCTAAGGTGGTGGTGATAACCCACAGAATGGTTTAGGTTGGAAGGAACCTCTGGAGACCATCTGGTCCACCTCCTGCGAGCAGGTCACCTGGAGCACACTGCATGGACGGCATCCAGGCATCAGGGTTTGAATATCTCCAGAGATGGAGACTCCACAGCCTCTCTGGGAAGCTTGTTCCAGTGCTCTGCCACCCCCACAGCAAAGAATCTGTGAGCTTGGCATCTGTTTTATAAGGGCATCTCTTGTCACTCAGAATAATGAGCGCAGTTCTTTACTTTTGTATAACCGATTTATCCCCAAACCCTCCAAACGCGCTGCAGAAGTCCACGCAGCAAGGTAAGGAACACCCAGAGGTGCTCGAAGGCTTCCCACCACTTCGGTGGGAGCCAGGTGTCTCTGGGGACCTTGAGCTCAGCTCCTCGAAGCAACCCGGTGAAAGCGACAGCCCGGAGCCAGCGGGGACGGGCAGGACGCGGGGGGCCGGGCGGCAGCGCATGGCGGCGGGCGGGGAGGAAGAAAGAAAGGGAAGGAGGAAGGGAAGGAGGAAGGAAGGGCGGCGGGGAAGCGGGAGGGGTCGCGAAGGGCCGGGCCGGGCCGAGCCGGGCCGGGCGATGCTCGCATTTACCACAACGCCGCGGCCTCCGCCTCCCCGCTCCGCCGCGCCGCCGCCCGGCCCGGCCATCTTCCGAGGGGCTGCGGCAGGGCGGGGCCGAGCGGGGCCGGGCCGGGCCGGGGCCGGGGATGGGGCTGGCGGCCCCCGGGCTGTGGAGGGGTACGAGGGAAGGAGAGAAGCGGTTGGCGGCGGAGGTGGGGGCTGCGTGCCGCTTGGAAGAGGGAACTGTGCGGGGTTTGAGCTGAAACGTGCCTCGTTGCGAACGAGGAAGCGGCGCACAGTTAGGTTTGTCGACAAAGCGTGGCCGGAGCTGGAAGTGGTTACAGGAGCCCGGCTCCAAGGGGCAGCGTCAGGGCAGGCTGGCAGGGCAGGGGGAGTGGTGAAGGGGCTGTCAGAGCCTGCTGAGAGGCCTGGGCTGAAGGAGGGAGGTGAATACAGCTAAACTGGCGTGGCTTAAGCTGACATTTTAACACGTTTTCACTGATAGGGGAGGAAAAAAAAGGATGCCGAAACCAAAACTGTTGCAAGTTTGTCAGCCTTGCTTCCCATCTTTGATAACTTCCGAGCTGATCGATGCTCCTTCTTCCCCACCATTATACAGGTGCTGGAGTAAGTGGCGGCTTCCCGGTGCCTTCAGCCCACCACGGTTTGTCGTGCTGCCTGTTAGCAGGAGAGCAGCTCAGGAGCCGCGCTGCCTGCTGCCTTCCCTCCTCTGCTTCTGTAAAAATGGTTAATAGGCCCCTTTCACTGCCTCACGGATGAGAAGGAGCTTGTTTCCAGAAAGTATTGTGCTTTCCTAAAAGTAAAAGTTGGTTATAATTTCCAGTATTTATCTTTTAAATATAGAAATGGTAGAATTCTGCCATTCCTATAGCAGTAATTATTAAAGGAAGAAAAAGCTTGGTTTAAGGCAGACCTGGGCGTAATGAAATGTGCCTAGCAATACCTGAGCAGTTATCACAGACCAAGTAGTAAGGCATTTTATTTTGGCAAGTTGCTTTCTAGAATGTAGTTGTGAAGACTTAGAGACCACAAGCCATAACAGGTGGATCCACAGAACACTGTGGGTGTATTTAAATCAGGAGTGTGGTGTCCAGCATGGGCTGCCTTTTAGGTGCATCCTCTTACTGCAATCCCACTTATATTAGAAATGACAGGACCTTAGGAAAACCAGAATACCTTAGGAATCTGGTGTTAAGAATATTTTTATAAATGATTTTACAATTACAGTCTGGTTAAGTACTATAATAATTTAAAATGATCTTGCTATAGATGCTTTGGTTCTTATGTTTAGCCAGATGTTTGCTTTTTAGTGCCTTAAGGATCTACTCTTAACCATTGCTACAACTGACAACATATCTCAAAGAACTGAGGACCAGATTTACAAAGTGAGGGAGGCCAGCTCCAGACCATATCTGTTGGGGAAGTGATCTCTGTATATGAAGACTGAGGTATGCTGCAAAAACATGGTTCATGTTCACAGTGCTTTAAAATAAACTTAAGAAAAGGTCGTGAATTTGATAAAGAGCATATACAGATTTGCACAAACCTACGCAGAGTAAATACTATTTCTGTAAAATATATAGGAGATCTTCATAATGGGTAAAATCCCTACATACTTTTGCATTTCAATTGCATTTCAAATGCCACTGATTTGTGCCCACAAGCTCTTTACAAGATCTAAAGAATCTTCTTGCTTGGAAGAAAGCTTCTAAAGCCCACGTTTTCCTAAAGCTGATACAATCTGATTCAGTTACTACATGTTACATATGAAGCTGCTGTTGAATAAACATTATAGACCTAAGATCTATAGTTTTGAAGCTACTTATATTACAGCTGGGATTTCAGGTTAATTGTGCCACTGTTGTATGCCTGCTGGTTTCTTCTGCCATCTGGACCACTTGGGTTTCTATTAGAGTTTTCTGCCTCTTTTTAAACCACATTCTTTATCAGACCACAGGAATACAAGAGATTGTTCAAACTACACCACAGAAGGAACCCCACAGGCAGAAGTTTAAAGATTTGGAAAAGATTATGAACAAGACACTAAAAAATAAATTCCTCTGGCATTGTGCTGAAAAACTTAAGCAGGAAATGTTTGTTCGGTCAAGGTTGTTCTGTCAAGGTTGGACGACTGCATTTTGTCAAGTCTTCTTGTGGTATTCTCTTCCAGTAGTTTCATAGGGCTCACTTCAGAAGTGCAACGAAGTGTCAAGCTAATAACAAATAAATAAGAACATGTAAATGAAAAACTAGATAAATTTAGCAGGGGCATAGTTGGAAGCGTAGTGCTAATAACAACAACCATCAATCTGCTCCTGCATGTAAGATTATTCATTAGCATAAAATGTAATAGTTTGGGAGGTTTTTTTTAGTCTTGTTGCAAATGTGACAAATTCATGGATCTGTGAAGCCAAAGAATTAACAGAAATCAGAATTAATTAGGTTCTTTGTGCATGACGGAAATGAAACAGCTAGGGATTTTGCTGTGGAGCTATATGTTCTTACTGAATGTTTAATTTTTTTTATTATTATTATTATTATTATTATTTTTTTTTTACAGTCTGAACTGATTTAGAATGAATTAATTTTCAGTAGATTTTCAAACCCTTCTTAGTTAGGGTCAAAATATGGTTAGTTAAAACTAACGTATTGGGGCCTTAACTGTAAAAAAGAATGTAAGCATTCAGATGAACTTTTCTATTATGTTTGTTTAGCTGTTTGTTCATAAACTAAAAATAGGAGGAAAAGAGTAAACACTTTCAGATATACAACCATGGGAGATGATCAAAGGGGAAAGGAACAAAGAAAATAGGGTAGAACTGTGAACTCATACTAACAAGTAGGTCTGGACACATAGCCAAAAAACATAAAGGAGCAGATGGAAAAAGCGACACACAAAGAAACAAAGCAGAGTTAGGACTTATATGCAAATCCCTTGTGAACAGTATTTATATCTTGGGCCTTCACAAAACTAACTTTATAATTTCAGTTACACATCTTTTCCGCTCTTAGCCTGTTACTGATGAAAGCAGCACATGTAATATCCACCCTTCCACAACTCTAATGTAAAGATATACTGAAAACGGAAGACTGGGGGCAGGGGTATAATCAAGAAAACAGTCCAAGACAAACATTATCACATGGTTACCTGTTAGCCTTTGCAACTCCATTGTGTATTCCCCTCCCAAGAAGTTATAATAAAAATTTGACTACTCAATTTGATATGTAAACACCCAAAATAAACACGAAAAGCATGAAAATCCAGAATATTTCAAGAGGTATGGTTTAACTAGGTGGAAGCTTGCCAATTAGGGGATGAAGTAAGAGCTCTTATTCTGGTTCTGCCTGTTGCTGCAGCTGTTATGTCAACAGCAGAACTGTAAATAATCTTATGAGGCACAAACAGGCATTTGTTAGTTGTTACAAGATAAGCGATCCCCCTCCACCCCCACCCCAATTGTTGCAGAAAAAGACGCTTACCTTTTAGGTAAAATGCTCACTGAAGACAATATGAAAAACAAAGTCAAGCAGATACAGTATTTTAGGGTATGTTGAAAACAATTTAGAATTTCTTTCATATCCAGCTTTAATATATTCCAGAATTTTGAGTTCTTTGCATTACCTGAGGCAGTTATCAAGTCCATAGGAGACTGTTGAAGACCGCAAGGGCAGCAAAAACTATTTGCCAGATTATGGATGTCTGTGAGAACATAAAGCAGTATTTTAAACTGTTTCCCTACATTCAAGAACTTAGAGAGATGGTAGGAAAAGCTGCCCAATTAGATAGAGCCAGGTAGCATCCTACAACCGGTAGCAGTATAGGTGCTATACTTTGTCTTCATGACTACTGCACTACAGCAACTATCGGAGTGGCACTGAAGGCTGGAATGTAGCTTCTGTCCATTGTCAAATTCAGCAGAATTGGCACCTTGGGAGCTAGAAAATTTAGCTTTAAAGCAATTTCAGCATCTCCTATCCACAAGTGAAACTCAGAGCATTTACCTATCACAGTTACCTGTACTGAGTCTACAAGACTGACTCAGGCTTAATTTGACCATTTTTATGGCAAGAAAATGGCTAAAAGCTGACATTCAGATGTTAGTCTGTTTTATATTTTTTATAACTTTTAAAACTGTGCTAGGTACTGCTTGATAGACTTTGGGGCTTTGACTTATTTGGCCCATGATAAACATCTTTAATACAAAATTGTTTTTTTGTTTGTTATTAATCTCACTGTGCTAGACTAGAGCAACTAGATCTTCGCTTTGTAATTTCCTGACTTCTGAAGATACTCTTCCTGCTTTTCAGGTTCATGTTATTAATATAGAGTTCTTCATAGATGAAATAAATGCAAACAAAAATTTCATTTTGTCCTTTAATACTAGTATAAACTTTATTTCCTTCATAATATTATGCAAATATTTATCCTAACCACCTATTGAGAAGTATTGACATTTGAATGATAAAAGATCATTTTCAAGAAACGTTGTTCACATCATATCCTGTGACAAACTCATGATGCACAGCTATGAAAACGAGTCAGGAAATTGTAAATATGTAGTGAGTCGCACCCAATGTATTGAATTTAACTGGTAGAGTTTGTTCTCCTTCTAAAAGAGGTTGTTCACTTGAGTTGTCCCTCTTTTTTTCCCCTCTAAATAAACTACAAGAAATTTGAGAAAATCCACAAAACAGAAGATTTCTTAATGCTTTTTATAAGTAAATGAATAACAGTTTAAGGACCCTTTTTTTCTTTCATTTTTTTTTTTTTTTCAAAATAGCTCAGTCTTCTTTGATGTAATTTTGTATACTTCACAGCTTGCTTAGAATAAACATTGCAGTAACAAAAGTGCATTGAGAAGCAGAATCTGGTCCAGCAAGTTCTCCTGTAGCACAGGCCTGCTAAATGTGCATGGCTGGCCAACCACCCAACTCTTTAGCTGCACAGAATGAACCCACACCCTGAGAGCCCTGGAATGCTGTGTTAAGACCATTTGCTTATTTTATTGTTTGTGTAAAAGACAGACCATCCCCCTTGAGCAAACAGCAAAATGGGGCTGCTTCTTCACTCTGTAGTACTTGTAGTACTTGTAGTGTTCAACGCTACTGATTTTTTTTCCTCTGAAGAGAGAATTATTGCATTACTTCCTGAACATTATCATGGCCCTGCAAGCAGTGCTGGAACCTGGAGGACAGGAACCTAGAGGTACCTGTTCATCTTTACAACTGCTTTGTGAGTTAAAGGGTTGAGTCACCTACATTTTCCACGTGGGGCCTGACACCTAGCAAGAGTGAACTGAACATTAGTTTCATTAATCTTGAGTGACCATATTGAGACAATAGTTTTCAAATTATTATTTAGTGCTGTATAGGTTCAAATCATAGCTTCTATTAACTTCAGGCATATGTATGTAAAACTTGCGGACTCTAATTGCAGCACTTGGGAACCCCAGAAATGCAGAAATGCATTGTTAATGGCAAACAGTGAAAAAGCCAGGTATAAGTAATTTACCATTGCATTTCAAGTAATTTCTATGACAAAGACATGACTAAATCACATTGCTCCAGGGAATAACTTAAGTGCCTTAAATTTTTCTTTCTAGAACTCCTACTTTCCGATTGCTGAAACAAACGAGATGAGAGTTCTTGGAAAACAGATCCTTTTGGTAAACAATTTGAATCCGTTCCCTTTATTGCGTGGTCTTGATTCATCCCCAGATGATTGTATTTACTGATATTATAGGCACCTAGGAACCCTACTTACGGACAAATATTCTATTGTGTCAGACTCTATGCAAAGAGAGAAGAAGATTATCCACACCACAGATAACTTTCAGTCTAAGCAGAAGAGAACAAAAGGCTACAGAGTGCCAGAGGAGTTAAAGGAAACTGCGTTGGTCAACACGATAAAACTAATCTCAGTTTACCAGCAGCTCGGCTGTTGTTAAATTCTTGGTAGGCATCACTGGAAAGAAACATTTAAGGAAGGAATTGAAGACAAAGTTACCCCGGTGTTTGTGTGAACTTCTTCATGCTGTGGAGTCAGTGTGGAGAAGTAATGCAATAATGATTTAATAACACAGGCTAGTGCCGTGATCGAACAAAAGTTTGTCATCACAGGAGCTTCAAGATCTGCCTATGTGAATCTAAGCTACTGTTTGGCTATGCTCACTCAGCTACAACCATTTGTTGGAGGTACAGTGTAGGAAAAAAATAGGTATACTTTTTATAACTTGGTGAAACAGCAGTCATGTTTACCTCAGGACCCTTTAAGCAGCAAAGAAAGAAAACAAACAAGAAACCCAGCTTGCCTTGTGTTCATACCATAATGCCACTGCTTAGCCTGAAGGATGAAAACCCTGAATTTACTCACACTCTGTTTACATAACATTACATAACAAAAAAGAGCTGGAGCAAGATCAAGGCAGAAAGAAAAAAAAAAAAAAAAAAAAAACAAAACAAAAAAACCCACAACCTAGGAATTCAGCGGTTGAGTATAAATGACTACCTCTGATACCCGCTCACAGGGAGCAATGGCCAGTCCTCGCGAGTTTGGTCGGGCTCAATATACCTCGTTACGGAGCTGAATGATCGCAGTCGGCTGCCGGACTCAGCAGCTGGCTTCCCTGACTATGGGAAATCTCAGGGAACCTTAATAATAGGTTTTGCCATCAGGCTCTCCTGTAATTATATTCTTAATATTATAAGCACCATAAAACTGAGGATGAAAGCATTGACTAGGACTAGCATTTATCTAGGCCTCCCATTAATCTGCATATAGGTGAAGTTTTCTTATCTGAACAATGTCTGGCTTCAGTAATGTTGAAATTGCTAGATACGTTGTTTTCCCTGAAACATATGGCAGCGAAAGGACTACATTTCAGCTTTGTGGCAGACTGATCACAACAGCAGTTTGTGATGCCAATTTTTTTACAAAAATATACAAAAGGCCAGAATGTGCCCTCCTAAAACAAAACAAAATAAAACACATAGAGAATGAGGAAAATGAAACTGTTGAGCAATTTCTCCCGTATTATTTCTCCCGTAGAATTTAATTCTTACTATTTCATGAGGGGAATAAGGTTACCCCTCTGCAAGGAAGGTTTTGAGGAGCTACCCTCAGACATAGTGCCTAAGCATGCATGCTGATCCTGAGAAAACAGCGCTTTGAGACCAGCCACATGGAGCCCATCTGCTTCTACCAGCTCTGATGCTTGCTCGAGGCAGCTCTATCAGAGCCATGCAATCAGGAACTCCCTGTGTTTGTGATGATGCCGTATCTGATTCCTTACTTCCTGAATATAAATGGTTTCATTCTGAAAAACAGCCAGTCAGATATTTATCATAATTTCATGTTGCTATATTTAAAAAATAGATGCATGGTTTGTCATGCACAACTTTCAACAGGAAATATTTTCAGTTTGTGGCACCACAGCTCTTACTGACCAAAGGAGAATTGATACTCTCTTTAGTGTGTGCTTTATGGTGGCTATCCAGTATAGCATTGACTATTTAAAAATACCAGGATGAAAAAATGACTATTAAATATTTTAATATTTTAATATTAAGTATTTTAATTATGTTCTTTCGCATTATTTAATTCTTAATTTCTTAATTATTAAATTGACTGGTGAATTTAGAGAATGTTTCAACTGGTAATTTAGAGAAGGTTTCAGCTTTTGCCTGTGAACAGAACTCCCATAATGGTGGCTGGAAAAACTATTACAGAAAGGTACAAGTCCCACAGCTTCTGTGATTTAGTTCTGTTTTACTGATAGCTGATAATAAACAATTATTCTGAAATTTCACTTTTATGTTTGCAAGAACATACTGAATTTCTGAAGACTAAACCTATTCCAGTCAGGACTGGTATCATTCTACAGTCCATCTGTGAGGGTGAAACACCTAGAAATTATGATCTGGAAAGGCTAAGTGTAGAAAAATAAAATAAAATAAAATAATAAAATAAAATAAATCATCCATTCTAAGTACAGTTGTTTGTAGGAAAGCATTTGATCTATCTTGAGTCTGCTTTAGTTTCCCATCAATTTTTTTAATCATGTGCCAACTGTCACAGTCAGTAGAAAGGTTACCATTGGCAGCAGTGAGTTTGAATTACATACTTAACACATTTGCTTAGTTACACAACTTGCCTTCTCAGCAAGTGCTCAGAATATATTGAAAACCTCAGAAAAAACCTCCAGCAGCTTGTGTCACTATAAAAATGCCATAAAGTCAAGTTGGGGGAGGTTGGAAGATCCTGCTGAAGAAAATCTATTGAATTGTAAATAAAATCAAAGTTACGAGAAGCATTTTAATGTTGAAATGTTAAGGAATGTCTGAGATGACATGCTTATTATATGCTAGGTTTTTGTTTTATTTTGTTTTTAAACCAAGAAGGCAGTTTAGAATGTTTTGTAAGTAAAGAACATTGTAATTTCCCTTAATTTAAAAATATCACAGTAAAAGTTCTGCTCTCAGGTCTGCATACCAGGTCTTAACATGAGCTACCTCTAGGGAGTTCCACACAATACCATAGTGAGGACCTACACTTCTGAAGATACAGGTTGGAGAAAGGCTGCCCTGTAAGAATAGTCAGAGACTTGCTTGTGTTATTATTTAATATATTCTATGAAGGAAAAAATCTATCAGAATAATTGAGTTTATTCATATTTTTTTCTTTAGTTATAATGACAAGCACACCTTAGTTGACTCACAAACATTACACCTTCAGTTACTGGCATTTCCTGAATGTATAAATACAGAGTTACATTCTTTGGATTCTGTAAATTTATGTTACCAGAGCTAAAGGGTGAGAATATTATCCTTCCCTGTGTACTTTAAAAAGTTTTCATTTTAGTACATTTTTCCATAATCGTTAGTGTTGATATAAAGTCTCATAGAATACACATCAAAATAAGTGTGGCCTAATCGCTTGTCCTGACTTTTGGGATACACAATCACCAACTTTGCATTTTCATAAAGTTAGCACTGATGATAAAGGGAAGATCCAAATCCAGATCCTCAGCACAACTCAGCCAAATGGTCTAAAAAAAGATGAGACTGAGGCAGTGGGAATGCATGCTGTTTTGAAGTCAAAAGCTGCCTTTTTATTTTAAGCCACAAAAAACAGCCATGTTTGGTTATATTGCATTTCTTAAGAAATCGTCTTGTACTTCATTAGCAGATAATGTGGCATGTTATTAAGTGATTATAGTCAGTGTGGTTTTGTTAAAATATACAGTATGATTTTTTTTTGAGTAAACAGTAAATGAATTTCATATTTTTTGAAACCACAGTTTTCTTTCAGCTTATTTTATACCTTTCAAAAATAGACATTAATGCTTTACTGTAAGTTAGAAACAACAAAATACACATTCCTGCTCACCCCAAGCTTTCTTAGTGCATGTCATAGACAAGTTTAAGATGCACAAGAAATATAACCTAGAATCACTGTGCGGTCTTCAAGGTCCTTTCCAGGCAGATTTATGAAATTAACTAATGCACATGAAAATTTGTCTTTTAATACTTTATTTCAAATTCTTGACATCACCCTCTGCTGCTGTCAGACATTATGAAGTCACAAGAGCTGCTGGTGGAAATAATTAAAATAATACAGAAAAAGCTGTGTTCTGAAGTAAAGGTTAAGCAGTAGGAAAGAAAAGCATTTTTTCTTTTTATGGAAATAATTGCAGTACACTATGTCAATATCATTTCTGCCTAGGTCATGACTCACATAGTAATATATTGTTTTCATTCTAACTTTACACATATAAAAGCAATCAAAACACATTTTTGTACTTTAGTTGTAGATCTAATATAGTATTATGGTGTTATTTTTTACATTGGCATACCAAGCTACATGTGGTATCCATACTGCATGAGTTCCTATATTATTATAGGCTTCTGCTACAAAATTTGTTTTTGGTAACAAAAAATGAATACACAAAATGTTATGTAGAAGCCAAGCCGTTTAGAAATACAATCGCACAAGTTTTTAAGCAAAGCACAACAGCTCGTTAATAACTAGACCAGAAGCCATCCCACCCTGAAGCTGTATTTACCAAGCTGTCTTCAGCAGCCAATTATTCCACTTAGTTTTGGCTATGTAGGGAAAGAAGTGCTCCAAACATACAAAAGAGTATTTCTTATGCTTTTTGTATGATATTTATAGACATTTTAGTAGTTGATAAAAATTACAAAGAATCATAGATTAAAATCATGTTTATATACTTGAAGTTATATTAAATATTTTATTTGAAAAAACTGTGAATTATGTAGATAAGAATTAGCTATATGTAACAACTTTTATAAGAAGCTACATATTTATGTTAGTTGAACATTACTTTCTTCTGAATAGTTGAAAGTTTCAATTTCTTTTGAGCTTTTTGTGTTTTTATTCTTGGAAGGATAGGGGTATAGAAAGAGAAAAGAGGCAATATCTGGAAAACAGTCCTTACTCATTTGCAATGTAGATAACTTTGTGCTTCTCAATTACATCTATGTCATGCTCCAGTTGTTTCATCTGTGATTCCAGCTTTTCTTTATGCAACTTCTTGGGTATGGTGTCTATTTCTACCGAAAGACACTGAAATTCATGATGCACTTCCTCCCAGTTCTTTTTCAGCCCCTAGTGCCATCACAAGAAAAGGAAATACATGAGAAAAATATACTTAAGAATAATATGCACATTGCATAAGAATAATATGCACATTGCAAGGTTTTTTTTAAATTGCCTTTGATTAAGTGTCACAGCAATGTTAAAACAATAGCTAAATATATGAATAGTGTTTAATCATCTTAAATAGTTGGACTAAATCAATTAAATGCTTAAAAGTCAGGGTAGCTGCAACAGAAATAATTTTGATTCATTTTGATATAATATAAGGAATGATCTTCAAAAAACCCTGTGCTTTGGAGAGGAAAAATAGTCTTTAACAGGCAACAACCAAGTAATAATCAAACTAGCCAATGAAGGAGGAGCTACAAAAATTCCATACTGACAAAAGAATATCAGTGTGACTAACAGTCAGCTCCACAGCCTACCAGGAACTCAAGGAAGATTCTACACTTCATTTCCAGTCCTGTGTGTCTTCAAGAAAAAAAATGTATAAAGTCAACAGAGTGAAGCTTCCTTATGCTATGTAAGAGACTTTCTATGCTGTCAAAAATGTACAGGTAGGCAACTTTAACTGCTCTATTGTATCTAAATCTAGTATGCTCACTGAGGAACTTCTAGGCACCATAAAAGCTCCCCCAAAACTCATGTCACTCAAATGACTACTTTCCTCCAAAATGCAACAGGAACTATTTTACAAACTTCACCAAAGAAACCAGTTCCCTCATAAACAGCAACCTTGCTGCTGCAGATACCACTGGTGCTACTGACCTTAAGAGATCACAAGAATACCAGTACTTGGAAATCCAGCCCAAATTCAATGGCATTCCCACTCAGTTTGCCTCACCACCAGCTTCTATTCCAGCAACTGAGACCTTCTTCAGACCACGGGCACTTAACTGATGTCACAGTATTTTAACTCTTATGAGCTATTTTGAAGAAAGTCTAAATAATTGCATTCCCTTCCTAACCTACATCTACAATAACACACACATGTAACTTCTTTATCATTTGGACTAAAAAAATGTAGCTGTCACTGACCCTATCAGCAAAAATTTAAACAACTGCCACCTTTCTGGAGTGAGGCTACACAAAGATCTACTAAAGTGAACTGTGCAGGCCACATATAAAAGCCCAGGACTAAAACCCTGCCTTAAACAAACAAAAAGCAATAATCTGAAACATACTCAATAAAATTTAAAACTTGCCTTTACGTCCTCACAATTAGTGCAACACATGCTCTTACTTTCTCTCCTAAAGAGGATGACCAATATCTGCACATCCTGTATATTGCCTATACCACAGTTGAGCGTAGGTTATTCAATGCACAAATGTCCTCAAGAAGACTGTGTGCGTGAACTTATCACACCCACTATAAGGAACTCATACAGCAATCAGCAAGCAAGACAATATGGCTGTTGGTGAGAGAACACTTTTCCAAAACAGCTTCATTTTTTTGGCTCTCAGGTCTGTTTCCTTATGGAATATCACAAAATATCTTCAGAAATGAAGAACTGAAGTTAATCTCCCAGGAACTACATTTTCAACTCTCCGTGATTAAACTGATAAACTGATTTCATGGCATGCTCTGATTCTCAGGTCCTTCTTCTCCACTATTCATCTTTTCTCTCAGAGTGGCTAACTTGATTATTACCTTGCTGAAGTTCCATTTACAAGAATTATTCTTAATTCTAGCTTTGAATCTGTTGCTTCCGTTTTAGATCTCAGGGACTCTTGTGCCTAAAAACTTATCTGATTTGGTCCACTGTATGAATGGATTTAACATGAAAAATGCCCTTTCCCTGCAAATGCCTACTAAGCATAACATACGTTTTAATATGAACTAATATTTTACTAATTCAAAGCAGTGTATTTGTTGCACAGAAATTCATACTTTTTGTATATTCATACCAGGCATTGGTATGAATAGGCAACTTGGTGTTGCCTACAAAGGTTGTTCCAACAATCTTCATATACACGATAGAAGAGCAATGTGCAAGGCTGTTTATTTACTGTCTTGTAATGCTACTTGTCTTTTAATCTAAGGTTGTAAAGCACTTACATAAGGCTTCTAGTCTACCATGCATAAGGTATACTTTACAGATATATAGTCATGAAAATAAATACGGTATTTCTAATATTTTGAAAGAAAAGTCATTCATAACTTTTTGAATAATTCTACTTTCTCCACATTAGTAAAAACTGGTTTGGAAATCATTGAAAACAGTGGGGTTTAAAACACATTAGAACATCCACTCATCACGACTTACTCTATCCCTATAGAGTGAAGACATCAAAAGTAGTTCAAGATTCCCTTTGTAAAAATCTCCCTCACAGATCCTCCAACAGCAATGTGATATGCTGACCACTACTGCTCAGGGCTAGACCACAAACTGAAGATCTAACTCTATATAAGGAATTATAATACATGCTGGATCAGTGAGAAGTATGTACTGCATTTATCAACATTCTCTTTTATTCTCATGAAAGTTCAACCAAAGTAAGCATAATGGATATGTAGTTCAAAAATGTTGGCACAAATTATTTCCATTTATTTTTGTAGGTTCACAAGGCTTGGTTTTGTTCTCAGACATCTATTGCCACATATTCTTTCAAATCAGATAGTGCATATGTGTTCAATAGTAATGTCAATTATTTTAAAAGACGGCATTTCCCATATGTCTACAGCTGAGCACTGGGTAGAAGTCTCATACCCTGAGGACACTAATTCCTCCTGAAGATATATCTGTGTAAGTCATCTGGCCCATGACAGAGCACATTTTTGAAAAATTTAAAAGAAAATACTGATTTAACTAAAATAACCCCCCTTTTTTAATAATAATAAAAAAGATTTCTGCTCACTCTTGTATTTGAATAATACAGAACATAATTCTAATCAAACAAAATCAGAACTGTGAGCAGCTGAACTCACATGCCTTCTTTCACACATATTTTTGCTGCACAGCCAGCTTGCTGGACCATCAGATTGTCCCATGCCTTCCTCACTGTAACAGTATCTTCATCTTCCCCCTTGCTGTTATATTCCTTATACTGTGGTCAATGCAATGCCCTCACTTCTCTCCCAGTTAATCTTTGCAAGTAAGTTCGACACTGGGTTTTGTCTCTACTTATTCTGCTGATTTTTTTTTTTTTTTGGTAGGAATTTAGCATCTTGGAGATGTCAATCCACCTGCTAATTTGCTTCAGATGTCTGCCAAGATCCAAAGACATTAAAGAACAGACTGAAAAACATACCACAGTAATGTAAGCCTAATTTTCAAAGGAAATCTGGCTAAAAAGTCGTTATGAGAAATTCCAGTTTAAAAATTGGATATAATTTTAAATGTTTATTTTCTCTTTTTGTCTTATTTTTTACTTCTCTATATCTTTTATAGCATTATTTCATTTCAGAAATACTTGTACAATAAAACTTTCTGAAAGACAATATACAAAAGAGCTTGACAAAATAGAATTTTCCAGTCATTGTTCTACATATATATAGCAATTTAATTCTGTTTGCTGGTTTTGCCACATTTAAAAACATGGTCTTATGTTTTAGCCAATGAGGTCATGAGATGAAGACAAACTGCCAATAAATGTAGCAATGATGACATACATCAGGAAAAAAAAAAAAAAAAAAAAAAGTGTGATTTGTATTTTTTATGATTCACAAGTAGAGTCAGAACTGCCTCCAGATCCATATAGGTTATTTCATGCATTTATTTAAGTTTCACTGAAATTCCAAGTAATTAAAGAGGACATGAGGTACATGACATTACAGGTACCTGTAAAACGGGACTAAAACCATAGATAGATCAGCTCCCTTCAGCTCAATTTGCAACTGTTCTATAGCTCCATCTAGTGAAAAAGTAGGTAAGTCGTTTGCCTTGCTAAAAGATCTAATTTCATTTTATTATTCATATTGACTCACATTACCTCATTAATCTTATGTACATGTTACTAATTACACTAAGTCAAAATATGCACCTGTAGAAGATTTTCCCTTTCTTCATCAGATAACTGTTTCATGGCTTTTTTCTTGAGACACTCCAAGACATGGGTCTCATGTTCTTTCTGAGCTCTCTTCATTTCTTCAGTTCTCCGTGTCACATATTTTGGTGTAATGCCATAATCCTATAAGTGCAAGAAGAGGTGTCTTACATGTGCTTTAAAGAAGAAAACAAAGACATACCTGTGATCTATAGTTTTACAAAGACAGTTTGAAATGGAATTTTGTTCCACTGAGCAATAAAATTTTAAATTACCATGTTTTTAGAAGTATGAAATGTAATTCTCTTTGTAGTCTGAGAAAAACATATAAAGAATTCCCTTCATTTTTTTTTTCAAAACCTCATAAGAGAATCCAGAAACCAAAACATTTATTTACTCAAACTGATGCTTGAGTGAGGAGTTTGAAATTTGTTAATGACAGAAAGCTAGTTTACATTTTACATGGTGCCAAGTTCTACTGTCTGGAATGCACATTCCTTGGATACTTTCTTTGAAAAGTCTTCCAGTATCCTGTTTTTTGCTGAAACATTGCATGCCACAGAAGATACTGAACAATGTTAACAAGATAGGAATGACAGACTATCTCATAATGGATATGGCAGATTTGTGTCTCTGTGAGGAAAAAAAAAATCTGAATATCCCAGATGCACTTGGGGTATATATCTGTTTTGCCTTATCCTTTATTAAATGATGCCTATCTCTCTGTCTCAGAAGTACAAGAGTGTACCTTGTTTCTACTAAATGCTAAATGATTCACAAATCTTTTAGTGTAGGGTAGCACTCTATGTTAGCCAAACAAAGGTATCACAAGGGCTGCCTGTTCATGTTTTTGCATCTGCTGTTATAAGCTACGTCATGTCATGTCTTTTTTTGCATAACACTCAGTCATGAATGGACTGTTGAGCTTGGAGAAGACTGACCTTGAAGACATGCCAGTTCTCTCAACTCTTGCTTTTTAGAGTTGTCTCCCATGGGGTCCTGCTTACTAGTTCCCTGAGTAAGCTGATGTCTGCTCTCCTGAAGTACAGGGTCTGTACACTATCATCTGTCTCCCTGAGGAAGAGTGGATCTTGAACTACTTAACGGCTTTACAACCAAGGTTACCACTGATTATCACACCACTGACGAGTTCTTCCTGGTTTGCAAGTAGCAGAATTAGAAGAGCATGATCAGTAGTTGGCTCGTTCACCATCTATGTTAAGGAGCTGTTGCTGACATGCTCCAGGAACCTTTGGATTGCCTTCATTTCATTGTGTTGGTCTTTCAGCAGATATCAAGGAGGGTGAAGTCTTCCATGAGAACGTTTGCTTGTCATCTGAAGACTTCCTCAAGCTGTTTAAAGAGATTCCATCCAGTTCCTCACCTGACTAGATGGTCTGGAACAAATATGCCTGTGATGCTTACTGGCCTTTCCTCTGATTCTGACCCATAAGCTCAACCAGCCTGTTGCCAACAGAAGAGTTCCATAAATTTGAACCACTCCTGCAGCCAAAGGGCAACCACTTCTCTTCTTATTCATAAAGAGTTAGCATGCATCCATCCATCCACAGGACTCCAGGCAGAAGAGCTTCCCACCATGTCTCCATTATTTTGATGATGTTAGCTCTGAACCTGCACAAAGAGCTCTAGCTTCTTCTGTTGCTCTCTCAGATTGTGTACAACTGTGTACTGACACTTGAGGTGGGCCCTGTTCCAAAGAGTTTGATCTGCCCTTCCCACGTTCTCACTCCCACTACCCTGCCCTATGTACTTATCACCCTGACCTCTGTTCCTTGATTGAACTGTAAGCTTTTAATACCACCTCCAGTTAAAAGCCCTTCTAACGAGGTTAGCAAAGATGTTGTCAATAATATCCTCACCCCGCTTTGTCCAATAGGCCCTATCTCTTCGCCAGCATCTCTGGCAAAGACTGCTGAGTGAGCAGAAGTTGAAGAAATTGAGTCCAGCTCTTTGTGTCCCTATTACTTACTCCCTGGGTTCCCAATGCAACACATCTGTTATTGCTTTAGCAACATCATTCTGCAAAATTTTTGCTGAGAGCATAAGCAAGTGAATACAGAGCAAAGGCAAGGCACAACTCTAATGGCAGTGATTTCTTCTTGATGAATTTCAAAGGTCTACCACAAACCGCTGTGGTATTTAAACATCTAAAAAAAAGTAAACGTTTCATAGGAGAATGCAATAAAAAATCTAAAAATAGGCATCACTACTAGTATTTTCACTATAATTTAATAAAACTTACTTTTTTTTTAATATATTTTGGAACAAGTCCTGAAGTTTCAAGCAGATATTTGTCTCCTTGTCTTCTATCAACATAAATAGGTTGAGGCTTTTTAGGCAATCCTGTGATAGCAGCAACTGCATTTGTATTTATAAAATTCTTTTTACTCTGAATTCCCATAACTGGGTGATCTGTCCTCCGTGGGACTGATAATGCAGGCAATTTCTTACTATCCTGTTCTTTTTTTCCTGTGAATTAAGCATGTAAACATTCTCAGTGATAACCTTAAAGAGCTTTGCAGTTTAATGTTATTACATTTTAGAAGAGAGAAAAATTATGTACAAAATTACATGAAAACAGAAAATAACAATATCTATGCTGAAAGTATTGATGGAGAATGTACTATAATGAAAACTAGTGTGCTTGTTGGGAATATTAGAAGTTACATAGCTTAGGAAATATTATGCTGTTTTGTAGATGAGTTTTCATAGACTATGCCACTCATTACCTCTTAATTGCAGTAGAATGAGGCTTATTTAAAATGTAATTATAACTACTTTTAACAGAGATGCTCATTGTCAAGACCCTAAGTGCACTAGTATACCCTAACTAAGCATACCCACCTGGTACATCCACCCCACAGCCATCGGCCCAGGAGCCCAATTTCAGCTCAGCCCTGGGATGTCAGTCTGTGGCTTAGCTATCTTGCAGGTGTGCCTGCCCTTAGCCCTACTCCTGAAGAGCTGTGTGGTATCAGAGGGTGGACCTGGCCTGCCACCCTACCTTGCCTAGGCCATCGATAAGGCCCATTTTCATCACCACCCTGCTCTGCTTGCACACCTCTGCTGTGCTGGGCTTTCTGCTGTGGGTGAGATCACTGCCCAGCCGGTGCTGTGGTCATCCTTAATTCCTGGCTCACCTTCCCTTAGGGAGTAGCCCTGTTCTCGCTCTTCCCCTAACACTCATAAACAACTTCTTGCAATCCTTTCTCCAGAGAACACAAGAACCCTTGCCTTTTAGTGTAATCTTTTCTTCAACACGTCAACCAACAGAAGGTCAGCAGCCTCCTGAGTAGTCTCACTTCAGGTGAATGATAAAAGACAATTCATTCCCCACCTTATTTCCCAACAGATATAGCCCTAACGTATGGTCATTATCAGAGGGAACTCAGAGGAAGCTACAATAGTTTGACTCAGGTTGTCTGAGTTCATGTTCTTTGACAGAAAACAAGTCTGTAACATCACATGTGACAGAGCTCGTTCCTGCGCCAGCTGGCTTCCTGATACTGGCCCTAAGAACCATCAATTTTCTGGGGTTAGTTTTTACAACCTGATAGCTTGCCATAACTTAGTATTGCAGGACACAGACTTAAATCTGTTTCTCCAAGGATGTTACTTTGGAAACCAGCATCTTAGTGAGCACCTGCTTAGTGAGCACCTGCTCACCCTTACCTGCAGAACACTTGCTTAGGAAGTCACTGCTTCTTCTAGAGCCAGTAACAGAATTTGCTTAAAATGAACGCCAGAGCCCAGTAAAAAAAACAAGATTCAGCTGAAGATTAGGAAACACAGTTTTTTGTAGGGAATTGCTGAATAATCAGACTCTAAAAGAATGTCACTATCCCAGACTTCCGGGAAAAAAAAAATCAATCTTTCAGTTCTGTCCTTGCAACCTACTTAACTAGATGAATCAAACTCAGTTTTCAAGGTGGCACAGACATCATAAACAAAATACCATAATCCCACATAGATAAATGGTTAGGTTCAAAAGTCTCGTGCTTTAAAAGAGCTCATTAAGCAATGTAACTTTTCTGACGTAAGGAAGAAACTCCATCAAACAAAGGTATAAGAACTTTCTGAGTTAATGATGCAGTTCCTTCTCAAGATCTCTTAGGATCTAATCGTAGTTATGAAATTACTAGTTTGGATGGAAGCTATGATGTGTCATAGTCATTTTGAGGTTCTGGTACATTGACTCCAAGCGCAAACACCCAAGCACATATTGCTATTATGCAGTTCTGAATCAGCAAGTTGAAACAGAAATATTGTGAGCTGCTTTTCTGAGAAAAATGGGTCAGAGTGCTCAATCTCAAAATATAGCCAGTTTGTAGTAGTTAACATAATTTTACAATAGAAATACTTAAAAGAATCTTATGGGCAGCTGCATTAGATTGGTTAGATTTCCTGCGCTCATCTAAAACACTAGTGTAGTAATTTAACTTCTTGAGCTTGGAAGTATTAATACACAGGTGCCATTAGGTATTATATTCTGGTACAGTGAATGCTGTTCAACTTCCCTGAAAAAGTGAAGACCTAATTTGAAAACGACTCAGGATGCCTACAGGACCTAAGGGTTTACCTTAAGGTTCTGATAATCTGTATTGTCTGAGGCATTAAGCCTCCAAGGCCTGCTGTGATAGACTGTATTTTCAGTGGTAAAGTCATTTGTAAGTACCATGCAAGTCTGGGTGCTGACTGACACACTGTCTTAGACAGCAGTTTTAAATATAGTATTTCAAGTACTTCTGTTTTTTTTTTTCTTTTTTTTTTCCCAAGCTAAAAACAATTTCAAGCTAAAACTTTCTAATTCAATTACAAGTTCTGACAGCAATATACTTACAACTCTAGCAGTATAAGAAGGTCATTCCACCCTTGCAGAGTTGGCCATGAAGCTGAACATAAGAACTGCCAACTCCTCATACCCAGTATTGTGGTTTGTGACTAAAAATAGGATGGTGGAAAACTGATTCTTTGCAATAGAGATTTGGACTTGATGATCCTTATGGATCCCTTCCAATTCAGGATATTCTATGATTCTATGAATAAAATATTCATAGATTTTATGATTCTATGAAGAAAATATTCAATTTTTTAATTTTTCTAATAAGCAGCTATCAAAAAGAAAAAAAAGTTCTGTGCTTTGAACACTGCCAATTTAATGCTACAGGATTAAGAGCCAACAGTGAATACTGAAGAGTAAAAGCCATATATTGGTGATAACCAAGACAGACAGGCATACCTACTCCATGTCTTCAAGCACTAGAAACAATTAGTTCTCTTTTAATATGCCTGTTAATATTATATACTTTATTATTAATGATGAGTTGCAGGAAAGAATGACATACGAATCTAAGCTACATAACTGTAAATTGAAACATCAGCAGGATAGAACATACCATCAACATATCTTCAATATTTAAATAGCTGCAGGCAAAAGAGAGATAGTTTTTCTTTGTATTTCATCTGGCTCTGTACCAAGACAGAAAATGCTCACTGTATTTACTGATCACATATATAATCTCCTTTTTGCTTGTTTTAGTATTTTATGCAATAAATAAGAGAGAGAAACATTTTTATGAAAAAGCAAATTAATTTCTGTATCATAGAGGCTAGAAATGGAACAATGGAAACCACCCCAGCTTACAAAAATCATTTAAAATTAAATGAAACAAAACAGATCCTCCGTAACTAACAATATTATTTTCAATATTAAAATTATCAATTCTAATCTAATAAAAAATACATTGCCTTTCATATATTTAACGTATACACTTACTCGCTGGTAGCTTGGGTTCCTTTGAATGTTTCTTCAGAAAGTTTTTTGGAGACGGCACTGCAACTTTTGCTGGCCCCATAGTTTTGTACTGAGCTTTACTTTTCTCTATTTCTTGTTTCACAGACGGTCTAAATGTTGATATATACCTTTGATGTTAAACAATAGGCATAAAGAATTTCAAGGTCAGAAAATTATTAAAAATACCTCTTCAAAGAATACACATTTTTGCAGTAGTTCATTCCAGAAGACTGAGCTATTTTGTTTTGTACTCTCCCAAACAAAGGCCATCATCATTCGTATAACCTCCATCCTAAAACTACTCTCAGCACCACACTGATAAGTTGTACTTCTGATTCTGAAGCTAGCTTGCTTCTTCCTTATCCTCTTGTGTCTCCAAGGCCACTATTATCGCAATTAAGGAAACAGTTCCTGTATCATATAAATATTGAACACAGACATCCTGAAGCTCAGCACTGCTTTGAATATTGCTTACTAAGTCTGACAAAAACATGAATTCGTTATTTTTATTAGGTTATATGTTACACACTTTGGTCTTTGATTTTTAACAACATTTTGAAAAAAATATTTGTTTACATGGCTTTTTGTTTTGTTCAAAAATGCATCCTAAATATGTAGCTGTCGAGCATCTACAAGAAAATATTAATCATGAGCCTACTTTGTTGGATTTCCTATATTTGAAAATCTGTAGTCTGAGGAAGATGCAAACCCCAGTGTATCTCATGTTTCAGAACCTGCAGTTGCAGTAGGACCTTGCGTAACAGTAATTAAACAGAACAGAGGAAAAAGTTCAGTTGGCTTCAAAGGATCTGTATTGGTAATGAGAACATTCAACGTTTCATTCTGTGGAATGAAACGTATTTTAGAGGTACGTAAAGCCTCATGCTTCAGAAAACACTTCCAACATTGTTGAGAGTTGGACAATGTCCTTGAACATCACCTTATCTTATTAACCTCCAGCCACTGTATCACTGTCTCAGTGCTCCTGTTGAACCATTTGTGATATGTTATTAAAAGAGATTTGATACACAGCAAACTCTGCATTTCTTAAATGGCACCTTAACTATGACCCAAACTATTGTCATCTGTTGTGGTTTTGGCACTGACTTGGCTAACATGAAAATCACAGCAGCTCAGACATGAGAAGACGTGTGCACACTACTGTTCTGGTGTCATGTCACACATGGAACTGCACTTGCCACTTTAATCAAAAATACGCAAGCGTGCTGCAAAAGAAGCCAAATGCTGATCATTAGCTGATCAGCAGTGATTTGCTTCCATCTGAAACATCGCTTGCATGGACACTTTTCTGAAGAATCAGAACTCATCAAGTTAAGGCTGCCTCAGTACCTTTTAAAATCTGTTCATCTTTAGGAAACGTGTCATATTAACTATGTATGTAAGATTATATATAGCCCCAGAAATACCCTATAATTATATGGAAGGATTTTTGTGTGTGTGCGTGTGTGCTAAATTCATGGCAAATAGCTGTATTTTTAAGCATGAACGTGCCTAATTCAGAAATTACTGTTTTCCTCACCATTGGTAAGAGTGGCACTTTAGCATGGTAGAGAAAGGTAATGACTTCATTATGATTTACTTATTTTGTGGAGTTTGACCTATTAGTATTCACACTGTCTTGAAGAGAATGAGAAGGTATTGAGCTTATTCCATATTGGCATAAAGTGTAAAACTGTCTTTTTACTCTGCCTTTTGTAGACAGCTATAGGCATTCTCTTTGGACAAATTATTGTGACTGTTGTATGTTTTTGGTGACTGCTGACATATGGCCGAAAATGTAAATAAATGGTGTCATACAGCAATAATAGATGGTTAGAGAGTGCTGCAAGTAAGAAAATGTGGTTATGGGGGACTTGAGAATATTAATCCATTCAGCATTTGGTAAGGGGAGAAAAGACATTATATTTGTAAAAAGACAGTTAGTTCTTTAAGCCTCCCCTTGGGATATCAACGTTGGGGGAACTGAAGATGCTTGCCCTGGTTTCATGCCTAGTATCCAGACAGCTAAGAAAGAAATATATATGATTTCATTTTTAAAAGGACCCCAGATTTTGTAGGCATTAAAAAAATGTTCAAGTCATGCTATTAACCAGTTCTGACACTATTGTTACCAGCTGGGTGCTTGGCACATTGCAAACTAAAGCAGGAGGTGAGGTGACAGAATGGAAATCAATGAGATGGGAAGGGGATTTAGTCTGACTGCATACAACCCAAAGAATCCCTTGCCCGTATTGAACCTAATGGACTATGGTCATGCAGTATCCAAACCCCTGAGTGGAATTAAGACAGGAGAGGACCTGGTGTGCTGCTTGCCTTCCATAATGTTGTTTCAATGGACTCTGCCTGACAGAGATATCCTTCATTCCCACTGGAAATCTAAAAGGATGTACCAACTATTTTTTTTACATGGTGCATAAAGGTTCAGAACTAGAAATCTGGCAAGTCTGAACACTTTTACCTGAAAAGCATTCAGACTTTGTGCCTTTGTTCTAACAACTGCTGCGTATATTTCTATTCATTTTACAGCTCAGAGTTATAGCCTGGGTTAACATTTCACTGAAAATGATATGTGTAACATTATTCTTCCATACAAATAGCAGGAACCTGAAAATACAACATGTACATCAAATATGAACTTTACAAAACCTCTTAGAGGATTAATACTAGGTAGGCAGAAGGCATTTTTAATGCTTTTAAGGTAGGGGGTGAGAAAGAAGGGGAAAAAAATGATGTTGGAAGACACACCTGACACATGAGAATGCAGGTGTGACACAGAAAAATCCTGAAAAAAAAGAGCTTTTCAGCTGCTCACTGAAAAATCATTAAAACAGTGCGAACAACAAAGATGTCACGCAGTTCCTGTGCGTGGGACAGATGGCTTCGCAGCTTCTTTGTCACCGAGCGAGGTGGCACCGAAGGCACCAAACTGAATCACCAGCTCACGGAGCGGGCTGCAAACCCTCCGGTGCCAGCCGCTGACTCACCAAGAGGCGCGATAACTCCGCAAAACCTCATTTTTTTAAAAAAAGTTACTTGCAAAAAACCTATTTTTTTTTTAAGTTACCCGCAGAAAACTCAATTTATTATTACTTTTTTAAATGACCCGCAAAACACAGCAACACAGCGCCTTGCCAGAGCCGGTGCTGTGCCCCCCACGCACCTGGGCGGCTTGGCGGGCGGCTCCTCCAAGCGGGGCAGGAGGTTGTAGATGCTCTCCGGGGCCGCCATCTTGTGGCCCAGCGTCGCGGCCGCGGTTGCCAGGGAAACGCGTTGCTAGGCGACAGCGCTCCGACTGTGCGGGGCTACACCATCGCTCCCCTCCGCGGCACACTCGGCGGGTTGCGCAGGCGCGTTTGGAGGCGGTGAAGCAAGCAGCGGCGCGCGTGCGCCCGGACTGAGGGCGGGCAGGCGGGCTGCCGAGGGGAGAGCGGGGTGGCCGCGCATGCGCGCTGTGTGGAGGAGCGGGGTGGGGGGCGGTACGTGAGGGGCCTGGCCGGGACTGGGGGGGGGACTTCGTGAGGGAGGGCGCGGTGGCAGCTGTGGGGCGATCCCCTCGTCGCGACCTGCCGGGGCTGCCTTGTCTTGTTTTTCTCTTTTACAGACCTCGCAGCGCCCAGAAGCGAGCGTGGCCCCTTCGTGACGGCGAACAGGACTCGTAAAGCTGCCGCAGTGCCCTCAGATAATGTTTTGGAAACCTCCCGTGGGTGTCTGTGCCCCGCGGAGCGGGAGCTCCCGTGGCAGTTAAGGTGTGTCCCCAGCACACGCTTTCTGTCTCCTCACCGAGCCGTCACGGCCATGCTGCGGCTGCTCGGGGGGTGTGTGAGCGAGCCTGCCACCTCCAGGGGCTCTGAGGCACAGGGGCACCGCTCACCACGTTTTGTGCTTGGTAACTCGTAGGCTTCTTCACCAGTGGGTGGTTTTCCTTGAGGAAATGGGGCGAAGAGTGTGCACACAGGTTACTTCTTTCAGGATTTTGGTCTGTGGGAAGGTTGAAGTTGGTTTACTTTAGGATATATATATATTTTTCCTCTACATAAAAGCTCTGAGAACCGAGGGATTTTTTTCTATGTTACCATTTTTAAAGCATGATGATTACTTATTTTGATCTACCCTGAGGTGTTCAGGAGCTGCCAACACCTCACACTTCCTTGGTCTCTGGATTTTAACCATACCTCATGTCTCTGCAAACTTTGTGTCCATACTGATAACTTAGGGCAATTTTCACTTGAATTCCTGTCATCAGTTGTGGCTGTTAAAATTTTGATTATCTGCTAGTGATATGTAGGTGCAAGTGGAGGGTTGAGGTGTATTGTCAAAACTTCATTGGAGGTATGGGTATAAGCACTGCTTCAATAAAAAAATAAATAAAACACAAAAACCTTTTGGTAGAAGTAGCTGTAACTAAAGTTGGTTGGTTTGGTGCTGTGAGCTGGTAAACTCCCCTAGACATGAAGTCTAATTCAAGTTGTTCTTGCAGTAAAGCTTTGCCACTGGAATAAAAATGGTTGCGAGCTTGTTTGCATGTTTACTTTACGTGGGTGCAAAATTGGATTAAACTGTAGTAGGCTAAACTGTCTGAGCAGCTGAATAAAATTCCCTGCAAATTTCTGCACCAAATTAACTGAGATGATTTCAAACAATCGCTTAGGCTGCTTGTAAGTTTATGTAAACATGGCAAATATAACCAGAGAAATCTGTTTCTAGTTCCTTTCTTGTCTACAGCTCTAATGTTGGGTGTTTTAAGTCCCTATGTTGTAGATTGATAAAGCAGTCCAGATGTTATATCCTGCAGCTGTGTAGCATGTACTGAGTGACCGCACCTGAAAGCGAATCTCTAGTGCATCTAGACACACAGGTTGCTATGTTTGGCATGATTTGTGTGCCCGTAGTTCATAAATACGGTTTGAAGTGATTCTTAGGTTAAAGAAATAAAATCACTAAAATGCTGCCTCTACTGTTTTTTGAATCCTGAACACATTTACATCTTTTGTAAAGATGTAAAGAGTCATTTGATATTACCCCCTGTGATAGGGAACAGCAGGGTTCAAGGACTGATAACTATAAATGTAGTTTAACCCTGAGCAGGTCTTTGGGAGATGGTAGGTTTCCCATGTAGTGCTCACTTGCCTTCTGCAGCTGTAGGTCTGCTTCTGCTCTCTGTGGTGCTAAAGCACTGTTGGACTGGAGACCATCTAGAGAAATGGCTTTGAATGGCTGGAAGATTTGGCAGTTTATAGTGAATTCCTTCATTTGTTCTATTTAGTCTGTCCTGATTAACACAGAAAAACACTTCATCATTAAAAAATATTTTTTCTGGACAAAGTAGCTGGTATATAAGCAAAACAAACAAACAAAACCACCAACCATTGTGAAGCGAGTAGCTGGGGTGCTTGCAGCTAGACTGAGTCTTTAAAATGTAGTTACTAGAAATTACTGACTGCAGTTTTGGTTGTGGTACGGTGTTGTGAGGGAATAAAAAGTGCAACTTGAATCTTAGTCAGGCATCTCTGCCCTGAGTATTGTAATGGCTATCCACTAATGCAATCTTAAACAAAAATGCCATTTTTACGTATCTTACATTTTTTAAAAGAATTGATGAATAACCCAAGAGGTGAAATGTTACATCTAAAATGCTATTAATTTCCTAAAAGAATGTTCCATGTTTTTTTCGTTAAACATTTTGTTCGTAAACAGTGAAGAAATAATAATAACAAAGTTGTTTGCCTACCTACACTGAAAAGTGACTTGGTAGCAATTTTCTGTGCTAATTTGTGTGGATTTTCTCCCCAAGCCCTCCTCTTCTATTGAGATTTTGAGTCCTTCACCCTTTGGCTCTAAACATCACACTCTTATCATGTTCTGCAACTCCAGTTGATACTGACATTGATTTCTGTAAGCAAACAAAGCAAGTATTGAGAGTGTCTTGCTTAGTCGGTGTTGAGGATGCTGCTTTCCTAGTGATTTTTTTGAGAGTAGAGTGGCTTCATGGTGTTGTCTTTTCCTCTCTCCCACTTTACACCGAATACACCCGATACAATTCCATTATAGGATTTCTTGACAATTCGCTTGGTCTGTCGCCCTATCAGAAGAGAACTGGATGCAGCTCTTCCAGCCTTGCTGTTGCCCAAGCGTGTGAGTTTTTGTTGTATTTAAGAGGGTATTGCAGTTTTTTAATTTATTTTTTTTTAGAAAGGAAATAAAAGACATCTTGGGAGGTGGGAAAAGACAGCGTCTACAATTCTGATAACACAAGGGTGATTTAATTAACCTTCGTTATTTGTGAATGTGTACTTTTAAATAAGTCTGCTAGAAGAAAAACGAATTGATTTTGAATTCCTATGAACAATAGTATTTGCAGATAGTATTGTAGTGTTAGGTTTGGATGTCTTTATTTAACCTGAGGATATGGACTGTTTGAAGTTGGATTTGTCAGTGGAGGTGAGCTGGAGCTGTGTAGGAGAGGGGAATAAACGACCTTATGTACGGCTCTGGCACTAAAAAAATCCTAACTGGATTTGTGTTTTAATTCTTGTTCTGAATTTTATATCCTTTAGGGTTTTTTGTAGATGTTTGCTGAAGGACTAATTGATATTTTTTTCTTTTTGAAGCAATTAACTGGATTGTCAAGTTGGCTTGAAAAAAAAAAAAGGCAGAAGATGATGTTTCATGTTGTTAAGTATCAGCCTTTGAGACTGATAACCCAAAGCAGTCTTTCTGGCATGTGTTTAAAACTGATGTTTTCAAGACCTGTAGCGGTTGCACAGATATGGAAGTCGTGGTTCTCAGGCCATTCTCTTGTTGGAAACAAAAATATTATCCTGATGGGACCTCCGGGTGCTGGGAAAACAACAGTTGGGAGAATAGTAGGTCAGAAACTGGATTGCCCTGTCATAGATATAGATGATGATGTCCTTGAAACAACCTGGAATATGAGCGTGTCGGAAAAGCTGCAGGATGTTGGTAACGAGCAATTTTTAGAGGAGGAAGGAAAAGCCCTGTTGAAGTTTTCAGCATCTGGAAGTGTCATTTCCCTTACTGGGTCCAATCCGATGCATGCTGCTGGCATGCAGCATGTGAAGAAAAATGGAATAGTTGTGTATCTGGATGTGCCCACGGCGGTCATTATGAGCAGGCTGAAGACGATGAAGGTGGATCGCATTGTGGGCCAGGGTCCTGACACTTCCCTCAAGGACATCCTTCAGTTTAGGAAGCAGTTCTACAAAAGGTGGTACGACATCCGTGTTCTTTGTGGAGGGGATGTGGCAGCAGAGGTCGTGGCAGAAAAGGTACTTGATGCTGTGAAGAGATACCAAAACTCAGAACTGGAAACTTACATTTCAACTAGGTCTAGTAGGTCTGCAAGGAGCACACAAAAAGACGCTCACAGATATTTCAGTGACGTTGTTATTGAGGGCTTAGCCCCCGATGGAGGACTCTTCGTTCCTGAGAGAGGACTTCCAAAATTCACTGCCGAAGAGTGGCAAAGCCTAATAGAAGCAACATATGCTGAAAGAGCCCAGGTGGTACTCGAGAGATGCATACATCCTGCTGATATTCCTGCGTCCAAACTGCGAGAAATTATTGGCACTGCTTACGGAGAAAACTTCTCGTGTTCTAAAATTGCCCCAGTTAGGCATTTGACAGGCAATCAGTTTCTCCTTGAGTTATTTCATGGACCAACAGCTTCATTTAAAGATTTTGCCTTACAGATGATGCCACACATATTTGCATACTGCATTCCCAGGAGCTGCAATTACTTGATTCTGGTAGCTACTTCTGGTGACACAGGGAGCGCTGTCCTGGATGGCTTCAGTCGTCTCCATGACGCTGACAAACAGAGAATTGCTGTCATGAGCTTTTTTCCTGAGGATGGAGTAAGCCCCATTCAAAAATCACAGATGATTGGCTGTCAGAAGGAAAACGCCTGGTCCATAGGCGTGCAATCTGATTTTGATTTTTGCCAGACAGCTATAAAACAGATCTTCACCAATGCTGATTACACTGGCTTTCTTACGGTAGAATATGGCACAGCTTTAGCAGCAGCAAACTCCATAAACTGGGCACGACTGCTTCCGCAGATAGTTTATCATGCCTCTGCGTACCTTGATCTTGTTCAGCAAGGTATTGTTCCTTTCGGAAGTCCTGTGGACGTTTGCATTCCTACAGGGAACTTTGGCAACATACTGGCTGCTTTGTATGCTAAAATCATGGGAATCCCTATTAGAAAATGCATTTGTGCTTCCAACGAAAACAACGTTTTGACGGACTTCATACGAACGGGTAGCTATGATTTGAGGGGCAGGAAGTTAGTTCCCACTTCCTCACCAGCAGTCGATATTTTGAAGTCCTCCAATCTTGAGCGGTACTTGCACCTGATTGCTGATGGTGATGGACAACTGGTGACACAATTGTACAGCCAGCTGGAAAATCAGGGCCACTTTCAGCTGCGGAAAGATCTACTTGAAAAGCTTCAGCAGGACTTGGTGGCTGGCTGGTGCTCTGAGGACGACTGCCTCGCTGCCATTCACTCGGTGTACAGCACCACGGGATATATTTTGGATACACACACAGCTGTTGCTAAAGTAGTTGCGGATCGATTACAAGACAGAACTTGCCCAATTATTATTTCATCTACAGCTCATTATTCAAAGTTTGCACCTGCTATCTTGAGGGCCTTGAGGATTGCGGAAATAAAACAGAACCCATTAAGTCAGCTTCACTTGCTGAGTTCTTACAGCCCTCTGCCTCCAGTCCACTGGGGCCTATTAGAGACACTGAAAAAGAATGAGAATGAGCATCACCAGGTCTGCGCTGCTGATCTCAGTGTGCTCATGTCCCATATAGAAGCCTTAATTCAAAATCATTTTATGAAAGTTTTCTGAGCAACTTGTCAGACATCCACTGTGTCAGTTGTGTGCTTTAACCATCCGCATGCTTTAATAAAGTCACGATTCGTCTGGTAATGCATGTGAGATTTGTAGTAGTGCTGAAGGGTTCTGAGCAGAGAGGACAGAAGCCTGGAGTACTCTTCTGCAGGCTGCACGTACTTGAGACAGCAGCTGTGCAGGCTTTCCTTGGCAGCGCTGTCCCCTTCACCAGCCTGAAGCATTCTCCCCTGAAGGAGGAAGGTAATGAAGTCTGACCTTTCTGAAACAAATAGCTGCCGTTTTGTTGCGAGAATGATGTGATCGCTTGGCCAGGGGCTGATTGGTTAAACTCTCACTTCGCTTAGGGCACCGAAACATAATACGATAGTGATGATGCTCAAATGTTACTAATGAGGGTTGATTTCACTATGAAGATTAAAGTATACTTGTGTTATTAATCCTTGAACCACGCAATTTGATGGTATGCTATCTTCTTATACAGTGTGTTTTTGTGCGTGTTGTGAAGCCAACATTTATGCTACAAGTCTGGTTATTTGGGTTTTCAGATAGTAACACCTTCCCCCACCCCCCGATATTTTCCTGTATAAAACAGAATCCTTCTTTCAGTATTTATATTTTTTGAGATGTGACTCTTCCTCCAAGGTACCATAGTCTTTCCTAGATCTCTTTTATTTCAATTTTCAACTTCTGAATACTCTTTTAATGTTATAATTTGTTAGCATCAGCAACAGTCTCCTTAAATAAGATCCAAACTTAAGTATTTATTTGCATTTATTTCTTGTATTCTATTTTTTATCTTAGAGGTCATGTAGCTTTCTTATTCTAATTACCTCTGTTATCAACTTTTTTTAGAGTAATTTCATTGACATTCAATTCATGCAAAGCATGAATTACATTAAGAAGGAAGCTTCTCAGAGTTCTTGATATCTCATCAAGGAAAGCGAAGGATGAACCTCAGTGTCTGGCAAGTGTGATAGCATCAGAGGTATTCATTGTGTAACCTGAAATAGATCTGTGCTACCAATCTGTTTTTGCTAATAATGGGCTATTTATTTATTTATTTATTTATCAGAAAACAGAGAGCAGGTTGCCTTAGGAGATCATGTGGTTATGGGCAAACTTACTCTGCTAACTGGAGATTATATTTCACAAGGGTTTAAAATATAGCTAGATTTTACAGTATGAGAAGTGATAAAATGATGCATTGGCAAGTTTTGAATGTCACCCAGTTACAGGTAAGAAGGTGAGAGCTCTGAGATGTGAGGACGTACAGCAACGGGAGGCTGTGGTTCCCGCCAAGATGCAAAAAGGGAAAGGTATGGGCAAGAGAGTTGGTAACTGGTAACGCTTTTGCCTCTTCGAGAGTCAACATCTCAGAGATGTCAGAACTCAGTAGGGGCTTTGATCAGTTGCCAAAATACAGAGACAAGATAATGCTAATAGAATCCTTCCACCCCCTTCCCTTGTGTGTCTGCTTGTACTTTTTGTCACATTAGAGATGAAGAAAACACCATCCAACAAACAAACTACTTGAAAAAAATTTCAGTTTATGTAAAGTGTTCCAGTGTAAGCTGAAAGACCCAAGCATGATTCTATGATGTGCATTTGCCCAGTGAACATGTTATATAATAAAGTTGTATGTGGTTGGTAAAGGTGTGACACAATAACTCTTTAGATTCTGCCATTCTTGGATGCTTTTTGAGAATCTTTCTTGTTACTTTCTCTGTTCAGACCTTGTTTCTTATTTCTGCAATAACTTTGGAAAATCATTTTTTTAATGTGAGAATGACCAAACGATGTTATTTAAAAAAAAAAAAAAAGCCTGTAAGGAAACTGTTGCATAACTATGTTGTCGAAATAAAAGAATTGTGTAGGTAATTAATGCTCATCTACCTTTCATTTCTGAATGTATCAATTTAATTCTTATATTAGTCCCAAGTGAAAAAAAGTAATGTTCTTACTGTATGCTCAGTACAAAACATGAATTCTAAATCTAAAATAATAAAATAATTCCTGGAATAGGAATTGGTTCCATCTGGAAACTGGAAATTCTGCAGTACCTGGTTCCACGGGGTTTGATACCATTTGTCATCATACAGCAACTTGTCACGCACAGTTACAGTACATTCTAGAAATACCTATAAAGAAGAGCTTATTTTCATGGAAAGTACCTAAAAGAGAAAAGTTGAGATTCTAAACGAGATTAGGCTAGGAGACTATGACCTACTTTGATTTAGTTGATTATTAGATAAATCAGGAAGAACTAAACTACATGTCTAATGGAAGATTTGTTTTGGCTTGACTCAAGCGACTGATATTTCAAAGTTCATGTTTGGAACTCAAGCTTGGTTTGAAGGGAAAAGTAAAATTCCTAGTTAATGTTTTCATATGATGTGAACCACAGTAACAGTTGATATGGTTACATGAATCAAGTAAGTACAGAAACAAGCAGTTGTACTTAAGGGCTTTAATGTGAAAGTAAGTAAAGATGGTGACTGAAGAGCACGTATGGTCTTAGTACATTTCTCAGAATGTCTAAACTCATTAACAATACCATACTTAATTCATTGCTTAAAAAAATAAGAATTGGGCTTTGTCATACGTTAAATGAACTGTTTTTGTGTGCCACATCTGCTTGTGGATCCTGTTAATGGGTGCTATTAAAATACTGTGGTAGTGTCACGATCCCAAATCTACATGGTGTTGGTGACTAGGTGCTGATGCTGTGTTTGTGGTGGCACAGTCCTCCGTCTTGCTTCGACCTGCTGGGCCTGGGGGAATGGGAGAGGAGAAAAAATTTCCATTGTGCTCACTGCTGTGACTGGCTCTGGGGGTATAGGATAGGACAGTAAGGGAAGCAATCCTTGCCCTTTCCCAGCCCAGCTTCTCTAAATGTCATTCAGCAAAATACTGTAGTTCAACAAACATTGTGCAGGTTTTTTTCTTGCTGTGTTACAAAAGATTCAAAGGTCATTAACTGTTAAGAGTGAACACATACTGTTTTTTGTTGTTTGCAGGCACTGTATGCATTGAATTTTATCATGTAATACTTTCTTTAAGAAAAATTGGTGCACTAATGCTGCACAAAAGCAAATCTACATTCTAATGGTCAGTAGGATTCTCAAAAGTTATTTGGGCTTGATGTACACAGTTGGCTTCTATTTGCCTAAAATGGCATTTTGTAGTCTGAATCAATGTCAGCCAGGTTTACAGAGAGTGTGAACACGTATATATCCACATTTTTACTAGCTTTGTTGGCCTGGAGTGATAGCATAGCTTTAGTTAAGCTAATTTCTGTATAGATAAATCTTTGCTGAACACTGATGCCACATGAAAAATCTTAAAGGCAAATGTAACAAGGAACAGTTTGTAATGCCTATATTTACACTTTCTATTATAAAAATATTTATGTGGAAAATAGTTTGTGTTTCTTGCAGACTTACCAGCTGCTCATTGCTTGCCTGTATAGAATCATTAAGGTTGGAAAAGACCTCCAAGATCATCTGGTCCAACCATCCCCCTACTACCAGTATCACCCACTAAACCATGTCCCTAAGCACCACATCCAACCTTCCCTTGAACACCCCCGGGGACAGTGACTCCACCACCTCCCTGAGCAACCCGTCCCCATGCCTGACTGCTCTTGCTGAGAAGAAATGTCTCCTCATTTCCAACCTGAACCTCCCTGGCACAACTTGAGGCCATTCCTTCTAGTCCTATCCCTAGTTACATGCGAGAAGAGGCTGACCCGCAGCTTCCTTTCAGGCAGTTGTAGAGAGCAATAAGGTTTCCCGTGAGACTCCTCCAGACTAAACACCCCCAGTTCCCTCAGCCGCTCCTCACAGGACTTGTGTTCCAGGCCCTTCACCAGCTTTGTAGCCCTGCTCTGGACATGCTCCAGGGCCTCAATGTCCTGGTAGTGAGGGGCCCAAAGCTGAACACAGCACTCGAGGTGCGGCCTGGTCCTGCTTCTCATGGTGACAGTGATTTTTGGTAAAGGGTCAAAAGAGCAGTTAGGGTTGATTTCAGAAGGTAATTCTGTTTTCTTAGTGTCTTAGAATTTAAAAAGAATTGCTAGTTATGTTTTTGAGATGATGGGATGTTTTAGCAGATGGAACTCTAAACGGAAGACTCTTGTTTTTCAAGACATCAACTTTGCTCTTTGAAGACATCAAAAACGCACGTTGCTGTTAAGTACATCATGTTTGGCATGCCTCAAGTATGCGTGTAGTTGTTTGTATCTACTGTATTCCTTCTAAATAAATACTGCAGGATCCACGATGTAGCATTTTCTTTGCAAATATATTCTTACCAGTTTGATGCAAAGGAAGTCCTCTGAGAGAGGTGGTTTCAGAATCTGATGTTCTTAAATCTCAAAAAATGTGCTCCTTCATGTGTTTACCTGAAGGCTAGGTATATGGTAATTGATCTAGTGATCTCCCTCTGCTGAGACTGATGGATGTGAGATATTTCACAGCATCCTGGAAGGAAAGTATGTAAAAAAAACCCACACACAACTCTCCCCCCCCAAAAAAAAACAAAAAGAAACACGCAAAAAAACCCACCACCACCAACAAAAAAAACAATAACAAAAAAACCCACCACCAACAGACACACAAAAATAGCAGATGTCTAAACGCTTTATTTGGATCGCACCATGGATTTAACTGGTGCTGCATGGAAAGTCTGTCCTCTGCTGAATTTTAATTGAAAATGAACTATATTACAGTTACATCTTTCTGCTATTTGTACTTAGTTCAATGGAGATGATAAACTGGTTGTCTGGTAACAGTTGGCTTAGAGAGCAGTGCTTTGGTTCACCTGGAGTATGATTTCAAGGTTCTGGGTATATAAACCATACTAGTGAATGGTTTAAATACTAATACAATGAGCTTTGAATTTTAGTAAATTAACATGAACAAACAGATAAATCCAAACGTACGCTGGTACTTTGAGAAGGATGTAAATGTTTCTGTGTTTTTTCATAATACTTAAAAGTGTGCAGCATGCTCATCGAAAGTGGGAAGCTGTTGCTTCAGCAAGGTCTTTCAGAATGCAGCAAACTAAAAGGTATCAGGCACAGTCTTGCTCTCCAGCTTAGGTGTTATAGCTGTTGAGGATCTTCATGTGTACAGGAGGATCTAAACAGTTTTTGCCTTTTATTCCAGAAGACTTTATTCTCTGCTGGCTCTTAAATGTGATCTCTGGATACTTCCATGACTGGTGTAATAAAATGGATGCAAGGTTCAGAACAGAGCACAGAGTAGGAGGCTAATGAATAGGAAACAAATGGTAAGTGATTGACAGAATTAAGAAAGCACCTGATTTACCTGTTTATGTACAATTTAACTAAGAAACCACAGCATTTTCACCTGTGCTACAAAAGAATGCTTTTTTTTTTCATAGAAAGTGTATCTCAAGCTTTACAAAATCAGTTACTTAGCAAAGAAATTTTTGCCCTAATATTTTATGTAGATATTTCATTACTGCTATTTGGAATACCCTTAGATTTTCTTTCATTTTAAATAACTTACTGCTATAGGAACATGTAAAGTGTTATCACCCAATTTAAAATTCATCATGACGCTAATTGAGATCTGAAAATGTAATTCTGGAAGGACAGCTGTGACTGCGCCGATTTTTTACGTGAGTTCACTCAGGATTTGGTTATTAATCATCAGTTTGTTAAGAACACAAAGGAAGATTTAACAATGAGTGCTAGAGTCTGCGGATGCCATAAAATTTAAATACTGAGGAGCCACTTAAACAGAGTAAGATGAATTATTTAGTAGGGAGCTGTGAAAAATCTGCATTTCTCTGTGGCCTAAAGTAGAACAGTGTCTCTAGGAGCAGAGGCTTGAGGTCATACTTACCAAATAGACCACTGTGTTGTAGGAAATGCTGACTTTGAAGGGTGCCTGGGGGTGGGGTGCACGCTCAGCTGAACTTGAATTGTCAGCATGCCTCGTGGCCAAACAGACCAGTGAGATTTTCAGGTCTAGAAATGGGAATGTTGACAGGGAGGTAATACTGCTGTCTGTATTTCACTTTGATATAACCTTTCACAAGAACGCTGTGCCTAACTTTTCCAGTAATACTGGAAAATTGGACAGAAAGAGTTGTAAGAGCAAGAAAAAGATTAAAAAGGCAATGTCATGAGAGTCTTGGTAAGTAGAATCTGCTTAAGTTTAATGAAATAAAAGTTAGCCTAGAAGAAAATTGGTGAAGCAAAAACTTGTTAATTAAATAAAGGTCTCTTCAGTCTAGCACAGAAGGAGTGATCGAGTGATTGTAAATACAGCTAGACACGTTGCAAGAAGTAAAAGACGGTTAACCAAATGGTAAGGTTTTCTCTAGTCTGGAAGTACTAGATGGTTTTCTGAAAAGATGTGATTTGATGGAAGAGAAATTCAGGCTAGCCAGATCCATGTTATGCAAGAGGTCAAGCTAAATAATCACAGCAGTCCTTTTTGGCTGCCCCAGGAGTAACTTACATGCTAACAGAAGTATGAACAATATTTCACAGAGGCCTGCCTGAGCGTTAAAGATTGCAAACTCATTTCAGTTCTGCTCAACTGTTACCAGTACAAAGAACAAGCTGTGCTCTTAATGGGCTACTGGATATGTTTAGCCTTGTTCTTTCTGTCACTAGAGAATTGCAAATGGTCTACTAATGCACATCCTGACTTGACTCATGGCTATTAGGATATGGCTCATTAGTTTTAAATTTCATTATACAATATGTGTTGTGATGGTTTGTGTAATGCATACTTTCATTATGAAAATTATGTGAACATACGTAGTGGGGAATTGCCTATGAAAATGTCAGCTGTATTGAATGTAGCTATTGATTATTTGTTTTTCTAAGCTTTTAAAAATTAGACGTCTCTTAGAGATTATTAGATGCTTTTGGACCCCTTCTTTCTATTCTTGTTTACCTGGCATTTCTCTGTGCTTTAGTGAGCAATTTGTGATCCAACAGCCATTTTCAATTCATTTTCAGCTCACGATAAGATCTATTTAAGATAAATTGAAACATCCAGTGTTTCCTTTTTATAGTTCAACTTGACCTTTTATATAGCAACCAGAGATGTTCCATAAAGCTTAGAGGAGGTAGCATGTGCAAAGGGTTCTTTTCTAGAAATGTTTTGAGAAAAATGCTTCTATTTTCTTACATTTTAAACTAATCCACCAAATTATATCTAAATAAAGTAGGCATTTAGTGGGCTTTATTTATTTATTTTTTTTTTTACTAAATGCATGTGGCAATCTGTTTCTGTTTAAAATGCTAATAAATGCATACCATCTCCTAATGAAACTTGTGCTCCCTGCATAATTAATTAGCATTGTATACAGATGAGGAAGGGAAATCCATATTCACAGACATTTTCATCCAGAATGGTTAATAAATGAATAGTGTAGATTTTGAAAGATCATATACGAATAGCTCATTTCTGTATAAATGATATTTTGCAGGTAAAAATGGAGCTAAGTTTACCTGGAGTCGTCGTTATATACAGCTTTTAACCACAAGATGGCATTCCTAACAGAAGTTTGCTAGACAGTTTTCTGCAGTTTTTGAAGGCTATCAAATTAAAGGCTACCATAAGCACTTGTAATGTTATACAAGCCTTTTACGTTCTCATTTTTTAGAAAACCTCATTAATAGAAGTTTGACTAAAACTCTGTTGTAATGAAACCTTCGTGTTCATTGATATGTGGGATACACAGAAATATATGATGGTTCCAGGTCAAAGAAGCACATTATTTCATAGCATTGTATACTGTTAGAGACTTTTCAAGTGTAAATCTTGAATCAGTTGTGCTTTAATACAAATAAATAGACACAGTTCTTTAATATTTAAATGAAGAGCACAAGTAATGCCATTATCTTATATGCAAACCCCATTTCTTTGGGCTTTAGAACGTGATGTAGAATGTGGGGCTTGTATTGAGTTTTGGGATAAGAACGAGTATTCGAAGAAAAGAACCCCACAGTATAAATACTGTGTCCTGCTGTGCAGGGGAGGATTATTCATAGCTTAATGTTGAAATGACCAACCAATGTATTTTCAAATCCTCGTCATTCAGACTTGGTAACAGAGCCCACAGGCAGCTCTGCTTTCTTTCAGGCTTTATCTTTTTCAGTATATTATTATCTTTGCATGCTAAAAGCCAATACTCTGTTATTCTTTTTCTTTAAATTAAATGCAAGCATGAACAGAGCATAATACAACCTACTAAACCAATACAAATACACCAGGGACATGCTTATTATACTTACATTTCTTTTGCTGTGGTTGAAGTCCTCATTTTACCTTGCTTATTTTTGCTGACTCTGTAAGATCAGACCTGAGCTAAGTAATCATTTGTATTTCCATTCTAGCTAGTGCCCTAGTTGCTTTGGTTTGGAAAAAAAGACATTACCTTAAGTTCATGCTTAAACTGGAATCAAATGCAGTTTGGGTAATTTTTTTTTTTTCAGTTCTATTTCAAGTCCACAGAGAGAGCTATAATAGACTAAATTTCTTTGTCTTGATGGTTTTAGATTTGTGGTAGAGAAACTTTTGTGGCCTTAGAATATCTTTTCTAATGCTTGTGTACATTTCCTACTAATCCTTCTGCTCCATGTGCCACTCGCGCTGATGCATCAGCCCCTCTGGTTTTGGTTCCTGTTGTTTACCACAGCTGAGTGGACAGAGAAGTGGCTTGCCTCAGATCCTGACACTAATGACAATCTTCGCTGAGCGAGCGGGTACTGCTTTGACATTCAGCAGCTGTTCTTTTCCTTAACATGCTGTTATACCTGTATCATCTCTCCAAGGTGGCTGTGCAAAACAGAATATTATGAAATTCTCTCTGCTGAATACAATTGTCAGGAAAAAAAAAAAAAAAAAAAAAGTTTTCATCGTTACCAGGTTGGTAGAAACTACCTGATGGCAGGACATGGCACAAGGACTGCAGGGGCAGACCTTGTGAGTGAATAGTATCTGGAGCTGACTACCAGTAAAAATGGAAGGTCTGAACATCTCCCACTTGCTGCAAATCTTCAAGAAGTAAGGTGAAATGGAAATGACTATTTCAAGGATGTGGAAAAGGCAGTAGGAAGAAACTTACACATAATAATTATGAAATCAACATTGATGAGCAAGTAAATGATTTGTAATACTGATTTGTTGCAATTACTCTTCAAGTTAAATTACACACAGAATTTTATTTTCTGTGATTTGGCATGGCACTAGGTGAGTAAATGTGGACAGGTTTCCATGGAGAAGAGCAAGAAGCATGCCCTACAGAGAGGTTTTAAAAAAGGAAAAAACCTCAAATACCAAGGAAAGCAACATTCTCTGCTCTCAAGGGCTGATGGTTGGCATGTGGAAAGGACTTATCCTGCAGGACAGTTGGCAAGCAGAAGTACACACAACTTATCAGATGAAATGGGTTAATCAAGGTAAAAGCATGGTTTAGGGTCCCCAGAAAGGCTGCAATGAACAGGATGCGATGGACACAACCAGTGAAAATCAGTGATCTCAGCCATTGCTGATGCTGCTTCTGGGACATCTTATGATGTCAGATCAGATGGATATGTACTCCAGCTCCCAGAAAAGGAGAAATAATGAAACCAAACTTGTCCTTTTGCCTGAGGATCTCTCAGTTAGGTGACAGCCACGGTGAGATCATATAACCAAGCCCTTGCATATAATGCTGTCAGAAAAAATGGCCATAATGGCTACTGTCAAATACTAGGACTAATATTTCATGAAGGATCTGCAAATTGCTTTGCTGGTACAAAGCACGTCAGGGGCTAATTTAATGCAGCTTATTGTTTGTGAGAGGTTGATTATGAATGTTTGGATTGCATCTTATATAGCTGCTGCTGGATAAGCATTGCCATGAATAAGCGTGAACTGGGAAAGAAAAATGTGATATTGGGAGTAGTAACCACAACCATTATTGCTTCCCGTATGTAACAAACATGCCTAGGGCAAGCAAGCACAATTACCGATAGAAGCTGTGTTTGTTCATGCAAGTGATTTTATTGTTCTGAATGATTTATCACTCTGGGTTACATTTTTGATGAAAGATTTTTCTGGAATAATCGTGCTGCAAATGGAATCTTCAGTAGGTGACCAGGATTGCCCGCTGGAAGGAAGTTAGGTTTATGAAGTTCTTCCATGAGGTTTTTAAGAAGGCAGGGTACAAAGGGGCATGGTGCAACACAATTTGCTTTCACAAGCTGGTAACAACATGTCTTTCACTCTCTTTTTAACATCCTCAGTGTTGGAAATCTAAAAGTATGTGTTTTTGAAAGTAGTCAGTTACTGTCATAAAATTCCAAACTATGCCTTGTGTAAGCACTCACACCTTTGTATTTTAGCTATGATCAAAGCTCTATGTTGGAGTCTCTGAATTTACGCTGGGTGCTGAAGATACGACTACTGAAAACAGGCAACCCTCATGTTCCTTTATGAAAAGCAAAAAGATGATATATTTTTGAGCTGTTAAAATTAACTTTCAAATCTGGATTGCAGGAAGTGTGCAGCACCTGAATTGCCAGCACCTCTGTTCCTCACGCCCCTTCACCATGGTGGTAAAGCTCCTACTGATTTCATTTATGTTGTGAAAAGAGATGGTTGTAAGCACTGGTCCCTTCCTTCTCTACAGCATCTGAATAGAAAACAGGCACAGTTATCTGCTGTATTACACTGACAGTGGAATTACTTTACTAAAGATGTCATACACGGTCAACCTAATACACAGTCAACCTCTTTTGCAAATGCAGAGTGGCAAAGCTGAGACAGAAGATCCCGAGTGCCAAGTGAACTTCCGTGCTCTGCACAGAACCGCTGCGAAAGCTAGTTGGAAACTACTTCACAAACTACTAAGATCTCTCTAGTGCCCGGCATCATAAATTGTTACTCATTTCCGCAAGGCACAGCTGACAGCTGACAGCGGGAAATGAAGAAACAAAAACTACATTTTTTTTTTTTTTTTTTAATTCCATCCAAAATGAAATTTGCCTTCTGTGAGCACTTAGCTTGTTGTTGTGCCAAGCTTAGGAGGTGAAGAGTGGGTCTGCTACCTCCTGGTGGGGGCTGGTTCTTGGTAATTTTCAGTCGGTTCAGGGGCAGCAGAAGCCACATCTCTAGTGATGAGGTTTTGTTCCTTGTATTAATTGCATGATCTGCTTCACTGATCAAATTGTGTATAAATGGAACAGCCTAAAAGTAATTGTACAGCTGAGAAGCTGACAAGTTATTGTGCCTTATGGCTACTGCAGCCATGTGGTAAGGACCAACAAGGCAAAAATTGGCGTCTTTAACCTCCCGTATCCCCTAACTTTCCGTGATGAACTTCCTGTCACCTTAATTAGTCTTTTTGATCAATTTCTGATAGCAAGTTTTTTATGTGGTGGCCTCCAATTTCCCAGAGACAACTGCCCAGTCCATCCCATGTTCCTGATTTTCCTGCTGTAGGTGCTGTATTTATTTCCTTTCCTTCCCCCCTCCATTTTCACATCTGATGTTGGTAGCGATGATGTGGTTTGTAGATCTGTTTTTCCAGGGTAGGGAAATGAATATGGAGAAGAAACAAGCCGCATAACAGCAATGTTTGGAGTGTCATTGAGACCTCCTTGATAATTTCTTTTTGCTTGCGAAGCAGATGTCTGTAACACACTCAGACTCTTCACCATCGCATATTATCATGAAGCCATTCTAGCATAATCCTTTTTAATTTATGTATTTCCTCTCCACAGAAGAATTTAAAATTAGTCTTTGTAGAGTAAATTTAGCTCTCTATTACAACTTAAAATACCAGAATAGTATTGTTTTAAAAAAGCAAGCAAACACAAATACATGTCTTGCAATAGGAATTTTGTGGCTCATACCATTAGGTTTCTTTCAGGCTGCTTGCTTGGACTGCAAATCAAGAGTTTTATTTCCCTTCTATGATCAGGTATCCCTTGAAATGTTCACACCTAAGTTCTGAGAACTGCGCTGTTGTTAACTCTGCTTTTGATGGCTATCAGCAGGATTTTACCAGTTCTGAACAGAAAGAAAGGTGTATGTACACAACAGTTTTCAGGGAAAAGGAAAACCAGAAGATGTTATTTTGTTACTGTAACTTGACCCAAGAGCAGAAGAGGTAAATACGCCTGAATGCGCTGAGATTTGATAAGATGGTATCTTTCTCAGAAAGCTTGAAAGTGGTAATTTTTGCAGCTCTTCCTTTTGTTCAGAGTGATTCGGGTATGCTTTATTCTTTTCCTGCTTTACTCCTCCCCAAATGTGTAAGTAAATGACACAAAAGAGAAGAGCTATTTTTAAAATCAGACTTCAATATATTGAAGGCAAGTCGGGGGGGAAGGCAGCAAAAATCAGATCTAGTTAATAGTCAGAAGCTGGAAACAGTTCGACCAAGTGCTTATGAATAAAAGCCCAAGATTGGAATTCTGACCCCTTGAACAATTCATTGAACCAGGGCCATGGCGATAACACAGGCCACCTCCAGCCTTAAAATTGCACTAAAAAAGTGGAGCTGTGCTTCTTTTGAGAGACTTGTGTAAATTCCTGCTGTGACTAAGCCAGATACCAGGGAAACAGCTTCTTCATTTATTTATCTATTTATTCCCCCCTACTTTGACAATAATTCTAAGATAAATAAAAAAGAAAGCTTATTTTTTTTTAATATTATTATTATTATTATTATTTTAACTGAGAAATTGTTTTTTAACATGGGATGAGCATTCAGACTTTATCAGTCTGTTTAACTGGCACTGTGTGACTTCTTCCAGATCAGGTTGTCTTATTTAGTTTGCTCTGTGTTTTGAGAGACAGAAAATGTGAGAAAATGAATACTTATGCACAAAAAAATAAAGTATATGCGTATAGGTGATACATATTTCAGTATGCACAGAATATCATGCCCATTGTGAAAGTCATTGTGCATGATGCATCTCAGAAGCCGTGCCGAAAAAAGCCTGCGTCCCCGTGGGCACCAGGCTGTCGCATCCACGGGCTCAGGTGGGACAAGGCAGTCGCCCCCAGGGACACCACGCTGGGTGACAGGGCTCAGAACAGCAGCTGCAGAAGTGATGAGAGCATCACCGCACAGGTCTGGCACTCTCTGTGGCTCCCCCGCGTGCACCATGCGTCTCCCATTTCAGTTACCCCACTGGGTGCAGCACCACTCCGCTCAGCAGCAGCACCGTACGGCTTCTGGTGTTTGCCAGACCCTCGCTGGACGGCAGCTCTCAGAGTCATCCAGATCCTGCCTCTGGTCTCCGCAGTGCCTTGCTGCACGGGTAGAAGAGGCTACAGCTTTGGGTCTTCACCTGCTTGACGTCTTGTGTGAACACTTGCTACCACCTATTGATTTCTATGCACCTTGACAGATGTGTTGCTCAGATAAGACAACCTGTGAGGACTTGTGCTGATGTTCTTGGTTGTTTTGACAGCACTGAGGTACTTTTCTTATGGAATATAAAGCTGCACTGCTAATAAGAAGCAACAGAAACCACTTTGTGTGCTTTTCTCTTTCTCCCCTCCCTTTTCCACGTTTTTTCTGCACTGTTCCTCACCTCATCTGCTCCTTCTTGAACTGGCTGAGCAATGCTTCAGCCTCTCATCAAACAGAAGTGCCTCACCCCTTGGCCAAGTAACGTCAGTCCCGAGGCTCACCTGCCCTGGGTTGCCCCGGGGAGCAGCAGCCCTCCCCTGCCTGCACCCCGCTTGGCGTCAGGTCTGTGGGAGGAAACAAAATCCCCTGGTGTGAGTATGACTAAGGCCTGTCTTTCACACCAAGCTCACTCCTGCCAGCACCTTACTTCTTGTCACCAGCCTCCACGCGTGTCCCTTCTCAAACCAGGTGAGTCAGGCAGGGGAAAAGACATGGGACTAAGAGAGACTGCCTGGGTACTTTGGGCTGGACTGGAAGTATAAATTGGTTCCATCTACTTCCATTTTTCATTTTTATTTTTGCTTTTCAGTGAAGGTGCAAACACAAAATGGATGGCAGTTTAGCTGCTCCTGAGCCAGTTTTGAGGACCAGGTTTAAAATGGGGTTTATCTCTACTTTTGCTTAGGGCATCCACCCTGGCATATACTCCAAGTTACATTTTATTCACTAGAAACAATCAGACTAATCCTGATAGGTTTTTATCATTGGTTATAATGACACTGTGTGGATTTCAGCTGTAACTTCAGATGCAGGAACAATACTTGCTGCTTGCCAAGTGTTATTCAAAGGAAAACCTTAATGGTTGGAAAAGAGAAATGTTCAGGGAGATTAGAGATATGAATTTGCAACTGAAGTGATTAAGAAATTCCTTCAGCGTGTTCTTAACAAAAGAGAGGAATAAACAAGTGATGGAAAACCAACCCAGAGGTAGGCACGGAAGACAGGAAAGTGATCGTATGCTAGGAAGAAAGGTCATAACTCATTAATGTAGTGAGCTTGTTTGAGGATATTAATGTGTACAAGGGGCGCGCAATAGCTTTTGAGAGCATTTGGCAAAATTTCAGATCAGAGTACAATGTTCGTGATGCAGAGTAATGGAGTAAGTGGAAAGTTGGCTCCTGAGGTACAAAGCAGGAAACAAAAAGTCGCTGTAAAAAGGAGTTGTTGTTGTTTTTCTTTCTTATCTGGGAAGAAATTAGGCAGTTGTGCTAGAAGTCTCTTTATTACAGAGAGATGCAACCTCAGCTTGGCCTATAAACTTTGTTCTTGCATGGTTTGCTCTCTGCAGCCATACAACAGCCCACGAATGCCAAGTGCAAAGCATCAGTGCGACATGGCGGGGAGAAGTCTCTGAAACTGCAACGTGTGAACTAGATTTAGGCAAAAGACAGGGGGAAATACGTCCTGTGAAGTGACTTGAAGTGGCCAGCTTGATTAAATCTCTCAGGGGGCTGGAGAAGTGTGGCTTCAGCAGAAGACAAAGTCTTCCTAGTCCTGCTGCAAGCTCCTCTGCAATGGCTGCTGCTGCCCAGGCTCCTCTAAGCAACTCGGTCTGTGCTTGGTGTAAGCTGAAGCCAGAGGTTGTTGCACGGTCATACTAGTGTTTATTCTTCGGTGTTTGCTGGGCAGGTAGGCAAAAGGCATGTTTTGAAGGTACTCGTAGCAGTCTGGCAACTGGAAAATAAATGATCCTCTTCAGCAGGCCACTGTGTGACACCCTGCTGTCCTTTGCTGCCTCCTCTGAACTTGGATTCGCTAAATTCCCAGCCACGTCTGGGCTCGGAGAACACATTATGTAGCACAAAGGAGAGCAGGTGGTCCTGTGCAGCCCTGTTTGTGCTCAGCCTGGTTCAAGAGATTGGCTTCTGGGGGGCAGAGATCTGCGGGCATACACACCATTCATCACCGGTGTTTCTGACGGACGGTGAGGAGCTGCTCCAGCTGATGCTCGGCTTCAGATGGGCTTTGAAATACAGGCGGGTTGAGTTTTTCTTCATGATAACAAAAATAAGTGTTTTGTTCTCCTATCTGTACAGTTAAGGCAATTTCCTACAAGCGGTGATAATTCCAGAGCAGTTTCTGCCTCGTGATTGATACATAAATGAGGTGATTATTTTTGGAAATGCTGGTTGATTTTATTATTATAACAGAGAAAATCACAGCTAATTCTCTGTTTGCTGAGGTTTTTAATGCATTCTCGCATTAAAACACCTTGAGTCACCAGACAAAGGGGATATAACACATTGCTGTGAGACAAAACCAGCGGTCCCCACCGGAGTAGACCATCTAGAGATCTGCTTCTTGCTCTCAGTAGCAGCCCTTATGCCACAAATAAATAAATAAATAAATACAATACAAAAAATAGCTCACAGGCTATGATGGAAGATGCGGCTGAGAATGTACTTGCTGTGTTTTCCAGACACTTTTAGAGAAAACTGGGAAAATTTACTCCTAATTTATCAAGGCTTTTGCAAACCTCAAGATGCCAAGGCTAATTTGGAGGATGTGGTCCTGGAGAGGCCAGATGCTGCCCATAGTGGCAGTTGCAGCTTCAGAAATAGCATTGGTCCCCCCAAAGCATCACCTGCATGGGATCTGGGGTCTCACATGGCTGCCGCACTGAGCATGGGGCTGAGCCCTGCTCCCCAGCACTGCCCTGTCCCATCCTGTCCCTCTTGTCATGGTACTGTTGCCTCTCCCAGTGGTGCCTACACTGCTGAGAGCCCTTGAGCCAGCGTGGGTATTTAGGGAAGAAAATAGCAGAAAACAATTAATAGATAAGGCAATACTTTATTTTGTAGTAAATATTTGGAATGCAGTTTCCAAACTGCATTTAAAAGTAGATTGCAAGGAGAATCTTCCCTTGTAAATAAATAAAATTAAAAAAAAAAAAAAAAAAGATGATGCTGTCCACTGGAAATACAATCTGTAGCTTCTTTGAAGCTGCTTGTTTAAGCAGGCAATGAATTATTCGGTTCTCAGCTATTGCCTGACCACCTGGGTTACTGTGTAACATCAGCGCCTGCATCTGTATAATGGCAGTCACACTGCTGTGCATCTCTGGAGGAGAAACTGGGGTTTCAGAATAAAGGGGTGATTTAAATGCTGGATTTTACTTCACGTGATAGATCTGCAGTCTGATTAAAGTGAGTTGTGAGGCTACCATGGATCGCAGTGGAGCAATATTGGATTATTGTGAAACGCAGACTGGAAATTAATTACATATTTATTACCTTTAAAATAATTATCTTTGACATTCTCTGTTAACCCTTTCATTATTGTCTTACACCAGCTAAAAGCCAGATACCCAACAAGTGACTCCGCATAAATTTGAACATGGACAGGACACGTTCATCTTTCTTTTCAAAGTAATTAAAATTCTCATTCACTCTTTCCATCTCTCATTCTTGCCACGTGTAATGAAGCAGAAAGACAACAAGGGACACGGTCACTGGCGATGCTTGTCAAGTCTGTGACAAGCCTCAGAAGTTCCCTATTAATATCACTTGTGAAAACTTTGACAAAGAAATGCTACGGTTCCAAGGTCAAGTATTCAGCTGTGAGGAAATAACCATGTCATAACTTCCCAGGCCACCTTAGCTCAGTTTCACCATATATAGCCTTTATAATATTTAATTGTAGCATTTAATTTCATTATCATAGATAATAACCTCTTCTAGGTCTAACTGATACTATCGGAGGAGTTTATCCTCAATATGAAAAATTTCAGTCAGTAATGTATCAATTTATGACTCAAAACTAAAAGCAAATGAAAATAGGATATTGTTTTTATAATCCTGACACCAAGGAGTGATCCATGTTTGTTTATCCTGTGTTTCCCTATTTTTACTCTCCACAAAAGCCTCTGTTTTTTCCCTTTTCTCCTGTTTCACCCTGCTTCCAGTGTTATGCTTCTTTTCTTTTCTTTTCTTTTCTTTTCTTTTCTTTTCTTTTCTTTTCTTTTCTTTTCTTTTCTTTTCTTTTCTTTTCTTTTCTTTTCTTTTCTTTTCTTTTCTTTTCTTTTCTTTTCTTT
>CM021766.1:17761976-17785205 GCA_011076525.1 Nettapus auritus | reverse complement strand
TCTTTTCTTTTCTTTTTTTTCTTCCCCACTTCAGTGTGTTGTCTGTGGCAGCCAAAACACTGTGATTTGGGCACAGGGCACTTCACCAGGAAGACATTTCAGCAGGAAAATCAGCATTAACCAGGGTATTTTATAGTGGTTAAAATGCTGTAGTGCCATTAGAGCACAGCAGCTGTACAAAACTTCTGGTAATCATAGGTCTGAGATAAGCTGTCTGAGGCCTGAAGGGAAGTCCCCATCCCATTTTGGGAACAATTGCCCCACAGAAAATGGCAGTGGCTGCAGAAGTTTCAGCTAGAGATCTGGAAGATGTACCCTGAGAATATTTATATTTATGTAGCCCTGAGTTGTCTTCTGAGGACACATCATAGAGTTTTTTTGTTTGTTTTATTAGAATACACCAAGGGAAGATTTGAGATAAATTCCTGCTTGCCTTAAATTTCAAAGGTGAATTCAACTTGGCATGACAGACCCATGGTCAGGATAACCCATGGAGAAGAGCGTGGAGTCCTGTCTCTGCTCGTCCCCCACGTTTCTCTGGAAATGCAGTGACCAAGGTGACCTTCCAGGGAGCCTCCAGCCATACCACTTCACCACTTACTGGCAAGCCATCAAGCCCCTTATCCAGCTGTAAGGGCTCATCCTTTCTGGCTGGAGTTTGGGGATTTATTTTGCTCCAGGGACAGGAAAAATGCAGGGAAGGTTTAGATTATGTTGGAGAGGGAAGGTACGGAGCGGGTGGCCAAACCTCCTGGTCAGGCCTTGGCCAGCCTGAGAGCAGAAGTTGTAAGGAAACATCTTTTTCAAGTCCTTGTTGGTGAGAGTGGTCAAACATCTCGTCAGGTCTCCCTTTCCTTTTGGCAGCAGCTCAGCAGGCCGGTGGTAAAAACTGGAGCCCTGCACTGTGCGTACTGAGCAATTCTTCACGTCAGCCCCCAGGGCAGAGGCCTGCAACAGAGCCACCAGAGATGATTTGCCATGAAGCAGCCAGTCCCTGTCTTGCCTACATGAAAAACCACAAATAAATAAAAGAAACAGTCCACCTAGCAAAGTTGAACCTTTTTGATTTTTGAGTGGAAAAGCTGAAGGAAGACACTGATGTGGAAAATCATGAAGATATTTGAATCTACCTAGGGGAAAAGGAGAAAATCCAATAGTTTAAAACGTTTCTCTGGAAAAGATTTACCTTGTTTTCAAAAGCAATGAGAACTTCTCTAAATAGGTAGGAAGATGTCACTATTCACAAGTTTGTGTGGGAAAAAGGAGTTTGCATATCTTTCCTTTCAAAGATTTAATTGCTTTCAAGTGCTCCACTTCCTGACTATTTTGAAAGGAGACTTTGAGAGGATGACGGTGTCTGTCCAACATTCAGGGGATGCTGCTGCTGGCTAAGGGTTGCTGCAGACCTACATCTGGAGCCATGTGAGTAGCAGAGAGGTGGCACGTTCGGCATCAAACAGAGCCACCTGCAGCAGAACAGGTTTTTCTTTCTCTGAATATGAGCACCATGCATGCCTAGGTCCCCACTGTGGTCAATTTGGGGGTTTCTTGCAGGGTGCTGGTTTACAAAAGGCTGGTTGGAGATAACGAAAATGATCACATGAAAACAAGCGGCACTGCAGTGGAAAATCAGTCCTCTTAACAAGCTGTGGCAGTAACAGATGAAGCAAAGCGGCCCTCTCTGGCTTGGCAGCTTGGTTGCGGAATTGCTCTCATGAGGGGGCTGAGCGCACGTTGTGCAGCAGTACAACACCTCAAAAAGAGAAAACACAGCTTTCCTGGGGGACTTGCATGGTGTGGCGTGGCTCTGAGTTTGGGAAGCAATGTGTACCTTGGTCTTCCAGCCATGAGGTGGTACAGGAAGGTTTTTATGAGTTTTGCCAACTGACCGTGTTCAACTCTTGTAGCCTAAGTGATGCTGAAGGAGCCCACGTGCTGCCCTAGTGTGAGGCCCTGCTGGGGGAATGAAGACCCTCAGGTGCTGCCTCTGCCAGGTGTGATGGGGCTCAGGAGGGAGCATCCAGAGATGAGACAAGCCCTGGGGCACGCTCTTATTCCTGTTTTTCCCAGCTGAAAACCATCCCCAGCAGCCAACTGCCACCACCCGGCTGGGTACAATGGCTTTGGGAGAAACACCTGACTCCCTTGCCCTGGGCTAATGGCATATTGTGGGTGATTTGGGGAAGGCAGATGAGATTCTTGATGTCCCCAGATGCATGAAGAGAACTCTGATTGTTTTGCCCTCGCTGCTCACATTGGTTCATCTGCTGTGTTTTTGAGGGGGAACTTGCCACCCCATGTGGTATTGCTGTACATCTGCCCCATTTGAGAGAGCTGAGGTGCTGGTCTCTCTGAAGGCATCAGAAAATAGGCTTTTAAAGGGGCACCACTGGTTACATGAGTTACTGTTTTCCTGAGAGTGTACAACATGCTATAGATGCTCATAAAAATTTGGATTAATAACTTTAAATCAGCTAACATTATTTCCCTTCCCCTTCCCTTCCCTTCCCTTCCCTTCCCTTCCCTTCCCTTCCCTTCCCTTTTTTATTAATCTTTAGCTTGCTGGTTTTGATCCTACAGAGCTCATACATACACGTTACTATTAGTATGTCAGGATCAAAGATAGAAAGAAAGAAAGAAACTCTGCCATGGTCTCTTTTCACCCTCCCTTCAGGATGCTGCGACCTAGTCTCTACTCTGGAGGGCACAGCTTTTTGTTATCAATTGGGAGGATGCCAGGTGCTTTTTTCATAGCACGTGTGAGACTGAAATTGCTCATTAAAATTCCTTCCCACCTTGGTGCACAGAGTTTGCTGTGAGCTGTGCTGAAATTTGACTGTCTGTGTCAATAGCATCTGGCTGCTCAGCATCTCCAGCCTGGAAGGGCCCTGTTATCCTCTTTTGACCCTGCCTCAGAATGCTTGCATTCTGTATTGGGATGCTTTCCAAGTTTCAGCATCTTCACTTTATGGATTTAATGGCTTCACCAGTTTTATCTGCTTCAGTTTCTCTCTCTCTCTCTCTCTCTTTTTTTTTTTTTTTTTTTTTTTAAATCTAATTTATAATAGTTACATTTAGTTAATTGAGACTAATGTTTTGTTGAAAAATCTCTCTCCGAGTCCCCAAGCTGAGCTTTTGAAGTGAATAGATTTGCAATAAATTTGAATAAAAATTTGCAAATGAGCTATTAATATTGCCACAGCAAAGATACTCTCTTCACCCATCATTTCCACATCAGCCTGGAGGGGATTCCCTTTTCTGAACGGATAGTCAAACAGTTGCCAGCATCTCTTTCTTTCTGTACAGCTGGGGCTTTACATCTGTGTATTGGGCTTATGTGGCAAGGTTTTGGTTGTGGTGGGCTGCAGGGGTGGCCTCTGTGAAAAGAATCTAGAAGCTGCCCCTTGTTAGATGAGGGCCAGTTTCAGCTGGCTCCAGTGGGACCTGCTGCTGGCCAGAGCCAAGCCAAAAAGCTCTCTAATCACACCTGTGAGAGCAGATTTAAGAAAGGGGATAAAAAAATAACGAAACTGCTGCACAACAGCAGCTGAGAGAGGAGTGAGAAGCAACCTTGCAGCCCCCAAGGTCAGTGCAGCAGGAGGGCAGGAGGGGCTCCAGGCACTCAGCAGCAGTTCCCCCATGGCCTGTGGAGAGGCCCCTGGTAGAGCAGGCTGTCCACCTGCAGCCCATGGGTCCCACATGGAGCAGATCTCCATGCTGCAGCCCGTGGAGGAGCCCCCAGTGGAGCAGGTGGATGTGCCTGGAGGAGGCTGCGGCCCATGGAGAGCCCCTGCAGGAGCAGGGCCCGGGCTGGAGCTGCAGCCCGTGGAGAGGAGCCCACGCAGGAGCAGGGGTCTGGGGGGAGCTGCCGCCCATGGGGGACCCGTGCTGGAGCAGTTTGCTCCTGGGGGATGGACCTTGTGGTACGGAGCCGTCTGGGAGCAGTTCTTGAAGAGCTGCTGCCTGTGGGCAGCCCCCACAGGCTCAGTTCGGGAAGGATGGCATCCCATGGGAGGGACCCCACGGGGAGCAGGGGCAGAGAGGGACTGTGAGGGAGCAGTGGGGACGAAGTGTCAGGGACTGACCACAATCCCCGTGCCCTGTTCTCCTGCACCTCTTGGGGGGAGGAGGGAGAAGAGGGTGGATGAGGGGAAGGCATTTTTAGTTTGGTTTTACTTTCTCACTGCTCTTGTCTGCTAGTGATAGGTAATAAATTTTATTAATCTCCCTGTGCTGAGTCTGTTTTGCCTGTGACAATAATCGCTGAGTGATCTCCCTGTCCTTATCTCAACCCTTGAGCTCTTTCCATCGCATTTTCTCCTCCTTTTCCTTTGAGGAGGGGGAATGAGTGCAGTTGTGGTGGAGCTCAGCTGTCCAGCTGAGTAAAACCACCACAGTCCGTAAGCCTGGTCTGATTGTGGCTGCTGTTCTGGAGCAATCTTACCTGTGAAAATGAGCCTCTCTTGTATTGGGATTTATCCCAAAAGGGGAGAAAATGTATCTTTCAGTTCTGACTTCTTAATGCCATTTTATAAATGAATGGATCCTTATTTGGCTCTTCAGTTTGAGTATCACCTGATACAGTTTGGGAAGAAGAGACAGTAGTTAATCTGTAGTGACTCTGTATTTAATCTGGAGCTGGAGAAATGCCATTGGCACCAGCTAAAGGTCTTCCTCAGATCTTTAGGGGCCATACCTTGTGCAGCTCCTGTCTGTTTTCATTTCCTGAATCAAGTGAGTGCACAATTAGATAAAAGAAGCAAGACATTTGGAAAAGGTTGGATCCACACAGAAGGAAGAAAGTTGTCATAAGGTTTGGTCTTGCATTTGACTGAGTAACCAATTGGTCAAATTGACAAGAGTTACGGCTCAAGCTAATTGCCTAAAATTGGAAGAGAACCTGAGGGACACAGCTCCATCTTAAAATAACAAGTCATTTTATCTGGGGAGAACCAGGAGACAGAGCCAGTCCAGCCAGAGGATGTGGCTGTGGGATGTGGTGCCTCCTTGAGAGTGGACATCTCAGGCAGAATCCAGCCAGGAAGCAGGGCTGACAGATGGACATGCTGCTGTCCTGCACTGGGTGGGTTTTTGATGCTTGGTGGGGATAGGAACATCACATCTCCTATGAAGAAGGGCTGAGAGAGCTGAGGATGTTCAGCAGGAAGAAGAGAAGGCTCCAGGGAGACCTCATTGCAGCTTTTCAATACTCAAAGGGGTCTTATAAAAAAAGATCAAGTGACTTTTTGCTCGGGCAGACAATGGTAGGACAAGGAGGAATGGCTTTAAACTAAAATAAAGATTTAGATTAGATGTTAGAAGGAAATTCTTCACTCAGAGGGTGGTGAGGCCCTGGCACAGGCTGCCCAGAGCAGCTGTGGATGCCCCATCCCTGGAGGTGTTCAAGGCCAGACTGGATGGGGCTTTGGGCAACCTGGTGTGGTGGGAGGTGTCCCTGCCTATGGCAAGGGGTTGGGACTGGATGGGCTTTAAGGTCCCTTCCAATTCAAACTGTTCTGTGATTCTGTGATTCTATGACTCTGTGATGTCCAAATTCCCAGGTTATGTCTCAGTGGACTGCAGAGCACTCCTTGCTGCCAGCTGGATGCTGCAACATGTGTTCTTAGGCAATGGGATATCTCATCTGGGAAAAAAAAGTCTTATGCCTCTGCTTCTAATATCATTCAAGACGAATTCTGTTCATGCTGCAGGGTGAGACCATCCGTGTAACCTCCTTGCTGGTCTCCCCAGCTGTTCTCACCTTTGCTCTGTGGAGAGGCTGGGGTTGGTACCAAGCCCCAGGACAGGGGTCCAAGCAATGTCAGTGGGAGTTCACTGTGCAGAGCAGGCTTCTTTCCTGGGAAGGCACGGGAAGTTATGTGAGTGGCCAGACCGGAGGTGAGGTTAGGTTGCTGTTCCTTGTACTCATTTCCTCTGCTGGCACACATTAGCTGGCAAACTGTGAGGCGTTGCTAATACTTCCAACCCAAAGCATTCTGCTTCTGTCATGGCTTTTGATTGTGGCTGCTTCCTGTAGGATATTCCCAGCCTCAAAAAGAGGGAAAACTCACTGAATCCTGCCTCCATCTCTAAAAGCAAAAGCTTTGCCTTAAAGCCAGGAAATTGGCTTTGTGTTGCTATAGGAGGTGTTGAATGAATAGGATGTGATAAGTAGGTTAGTATTGATATGTATTGGTATGCTATTTACCAAGTAACATTACATTATATCAGTACTAAGAAGCTCAGGTTGCTACTCCCTGGTCTCGTCATCATGCTGATGGAACAAGGCAATGCCATGAAATGACACATGAAAGAAAATCTCAATGTTTTCAGAATCATGCTCTGAAATATATGTACTTTTTGATACCCCAAATTAAATATCTCAGAGGGAAAGGGTGGTTTTTGTTTTTGTTTTGTTTTTGTTTTCTTTTTTTTTAGAAATTGTTGACTATGTTCCAACTCTGAACATAAAGCTCCCAGCAGTTCAGGCATGGTGAGTATGTACCACTGTATATTTAGGTATCTTGATGTGAAATCCCTGGCCATGATCTCCAAACCGACTTCATAAAAACACACAGCTCATTCTTGCTTTTTTTGCTCTATAGATATATTTTTGATGATGAAGGAAAACAGCCCTATTTTATAGAAATCTCAGGAATGAAATGGCATTTTTTGAATAGTTGTTTATTATTATTATTATTTAAAGCTCAACAGAGCACTGAAGTTTTTGGCCTCCAGAAATACAATAAAGTTCTTAAACACTGAAACAGTTTTACTCTTTGCTCATGGCTTTGGGCTTTCAACATTGTGTTTGGAGAGGAGCTATTTATGGGCTATCAAACAAGGTGCTGGAAGAAAGGAATTTAAAGCGTGTCCTTGAGCACTTTGGAGGAGCTTTGCAGGTTGGGAACTCGTGTCCACCCTCGTGCCTCCCCATGAGGCTGCCAAGGAAGGAAGCCTGGTTTGCCCCTGCCTGTGTGCCACTGTGTGTTCATCCCCTGTATGCAGTGACATGGGGACATTCAGGGGAAGGGAGCCTCTGCTTCATGTTAAAGGTGGCTCACTTCTTCACCTTGGTGCTGTTCTCTAGGGAAAGGAAGAGTCACAGAGCTTTACACCGTGATTTTAATTGAGATGGGTCCTACAGAGGAGGACATGAGTGTGTGTTCCACGAGGGAAAAGCCTGACCAAAACAGAGCCATGCCATTATTTCATTGCACTGGGGAAATGTGCAGTGATGTTCAAAGCATGATAAGGCAATATTTATATGAACATTTTTTAAACGTAGCCCAATTTGTAGATGAGAAGGGTGCAGCTGGAAAGGGGCTGTCAGAGCCCTCCATGGCTGCAGGATGAATGCAGTGAACTGCTGTCACAGCCTGCCCATGGGGAAACATGGGGGAAGAAGGGACCCAGCTGTTGAAAGGTCAGTACCAGCCCACAAACCAGCATGTGCAGAGGATCTGAAGTATATTTATGTCAGAAAGTTCCTACACAGAGGAACTGGGTCCTCTGAAGCTGAGGTCTTGCTCTAAGCCCTCCGAGCTATTCACAGAGCAAATGCTTTGCTATTTAGCCAAGGTCGAGAGGCCGGTGGCTGGAGGGGATGGCACGATCTGGGCTGTGTGACAGCAGAGGATGGGACTTAGTGACCTGGCTTTCTCCTCTGGGTCTCTGCTCTTCTCTGCTCTCAAGGAGAGCTTCCCCTTCCACCCCAATAACACATTTCCAAATACTCAGCATTTCCAAACTTGCTTATCCTCAGTGAGTGTAAATCCTAAGCTGTCTGTTTAATAAGCAAAGGCACCATCCTTATCAAAACCAAATAAATCAGGATCTCACCACAGCACAGCAGCATAACTCTTAGACAGTTGGTATTTATGCTGTGTTGTCCTGGTGTTGTGTAGCTCAGTGGGAATTGGTTGGAGTATTAAGATGCTTCTGTCGAGGCCAGGCTCTCGTTCTTTGAAGATGCTCCAGGGTGCCTCAGAGGCTTGCTTCCACCTCAAGCTCCTCCATGCCTTGGATGCTCACTAGGAAAAGTGGTTGCTGAGGACAGAAATTGCCTCTCCAGACCCCAAAGTCCTGCTGTGGAGCTGAGGGGGGAAAAGGGCTCTGCTGAGAGCACTGTGTAGGGCACAGGTCACCTACCAAGGGCTACACCAGGAACAGATATTTCGCCTTCTGCCTGGCCAAAGGCTGACCCCAGGAAGGGCCGTGAATCCAGCACCTGAATCTGAGTTTGTTTTGCCATTCATGGCAGCCTTTCCTTTTTTGAGGAGGATCTGAGGAACTAGGAAAAGGCTTTGAGCTCCGGCAGGTTTCCCATGAGCCAAGGAGATGTCCTGGGGTTATTTGATGTCCAGAAATCCTGCCAGAAGGAGGAGATATCTGTGCTGCTTTTTCAAGGGCACAAGAAGATCAGTGGCTGAAAGAACAGTTCTCCTGACATTGCAGGGATGGCATTTGCTGCATGACATTACACAAATTTAAAATAATTAGGTGTGAGGTCTCCGCTTGGATCGTGTGCTTCTACAGGGCAGCAATTGCTCCCGCTGGGCAGCAGCAGCATTGCCCAGGTCCTCACCATGCGCTCACTGCTGACAAAATTCATAAGAGTCTTCCAGATTTCCTGCCTTACACTAATTGAACTAACTGAATTTATCACCTGCCAAACTGAGCAGTGAAATCTAGTTTTTTATCTGTCACGGATCAGAAGAGGGTGGATACAAAGGCTCGTTGCTTTCTCCCCAGGACCGCAGGAGCTCTCTGCATTTCACCCGCTGACCACTGACTGACAGGCCGCTCGCTCTGTCTTCATAGCTGTCCAGCGCTGTTCCAGGCGCTGTCTCATCAGTGATCGATCACATTAAGAGGAGGGAGGATGTGGTTTCGAAACCTTGAACGCCCTTCATTCTCAGGCTGCTTTTCCCTTCTGCCATGCAGCGTGGGCTCTCCAGTTGCCTCCTGGATGAAATGATCTCATTAGGTGATTTCAAAGAGCGGGACGGAGCGCAGCCACCTGCTTTCTCAGAAAGGGAGCCTCATCAGCTTTCCCAGAATTGACAGAGCACATGCAAGAGGGATGTCTGCATCCCTGAAAACCTTACTTTAAAGATGTAACAGCAAGATTTCTTTGCTTGGACAAGAGTGAAACAGAGCAGCCCTTTGCCTCTTGCTCCTTCTCCCTCCTTCCCTTTATTTCCCCTTTTCTTGGACTTTTTTATCTCTGCATACTTCCAAACTAGGGCCATTCATCCCTTACCAACATGCTTATTGCAGTATTTGTAACCCCATGTGGATAAATGGGTATAAATCCCAATGGGGAGACTGCCTCTGGAGTAACAGGAGCTTTTTGCTTTCTAGTGCACAGCAGTGTAGTTAAGGAAAGGAGTCCTTGATCCTGGGATCAGGCTGCTCCTGGGGGAGTTTTACCAATGCAGCTGCAGTGGTTTGCAGGGCCAGGTTGGCACACAGAATCACAGAGTGTCCTGAGTTGGCAGGGACCCACAAGGATCATGGAGTATAACTCCTGGCTCCACACAGGACCACCCCAAAACCAGACCATGTGTCTGAGAGCATTGTCCAAACGCTTCTTGAACTCCGGCAGCTCGGTGCCGTGACCACTGCCCTGGGGAGCCTGTCCCAGTGCTGACCACCCCTGGGGTGCAGAACCTTTCCCTAACACCCAGCCTGACCCTCCCCTGTCCCAGCTCCATGCCATTCCCTCAGGTCCCAGCACACCCACACCCACAGGAGCTGCTGTCTCGGCAGATGTTCAGGTCTGGGACTCCTGAAGGCAGATGGAGATGAGGCTGAGGAGCTTGGCTGGGCACCCACTGCCTCCCAGCTGGTGTGTGGTGGGGAATGACCATGTCCGGGAAGGGCAACAGGGCCTGTCTGGGGCTGTCTGCCTCTGGTAAGACAGACCATAATTTTGACCATCATTTTTCTCATGTGAGTATCTACTTCCTCCAAACGTGGGTGATGTTACCAGCTTCCAGCTTTTTTTTTTTTTTTTTTTTTTTTTTTTTTTTTAATACAGACCGTTATGAAGCTACCTGATCCAGATGGAAATGGGTGCCTGTGAGACTTTGTGTTTCAGTGCCATCCTCCACCCCTCCTTCTGCTCCATAAAACAAGCACTGCTAAAGCCACAGCTTTACCCATGTCCTGTAGGGTGCCTATTATCTTTTTAATCAACATCAGAGCATATTTGCTTGCTTTACAGAAAAGATTTTTTCAGTGCAGAGGTTGCAAACTGAACCTATGGGTTTGAAAGCCAGGCTAGTTTTCTGCAGCAGGCACCCATCGGTAGCTGAGAGGCAGAAGACAGCATTTGGTTTTTCTGATGGTGCAAAGGGCAGATGGACTCCGCTGCCCTCCTCTTGTGGTATTGTCTTCGTAGGGATGGCAAATATATATATATATATATATTTATATATATATATATAGTGGGAAAAGTGGCTGGATAAAGCAGGAGAGAGCATGCTCTTGCAGGAAGAAAGTGCCATTTCATGAGTTTTTTATCTCAATACATTTTTTTTTTTTTAATTGCTGTTGGTTTAATCCTTGATATTGCTTTCACTTGGGAGCTGAAGAGTTGCTGGACAGATTATGTAAAGCATGCAGTCTCACAAGACAGCTTTTTAAAACATTCCCAGAGCTATTACATAAACTATCCTTTTTTCACAGCATCCTAAGTTTAGTCTTTGTTGTCTCCTCTTGTGATCTTCAGGACAGTTACTGTTTAATTATTGATACTTACAGCGTGTCAGCAGTTACATGTTGCTGCAGTTCTGCAGGTAATCTTTGTATACCTATGCTAAGGGAGGAAAATATTTGTATTATGATGAGTTGTAAAATGATGTAAAATGCTGTTTCCCTTTGCAGATCTGCTGGGAAGGCTGTGCTGGCTCATTTCTCTTTGTGCTGAGCAGTGCCCGTGCCCAGATCATTACAGCTGAGGCCCAGAGCTGCACGCGAGCAGCAGCACCAGCCTGCCTTCCCTTTCAGAATCTTCACTTCCTCCAGCTGAGTCCCACAAGTGTCAGCTTTAGCTTTTGGTAAAAACATGGCTGAGGTGCCTGGTGAAACAGTCTCACGTTAGGGCTCAGCCAGTTTGGTGGTCTTTATTGCAAGCAGGTTAGTCAGGTTGGGATCTTCCACAGGTGGATGGGTGGGGAACCATTCCCTAAAAATGTCCCATTGCTGCACACCGGCTCACACATCATACAAGTGGGCTTCCATATAGGGCCCCAGCGACCTCCGCTGATAGACTGCTTTGGATGCTGGCTGAGGAGGTTAATTGACTCACCTTGGGCCAGCTTTCTCCCAGGAAACATTATTTTCCTCAGCTCTCTGCTCTCTCCACTGAAAAATAATGTTTTTGTTTTCAAAAACTGTTTATTTTTAAGAAGTAATGACTAATAAGCCCCCCTGCATTTTTCTAATGATGTCTGACACATTTTATTTTGGCAAATAGCTGGAGCTCGTTGCTTCCCCTGACGGATGATCTGGCTCCGTGTCTGAGAGAGCTGTGAAGCAGGCTCTGATGCCTGGCAGGGGTTATCCTCGCTCTGCGACAGTGTGGTGCTCCCTGCCTGTGGGCACAAAAAATCCCAGAGCATGTTCTGGAGAATGCCATGGTCGGATTTCACCTTATGAAGCTTTTCCTTTAAGGTTTTAGTACATTTTCTCATATTCTTTCCAAATCTGTGGCTGCTTTTCTGTGGCAATGAGGACACTTCCCGAGAAGGTGCTGAACACTGTACACAAATGTACAGCCCAGTGCTGGGAAATGGCTAGGGCTGAACCCAGCTGGGTGTATCGTGTGTCCTACACAGGAACGTGAGAGCATCACCCCACGGCTTCTCTTTGATCTTGACATATCTGCAGAAAGAAGGAAGCAGCCTTGCTCCAAACACCTCTTCACACAAAGTACAGTGTCATCTTGCATTTCTGTGCAACTGGTAGCTCTCTTCAATCAAAGTTTTGAGCTCACTCTGCGGTCTACGGGTTCCTTTGCTGGAATTTCCTATTAATTAGCAAAATACCTGCCCTCCAGAAAAACTGGCAGTCATCTGCCTGTCCGAGGTACCTGAATTTCTGCCAAACTGTCCATCTCGTGCCTTCTTTGCATAATGCGCTCTATTACCGTGCATGCTTAATATGGCATCATTGTCTGCGAAATGGCATTTGCCTTTTGCCTTGACAGGCGTTTGACAGTATCTCACCACCTTTCCCATTATTTCCCCGTCACAAGTTTTACCCATAATGAGGCTGAGAATAGGGGCTGCTTTGCACTTATCACAGAGGTTGTCACAAATAAACTTCTCCCTGGCTTCTTGGAAAGACCCCCCAGCACCGGGTGGTGTGCCTGTCACTGCCGGGTCTCTCCAGGACTGCGGCGCTCCGGTGATCAGCAGAGTCCTGCGGTGCTGCAGGAGGATGCGTCTCTGCAAAGCAAAGGGGTTTCTGCAGGAGAAACGGCTGCTCTGATATTTTCACTCTCTGTACTATTCGTGCAGGTGTTAATGACTCAGTTTTTGTTCCTAAGCTGTGATTTTCTGTGCTTTTTGCTAGAGTCCTTATGTGATGAAAGAGGGCACCTCCCAGGCTGGTTAAAATTCTTTTTTTGAGAGAGAGACATGTATTAGCTTGCTTACCAAATATGTAGTGTTACTTACCGAAAGTAAAAATAACATTAAATTTAATATCTATCCTGTTTTTAAAACAGCCTAGGCAAATTCTTGGTGAAGAGCTAAATACAATTTCAGCTTCAGAAATTTTCTGTTTCTTCTTCTATCAACAGAATTGACCTCGCAGGGGACATGCAGAGAGGATGATGATGTTGACAGGTGCTGAAATTAACAGCAGGTTCCCAAGAGCATTTCCTACACATTTTTTCAGTAAAAGAAAACCAGAAACAAAGCATTAAAACCTTTTAGAAACCAGAATATTTACTCCAAACCCATCAAAGTTCTCCTAATTCAGAGCACACCACATAGCTTATTGATTGCACTACAGAGCCTGTAATTTTCTTCAGACTACAAAAAGTTGTGAATAACCGATGGCACAAGAAATTTTGCTTGATGATGTACTGCTGGTTGAAGTCTGATGTGAAACGGCTCTCAGCTTCCTGTTGTCACATGTAAAACATTACATAAAGCCTAAGGGAAAATGCATGTTTGCTTTTCTGAGAATTTAGGATTAAGAAGCTGCTGAAACAATACTTTTTAACTCACACTTGTATATGAATTTAGAGAGATTTCCCTTTTTAATGACAGACCCGATACGTGTCGTCTCGGTGACAGATAGCTAAGGTTCCTGGCTGGTACAATAATGTTTGTCAAATAAATGGCAGCGGAAAATGGCTTGCAGTAGTCTCTCTGCCAACAAAATGTTTTTTGCCAGCCCTGTAGGTGGCTGACGGCCGGCCGCTCCGAACGGGGACAGTTACACAATAATAACTCGGCTCTATCACGGGTGATACTCGTCTATGCAAATGTCGCTGTAATGAATCCAATTAGGTGTCTCTGCATGCAGAAATAAGCTGAACTAGCTGCATCTAATCTGGCTGGCCAGAGGACTGGGGGGCACGGCTGCCGGGGGGCACACAAAGGTCCCCCCAGCTGGCAGAGCCCAGCCTGGATGCTCCCAGAGCTGAGGGCTGAGACATGGGGAGCACCAGGGGACAGCACGGCAGCAACCCCATGTAGTAAATAATTATCCATTTTGTATATTCAAGAATCTATTTTTCACTTTTGCTAAGGTTAGGTTACTGCTTTCTCTTGGGACAGGTAATCACAAAAAACCTCTGTCAGACTTTTTGGGTGTTTCCAGTGAATTTCCTGAGCGCAGCAGAGGGCAGATGCTGCTGTGTGCTGAGGTTGCTTGTGCAGCCGTCGTGAATGAAATGTTTCCGCACTTAATGAAGGAGGGGGTGTCACTTATTAAAGAAATTTTCCTTTGGGGCTTCCTGAATATTCATGACATGCCGGCTCCTGCTGATCAATGTTTCTGCTGCCTCGATTAATCAGCTGGTCCTGCCAAGAGGTTAAATGGGCTGCAGCGCTGCCAGGAAGCAGCGGGCAGCAGGGGAAGGGGCGCAGGGTGCTTGCCGTGAGACATGGAAAAGAGAAGACCCATCTGCCATGGCTTTGCCTTGTATAACAGCCTTCGTGTCACCTAACCCGATAACCATGCAATTGGGGTTTTAGGCCAGGCAGTGAAAAGTGGGTTAACCCTGGGGGGATCTGAATAAACACAGGTAAACTCCATTTAGCCACACTGACAGTGCTGGCCCTGATTCTCAATGAACAGATTGCCTTAAAATAATGAGGATTTCTGTGTGGTATGTTTGTGTTCATTTTTGTTTGTCTCCCAAACTGGGGATTCATCCAATTCATATGCTAAAAACAACAATGCATTCCCAGGGCACGCCAGAGGAACTTCCTGGCTCTCCTGCACCCATCAGAGGTTCCTGTACTGCCAAGAGGTTCTCTCGATGTACCCAGCACAGGTACAGATCTGACAGATACCAGTCAATCCCACAGTTGGATTTGTTTCCTTCACACTGGCAGGGCAGCTGAGTTTTCCTTGGCCTGGCTGCAGGCTTCCAGGGCACAGCATCTCCACCTCTGATGTTTTGTGGCACATCTCTTCCCAACTTCTGGGTTATTTATCTCATCTTTGCAGGTGAAATGGAAACACACAGGAGATTCATACCTGGCTGCCAGGGACCAGCTGAGGAGCCTTCTTTCACAGTCTTGAATGTTGAATGTCCCTTCCAAGTCTGGCTCTGCTGGCCACCACTGGAACTGCTCAAACACAGGGCACGGCTGGCTGTGCCAGCCTGCCCTACAGCCAGCTCTCCAAGCCCAAATCCCCCTGCCTTATTTCAGCCTGACGCTGGATTTGTTATGCAGGTTTCATTGTTTGGTGTGGATGAAAGCAGACACATCACAGCCTGCTGGTCAGCCACGAGGTGCAGTGGGAATCCAGCGGTCAGAGGCCAGAGACTTGTGGTCCCCCTTTATACGGTTAAATTACTTCCCTATACATTGCACCATAATTTATCCTATCAGTTTTCCTAGTCCCACGATGCAATTTTCTAATGGCTTAATTATTTTATCCATATGCTAAACATGTGCTAAGCAGGATCCTGTCATTAGCAGCTGTTGACCTGTAAACCTGAGATGCAAGGAAGAAAGCCCAAGGAGTGCACTCCAAAGAAATGATGCGCTCGCTGCTGCAGACTGAAAGGAATTTTACCTTTAATCTTGAACACATGATGAAAGGAGTAGAAAAAGGACAAAGTAATACTGCTAAGGCAAAAGACTTTCTATAAGGCTTCAGTAGTAAACTCCTGATATCAGACATGAGAGTGGGAATTATAGCTGAAAGCTCTCAACCCTGCCTTAAAGATCACTCTGTGATAAGGTGGCAAGTTCTCCAGCAGGGGAGAAATCTTGCCTGAAGTTACCTGGGCTCTAAGGAAGCTCCCAAGCCATCTGCAGATAGGAATTTTCCCTTGAACGTGAGCTCAGATATGGGTTGAGTTTTTCTTTTATTATCATATCTCCAGTAACAAATGATACTTATCTTTTTAAAGCCAGCAGATATACCTCCTTGCTGTTTGCTGTCTGGCTTCTTTCTGTTAATCCAGCAGACAGAACATCATGGTTTATCTCCCACTTCTGAGGTTCCATGCCTCCGATGCTTTCCTGTTACTTTTCCTGTTACTAATATATCCTGTTAGCATGGTTGAAGTCAGGAGGAGATTTGTGTAACATTTATTCACCTTCTTCTATCTCTTTTAGTTTAAATTATTTCAAAATTATTTTCCACAATTTAACACACTGGGTCACACAATAATAGTTAAGATTATTCACAAAGTGTACATAACAATATGTACAGCTCATGTTTGTCTTCCAATGCCTCATGTAGACATTTCCTTGTGTGCATATCCTACTCAAGACAGCACCACAGTTGTCTTGTCTAGACCTTTTTCAGCTCTTTGAGGGATCACAGACAGGCATCATGTCTAACAGCTTCCCTGTCACGCTCTCAAGCAAATCCCTACTTCATTTTTACAGATACATCAGTAAGACTTCACAATTTTAGGGCTTTGGAGCAATGTTTTTACCTGTCACGTAACCCTTGACCAATGTTACCAGCCTTCCCAACAAGGAGTCACTGTCTACCTTTCTTCACCTGGCCACCTTCACTGCTGAAGCAGTTCTCCATTGGAGATGTGTCAGAGACACATCTGCTGGTATCTAGCCCCTGCAAGAACTGGAAAGACAATGGCAAGAAAGGCAGATCAGCCTCCCCAAATGAAGTTTGCAATTTAATATGCAGTTGCTATTGCATACTGAGTGTTTGTAATAGAAGTCTAATTGGAATTCATAAATTGCTTGCAGACAGCTTCCCAAAAGATTACTTATCATCAATCTGCCAGTATAAATGACTGACCAAGGTACATGGAAAGTTGGCATAAGATATAAAAATCAATCTTATATCCCTTTCATCAGGCTTGGTGACACAATCTGACAATTTTCCACAGAAAATCAATAGCAATAATAGATGTCTCATTAGCGGCCTCCTCAGTGTTGCTGATTTGGCTTTTCTTGTAGGGCAGAAATGTTAGATGGAGTATTTTTTCTTTCACAGAGACTTTCAAGGGATCTGGAAATATCAGAAATGAGCTAATTGTCCAAATTGCCGTTAGAAGATTTCTTCAAAAACCATCCAGCCTGCTTTTACAAGGATCTGGGCTAACCTTCCAGGGCCTAGTTCTGTAGCTCAGCGTCTGCTTTCTTGCAGAAATAATTTTCTGTCCAGAATCTGGCATTGCAATTCTCTTGAGCTTTTTCTAGGAAACGGATGATAAAATGAACAAAATTATTTTCCCTCTTTGGTCTATTAAAGATCCACTCAGCCCCATCAGTGGAGGCTTCTTAGAGGCTAACAAAGAGCAAACCAACCTTTTTCTGTCCACGCGGCTGGGCCAGGCGGGGAAGCTTTCAGGCAGGGCTGTGCACCCTCAGATTTGCCATCACTGCTGTTCCTGCAAGTGGGGTTTCTTTCCTCTGGCCTGGTGCTGTGGACACACTGTCCTGTCACCAGCCTTGGTCAGCACCTCTTTTGCCCTGCTGCACAGTGCCTGTCCTTGGAGAATCTGTCTCTTGGAGAGGTGGTTGAACCACAAAATGTGTAACTGCACTGAGGAGCTCGTTGCTATCAGATTGAAGAAAGATCTTTGAAGAACAGGCTGATGCTGTTCAGCACTGCTCAGCAACAGCCAACACACTGGTGCAACATCAGTGCTGTTCTAGCCACAGCACTGTATGGGCTACTGTGGGGAAAGCTAACTTCATCTCAGCCAGACTGAGTGCAGGTGGCTAGCAGACAGAAGTGTCATCTTGTATGGGAGTTGCGAAGAAAATCACCTGAGATTTTTCAGGATCTTCCCATTGCTCTTTCAGCCTCCCCATGGGATAATAATAAAATAAAATAAAATAAAATAAATAATAATAATAATAAAACAAACAAACAAACAAACAAAACAAAACAAACAAACAAACAAAAAAAACCAGAAATTTCTCTGCTTTAAGAACTTGTCTTAAACAACTTGTACATGCTGTCTTGGAAGAAAAGCAGTTGCTCCACTAAGTTAACAATTTCAAACATATGCTGGTTCTTTCTAAATAACCAGCCGCCCAAAGCTGCTTATGAACAACACATTGGCAGTAACTCCACCTGCATGAAGAGGAAAACACCCATGTGTCCACAAAAGAATCTCCTTGTTTCTCCAGTTACAAATCAGAGCTAGTGACGGGATCCCCAAGCGCTGTTTAGGGGGAGAATCCTCTCCATCAGCTTTTATTTTTCAGACAGCCCTTCCTTTATTGGTTACTCACACCATGCTCAGAGTAGTGCACAAGAGCAGTCTCACCCACTGGCCCTGTGCTGCAGAGCTGCCCAGTGCTGCAGAGACTCCACAGCCAGAAAGGGCACTATTTGTATTGTATTGTATTGTACTGTATTGTATTGTATTCTACTCTAAAGGAGCAGGACATACATCTCCCAGCTTTCTGAAACTTGATTGCTCACAGGAAAATGGCTTCTCCCACAGTGGAAAAGGCACGTGCTGCTTGTGTACATCTCTTGAACCACCCTCTGCACAGGCAATGGGAATTATATTTACTATACTGATTCTTGGCCAGTCTCTTCCATGATTTGGTGAAGAATGACAGATACCATGATGAGTTGCTACACTTGCTTCTGAGCTAGCATTTGCTGCAACAAAGGGAGCATTTGCACCTCTAGTGCTCAGCATACTCACTTAGGGTTACATACACATCATGTTTTGAAGATCACCTCTGAAAATAATAAAAACGAATTAAAGTTGTTTTGACAAGGCTCTTTTTCACAATGATAATGCAGACTTTAACTTGGGTGGTTTAAAGGCTCCCCAGAAGGTTACACTGGAGCGGGTGCAGCAGTGAGGGGTTCTGCTGTGGGGTACAGCTGGGTCTTGGAAAAGACCAGCTCTGTATCTGAGGTACAGATACGAGTGGTCAGCACCCTGGCCTGGCCACCTGTCAGTGAGCTCAGTGCTGGGAGAGCGAGGACAAAAATGCACAGATTACTGCCAGTTTATTTTAAAATGCTCCTGCCTTTCTCAGCGGCTGTGGTTGCTGCAGGGCACGCAGCAGGGCCTCAGCCAAGGTCACCCAGCAGAGCATCATGAGAGGGGAGCAGAGCGGGGGCACAGCACCTCCCCGCCTCACTGTCTGATTGCTGCCTTCACGGGGCTGGAGACCTTCTTGACCTACACAAACTGTCTGAATTTTGAATTTCACTGACAAATTGAACCTCCCCACCAATAGCGCTTCTGAAGCTCCAAGTCATCAAACCTTTTTTCCTTCGCCTGCTTGATCATGTGTATGCAGCACTGCACCAGGTGGTGGCTGCCCCGTTTTCACCTCGCATCGGTGCATGTCTGGGATGACCACAACATTTCCAAGACATATAAGGCTGTTATATTCTCCCAGCTGGGAATCAAGGGCAGAGCTTCAAGCTACTGGTAAAGAAGGGCTCTCTGCAAGGCCATGTTTTCCTGTTCCCCATCAGCTCTCAGCAGAATAAGCCAAAGATTTTTCCAGGGAAATGAATGCAGTACCACTCCATTTTCCCCATTTGCCTCCAAAACTCCTGTCCACAGCAATTATTTTAAGGGGGTCGTAACCTGCCAAGGATTCTTGGTGTGCATGCTTCTGCAAGGGCAGCAGAGTGAGAGGAGAGGAGAAGACCCCACAAGCAAGTGTGGAGAAGCAGGACCCCTGTGTGGCTGTCCCACTAAGCCATCAGTCTCCTTTTTCCTTAGTAGATGCTATGGGATGCCAGTGGTGGCTGATTTTCCCACCTTTTCCCTAGGAAGCAAAGAGAGAAACACACCTTACTTGGAGTAGGAAGAAAGGACAGGGCACTGCAATGGGAAACCTGCTGGCTGCAATGTACTGAGTAGGAGGAACCAGAGAAGAAAAGTTACTGCAGTTTACAGCTTACAGACGAGGCAGTAATTTTTAAGGCATTTTTATATACTTCAGTGCAAAGGTATGCATAGTCAGGAATATAAATGGCAAAAATAATTAGTAAGGGAAGACATGTAGTTTCAGTAACACTATTTAAAAAAAATAACAACTTCAATTTAATCCTAAAAGTTCTGTGGTCAGTCCTGCTATTACATTTCTAAGCATTCTTGAGAGAGAATTTTACAAGCCCATTGACTAATTCACTGCCTTCTATTTCAGGAGAGCCTTGAGAGATGCTGCTAATGAAAACAAATGAAGGAAAAGGAACTTGACCCTGGAGTATGAAATTTTGCTCATTAACTTGTGCTTCCAATTGGCTGATTGATATTATTTTGATGTAGATGGGGTAATTAATGACAGGAAGTAATGCAGCAGGATATGAGTTGTGTGGAATGCACTTCAGTTAATCTACCTTTTATTATGTCTTGGTTTATTTATGTTCACTACATTTGTTATGCCACTGCCCGATGCAGTCACCACCTTCATTAGGAATTTCCTTCACTTAATTGTTTTCTTTGTTCTTTTATGCTATTTTGGGATATTTTTTGTTTATGTTTCTGTATGTAATTTCCTAGTCTGTTTTTAGTAATATGAGGATGCACTTTCCTGGCCATAAGGAATGTGAAACATTCAGCATGTGAAACATTTCTTACAATAGAAATTGCCATTGAAACAAGCTATACTTCCTTCCTATTTCATTGGACAAGCTATTGGTATTGCCAGTAAATTACTTGTCACGAATCTCCTCTGTACTCTCACTTACATTATTTCTTTGTCCTAGAAGGAAATGAGCATTTTAAAAAAAATTTATTTTAATTTTTTTTTTAGTGGGATGAGGGGCAAAACGGTATGCCAGAACTTTTTAAAAGACACATGCTCCTGGGAAGGAAGCTTTCCTATGGTTTGAGCCAAAGGATTTTAAAACAGTTAAATACCAATGTGCTTACAATTTAGCTTCTTGATGTGTGAATAATGCATGTCACCAAAGAAAAAGATGAGCTAAAAATACTGAGTGATGTGAAATGACCCTTGGAATGATCCTATGAATGTTTATGCATGTGAATAATTTTACACAAGCTTACTAAGGTGATAAGAGAATATGCCCAAGAAAAGTTATTGACCTGAATGTTTGTGTGAAGGATCAGGCTGTCATTATGAATACGTTTACCCAGATCTCTTAAAGAAAACTTGCATGATCACGTTTTGTGTGTCTATCAACTTGTCTTTTGCCTCCTGAACCTCTGGGTCCTTTAAGGTAAACCTGGTACTCGTACAATGGTCATACAATGAAACTTCTTATATAGTACGTGACTTAAAAAATAATAACATTTTAACAAAGAATAATGATATTTTATGCAGGATGAAAAGCAGAACATTGAAGAAAGTGCCAAAAATGGGAGCTTACATCTTGGTGCTACATGGCAGTTGTCTATGTGTACATCTCCAGATCCAGAGAACTGGGACAGCTCATTTGTGAGTGAGGGAGGGGAAAATGACCTCACATGTCCTCTAAGGAAGAGCGTTCAGGTGAGCAATTATCAGACAATAGCTGATGCTCTGGAATTTCCTCTAACAACAGCAACTTGTTTGCTTGCATGTTCTCACTGGCATTAAAAGAGAAGTAGCGAGGACCAGGTACTCTGGCCTACTGAGAGTGACAGTGTGGTGGTTCAGCAGCACATTGCCCTTAGATTACAAAAGTAACTTTTGCCATGCCAGACTGCCCCATCCTGCTCATGTCAACCACAAACATCCTCTAGAGGATGAACATAGTGCGGGACATAAAAATGAGATCGTAACTCCTGGAGACACCTGGTGTTGGCACCAGGGTCTTGGCTAAGTACAGAGTGACTGAGTGACTGCTCATCACTCTCCTATACCTAGACATGGCATTCAGGTGTTGCCTTAGACCGCAACGCAGTGCTTTGTCCCAGAACTGTCTGCATCCCTCACTTTTTATAAATGAAAAACGTTAGGAAGAAAAAATGTCTCTTTAAAATGATTTAATCCATTGGAATATCCTCAGACTGATTCATGTATAGGCTCAGAAATGGATCATTAAATGATCTCATTCTTCAGCCTGTTTCAAGGAGCTAATAACTCCTTTAAAGTTCATAATATAATACCCTTATAATGAATATTACTCCGCGTGGGCTATTTTTATGAGATAATAACAACCTGAAGGGAAAGTTCATCATGCTGAAAATATATAATGTAGCTAAGAGAAAGAAAGCTCTCACTCTCTTCAGTGAGAACTGCAGAAAAGATGAAGCAAAGAAGTTTTATCATTCAGCATTTACTGAAAACATGTTGACTGTTTGTTTGAAATGAGAGGAATGGCCGGCCAGCTGGCAGCCTTCTGAAAGCCTGCGTGTCTCGTCAGAGCAGATGGTGCAAAGCAGAACCTGAACACAAAGACTTCTTGGTTTGTCTTAGGTGCTCAGAAATTTGCTTCAAGGCACAAGTATGGACCGCTCTGTGACCACTGCCACTGCTGTCAGAGAAATAGTTATGGTAGGAAGCATTTTAACATGGGGAAGAGACCATTTCATACAAAGCATTTGTTTTCCTGTTGAAATAAACCTGGTTCTGTGATCGCTGTGTCCCAGCACCAAATCCAATAAAAAGTTTATCCCTCTGGTAGACTTTGCTGTCCCTTCCAGCTCCTCCTGCTCCCCTCCACACACCCAGAGCACCCATCTTTCCCATTCCCCACAATCTCCGTGCCATGATCGGCCCTCATTTATTCTCTATAATTCAAACTCGTCCCATCTCATTTGAATCAGAACTGTCATTTTACTTTGTCTCCTTTTATTCTCTAATGATTGTTTATGAGTTAACTTATGCGCATGAGAGCTTATATGAAAATAAATGTTCTGGGATAATTACTGCTGTAAACTGTTCTGGTTACAACCCTCTCAAAAGCGCAGGCCAATTGCTGAGACTTTTTATTGTACGATCTGGAAACACAAAGCTCCCATGGCCAACTATTGATCTTGTTAGGTAATCAGTCTGATGGATGTAAAGGCTGTAGTTAAAACTCTTTTTGTCAGAAATGCTAAAATCATTGTTGATAATTGACCACTCTCTTTTAAGAGTGGGATTCACTCTCTCCTATTTGTGTAGTAAGAAAATACCTGTAATCAGGCAGACCTCCTTGCTCATAGCACCCGCAATCCCAGCACAGCAGCTTGATGTTTAACAGGAAAAACACAGATTTCTCCAGGAAGGGAAGCCGCTGCTCTGCCAGAGGCACAAATGCTCAAAACTGGACTAGGTAACAGAGCTCCCCCTAATGTTGTTTCGATATCATACGTCTCCCAGGCAGGCCAGGCTGGCGATGGAGGTATGGATGCTCGTGGTGATGTACCTGAGCAAGGAGCCTCTGCTATTAGCCCCAAAGGTGCTGGCTTGGCCCACTTTAATGCCCTATATGAATTTAATGATCCCTCCTGCTGCTAAAAGACCCCTAGGAAAAGGCCTTCATGGTTGCTAAATATAAAACAGGAACAAAGTAGAAACAGTATTTCTAGCCCACCTCTAAGGATTAAAGGCCAATTCCATTCCACTGACATGCCAGAGGTCTTTCACCACCAAAGGTCCCAGGGTTATGGCTCAGGTAGAA
>CM021766.1:17747131-17761876 GCA_011076525.1 Nettapus auritus | reverse complement strand
AAGGTTGTTGTTTATGGGGAATAAAATCCACCATCTTACATGTACTCGAGCACCTATCTCAAATGCTCAGTGAACAGCTTGGAAGTGCACAATCCTTTGACAGATAAAGGTTATTTAATGGAATATCTCTGTTTTCATGCAAAGGTCCAAAAGCTTACAAAAGCCCAGAAGTCAGATGTGGCACAGATTTCTTTAAGAAATTTGTGTGTCTTTTGGGGTGGGTGAAATTCTGGGTGGCTTTTGAGGCTGGGCTGGGTAAGTGATGAGAGTTACACTGCCTGTTGGCAGAGCTTGATCTGAAATACTGTCACACGATGAGAAATACTGCAGACTTTTTAAGAAAAGACCAAAAGAAATGACTCGGAGTAGAAGCACCACACTCCAGCCAAATGTCCCTGCTGTGTCCCACACAGAGGAGTGGTGCCGTGGGGCTCAGTTAGTACAACCCCACTGGGACTAAGCATCCTCAGCTGAAGAAAATGTCCAACAAATTCTGGATGCTAATCTTAGTGTTAATATTTTGAGTAAATATGACGGTATGGGACCTGCCAAAAGAAGACCAGACGAGTTTTTTGAGAAACTTACTTGAGTTTGCGTGACTTGAAAGCAAAACCTGAACTGAAGCCGGAGATGAGGGAATCTTGAGTGAAAGAACTGGTGTTGCCTATTCCCTTGGATTTAACTGTCATGATAAAAATGGTGTTTAAGCATTTATAGTCCTTTCAGATTCATTTCTAAACTGATTTTGCAAAGTAGAAAATACTCTCTGGTAATATTTATAATCAACATCAGGTTCACCTTGTGACTTTAACACGCCCTAAGTGTGTTTATGTGGACGTCTGCAGATGAATACCCACCCTGAGAAGTCCTACCTACCACTCAGAGCAAGTTCTCACAAGGGGCTATTCAACTTGCTGTGTTGCCCTTTGGAGCATCCTCATATCCAGCGGTACTGCCAGGATCCATGGAGTTATTTTAAGGGAATTGCAAGCTTATCATTAGCTGCAACCTTTGTCATGGGAAAAGCTTTGAAAGGACTCTTAGAAAAGGCTATCTGATGAGAGAAAGGCATCTGATAAGAGAAAAAATCTGTCCAAATGGGAATTTTTTTATGGAGAGTTTTGAACAGTATGGCCTGAGGAAAGATGCAAAAGGTGTGAACAAATCAAAGGGTAAAATAAGTGCTATAAAATCTTGTCTTGCAAACATTACACCAGGGATCCCAGATATTACTTTTCCTTAACACTCACATTTTTCCTCTGTCAGTGCTTTCAATGTGATCTAATGCTGCACATCCCGAAAGGTCACTGATTGTAGGTGGATTTATATAGTCCTATATTTCAAATAGAAATACACCCTTGAACTTTGTGTGTTTGCCCCTTTATATGTCTTCAGGAGATTCTAGAAATGAAATACTTCATTTGGTAACACAAATACTGTGTTAGCCCAATCCAGAGAAAGAAAGGCTGAAAGTGGATATGTGCAAAATTTAAACAGTATCTGCAAAGTGAATAGTTCTCCATGTCCACTGTGCTGGCACAAGAAGAACAGGTACACACTGCAAGGGATAGCAAGGTCAGGGGACAGGGGTCAGGCTGCTTGGAAAGGGTGTGGAAGCTCGCCCACAAAGGGACTGTGAGAAATCATTTAATCCAGGAACACTAAGTATAAATTCAATGTGCATTTGAGTAACAAAAGTGAGAACAGCATGGCAAGGATTTAGAGAAATAATGATTTTCAAAACTGACACAGAAGTACAGACATGGAAAAAGATGAACTGAGCACCATAGCCTCGGGGCTAGACAAAATTGACTGGCACTAAACCCAAGGATGAATAAGAAATTCTGGGACATAAATCTCTTTCAATGCTATAACTCACCAGGATCTAGAGAACTGTGCACTAATTTTAACATTGTTTGCAATCTGGTATTCTTTGATGTTGAAAGAAAATTTCCTATGAAACAGAACTAGCTAACGGGGCCCTTTTGCCTCTGGGATAAAAAGGAAGGGAGAAGCAGTATAGAAAAGATTAAAAACTATGTGGGGAAAGCTATGAAAGGCACCAGGAAGCCCAGCTAAAGACCAGACTATGCAAATACAGACCAGATGTAAAATGAGAAGCGGTGGCATGGAGGATGACAGGTGTTGCACAGAGATTAATAGCTCCTGAGAAGATTAAGAGTGGCTGCTGCTTATTAAAAAAAAAAAAAAAAAAAAAAAAAAAAAAGGCATGCAGGGTGCTGGTGAATTCTAAAGATGTGGGAAATGAATATGAAATAACAGCGAGAGGAAGTCAGTGGAGAAGATAACTAAGAGGAAAAGGGAAAAGGAAGAAGAAAGAACTATGAGATTTCAAACCTTCACTATCACAAGTTATCTCTTCACAATAAAAAGTGCCATTACCAGAACTATCTGAAGAAAGGAAAAGAAGGGAGATAGCAAAGATGGAAAAGCACCAGGAATGTGCAGGACTTGAAGGAGACAAGAATTTACAAAAGACATGAAGGGTTCAGATGGCAAAAAATGGAGGATGGTGGGAGGTGGTGGACTGGCAAAACTGAATGCAGGAAAGGGATCTAAGAAGAAACATCCAAGAGCTGGCTTCAAATGAGTATGCAGGGAGGGAGAGCACCTGTTTAGAGAAGTGTGGCTGAGCTTGAAGTGGCTGACCCTATGGGGTGAGAATGGGAACGATAGGAGCAAAGCCAGAAGACAGCTGTGGGCTATGTCTACATACTAGTAAGTGTCGCAGGGAGGCTGGCTGCATGCAGCCATCATGCTAAATGCTTTCAATGCTTTTCACCCCAACAGGGTGGCCATGTCCAGGAAGCCTGCTGGGAATAGTCCCAGGTTGGCACTAACACCCAGCAGCCTCCCAGGGCCTGCTCTACCAGCGAGGGCTGGGTGCTGGTGCCCAGGATGTGTCCCTGCCCTGCACAGGCAGCCTCCAGCAGGACCAAACCTCCAAGGGATGGGGATGTTGGATGGGCTCTGAGAGGTCACCACCACCTTCCTCATCCTCATTACAAATAAGGTGGCTTGCAGCAGGATATGGCCTGCTGAGCTGCTGAGAGGGGTCATGAGTTAAAATCCTGTTCAGGTAAATAGAGCATCATCACACAACTACCAAAACCAAAGGTAATTATTTCAGCCAACAAGAGGATGCAGAATTGAGTGCAACTGGCATAAATGTAAAATATATGCATAATGCATATTCCTGGGGTAGCAGCAATGAAAACAGACTTTGTATCATTCCAGTTTGCCGAACATGGAGCCTGTCTTCTGTTTGCAATGGGAATTTATCATGTCTGATGGCCTAGAGCAAAGTGACAAGCAAACATCTGCAGTGTAGTGAGCAGCCAGGGAAAGCACAGCAGAGTTGGCCAGCAGCTACCCACCTTTATGGAGCTCACTGTGCACAGAAAAAAATAAAAGCATCACAAGGTTGAGTCAGAAAATGTGCCCTGTCACTAAACTGGCTTAACCCTTGCCTCTCAGCACCGCTGTCTTTGTATCCAGCAGGCACTGACCTGGGCATAACGGGAGTGCTGGAAGAGCTTTTCCACATGCCTCATCCCAGGCTCCTTCCAGCTGTGTGCACCACCTGCATGCTCCTCTTCTGCTCACAGAAGTTGCTGTGACATCACCACAGCTCAGCAACAGGGTCTTAAAAATGGATTAAAAATGTAGGTGAAGCAAGAGGGTTGAGTACAAGAGGAACATGCCCAGGACAGTGCCATGGGTGCAGAGTGTGTGCATGTATGTGTGTGTGCACAGGAGCACATGGGGGTGCGATGGAAAAGAGGAAAGAAGGGAATTAGATCAGTATTAGAGGATCAGAGCTATTAAACAGAGTATGAAGATAAGGGAAGAAAAGGGATATTTTTAATGTTGGATTATTTTAATAAATGGGCAGTAGGAGATGCACTAAATCATGTCTGTATCACCCTGTATAGTGTCCCCCTCTCCTTTAACAGTGCCTGGGGCTTGGATAGGTCTTGGTGCACCGCACTGTGGGACTGCTGCAAAACGAGCTCCCAAAGACTGGTCCCTTCTGGCGGAGCCTGGGGGAGGATGGCCCTGGGATGCTGAGAGCCTGCAGAGTGCAGTACAATGGGTTTTGAGCAGGTAATGAGAATTTTACCCAACAGGGATCGAAATGACATGATTTTTTTTTTTTTTTTTTTTTTTTTTTTTTTTTTTTTCGTTCAGGCAGAGATTGAGCAAGGAAACTCCTGCTGCCTTAAATCACAGAGGTGGTCGGACATGGGCCAGCTGCAGGCAGCTGATTTTCATTTTTGTGAGAGCAACCACAGTTTGCATATGCCACAACACTCTGCAGGCTCTGAAGACATCCTTTCTCTTCCCATTTTTAGTGTGATGGAATCCTAAAGCCAACTCGCCTTCGTTCTTCAATCATCATTTGTTGTGATTTTTTCTATATGGCCTTTGTGGAGATTAAAATGCTTACATTACATTACAAGTTACAGAATTTTTTTTAAAGTCTGGGAGAAGGCTAGAAAAGCTGATTTTAGCTTTAGGGAAAGAATGAACTCACCAAGTTTTGCAGCTGATTTTTAGAGAAACATTCTTCACAAACTAATTGAGCATGTTTAATTTTAAAAAAATTAAACTCCCTTAACTACAATATTTCTGCCTTAAATAAAACTACAGAAATTCAGATGGAATGGCTGGAAGAGGAAAAAAATTATTGAATCTCATTTGCTTTCCCTTACTGCTTCTTGTTGGCTCACTGAGCACATCCACCTTTTCATCAAGATGGTCACTCGAATTTTGTTCTGCTCTGGTTGTTGCAGAGCATCACTGACCCTGCACATCTTAAGAAAAACCTACCCTCCCTCCTTCTCCCAAAGTGTTAAACTGCCATCTTGTAAAATGAACTAACCTTGCAATTTGGTATTAAAATAAATTGCTCCGAGTCGTTTTTACAGCAGGAACAAAATATAAGGAATGAGTGCTGATACACCCACACAAATACACATGCATGCACGCACTCCCACGCGCAGCCATCCCGAGCGAAGGCTGAATCCCAGCTCCTGTACAAATCTGATCTCTGTTGTGCTCTGTTCGGATTTGAAATCTGTAGGTTTTGTGGAAAATGCCTCAGAACTGTGTGCAGGGCAGTGATAACACATTCACAGAAGGGCAGTATAAATAGCAGAAATGACTGGATAAGATGGTTGATAAGTTCTGGCTTATCCACCAGAAGATGCCTCCCCTCCTGCTTGTGGAAAAAAAAAAGGATGTTTTGCATATTTTTTAACAGAATTCCTTGAGATTTGTGAAGAAAAAAAGTAAAATGTTCTGAATTGTCCAAGTCTAAGGAGCTCAAGTTTCACTTTCCAAGATTATTTATAACAAAAATGAATCAGTGGTGCAGAGGTTGCTAACCCTTGCTGAAAAAATTATCCCCAAATAATTGATACCGTGAGCAAAGCTGAAGGTTATGTAATTTACAGGCACAGCGGGATAAAACTAGAAGACATTCTCTTGCAAGTAATCCAAAAAGACATTGACATGAACTGTCCTCAACACATGAAGGGTACTTATATCCACAGATCCTGTCCAGAAGCATGGGATGGATGCATCTGTGCTGTCTTTGCAGTACTGCCCAGTTGCTGCTTCAATCCATGTAATGTGCACCAAGGGCAGACAGGGTGGGGGACTGAGGACTTAGAGTGCCAAGAGCTATCTATAATTTCCACACTCTTTCAACACGTATTTGCAAAGGACAACATCAGTCCAGTGCAGACTTGATAGCGTGTCTCTTGTCTGCAGAAGGTAGTCTGTGAACATCATGTACACAATACCTGGATTTTATTCACATCGAAAATTATGACTTGTATCAGGCAAATATCAATACTCTATCAGTTGAAAACTGTATGCCACCGAAATATCTTTGAAGCTATAACTTAAATGCAACTCATACTTTTGTTTTTACTTTATTATTTGAATTACTTTAGAAAAGGAATTGAGATAATGAATACAAAAAATGAACTACTGACTATAATATTTTTTTTAGGGAGACAAGCTGCAGAATGAGGTTAGCTGAATAGAAAAACTGTTATTCTTTTCTATTTCTGTGAAGTAGCTTTTTTATTTTTTATTTTTTTTTCCTCACGGGAAATCATTACTCTTTCTGGAGAAGGTAAATTGAAATGTTCCTCTGAAATAGCTTTCCTCTTGAAAATAATGGCTGAATCCTTCCTCTACCTCATCAACATTAGCTTCCAATCTTTTTGGAAACCAGTGATTTGTGGAATCAGTGGGGACCAAGCACTTTCTCCTGAGTGTCATCCTTGCTCAGCTAAGCTATAGACTCAAGTGTCTCCAATTTTACAGAAATTTGCAGAGATTTTCTTCTGCTCTTCGACTGCCATTCATTTTGATGAGGATTCTAGGGCAATGAAGGGTTGACTGCAAAGATTACTTCATCCACAGAGTTTTTTTCTGAGTTCAAAGACCAAAAAACTCCTTTCCCCACAAGGCCTCTTTACCATTCATATGAAGGATGTATCTCTCTGCATTGTCACTGACTCCAGGTCACAGCGACCAGTGATCCCCATCAGGAAACACAAACACTACAGCTGGGAGCAATGGGCATTACTGGCAACAGTGACAGTAAAGATCTCAAAGCGTATGCATCTGGTCTGCTCTTACCCAGTATCTGCCATAGGATTTTGTGCCACACCTCTCTCTTCAGCACCAGGACTCCTGAGGTTGGATCAGCCCTGAAGAATTTCCACCCTAGCACTGCTTTGGCAATGGCTATGAGTTATTGCTCCTCTGCTGGCTTTGCTTTATGTGCTTGGTGCAACTACAGAAAACTTTGCCCCAGGTTATCCAGCCGTGTGCTCCTTTGTCCATTAAAGCAGCTTTCATAAAACACAGAAATAGGTGCTTTGGAGCCTTTTATGTAGGACAAGAAGCTGTATATTTTTATTATTATTATTTTCACTCTACTGCCTTCCAGCGTATTACCTTTCTCTTCCTGACTGTAGTCTGGCTGACACTGAGCCATTCAGAGCCTCCTTTTTTTACAAATTATTAAAAAAAAAATAATCTCAAATCTATTTAAAAAATGTTCAAAACTGGGAAATTCCTTGGCTCCTCTTTCTCCTTGTTTCTCTGATATCATCATTATTTCTCACTCATTCACTGGTAACAGGAGTCAGGGTATCTACCACATCTCACCTCTGGCTTTTACTTCACTGTTGAAATAAGAGAGAGGGTTATCTGTCTCTTAAAAACCAAGAAGAAAAATGAAAAGCAACATCTTAAGGTTTATTCTGAGTTCTTTATCAGCATAGAAGCAAGGGCTGCCTCAGACCTCGAGGTCCATGATCAGAAGCTTCTGCTGTTTATTGCTTATTTCAAGTGGACAGTCAGGGAAAGATGCATCAAACAGCATAGCTGTTAAAAGGCTAATACCCACTTAACAGCATGGCATACAGCAACCATTTCCAAACAGAACTTATTTTGAGATTGTGATTTAGCTCCCAATTAATTCAGATGATTCTTCCCTTTGAAGCTTATTTTCATTAGCTGACATCTGCAGATTCTTAGTACAAAATGTAACAGGATGTAGGTTTTTGAAACATTTTAATAGGAATTCTGGATTTTGCCTTCTGCATGTCAGGCGAGTGGGCAAATACTTATCTATATAAATCCATATAATTTCATTGGCTTCAGTAGAGATATGCAAATCTACATCAGATGACAATTTGTTCTATTTTATGTAGCTGAAAGCGAATGCAAGATGATTTTAGTTTTGGAAAGTATTTGAAAAAAGTAATTGGTTGAATAACTGGGAGGTTGAATAACTGAATCCAGACATACAGTCAAATCCCAAGTAGTTACTGTGCCATCATATGGTGAGTCACACCTGTGAAAGTTCAGAAAAGTGTTGTAAATCCTAAGCAGAGAGAAAAGAAGGAATAAAACAAGAGAGAATTTTATCAGCATTTATCCAGTATCCTGGGTTAAGATAGGAGGATAAGACTTTAGCAGGATAGCATGCATTCATGATTTACTGCTTGATAAAATAATTGGATTTGCTGAGATATTATTGGAAATGCTACGGATGTTATGCTTGCCATAAGAGAAAAAAGAAACCCACCTTGTCTGTGCTCTTACCCTGTAGGTTATTCCTCCCAGTTGCTAGCTCTGAAGGCTGCATATGAAGCCATTAAAAAGCACTGTATTGACTGAGATGTCCACTGTAATCCATTGACTCATTACTGAAAGTAAGGTGCTCACGGGAAACTTAGTTCCTCAATGTAACGTGTTCTGGCAAGGTCTTATTTTCCCAATACTTATAATTATTTTAAACTTTGCCTTTCGGCCGATTTTTCCTTTACCCCATCTCAGTGCAATTAGCTTTTATTATTTTTTGCCTGCTCTGTCCTGGCTCTGAGTAGCTGCCAGTCTGTTGCTGGGCTGCCTTCCTGAAGCTGTGCTTGAGGCGCTGAATTCAGCTCTGCATTTTGCTGACAGGCTGGGGATTTAGGCTGGCTCTTAGGTGTAGCACTCTGATTCAAGCACCACATTCTCCTTTTGGATACAGGGCTGAGCCTTTTATCATTATTAGGGGTGTTGCACACTTACTGTCCTTATATTAGCACAACATTTATACTGGAAATGATCTTTGGGGAAGTGGGATTCATCCTGTGAGGGCAATTCAGGTACCACTGCTGTCATTTATTCAATTTTCTGCTCTCTGCCGTCATTGCCAAAGACACTTCTGTTTTTCCTTTATTTTAATTTAAAATAAAAATAATTCATGGCGACAGGCTCAGGGATCTGACTGCTATTGGTATGTGTTCTCAGCTGTGATTTTTCTTTCAGCAGTGTAAGTGCATCGCTCTGAGTGCAGCAGGCTATGAAGGCACCAGCAGCCCTTAGCATACGTGAATGTTTCCTGACATTAAAGTCACTTCTGTAAGGTACAAGCAGAGCAGTTTGTGTTTGCAACCTAACTTCAGAAGTTCCTTATCTTTTCCCAAATGTGAACAAGCTGACAAAGTTTTTGAATAGCATTTATTTAAAATGCAGAGTCTGCATCTGCATATTAGATACATCCACATATCAGATGCAAGTTCTCCATAAACAATGAGGAGTCAAAGACATGGATTTGTTGTCTGCCAGACAATTTGCTCCTAATCTAGAATAACACTTTCTGTTATAAGATGTGATCTTTTAACATACACTATCACTTTGCATTTCAAGAGTTTGGGAGGAAGATTCTGAAGTTGGAAAAAAAAAATCGTATTATGCATTTTAAGAAGAGGGGATTACAAAGTGGAGCTCATAGAATAAATATCTCCAAAAGGACTATTAAACTTCTTTATAGTCAGCACCTAAAAATAATCAATTGATTGAAATTAGCTAACGTGGGATTGTCAAGAAAAGTCCATACAAAACAAATCAAGTTTCTTCTTTGACTCATAACTGGCCTCAGAAATAGTGATGAAACAGCAGATGTGCTATGTGTCTGCATCAGTAACATTTATTACATACCTAGAATGAGGTTTTCAGAAGCAAGCTAAGGAAATATTGTATAGGTGGGTCATGAAGTGGGTAAGTATTTGCCTCTAAAGCCATTCTCAAAATGTAAGTAACAGTTGTGTACCATGAAACTGGGAGGTTTCAAGTAGGTTCCTGAAGGGATCTGATCTCTACACTCTATTAAATAGGTTAATGAACAAAATGAATAATGAAATAAAGAGTTATAAAATTAGCAGATGACTATGAGAAACAATGAGATAGTTAAAGCATTTTGAGGAACAGGTCTGGAATTAAAGATAATCTTGAAAAATCCACAAAACAGCCTAAAATCAGCAAGATAAAATTCAACAAAGACAAGTGCAAAGCACTACCCAGAGGAAGAAGAGATCAAATCCTTAAATAACAATAGACAGTGGATAACTAGGAAGCAAAATATTTTGAAAGGTTATGAGGATTACATTGGATTACAAACTCAAATACCGGTCAGTACTGTGGTGAAGATGAAAAAGCAGGCTGACCTCAACGTGGGGGGTATTGACTGAGAATTTTTTGTAGCCTGCAGAAGATGCATAAGGGGCCTTGTCTGGGGCACCAGGACCGATGACAGTTCTAGGAAGCATAGTGTGTTGGGAAATTTTATTAATTCAGCCTAGGGGAAAGAAAAAAGAGAGTAAGTCAAGGTGGTCTTTTTCAGACAGACACATCTAATAGTGACTGTGATCTAAGAAGAAGAAAGTGAAGAACCAAAGAACCAAAGAAGACTTGGATTATATAAAGCAATCCGCACACCCTACACTGGGTGCTAAGGCGATGAAACACTGCAACAAGGTAGTGCGGGTGGCTGTGGAGCCTACCTGACTGGAAGTTCTTTGAGAGAAAGGTAGAAAAGCTCCTGCCATAGATGGACTTGCTCTATGCAATCCTGCCCTGATGCAGAAAGACTGTAGCTACTGGGAAACCTCCTTGAGACTCCTTCAAGCCCAGTATTTCTAGGGAAATGCCCAGGGGGGTTGAATTTCTCACTGCAAGTGAGCAGTCAACAGGTAAGCTCTTGCTGCTTTTGTCATCAAGTTCTAGATAACAATGCTTGTATGCTGCGTTTTGGCTACTTGTTTGTTTGTTTATTTATTTATTTATTTATTTATTTTCCCTCCTGCAATATTCATGTGGTGGTTTTAATTCACTTGTGAGTGAAAACAAGATAACTAAGAAAGCCTGGTCTCCAGTACATTCACTATCACTCTTGCCATCCATTATAATAAACTCAGCATCACTCCTAGCCCCCACAAACCCTGCACTGTATATTAAAACCTCATGGCATGGTGCCCACCACCACCACCAGTACCTCCACCTCTGTCCTGTCGTTTAGAGCCTCCCACCTCCAGCCCCCTGTGTTGTTCCCTGTCTATTGTGTACTGAGGAAGAGCACACGAGCCAGCTGTTTTGGGATGTACTGCTGTTAATTGGCTGATATAAGTGGCCAAAAGAGAACATGTACCTGTGGAAATCACTATGCAGCTTTGCCCTGAGTGTGAAAACTAATGGGGGTTTCTTTCTTTGATCCAGCTGTGAGTTTCACAAAGTTTGTAGAAACTTGAGGAAGCCTTCCAACTTCTGTCAAACAGCTTCTTCCAACACCTGTCAAACAGCTGAAATCTACTAATGTGATCAGAAGTTATTGGCAGAGAGAGGGGATTCAACAGACAAAAATATGACCACAAGCACTTTATTTTTTTAGTTAATTAAGCAAAAAGTAAGAGTAAAAGATGTTATATTTCATGTTTCTGATTGCCATAATCAATGATGCTGAGAAACATTTTCTTTCTGTTTTGAGAGAGAGACGACACATTATTCTGGAAGTTTCAGTGTTTACTGAGTATAGTCTGTATATCATCTAATTACCTTAGGGCAGAAATTAATAAATGAGTCTATAATTTTTCTGATTTGTTTAAATAATGCAATACTTTCAACACTTCTAGCATTTCTAATAGTTCAGATCAACCAAGATCTTGTGTATAGGCCATATTTGGAAAAAGTAGGTTACAGTTACTGTAGTCTATTAAAAACCACTAGCATTTTGCACTGCTATTTTTTCTGCACTGTAATTAGATTCAGGTTGAGCTCATGCAATATCTAAATGCAGACTCCTAGCTCGATAGCTAATAGAATCAATCGAGACCCTTCACGTACTGGCATTTTGTTTGCAACAACTGTGGTAGTTTTAACAACTCAGACGAGCAGGACAGAGGTCAGATGCCTCTCGATTCCCCACTGGCAGATGGCCTGAGGCAGCTCTGCTGGCAGAACTGCCAGCAAAAGCACAGGCAGAAGCACAGCAAACATTATTCAGCCACAGTAATTGTGCATCTTGAGGACTCCCAGTCTGTTTTCGCGTTGTACTGGTCACACCTGAAGAGATTTCTTACACCGCCAACACATTACAAATGACAGGCCAGAGTCATTACTAAGTTTTAATACTAAAATAAAAATACAGCAATCAAAGTTTCCTACATCTCTTCCAGTCACTTCTAACATGTAAATAAACGTAAAAAACATGCAATTTCTTTTTATTTTTCTTTTCTTTTTTTTATTTCTTTCTTTTTTTCTTTCTTTCTTTTTTTTTTTTTTTTACATGTAACGTGAAATAAACATGTAAATAACATATTTCCTTCATCTAAGAGGATGCTGTCTTTCCATCCTGCCCATGCCCTGTATCTGGGTAGGCTGAGTCTTGCAACATAGCTTTTACAAAGCTATAAGTAGATGCACGCTTGCAGTGGCTTAAAAACTGTGTCTCATTTTAGATGTGGCTGGACACATCAGCTGTTTGGGAGCAGGTCTGAAGGGACGTGGGAGGAAGCCCTGGGGGATGTGAAAGGCTCTTTGACCCCTCTGTGAGGCAGCACCAGAACAGCCACCCTCACACCCTCGGCACAAAGGCACTCCACCTCTGATCTTCTCCTCATTCCTTATGAACACAGGCAGCACAAACAGCAACCCGGTGGAACAGGAAGGCTGAAGCCTTCTGCCTCCAGCTGTCCCCAGGAGAGGAGGGAACTGGCAGCAGCTGGAGTCGTGCCCTGCCCCATCTGGCCCCTGGCAAACCTGTGTGCTGAGAAGGGCTGCTGGGGGTGTTTGTGACAGAAAGGGGGTTCGGGAGTGGTGGTTGCTACAGGAGAAGGGTGTTTGGGAGGACTGGGAGATCAGGAAATAGAAGGAACTTAATATGCTAAGTACATTAAAAGGATACTTGATTATCGCTGGCCATTCAGCAGGTGCAGTTTTGGTAGGTATTAATGGGCAGGCTCCAGGAGGGGAAGTGCACTCCCATCAGGCAGCCGACCTTTAGAGCAGCCTCCGGCAGTGAAGAGAATCAGCACAGGCACACCGATAAAAAAAAATGCTTGTTTATTTATTTGTAGCTGGAACCTCACCAAGTAAATGATTCCACATTAGCTTAGCTCAGTCCTGACAGCTGCTCCTTTCAAAAGTCCCGTTTCTCACCTACCCGCAGCAAATGATGCATCTTCGGGTATTTGTTCAGTGCAGACTCCAAAGCACAGACTCCCTGTGCTGTGCTAAACTGTAAATACCTGTTTCTGAGCTGCTCAGCATATGTGGTTTCTAAATAATCTCATAGGCTATTCAATTGAGGGAAAGTTCATTACATGTAAATTATTCTTTAACAGTGACTATCGACTGCAAAAACACGGACCACAAAATTAATTCACCCTTAGCTGTATTAGAATGACTATAGTTTCAAATAATTCTAAAATGAGAGGATGCTTTAAGGGGCAGATATATCTTGTCAGCGGTTTAAAATTAGATCACATATTCTGCATGACTGAAATCTGCTCCTTATAGGATGTGCATGCACATGTGTGTGTGGGAGAGGGGAAAGAAAAGGATCTTTTTACTACTCTTCTCATCTGCATTCTTCAGTTCCAGAAGGGAATTTTAGATTAAACCAGAAGGGAACTAATTGTGAGGTTTTGTTGCGGACGGTCTCCTCTGAAATCCACCCTTTGCAAACTGCCTCCTGTAATGAATGCGTAAGGTAAAAGTAAGACGTTAAGCAGGTGGATAACTTTGCATCAAAGAAAATGGAAAGTTAAGCAGGGTTTGTTTATTTGTTTATTTATTTATTTATTGAGGTGCTACCATGCCAGCCCTGTAACAGATGGTTTATTTGGAAAGGCCTAACTGCATGTTCAATACTTTCGGGTGCTCCCAAGGATTAAGTTTTGGGGGAGCAGGAGGACAGTGGGGTGATAGGCCAGCTCTGCCTCCACTCCAAGCCAGTGCCATGCAGGTCAGCCCTGCAAACCACAGGTCTGAGGGCTTCATTTTGAAGACAGAAGCAGGAATTGCGCTGCAGAGGAGGACGACGGGCAGTGCCCGACCAGGCCTGAGTGACACAAGTGGCAGCCCCACACGAGGCGATGGGGCAGCACCTGAAGGAGCCCCCTGCCGAGGAGGCTGCCCACCCTCCTCGCCTCGCCTCAGGGGCACCAGCCCACAGCGTGACTTTAACACCCGCCGCCCCCTCGCTCCCCTCAGCCCAGCGATTCCCGCCGGGGAGCCGCGGCCGCTCCTCGCCCGGCCGCCAGGCGTCGCCGCCCCGCTCCCCGCCGAGGAGGCCGACCCCCGCCTCCTCGGGCGGGCGGCCGCTGCCAGCGGGTGGCTCCTCCGCCCCGAGCCGAGCCGAGCGGGGCCGGGCTAGCGGGCGGCAGGTGAGGCGAGCTGCCTCGACGCCTCTCCGCTGCGCCGCCTCCTCCTCCTCCTCCCTCCAGCGCCGTCCTCCCGCTCCGCGAATGGCTGCCGGCTGACTGGCAGCCGAGGCGGCCACACGGGGCGGCAGCCACCCGGCGCACACCTATAAGGACCGGCGGGGAGGGAGGGAAGGGGGTGCCCGGCGGTGAGGGGCTGGCTGTGGCGGAGCTCCGCGGCGGGGAGAAGCGAGCGCTCCCAGCAGCCGCCCTGCCCCGTGGTCCCGGTGAAGCCGGCAGCGAGGGGGCAGTCCCGCAGCGCAGCCCCCACGCCTTCCTCCTCGTCTCCGGCAGCGGCGCCCGAAGGATGCGGAGCGGCGGAGCGCGGGCGGCGGCGGGGTGCCGCGGGGGGACCCGCTGCTGCTGCGCCGGGCGCCGCCGCCCCTGCGCGCTGCGCTGGGCAGCGCCTCAGTGAGCGCCGTGGCCGCGGCCGGCCGGGCTCGCTGCT
>CM021766.1:17705289-17746731 GCA_011076525.1 Nettapus auritus | reverse complement strand
TCACTCAAGCCGCGCTCCGCATAGGCGGCCGCGGCGCGGGGCGACGGCTGCTGCCGCCGCTCCCGTCGCCGGAGGAGCCGCGAGCAGCCCCGCTCCGCTCCGAGCCGGCGGCGGGGGCCGCCACAGGTGCCTCGGGGCCGGGGGCTGCCCCCCGCCGTGCTGCCGCTCGGGCGCCGCCGAGCCTCCGTCGCCCCGCGCCGCGGCCGCCTATGCGGAGCGCGGCTTGAGTGACTCCGCCGTGCCTGCGCGACCGGCGCTGCCCCGGGGCCATGGCTCTGCTCCGGCTGCTGCTGCTCCTGCTCCTGGCCCCGCGGGGGCTCGGCGCCGCGGCCAGCCCCGGGCAGGCGGCGCAGGGCCGGGAGCGGGCGGCCAGAGGCAGGCAGGCTGTTTACAACCACATCAAGAGCCGGGAGCCTCCCCCGGCTCCGCGGAGCCGCTCCACGGAGAGCACCATCTTGGCGCAGCGGCTCGCCGAGGAGGTGCCCCAGGACGTGGCCTCGTTCCTCTACACGGGCGACTCCCGGGAGCTGCGGCGTGCCAACTGCTCGGGCAGGTACGAGCTGGCCAGCCTAGCCGGCAAGTCGCGCTTCACCTCGCACCCGTCCCTGCACGGGGCCCTGGACACCCTGACCCACGCCACCAACTTCCTCAACATGATCCTCCAGAGCAATAAGTCGCGGGAGCAGAACTTGCAGGAGGACCTGGAGTGGTACCGAGCCTTGATCAGGAGCCTCCTGGAGGGGGACCCCAACATCTCCAGGGCAGCTATCACCTTCAGCACGGAGCCTTTCTCCTCGACCCCCCAGGTTTTCCTCCAGGCCAGCAGGCACGAGAGCCAGATCCTCCTGCAGGACTTGTCCTCCTCGGCTCACCGCCTGGCGAACGCCTCCGTAGAGACAGAGTGGTTCCACAGCCTGAAGCGCAAGTGGAGGCCCCACCTGCACAGGAAGGTCTTGAACGCAGGCCCCAAAACTTTGGAGAACAGCTGGAAGAGGCGAGAGAGCTTCACAGCGGATAAGAACCACATCAGGTGGTCCTCGCCTTACCTGGAGTGCGAGAATGGGAATTACAAACCCGGCTGGTTGGTGACTCTCTCGGCGGCGTTCTATGGACTGCGACCAAACCTTCTTCCCGAATTCAGGTAGGAGGAGGGCTCCTCTGCTTGCTCCCTATTCGGAAGGGGGTAAGGTGGGCTTCCCGATTCTGCCCCCTCCTCGGGAAGGTTGTGCTGTACCTCTGCTGTGTGACCTGATCAGCCCTTCCCCGACCGGCTGCTCAGTCACACCGCAGTGCAACCTCAGGCCTTCTGTTGAGCGTCACCTTCATGTGTCTTAGGGAGCTGTTGCTCAGGAGAATTGCTTCTGGCTCAGTCTGTAAAACAGCATTTTCTCTAACTGCTTTCACTGAAACAGGTGTGCATGTGGGCTATGTGCAGGGCATGTTTCTGGAGGAGAGAAGATAGCGGGAGCTGCCAGTTGCAGGTTATTTCTTTGCAAAAGATCTTGGTCAGGCTGTTATTTCTTACTCTGCTGCAGAACTAAAAGTAGCTCAACCCCAGCTGTGATTTTTAACCAGCTGGGAAACAATGTTGTCACACTGGTAAACTGCAGTTTCTGGTCTTCAGGGCGCATCCACTGTGGGGTGCTCAAGCCTGGTCAGTGTGTAGGTGATTGTTTGCCACTGCAGGTTTCTCACAGTGCATGTGGTTACAGTTTAAACCAGCAGCTGGGAAGCTTTTCTCGGGGCATTATTTGTAGGACCCCCACCCCATTGTAAGGCTGTATAAATGATACCTGACACACAGAATTGCTTGTTTTCTAGTTGTTTGTTTTTTTCCATGAGTTTGCCACTGGACTGTGACAAGCAGAGAGGAGGATACGGAACAGCTATCCTTATACCTTGTATTAACAGCAAAAAATAAAAAATAAAAAAAAAAATCTGTCTCAGGAATGAGAACAACCTGTGGGGTATGAGATGTCAGGTTTTTGCACTAGCACATTTGTAGTGGGGATTGCGTGTAATTCTGCTGGGGAATGCCCACTGCCCTGAAGCAGCGTTAGTGAAGCAGCTGTAGTTTTTCAGGAAGTAAGGGAAGAGCACAGAACTTGCTTTGTGCTGTGATTCAGCGGTGGGTGAAGATAGCTAACAACACAGTGGAAATGGAAGAGATTTTGCAACCCTTGAGTGCCCAGACAATTGTGTATATGAACACTGGCCTTCTTGGCTTAGTTTCTGGTGGGATCTAAGATCTGGTGGGATCAAGTAGGTATGAATGCAGTAATGTACTCTCATTTAAAAACAACAACAAAAAAGTTGTATAAAGAGGATGATTATGTATGAAATTACCTTTTTCTATTCACACTTCTGGGGCTGGTAGGCTTTGGGTAGAATGAGCTCATCTGCAGTCTCTTGCTGAATTCTTCTCAAGACCAAAAGCCAAGAATAGCTGTACTGCAAAGCACTCCTGGACCCCAGCAGGGGCTCCAGAAAAGTTCAGGGAACTTCTCATAGTTTGAAATATTTCAACAAACTTGAGGATGCAGATGAAAGCTAGCATAGGCAGATATTCTCTTGTTGGGGATGGAAGTTCATGTAACCTGAAGAACCTTTTAGGCTGGAGGCGGGGTTGCAGCCACCAACTAAATATCTGAGAAATTAGACCTTGATATGAAATCTAACAGCTGTTACCTTCAGCTGAAAGAAGAGCAGGTCTCTTAAGCAGTAAAGACCAAGCTTCAGCTCTGTGCCAAGCTCCTGTGATGCCAGGAAGCATCTCAGTGGTGTAGGTTTCTGCTGTGGTAGCTCATGCACAGGACACACCAGGTCCACTTGGCAGAAACCCTGGCCAACCAAGGCTACCAGTAGGGGTCCTCCTGGGTGCAGTACAAAGCGCTGCAGGTTTCCTGATCTTCTTGGCTTCCATTTACCATGTCGGACTCATCTCAGTTAAGGAAACAATCATTTGTTGTAACTCAGATATTTTGAAGGGCATCCTTTAGGCACCTTTAAGCTTGGAGAACCTAATTTTCATTTAGGAGATGTTGCAATGGGGTATTGTATTGTTGTATTACTATTGTACTGCTGTGGGGTTGAACAGTTTGGACAAAACCAACAAAGTTTTTGTACCAAACCTGGAGACCAGTTGCTAAGCACTTCTAAGAATCTCAGCATGTTTTACTGAGACAACTTGCAACTCCATAAGAAAGCAGGTGAAAAAAAGTGTGTATATATATTTATATCTTGGCAAAGTTAAATGATGGTTCTGGTGTTTCTAGTTTGAGATATGTTACATGAAAGATGGCCTTCTAATAGGCTTATCATGTGAGATACTGAGAAAATAACTCTGCAGCTACATAGAAAATACTAAAATGAAAATAAACCTCTTCCAAGACTTGTGGGACATCTTGGTAGTTACACAATATTTTTAGTACCTGATAGGCATGCGGCCTCAGTGTGAGCTCTGAAGAGGATAAATGGTCAGAAATATAAGCACGTAAAATAAAAATGCAAAATCTAATACAGCAATTAGTACTAGTGTTCTAATAACTACAAGGTCCCTCATGAAATAAGCTTTATTTCCCCTCACCATCTGTCTGTGAGTGACACAATGGTTTAACTTTAAATTCCTATTTAAGGCCCATATGGTAAAAAGCAGCATATATTTTAGTCTCCATCTCTTTCAAAAGCCACATTGGTTCTCTCAAGGAAATATCCCTGAACCATCTGTTAGGAACACTTAATGGCTCAGTTTACATGCTCCTTCCATTTAATAGTCTGGTATGGGATCACTGATGGTGCTTCAGTGTGTGTCCCCTTAATACTCCTCTTACAGTTCATGTACTTTTTTATTTGCTGACATTTGGTTTATGGTGTGCTACATTAAAGTAACAGATTCATGAACTCATTTTCTTCATGGAAAAGTGTCTTTTCAGGCTGTGGAAGGATTGCTCCTACCTTTTGGTGTATCTTCTATCCCAGTAACAGATGGGTGCATTGCACAATATAGTAATGGGAAGAGTTTTATGAAGATGAGACTAATAATTACTACTGGTTTTGTTCAATACATGCTACTACTGCAGTACTGTCATCAATGACTTTCTGCAGGTGCAGTCGCAAGCAAAGCATCACCTCTACGTGGTGAAGGGTTGTGCCTTCTGTCAAAGAATGCAACTGTTACAGGCACAGGGCTCTTGCAAACAGCTTGCTATTAGTCTTCAATTTTGTACTCCCCCGTGTACTTCTCCCTTCACGTGAGATGGAAGCCAAACTGTGAAGTGAAGGCCAACCCAAGAAGGAGAACTTGGTCTATTTAGTTGTCTTGCCAAGTTCATTGTAGGCCAGCTACTGAGATAAGCGGAGAAACCAAAGATGTGTTGATTGTGCTGATGAACGTACTGCAAGCTGTATGAGCCCCGTGGGACCACATCAGCCCAGTGGATACACTGGGCTAGTGGTGCTGCCTTTACACTGCTTCTTAGCAGTGCCTGCTGGTGCCTTGTCTGCTTCCCCTGGCCTTCGGTCTGCCCAAAGGGAAGGGAGACAACATTCCCCTTTGCTTAGCGAATACAGTACAAACTCATTTAGAAGTGAGGAGAGGATTTGCAGAGACTGGAAGTAATCTGTTGGTGACGTTAACCATTCCCTTCTCCTTCCTTCCAAGGTCTGCAGTGATTCGGTTGGAACTAGAGTTCAACATCTAATGTGTGTAATTGCTCTACAGCTCTTGTGCTGCGCAGGGTAGAGCACTGGTATCGTTTGTCGTTAGTCCATGACCTTCCTCTGCTACTTTCTGTTGTATGGTGACACTGAGCCATGTTCTGCAGCCCACGGAGATCTGGCTGGACTCTGCAGCCCTGCTGTGGAAGTAGAGGGGTGTGAAAAGCTTCACCTCGTGGCTGTGTTCCATTTGCTAAAAGCACTCACTTGGCCCCTGGAGGGGAGATGGGAGGCTTGCATTGCTGCAGCACTCCGGTGGGTGGGGAGGATTGCTCCTTGATCTGGAAGGAAAGTGTGCAAGTAGTCTGCTACTAGGAGCATATAGGTTTTTTTTTTTTTTTCCTTAAAAAAAAAAAATAAATGCTCTCCTAGGTCACAGAGTCCATCTCCTGCTATCCAAAGCCCACTTAATGTAATCAGTTAACATCATCTTAAAGTAGGTAGTACAGTAGGTAGCTTTCCCTCTTGGCTCTCCACTTCACCGGCCTGATGGTTGGGATAGCTTCTTCTGATCTCTGATCTAAATATCCATTTGTTCCTGCTCCAGAACTGCCTTCTGGCTGAAATAGCTGTCTGCAGATGTTTACTGCCCTGACCTATTTATAGGCAGCAGCAGGTCCTTCTCCACCTTTGGTTACTGGGCTAAAGAAACCAGCCTTCTCCAGCCTCCTGTCAGGAGCTCTCTGTTGCCATGGTCCCTATTTTCAAGCCTCGTTCCAGCGTTCCTTGAATATGGTTAGTCAGATGTGTGTGCAATGTTTCAGCCTCGTGCGATGACATCAGTTACTCCCAAACTCTGATGGATGAGCTGTTGCTCTTGCAGTTCAGAACGTTCTCCTCTGTGCTGCTCTCATTTTTTTTGCTGTTGTCGTGTAGTATGTCAGCGTTCTGGGAAGTGGTCATTGCTCACTTCGTTTCATCTAGGAGGCCTGAATCCCTTTAGGATGAAGCAGTGGTTCTGCCTCTCCATGTTCCAGCAAGGCCACGTTCCACCAAACACAGGGCAGCATTTGCAATCACGTCTCTCAAGGACTGCTGTGAGGATGCAGTGGCATAATGGCTGTTTTGGCAGAAAGGAACGTACTCAACAAGCTGAGTAAGGCTTTGGGTTTTTAGTTTTTGAACAATGCTGTGTTCTGCAATGGCTGTGGATACCTTCATTATGAAGGTTGGCTGAATCAACTGTTGTTTCCTAATATTTTTTTTCTTCCTGACATTTATTCCTTCTCTCTTAATTATTTGAAAGGTATTCCTTGGTGCAAAGATTAATCTTTATTGCACAGTTCAATTCAGCTGTTTTTTTTTTTTTTTTTTTCCCTCCCCTAAAGGCAGCATAATGTAATGATTTCCACTGTACTATTAAAAATTACTCAACCACTCTAGGGTTATCCCATAATGGGGTGCTTAGTTAAGGAAACATTACTGAAGGCAAATTCTACTATATAGGTAAAACTACCTATGACAAGTCATTTCTTAGGGAATATACTTCTGCTAAATATTTCACAGGTGTTAAATTGGTAAAATAACCACAAAAATAGACTTAAAAGTTACAAGTTCTGAAAAATTGTGAGGCTGACATCATCTTCGATACCATGCCCTGGCCCATATAACATGATTGAAAGTGTGGGTGGATTTAGAACAGATTTTAAAAACGAAAAGGAATAATTTATTTCCTCAAACTAAAAGTTTTGGATTTAAATTCCTGAAAAGAAGTGAGAACAAGGAAATGTCTACCTAACATGATTTCTTGTTGGTTAAAGAACCCCCCTCCCCAGGATTTTTTAGATGTTCTCAATACAGGCAGTGATGTATATGCCTTTTACATATTAGGTCATGGATGAGAATAAACTAAGTGATAATGGGAAAAAAAAAGGAACGAGTAAGGAATTCTTTTTGGAAACATGATTCGGATTTCTTCACTGTTGGAGAAACAGTGGGATATTTGAAGAAAGAAGCTAAATATGACGAGGAGAGGACTGAAACACGTATTGTGTTTGTGACAACACTTATGTAGCACGTGGTAAGTTGGAATAAAAGGAAAGAGCTTTTTAGGTCAAACTGCTATTTCCTCTGTTCCCTACCCCTATCCTCCTTGGGAAAGGCTTCCAGCACAGCAAGCTATCAAAGGTCTTTTGAAGGGGATGGGCATGTGACAGTTCTTACTATCAGAGATGCAGCTCCAGGACTGTCACCTCCTATTCTGTCTATTCATGAACCTGAGCTGAGATTGAGAAATGTTCCCAAAGATAAGAACAAAAGTATTGCTCTGTTAGGTCAGATGAAAGCCTTATCTAGTTCTGTCTCCAAAAGCAGCTTCTGGCAGGCACTTAGGAAGCCATATAAGAAGTGTTCGTGTATCTTGGTTATATTGCATTTACAAATAATAAGCAATACAAAAACTTTGCTTTCTGACTGCATCTGAAGGGGTGTTGATAGTAGGTATGGATTAAACCGACCTCAGTAATTTAAATTCATTTTTAACCCATTTTTGTCTTCTACAATATAGCTTGGTATTGGTTTCCATAATATAATTGAGCTGTTTAAAGAGAAATTATTTTCTGTTTTTAAACTTGCTGTGTGATAAGTTTGGACATCCATGATTCTTGTTTTACAAAAACACTTTTGCAGCATTCTGCATTCAACTTATCTGGACCAGTCAGATTTAGTTGTGGTATATGCTATATGTTTTTATCACCTGCAAAGTTTGTCAGGGTTCACCTAGTCTTGGTTGCTTGTAAACCTGTTGAGCAAAGCAGGGATAACTGCGGTGCCCAGCTTGTTAACCTCCCTACAGGTGAGAGCTGACCTTCTGTCACACTGATACTCTCCAGAATGGCTGAGCAGTGGGAGCTTCCTTGGCTCTTAAAGAGCGTAGTGATTAAAACATAGGTTGCTTTTTGTAAAGGCTCTATCAATTGAATTCTTTTCAGATCATGATTGTCTACTGGCTTTACAAATTTTATTTTGGACTGCCTTTTTCTGAGGTATTTGGCAAGTTTTTGGTTATTTTGGTTAGATTTTATGCTTCTAACATGCTGATCCTATAATATTTCTTTTTTTTTTTTTGTCTTGCTTGAGTTTATGGTCTTCCAGGTTCCTTTTTTTTTGAATATTGGCTTCCACTTTTCACTTCGAAAGTTCCCCTACTACCTTGTAAATCTTTAGTGTCAGAAGTTCAGCTGTAGATAGGCTGAGGTCATCTCTCCTGTGTAGAATTCTTCTCATTCAAAGCTCTTCATGTTCTTAACCTCTTCTTCCTTCTATCACTTTTTGTGCTTGAGGCCCTTTCTCCCCACCTGTCTTGTTGACCCTATGTATAGTAATGGGAATATTTGAAAAATGTCTGAACCAAGTCTAAACTTGGTTCCAAGACCTGTTTTCATAAGCAGAATCTAATGTAAGTGGTACCCCACCATTGCTGACTGTGGTGTTCCTAAATGAGGTGGTTCCTGGTCACAGAACTTAGATGCTAGCAGTACTTAAACACAAATCTTCCAGGAAAAATATCACCACCCCTCAAAGTATCTAGGAAATTCTTTAACTAAAATGCAGGGAAGTCCTCAGGCAGCACTTCATGCTATAAATCTGAAGGCTGAATTGAATACAAAATAATTCTGCAGACAACAGAGGATTCAGCTTTAAGTATTCCACCCTTGTAGTACTCTTCCAAATGGCCTACAGGGATTTTCTTTGCAGGTGAATCCTAATTTATGTGCCCACACTGCTATACTGCACTCTTCAGTTAAGCTTATTTTTAGTGAAAGCTGTTTCTTCTGTGAAAGTGGGCTGAAAAACAGCAGTCATGCTATGGCCAAGGAATCAGGCAAGTCTGTCTGTTCTATCACAGATAAATTAGTGATAACTGAATGACCAAATCAAAATCATGTTATATGTAATATCCTAGTAGGCTTGTATGAATATCGTTGCTACAATACAGTGCGAAGTTGGTAGTAATTCTAGGGACATGGAGGTGATGTGGAATCCCGAATCTTAACTTTTGAAAATAAGTTTGAATGTGTAGAAGCTGTTGATTACCAGTAAGACGTTTACAGCTGAAAGTCACTTGTGAATTTGACAGCAGGATTTTCTTGGATAGCCAAAGACACTTTGAAGTGGACTCAGGTGTCAGGTAGCGTGTTAATATTCTTGAATGAGTCAGTTTCCAAAATGAGAAGGCACAGAGATTTCCAACCTGAAAACCTTTGCTATGATAATTACATTTATCTAGAGGTGTGTGGATTTGCAGATTTGGGACATCAGTACAAAATTCATTTTTCTCATTTCATTTTTTTTTTTTTTTAAGGAAGATTTCTGAACTATAACTTGTGGGGTGTGAATGAATATGATAGTAAGAACCTAGGAGGGCAGTTAGATTTGAGGGATGATGTCTGCTTCGGCATGGGGTAACCATGCCTGATACCTTAATTGTAGCTGGTGAGGGCCCTATGGCATTTGTTTGTCTCTTTAAACCCACGACAGTGATTTTCTTTTCCCCTAGTTTCTAACATAACACATTATGAGGAAGTTTACATTCTACTGAGGCATGCAGGATTCATGCTTAGACATTTGTCATCAGTCAAATGAAATATATATGGTTTGCTGGTGCTTTTGAAAGGCTTCATTATAACTTGAAGAGATTTTTCCCTGCAACCTTCAATGTTAAAGGATCAGTTACTATACATGGTTCTCTTTATTCCTAAATTTCAGAAGGCTTCTCTGATTCTACAATAAATAGGCTTTAATGCCGTTGTTATTTACTGCATATTACAGAACTGATTATTGTAAGGATCTTATTCATACATTTGGTATCAGATTCTCCTGTTTGCTTGTGATGCTTACAGACACAGCAATAAATGAACAAACCTAGAAGACAAATTTTGAATGCCTGTTTAGCTGAGCTATGATGACCTCTGTGCCAAAAGCTTCTGAAGATCTAGAGGACAAAGATATTGTTTATCACCATTTAAATGCAGACAGGCTGTTCTGTGCAGCTCTGGCTTGAGCTGGATGGGAGAAAGTGAAGATGTTCCTTCTGCTTTTTTATGGTGAGAAGTACAGGCAAAAAAAAAATCTGTATCTACAGGTTTTACAACATGTTATTACAGTGAAATATTATAACTACTGAAACTATCAAGATAGCTGGTAGGTTGGGAAAATAAGCTTAAATCAATTTCTGGCACAGATTTTGAGGCAAACAGAATGCCAACAAGCAGTGGTACTGGAAACTAAGACAGACACGAAAGCCTCTTAAATCAAACCTCTGACCTGACCAAATCCTTGATGACATACTTCTTCAATGATTATCTGTTACGTACAATTCAACCAGTTCTTCATCTGTAGTTGTCCAAAATGTTAAACACGAACCTGGAACCTGTAATCTTTAGGTCTCTTTTTGTCTAAGGACTGTCAAACTGTGGCGGAAAACAAATATTTATAGGTATAAGGAGATTAACAAAATATACTTACTTGCCAGATGGTCCACAATTACCAGTAATATTGTTATTAACTTATGGTGGCTTGGGTTCAGCCAGGCAGCACTGTCAGTGTGGATGAATGTGTTATGCTGACAAACTGAGTCTACTGTCATACAGTTGACATTTGTCTTGATCGCTTCTGTTGAGATAGCAGAGCTGCAATTATTTCCACTTAGTCCAATAAATATAACACTTAGAGGTAGTTGGTCTGTATACATAATAGGAGGATGTGTTCTTCCATATGTTCCATTTCCTGAATGCTGAATCAAAAATAACTGAAAATGTGGGTGTCTAGCTGGGCTGTGCCAGCTGCTGTATTAATCACAGACGGATTTCAGAAATATAGCATCACGTACATATTGGTGTACCCTATGTGTAATATTAGCGGGGTACGAGTCTGAGATGGTGTTTTCAAATGGCAAAGCATCCCAAAAGAATGCAGTAAAAGTCTGTACCATCATGATGCCTCTTCTAAATGCCAGACGTGCATTTAAACTTTCTTCTCTTGAAAGCATTATGTATCATCAAGTAGTTGCAAGACCCTGGTACTACTTCAGCAGAACTGTGATGTCGCTGTGGCTGAACAAATTGTAGAGGTACAGTGAAAAAGGGTTAAAATGTGCCGTGAGGGAAGACAGTGGAAAGCTGTAGTATTTAACTCTCGGGAGAGATCTTCATGGTCCTGCTTCTGGACTGCACTGTTCTTCCGTCCTGTGGACTCTCACCACAAACTCATAAAGCCCTGGGAAAAGGAAAAAGCAGAACAGCATAACTATATCAGAAGTTCAGGCTGTGCTACAGAACTGCAGACAAGAGAAGGTAGAAAGGATAGAAATGTTTGTAGCAAGATCCTGAAAATTGGGCTTTGTGGAAAAGCAAGTGTTCTTGTAAGACGTTTTAACGTGAGAATTCAAATGGAAAATGCATTGTTTCAAATGTAAGTACTTTGTAGTGTTTCTGGATAAAGTGTTGTGGAAATAATGTTTCCATTTTCTCCAATGTCTATCTAGCAAGTCTGAGGCTGAATGTACAGATATAGCTGGTGTGGACACTTTGCTCTTAGTCATACTGGCATTAGATAGGAAGGAGCAGTATTGTCCTGTTTTGAGCAAGCTCACCCTTACCCATGTTCTGACTTCATTCACAAGTGACCCCTCAGATGTATGGTTCTGTAGCAGTATTATTTATTATTACAGTTCTTATATCTATTGTGCTTTAGCTAAAAGAGTTAACATGCTTTGAGGTGAGCAAGGATGGCCATGTCCTTGGTTCTTTGAGAGCTCTTGGGGAAAATCTTTTGGCTTCCCCAAGGCCTGGGGAGGAGATCTCTGAAAAGTATGACTAAGGTATATTGAATCTGACTAAGCTCTGGAAGTGAAGAACTGTTTGTACAGTACCTTGGGAAGATCTAGGGAATGGTATTTTTAAAAATGATTTAAAAGTGTTTTGGTACCATTGCTGTAGTAGTAACTACAGCTTGTATGTTAGACAGTTTGTTTCTCAAATCTGACATTAGCAAATTAAGAGGTAATGTTGCACTGTTTCTGTCTTTGGTGAAGGTGAGGATTAGTAGCTGGGAAGGTAGTCCACTGCCTGGAAGGGTGGTGGTTGTGCCATGCAAGGTCACATGGTGGAAATCAAAGCTTTTGTCTGAAGTGGCTGAAACTGACTTAAAAGAAGTGGTACCCTTGACTTAGAAAATCAATACAGAGTGTTTATCAGTTATGAATGAGTCTGTTATGACCTACCAAAATTTGCATACCAACATTTTTGTCAAGTCCAGAGCAGCCATGGATAGTCTCACAAGTTGATACTGTAAATGTTCCATATCTAAAGTCGTCTTGGAGATTATTTTAGAGAACAGGAGGAAATTTTTGGAGTGTCTCCAAACTTACAGCTTTTGTTTTCTTCTGGTGATTTCTGAGTTGTTTATAAAATGGAGCATGGGGTTTGAAATTTGTTGTTAGCTCTTCATTCACAAAAAATTGAGGGAAACTTTTGATGAGGAAAACACAAATGTTCTTGTTGTCCAACTAAAATAGTTCAGATGTCAAGGACTTGTGTGTGGAGGAAGCACATTTTCTTTGCTTTGTAGGCATCAGCGGCCTACTCCTTGATTGTAGTGGCTTGCATCTCTGTGAGAGGAATTAAAATGCTGATGTATCGGTGTAGTCGAGGGGATGTGGAGAGAGAGGGGTCTGGGTGTGAATTTTTGCACAATTGTTTTGGCAAACATTTCCTGGTGTAAAAGGGAGGATGTTGTCACCTAGCATGCCAGTCACGTACAGTTCTGGGTACTCCCTGGCCCCAGTGCTCAGAGTGCCCTCCGGGTTGGCTGGTGAGGCTCCTGGTATCTGAGACAGAGTAGGTCACTCATTGTGCTTATTTTAGTTCTTTACTGCATCGTAAAATGTGAAGGGCATTAAATTATTTGTGTGTGTAACTTACTCCTGCCACCTTACATCTATTGAGTGCCTTAGATTTGAAGATTTCGTGTCTTAATGCAATTCAGTGAGGTCTAACACATATATGAATATGTCTCTGTGAGCATGGCTTTAGGGAGCACAAAACTCCTCATTTCTCTTCTCAGACATATCAAATTCCATATTTTAGGAAAAATGTAGTTCTGCTTCGCAGGTTATAGCATCATAAATAAGTTTGAATTTCTGTAGTCACCATGTTCAAGGCTGTTTTCTCTTTTTCAGAGGTGTCGTTAAAGTGGACATAAATCTGCAGAAGGTAGATATCGACCAGTGCTCGAGTGAGGGGTGGTTCTCGGGAACACACAGATGTCATCTCAACAACTCTGAGGTACGTTTTTAAGGAACCAAGCTAAACTTCAACAGGGAGTCTTTCCACTATGAATAACTTTCTGTAGTATAAATGCTAGCTATTTTATAGACTCTGTGGTTTATAGACTGAAAAGACCTTTCTATGCAAGGTGTTATGGTATGCATGAGTTTCAGGAATGCCCGCAGTTTAGGAATATTGGCATTAATGCAGAAGCTAACTTATGCAGAAATATAAGCTATAGGAACAAAGAATATCAGCAAAATGATTCATGAAATTCTTGTGAGTCAATCAAAACCCATTATTTTACATTCAGTGGTAAACTTTTAATGCGAGTATCGCTTTTGAGTGGACAGTCTTACAAAATGCAGTAAAAGTGGCTGAAATGCTGGTACTGTTTATTTGGAGAAGTTTGGTCTCTTGCAAGAATGATACAGAATAACAAAATTGGATGCTATAATTCTTTTTAATAGAAATGCCAACATTTTGACAGAGCTGACTAAATGTTTCTGTTCAACTCCTTCCTGCTTCCCCTTTCTTCTGAAGGCCTGTGTCTGGCTCTGTCTGTCAATGTATCAGATCATTCAGTTTGGCAAATCGTATGTACGCAATGAAACTTAAAAACAAAATATATTCAGTGATTTTTTTTTTTGATTACATATAATGTTGTTTTCAAAGGTGCGCATTTGTTATCTGTGAGACTATGCTCTTCATGTACTTTTTTACTTTCAGAAAGCACAAAGCACAGGGGAAGTTGAAAGCTGAAAGAAATTTGAAAATTGAATCAAATTAGGAGTTGTTTATCAAACTATTCATAAAATGCTGTTTTATCCAAACTTTTATCCAAACCAAATCTAAATTTAGGAAAAGAGTTTGTTTTGAAGAATTCATCAGTTAACATTTTTTGAGCAAGAAAAACTCAGAATTGTTGTAAATATCTTTTTTGGTATTTTTCACTTTATTTTTTTCTTAAAATATATACAAAATGAGAATTCAATTGTTGTTTGATAAATAACCAAATGTAAATATTTCTGCAAATGGATTTTTTTTGTCAATTAGCTTTTGACTTCTGAATTCAAGGGAACACTTTTCAATATTTCATGTTTCCTCCTACAAGAAAATACTGTTCTGAGATCTGATAAACCTTGTTTTTTTTAATATATGCTAGTTATCCTGTACACGACTATGTATTTTGACAAGTGCTCCTCCTTCGCCTAATGTCTTATGAGTAGAAATGTCAGCAGAGGGGTGGGATGGTAAGTTACATTTCTTCCTGCAGCTAAGAAAAGGGAGGGGGGGAAAAGAAATCTTATGAGAAGACCAAGAAAAACACATGTATAAGTAAAATGGAAATAATGAAGAAGGATCAATGGTGAGCCTTAATGTACCTTTGGACTGGTTCAAAGCCCGCTCTTTGCTGTAATGGGATTTTGAATCATGCTCTGTATTCATAACACTACGCAAAACATAATCTGAGTGAAACCATACTGGAGGTAATTTCAAAATTATACTTTTTTTTTCCAAATCTAAGCCCTTAACTGTGTGTCCTGGAGGGAAGAATGCAAAAAGCTACCCTCTCTTGAAATAAGGTGTATGGCATGGACTGTTGAGGCAGGGATGGTGCCTCCAGCAGCTATGAGCCAGGGCTGGGTTCTCTGCAGTTTGGGTTTTACCCTCCTCCTGAGAGCATGAAGGGTGTTTCTTACCTGCTGAGAGAGAGAATAACTTCAAAAAAATTTTTTTTTTAAATTTTACCTAAAATGTGAAATGTACATTACAGATTAGTTCTTCATGCTGGGATATTGGGCTGATGTTACAAAGGATGCTCTATTTCTCATACTGGAAAGCTGCATGGTTTTATTTTAGTAAGCTTACTGCATAAATAAAATATATGTTCTATTCTGCTTCTGCTCTACTTTTACACAAGAAAAAAATGTCCTTGGCTGCTCCCCCAGTTTTGCTGCCTAGACCTTCACGGCATATCGAAGCCATTTAGGCATCTAGTGACACCTAGATGTAGATGCTTAAATGTTGGTGTCTTAACCTCAGATTTGCATCCCTCCTGTCTCTACTAAAGCACAGATACGCAGTGTCACTCACGGGAACAGGTGTTCTTTAATGAGTGATGCTGTAATATGTGAGCTGGGCTAATGGCTAATGTTCACAGCTTATGGTGTTAATAACATGGGTGAGGAAATGAATGCCACTGCATGAACTGCTTTTCAACCTGTATGTAGAGCAGAAACCTCTTGACACTTATTAGTGTTAAATCAACAAGGGTTTAATGACTGAAAGAAGGTAATGCCAACCTCCCCCAGACCAAAATGCAGTTTGTCAGCAGGGAGTGCTTTTCCTTATTGCGTCTGAAGAGGATGAGACTCCTTGACTAATAAGTGACACTGGGGATGGGGAATTGCTAGGAATAATCTATGGAGAATCTCCTGAATCTCCTTTTCCTCTGTGGTCACTGTAGAAGGGGACTTCTTTCTGTATAAACAGAGCCCATATGCTGCTTTTCATACTTTGCTTGAATAGAATCTGCGCTGTAGAGTAAGGGTAAGTTCCATAGCTGTGCAGTAATGCTTTCCATATAGCTTGTCTTATAAATGCTACTGAAATGATGTTGCTGATCCTTTCTTTCACCATCTTAGATGAAGATGCAGAAATACCTGCTGATGCTGGAATGCTTTGTCCCAAATTACAAAGCCAGTCTCAAGCAGAGTAAAAAAAGAGAGAACAGATTTAAGTTTGTTAGACCCTGCTTTGTCTTTTTAATTTTGTTGAATGACTTGAGCATTCAGAGATGCATGGTTTTTCCACAGACCCTTTGATAAGCCTTTGGCTCAGTGAAGTTCTCAGTTGTCCCCAGAAGTCTGGTTGCTGCACTGCCCTTACTGCTAGGCCAGGTACCTGTGCCATTAACTCTAAAGCATAAAGCTCAATATTTGAGAGAGAGAAATCTGTTCTTCCTTGTCTAACAGCACAAAAACATAGCAAGTGACAGAGAAGGGAAAGGGGGTGACTGAGGGAATGGAGAAAACAGCTTTCCAGTTACTAAGAGGCTTCTTTATTTTCTTATTTCTGTTTTGTAATGGCTAATATTTCCTAGATGCTTCAGGTAAATTTTCCTACTTTCTCTGCTGTCCTAAAGTGTTTTTCTTCCAAACAAAAATGAGTTTAGAGAGGAGGAGGTGCATTATGGCAAATGTAAACACACTGGAAGCTGAATAAACCAGAGGTCTTTATGTGCTAAAGCTAAAACAAGAACAACAACAACAACAAAAATATGGTTCCTAAAATCTAAGAGAAAAAGATATTTCTGCTCAGAATACTGTATTGCCTTTATGCGCTCTGGCACAGAATCATTAGAAAATGATCCTAATTTGTGACACTGTGATTTAGCTTTGGGAGGTCTCAAATCTAACCTGATTGTGTGATGGAATAATTGTAGTGCTCTTCCTTGCTTGAAAGAAAAACAGTGTGTGGTTGGGGAATTGAAGATTATTACTACTCAAATAGAGAAAATGCCTAGACATCCTATTTCTCCTTTAACCACTATCTGTCCTAGGTGTTCCTTAGGGCATGGAAAGTTGACTCTTAAATACCTTGCTTTATCTATGGTGCACTCAAATTGAATTCTAAAAGCAAACCCTGGGAACAGGGACTGAAAGCTTAGATTCCACCACTTCTAAATTGGCTACCAAGGTCCCTAGTACACAGTCATTTTTTTTTTTTTCATGACTCGCTCTTTTTTGTGCCCATCCCTGATTTCATAGCAGCCTAGATGAACTGGGAGAACAGTCATTGCCTCCTTCAACCTTCACAACCTTCAGATGATTAGGCAGGCAGTTAGGTGAGGCTTTGCATGGTGAAGCCAAGCTGTAAAAGTGATAAGTCCGCTTCAGTTGCTTTTAAACCATATCAGCCAGAAAGGAAGGGGGCTGTGGCCAGGTGCTTTGTACTTGGCCTGGGGTAAGAAAGGACAACCTGTGGTGAAGCACAGAGCTGCCTTCTCCTTTCTGCCTTCCTCCCTGAAAAAATACACAGGTAATTTTGAATTCTGTGGGGCTGCAGTGGGTGAGGTGAGTAATATATGCAGGGCTAGAAATAACCAAATGAGTTGAGTGGGGAAGAAAATGTTAAAGATAATTCTGAAATTAACAGGAAAAAAAATCCTAATAACAAATATGCTTTCATTGTACAGACAAGGCTGGATATGAGAGTAAGAAAGCATGCATTTTTAGTGTTTGAAAGATTTAAATATTTTTCTCTTAATATACAAGGTTATCTCCCCATACGTTCTGTCAGCAACTGCTTCCACTTTTAGTAATGACTTTAGAGTCCTTGTTGAGACACTGACAAAATCAAGGCAGAGGAGTGTCTGAAGAAATTAGCTGGCATAGCACGTTGAGCTTGGCCGAACACTTGCAGCCAGCAGCATCAGCCTGTGAAAACCGCAGTGGCTTCCACGCCGTTCCTCCAGCCTTAATGAGACTGCCAACAGCTTGCACTGTGAGGCAGGCTCAGCTGACATCTCTCTGGGTTTCAACAGTATTCCACAAATGACAGCGTGCAAAAATATCTAGAGGGAACGAGAGAGGCAGAGTAAACAAAAAAGCTTCACTGCTGTCTCTATATAGCGTGTGTATATTTGTGTTTGTAGGAAGATGCATAGGCCTACTGCGTGTGTATTTATTCTGCACAAACACAACCAATGGAGGAAGGAAACAGGAATGCAATACAGTCAATTTTTTCCTGTTTAGCAGGCAAAAATAGTGGTGACCATTGCATTTTATTACAATGTACGGTGTTACAGGCAACCAACAAAAAGGGTGGGGAAGGTTGAGGAGGGGTGTGTGAGGTTAAAAATACAAGTGTAATGGGGATTGTTCTCCATGGTGAAGTGGGAAAAAGGAAAAACAGTGCTTTCCGGGTCTTTCCGGGTTTTCCAAACAGATGCCCTTGTCAACCTAGGAAAAGGCCACTTAATGCACATACTCCATGGAAGGGGAAGCCTGACAAGAGCTTAAAAGTCATAACCCAGTGGGTCATATCCAGTGACATTCATTTTGCTTACTACTTGCATGAATTTTCTATCCATTAGGAAAAAAAAGACAGGATGAGAAGAATTTTAAAAAACAAGCTGTGTGTTGGTGATACAATCCAACAGTGAGCAGGGTTTACAGGATATAGTTAACTTTTAATTTGGAAGCAATCATCATCCCTGGAGTTACAGATTGCATTCAAGATGCAGCAGGAGAAATACCAAGGTAGAGAGCATATGTAAGGTGATATTTCCCTTAGAAGAAAACAAGATCTTAAGTGGTAGAATATAGTCACTAAATACTGCATCAAATCCTGGGCCAAAGGGGTAGGAAGGGAGCAGCTCAGTTTAGTACACAGGTAACACAGATAAAGAAAAAATAGCGAGCACGTTTTGCTTTCAGAAGCAGAAAGGAGTGTCTGTTCTGTCAGACCGATGGCTGCTCTTGCCACTCAGTATATCTGAAGAGCATGCAGTAGACACAAGGAGCATTTAGGATGCTGTTTTAAAAATAACTTTGCATCGTGTGCATTCATGGAAAAGTCCCTTCACGACAGTGTACCACATCTAATCTGGTACTCCTCCAGCCACCATTACATTAAATAAGGTAAAGGTTTGTCAGAGCTTTCAATGATAAACAAGGTGCTATGAAAACCAACTTTCAGTAAAGAGAGCAGCCAGGTTGCTTAGCTACAGCTATCTTTGCCTTTTCAGAAAAAAAAAATTTCAAATGACTCTGTTTTGAAGAGTTACTCTTGGTTTTCTGTGTATTCTTCTAAAGAAGAAAACCTTTGTAATGTTTCCTTTCATCTTAGCAGTATTAACGAGCATCTAAATTTGTCCAAGTCAGTTCTCTTTGCAGTGTTTTTCCTTTCCCCAGACTAAAAAGTGAAAAGCTGTAGATGACTGAGTACTGTCTGACAAAAATTAAAATAGTATAGATTTTTTTTTTTTTTTTTAGTTGATAGGCAATCATTGCATGGCATCGGTTACTGGTAGTTCTTTCACATCTATTGGTACAGCTTTCAGATCTTTCTCTGCTGGACATGTCGTCATAACATTGGGCAACAGTGATTAGCTGAACTGGTGAGCCAGTCCTTGCAGGATAAGGTGAGCTGTTTTAAAAAGTAAAGTAAAAAGAAGTTGGCCTTGCTGGATTTGCAGAACACTGACATGCCCTCAGAGGTCTAGGCCCTGTATACTTATTTCATTTCATGTGGATATGGGAATCAAGTTATCCTTACACCTTCATTCTGAGGAAGGTGCAGTAGCTAGCACTTAGGGTCCCTTAGTCTTTGTCTTCAGATTCATGTTTTCTTACTACTGTGTTGTTTTGTTTTTTTTTCCTTAAAGTGAAATGATTAAACTTTGTCAGGAGAAAAAAAAAGGCAAACAAAAACTCTATAGGAAGGGGCGCTTGTATGAAGTTACGTGGCTCAAGGGATTGGGGATAGGAGTGTTTCCCACCCCCCTTCCAAATTACAGGTTTTAGATCTGTTTTTACAGATGTGCATTGAAGAGAATCCGAGAGAGTATGAAAAACCCTGTGTAACAGCAGTAGATGGGGGAGGAATAAGTTTTCCCCTTGTGTTTGGGAAGGAAAGAGGTGATGGCCCAGATGTCTAGTTAGCTGGTGGGACATGGACAAAATGCACCTGGTAGGAGCAAAGGAGAAGTCACAGAGGGAGAACAGGCACAGGAAATAGCTCTTCCTTGGAGAGAGACTGACAAACTAACTTTCTGTGGCTGGGACGTGAAACTGCAGGTCTATCGTAGGCCACAGAAAACTTTAGGAGCCTGGGGACTGTAGCCAGGCTGGACTATTCTCCTTGGGGAAGCTGTCTGAGTTACCTTTCCCACACATGAAGTGATGGTAGCTTTGTCAAATCTAGTATAAATGGAGCAGAATTTCATTCATCCAGGAGTTTCATTTCTTACCAGCACATTCAGAGGTCTGTACAATATCTGAAAAATCACAATCAAAGAATGGCTGAGGTTGGAAGGAACTTCTGAAGATCATCTAGTTCAACCCCCCCTTGCTGAGCAGGATCCCCTAAGGCACACTGCACAGGATGACATCCAGGTTGTTTTGGGTATCTGCAGAGAAGGAGACTCCACAACCTCTCTGGGCAACCTATGCCAGTGCTCCGTCACCCTCACAGTAAAGAAGTGCCTGTCCCTAAGTAATAAGCATGATTAGATAAATGAATGCTAATTTGGTACCAAAGTGTTTGGTCCCTCCTACGTGAGATTGGATATGTGTATCTTTGAAGATGTGCAAGTACTCCTGTATCTTGTGAGATAATGTAAAGACTGTTACCCCCATCTTATAGCTGGGACATGGTCAAAATATTCTCTCAACTGATAGACATCCTGCTGACTCAAACTGACGTGTGACTTACAGGTTTGCAAATTACTCTCTTTTTGGTTTCTGCACAGGGGTATGTAGAGTGTGTGAGCTGAAAGGGAGTCATGATGTTCTCTAGCCAAGGCCCATTCCGGGTCCCCTTTGGAGAGGGGTTTTGGGGTGTGGACAGCATGCATCCACCCCACACTCTAGATGCCTACAGGATGAATTAACATCCTGAGGTATTTTTGTGAATCTGCATCTGAACCGATTTTCTTACTGATCTTCAATTCTGACAGAATGGTCAAAAATGAATAAGCCACCCAAACGCCTCTTAGCTAAACACAGAACTGCAGCACTTCTTGTCATAGCAGAGTGTGCCTACTTCATGTGAACCATGCACACGGTTCCTGAATTGGATACTGAGCTATTTGTGTACTCAGGCCGTATAATGCAGAAGGCTTTCTTTTTGTGAAAATACAAAATTCTGCTTGAGCAAGTATTCTACAGCAAATTATTTTTATTGAAAAAACATGGGCTTGAGAGAGTAGATAATGCTCTGACTAAACCAATGGAAAAAGATCGTCTCCCTTATCATACCATTTTTATTAAATGTAGCAACTGCTTCTCCTGCTTTTTTTTTTATACTTCATGATACCTGCACAAGAGACAAGTTTAATTTAGCCTTAAGGAGAAAGTTCATTCCTTTTTTTCTGTAACTATTCCACTTTTTCTATAAAATTAGATTGAATACATATTAAAGATCCCAAGATGAAAAAGAAAGTACCTGCTGAATTTTCATATTCAAAGCCATAGCAATAGCTTTAACGGAAACTCATATAGTTTTATTTTTTTGAGCGCCCTTTTATAGCAGTGGATATTAAAATATCATCACTTTTGTTGGTGACTTCTGGTAGAAGGTGAATGGTTTCTTTTCTCAGTGTCTTTTTGCAAATGCAGAAGTGCCTTTTTGTTTGTCTTTGCTTTTGTTTAGCTAACAGTAATTCATATCATTTGTTCTTGTTTGCATTTTCCAGTACCACAAACTGATGACTATCAGGTCATTCATTTGCTGAGCAGGGGCTAATCTCCTAGAAATTTGGCACTGTATTTGTTAAACTACTTTTTTTGGTGCCTCTCTGTTGCTTTGTCACCTTATCTTTTTTCAGATCATGAATACTAAACACCATCCCTAATATTGGAATGCAGAGTGTTTGATTTTTACTCTTTATCTTTTTGAATATTTGTTTTCTTTTTTGTTCTGGCTAGTTTATAATCTCTTACTGAGCTTCACCTTATTAATGCCTTTCTTTTTCATTCATCTAATGCAAGGGTTTTACTCTTATTTCTTCAGTGAATAAGTGGAAAAAGAAAAAAAAAATACTTCTCAACATCTTATGTGTATAAACTATTGAAGATATTTACAGTCTTGGATTCTTCCTTTACACGGAAGAGATGGTGAGGAAAAGTAGATTTTATTGTAGAAACAGATGAGACAATCTTCTATTTGTAATATTGCATTGTTTTCTGTTCATAGAAAGATTAGAATTCCTCTGTGGCTAAACTCAGGCCCTAGATTTGCCACAACTGTTGTTCACAGGGAAATCAATTTCTATTTGCTTGCATAAAATAGATACTAGGCTTTGCTTATGGAGTTCCACTCTGCCAGAGTATAGTAGTTGCTTTCCACCCCCGGTCCCCCCCCCCCCCTTCCATCTAATCATTGTTTATTTTTTCATCTTTCAAATATAGTTATCTGGGAAAAAAGTAATATTCATGGACTGGGGTAACTCTGTATTCTGATTTGGGTGAAGTGAGTCTTGTAACCTTCATCCAAAACAGTTATGGTCCAATTGAAAATAAAGCTAACACAGTAAGCCTGACCTAAGAAGCAAACAGCTTTCACTAGAGCTGAGAAATTGAATTAGTGGCAACTTATTCAAATACTTTTTGTGTATGTATATTCATTTACATTTGTGTGTGCATATGTACGTACAACATATTATGGGCATGCATGCCTACGTGTGCAGACGTACACGGAATGTGAACAATTGTTGTTTGCACTAGATGGTGACTGCTCTGTGATGAGATGTTACAGAGGCTTGGGAGATGCTGCTCCTTGTCTAGCACATGGCCCCATGCTCCAGTACAGGCTATGGGGACCAAACAGCTGCTATTTTAGCATACATCTTTCTTCCAGGAAAGGAAGTCGGAGGCACTCCAGAACTTGTAAAGTTTTACAAGGCATGATAAAACATACTTATATTTCTAAATGTCCAAGACATAGCACAAACTGGTTTTAAATGTCATGAATTGTTACCCTGATGTTAATCAATTTCCCTCCAAATTGGAATTGTATATATCACATAAAATATAGAAAAATAGGTTTCCAACAGAGCTTGATTGGTGAAGTCTGTGTTTTGAGAAATCATATTTGTTTCTAGCTGAAATAAAATCTAGTGACTAGATTTTTAGATCTAGTGGCATGTAAGTTGGTGTTCCGGTACTGGCTAAGAGTGTCAGATGTTGGTTGGGACCCCTGTTATATGTGACATTGCACAAACAGAGCAAATATTTGCCCTGTAGAGCTTAAACTCCTGATTTCATATTGTTCTAGAGCTCTGCAGTGTGAATATTGCGTTATGTTACCTGAAGGAGGCATGTCTTGGTGGCTTACTTATACTGACTTGTGTGGATAGCTAGGAGGACGCTTGTTTGAAATGTCTAAGTAAAATGCTTCAGCCACCTCAGTATGAATATTTTGGAAGATCTTTTAAACAAAAAATTTAAGACTTTTTTTTTTTTTTCCTGGTAGTGAGCTTTAATTCTGAAGTTTGCATTTTCTTGCAGGATAAGGCTGCATAATGATGACTGCTTTCTAAGGGACCACTTTATTGCTACAGTCTATGTAATTATGAAAAGCGATTTTTATGAAACATTACTTAGCCACTTAAAGAAGAATTATTTTTAGAGGCTTAATGCATTTTTCAGTTATGTTTCTTTTCCACAGGTGATTGAGTTGCCTGTAATTATATATCAGTAGATTATTTTAGCTACTTTCTAACATTATTCAACAGAGATGATGCATTATGTCATTTTTGTTACAAGTGTAACCTAAAAATACTTCCTTCATTGAGTGCACGATTATAAGCAGTCCCATTTTGTATCTTTGTCATGCTATTGTACTGCATCAAATTTTAGAGTATTTTCCCTATTTTTGTATATCTTGATTATCACAGTGCTAGATGACGAAAATGTTGGAGTACCTGGAATAGATGATGCACTGACTTTGAAATCAACATCTCACTAATTTTTCCCCAGCTGTTGTCTTAATTTTGTTTGTGTGTGTATATATGTGTATTTCAATATAAAATTTTAAAAGAAGAAATGTTTTCTTCTTTTCAATTGCTGCATTCTTCTCTAGATTGACTAACTAGTAAAATACTTCGGAGTTTCTCTCAGCTTTTCCTTTTAGTTATGCTTCTGATCTCTTCTATGGTCTTTTCTATTAATTCTGTTTTCTTGCTGCCTTTTTAGCGCCTCTAGTAAATATGCTGGAATAGAGGTGTGTGAGTGCTTTAGCCTGGAAGAGCAAAGGCCATGAGCCTTCCCCATCTCTGACCCACAGGCACAGAGGAGGGTGGAGGTGTGAACCTGTAAGCATTTCTTTGTGTTGTTTCTTTAGCCATTACATCCATAACAGCAAATGCATCGTAGCCTGCTGATATTCACGCTGCTAACCATGAAAACCAAATCCAAACGTAGTCCAGTCTGCACTCTCTGGCTTACAGCTGCAGACCAGGAACCTTTCTGGAAGATGTGTGTTAGTCATTCCCATGCTCCTGCGCTCAGGGCAGAGGTGTTTCGTTTGAAGCAGTGTGGTCTGTGCTATAGAGCTGATCAGATTATATTATCTAGTACTCCCCGTTGGCTTGAAATATATTCTATAAAGTCACAGAAGTGCTGAATCATTTCATCGTGTGTACCTTTGATCTTGTTACTATTTCAATTGCTGCGGGTTTTTGAAGTATAGTAAATTGTCTCCTCCTCTTTGATGTCTCTTGTAAACTAAATTGGCCGAGAGTCTTCCAAACCCAGACAATTATACAACAGTGCAGTGTGATTTTATTTAGTCTAACCCCGTTAGTGAGCTTTGTGCTTCAGAGCTGCTTTCTCTTCTGCTACAGCCACTCATATTTGCAAAGTTTTTACCAATAACAACTTGACTAATGCACATGGGGGGGAAACAAAAACCTTACAACTTTTTACTATTACCATCTCCTAGAAATTCATTACAGAGTAAAGGTAATTGCTTTGAAACTGCTCATGGCTTGACTCTACAGCAGAGCTGTGAGCAGTCCAGGGGCTGTGCAGGAATGAGGGGTTGTGCAGGAATGAGTGATGTGAGCTCTCCTTCTCTGCTGCGAGAGGTAGCAGCATTTGGCATCAGCAGCTTGTATCTATTTTTGAACCAGTTCTGCTCACACACACGAAAACTATTCTTAACCTATCAGAACAAAAATAGAGGTGTAGTAGAAGATGCTTAGTTTTCCCTTCATGCATCTTTATCAGATTTGTTAACTCAGTGGACAGTTAACAGCCTAATTCTTGTTAAGCTTGACTTCGTAGTGAAAGTCCTTGAAGGATGTCCAATGCGTCTCTTGACAATTTTCCTTGTGCCTTCTTAAGCTTCCCTGCTACATGTTGATTACAGAATCAATCTTGTGTATATTTGCTACATCACATCTTGTGGAGAGAGACTAACCAACGCTTTGCAGCCTGCGGAAGTCTGCAAGCCTGGTGGGGAGAAGCGCTGGATGGGTCACATTTCTCTCTTCCCCGAAAACAGCCTGTACGAAGGAAAACAACAAAGAGAGTTTGGATGCTTGCCTGAGACTGCCCGCTTGGCATTTGGAGAGGAAAAGCTACAGACATGAACTGAGTGAACCTTTTTTTAGAATAGATGTAAGAATTGTGGAGCCTTATAATAAGAGCCTTAAGCAGTCTTTATCCAAAAGACACCAGGTTTTTAGAGAAATAGGCTGAAACAAGCAATTTACAGTTTGCAAATTCACCCCAAAATGTGGTAGCTGGAAAGAAGGTAGAAGAAAAAGTCTAATGATATCTGATATTAACCTGAACTTTAACTTTGTACAGGTAGGGTGCAAAGGAGAAAAAGTAGATTCTCCCTTAGACCACTGCTGACACTGATCTCATGAGATTGAACTCAAGAGGCTGTGCTTTGAGTGAAAGATTGCATGCTGGAGGGATGGTGAGTTCTCAAAACACCTGGAGGTATTTCCAATGTAGATTCCAAAATGAATATTTTTCGACACTTCTTCAAAATTGGATTGTTTTTATCTGCCTTTTCTCACAGAGAATTATAGTGCTTTTTCTTGTCTCTGTCAAAACACCGTTAACTGCTATTTCCGATCTCATAGTCCAGAATTTTGAGGCAGACCATAATCTGATCTTCATGGTAAGGGCCTCTGGAGTAGCTTCTTCAGGAGAGATGGCAACATTGGGTAGGTTCTGCAATTTGATAATGAGTACCAGAGTTGCTCTAGTTCTTCTGAGGATGAGTATTAAGAATTTTTCAAAAGAAAAAAGCACTTATAAAGGGAAGAATGTGTAATGGGTAATAGCAGATATCAAGACTAATATTGATTTTGCAAAAAGTATTGACTTTGCAATCAAGTAGACTATATTCAAGTCACGGAGAAGGGCTGGGACGATAGCGAAAACATGGCACTTACTAGGAAAAGCACTTGGTTTTCCAGTAATTTTTTTAACATTTTGTAATAAATCAGATTATCAATAGCAAAGCAAGTTTTTAGGGCAGTAATTAATGATGGGATGGATTTAGACCTGTCTGGGCAATCTTGAATGATCAATTTCCTCTTGTTGTTTTGTAGTTAGTTTTGTAGTTAGGGGTGCTGGATAGGAAGCTTGGAAATTAAGTGCTCCTTATGGCTTGTAAGGAAAACAGTTACAATGATTAAAGCTAACAGTTGTTGAACTACTTTGTCAATTTCTGCCCATGAAAGTCATGCTGTTAAGTTAGCTGTGTAAGGACAGTAATTTTAAAACTGGGTTGTATTTGTCTCTATACAGTCATGTTTGAAGTGATTAAAGTATTTATGCCCTACTTGTCAGTACACAAGTGAATTCTGACAGAGGAGCCATGAGCTATTGCCATATTGCCAGTACACCTTGCCGAATGCTGTTGCTTTGTAAAGCACAGCTCAATGTCTTTTATGTCATAAGATCCTTTCTTATTTTTATTTTTTTTTTTCTCCTAGAACTTGAAGATTACAACAGTGTTCAATTGATTAAAAAAAATGATTTCAGGCATAAGAAGCAATGAAGAAAAGAGATCAGCAGGACTCTTAGCTTTAAAAAACAAGTGTAATGAAAGATAAATAAGAGGATCTTATTACTTGAGGTTGTAATTATTTGAGAGAGCATGGTGAAGATATTGACTAAACAAATCAGATGGTGGAAAAAAGACTTCTTATTTAAAAACATAGGTAAACACATAAAAATGGAGGCCTGATAAATTAATTGATTTTATTCATGGTAAGTGAACCATTTAAAAATGGTTCGGTGGAGTGCTATGTAGGAAGCAGTTGTAATGTAAGTTATAACTAACTTATATTTTAGGCTCTAAATTTAGACTGCTCTTGTATATAAATTTATACCAGGCAGTTCGTTGTTTAGAAAAATCCCTGTTTTTAATGTTAGTTTTAGATTATTCAGAAAGAAAGTAATGGCAAAGCTATTCTGAGACATTTTTTTTTTTTTTTTACCTAGTAAGAGAGAGTGTAATTCAACTGTTAAAGGAGACAAAGAAAAGAAAATGAAATCTTGAGAAAACTCAGAGCAAGAAGCTGTTCCCATAAAGATGATAATGAGTCCTAGTGAGTGCTCTTATAGAGTTGCTTGGTCCACAGCTGATCTAAGGGTTTTTGAATACACTGGGGCTGCCTGCACCTTAAATTCCTACAGGAACCATGGTAACAGTTTTGGGATGCCAGCCTCTTCATCTGCAGGACCAAACCTTCTGCAGGATCTGGTACTGACTTTAGGCACGATTTGAAGGACTGCAGAAATTCGGCAGCTGTTAATGTTGATACGTTTTTGGATGAAATAAGGACAAAAAAACCTGACATGGTTGAAGGGTTGTCTTGTTTTACTATTTTCTCATTGATGCTTGGCTGTAAAATTCATACTAATACATACATCATTTATGACTCTCAGGGTTTGTGGTTGAAGATGTTAGGAGCAAGTAATCACTGTGTAAGTCTAAAAGAATGCAAAGAACTATTTGTAGTGCAGAAACTTGACATTATTTCTCAGTATAAGATATTTTGTCATGAGGCACTTTGAAATTAGAAACTTTTTTTTTTTTTTACTGTCAAAATCCTTGACAGAAATAATTTTAAAAGTCCCCACAAGAAGTGAAGTGCAGGGAGTTCAGGAAGAAAATATCGAACTGCATGCAGATGGGAGAAAAACCAGTTGCAATTTCAGGGGAAATTCCTCTTACCAAAAAGGGTCTTTCTGTAGCAGAAATGCCTTTGTATTCCTGACAGATTTCTGCATAAATATTATGTTAGTTTATGTGAAAGTGGAGTAACTTTAGTTGAGAAGCTAATCCCTTCTCCTCTGCAGGAATGTCCTAGGAGAATACTCCTACAGAATAGCCACAGAGGAAAAGTCTTTTGGTTTTGAGGTCAATGTCAACCTTTCAAGAGTAGCTTAAAAGATTGGGGGGAAAAAAAAAAAAAAAAAAAAAGTAATCTGTTCCTTGTTATGTGGTGTTTTCTTTGACCTTTTTTTGGTGTATTAAAAAAAAATAACAGATTTTATTTATCTTGGGATGGTGGTGGAAAGTTGGGATGCTTTGTTTCAGCAAGAAAAGCAGTGTCCCCCATCCTCCTTAAGCCCTCTACTGCCCAAAAAAGATTTCAAGTCAATCCAAACAAAACAGGTTCAGACACCGAAGTGAAAAAGCATCTTCAGACATCTAATTTCAGCTTCTCCAAGTCCCATAGCTCTGAAATCTTTGAACACTGGTGTAAATTTGCACCAGAACCATATGAGTCAGCAGTGCTGTGTGTACACGCACAGGTTTGGCTACCACATACCAAGTCAAGAGCAGCTGGTCCCGTGTAGCCTTTGGAGGTGTGCAGCTCTGCTCCTCGCTGGGCAGTGCTGCCATGGCTTTGGTGTAGGACAGAGCTCCTCACTTCACAGCTCTGCCCTGTGGGTGCTGAGAAGAAGTTAGACTATCAGGGAGTCAAAGTATCATACACGTTATTATATCTCAGGGCTGTACAAAGGTTGCTAAAGAAATTTGTTGTGGTTATTGCTTCTCTTTTTCCAGGAAGAGAAAACTTTGGCGTTTTCTAGTTACACAGATACAGTCTTAAAGGCACAACTCAGCCTTTGGTTTCAGGCAGTAATGACTAAGGCTTTGAAAGTATTTAGAAGCTCCCAGAGCTTTCTGAAATGCTAATTTGGGGAGAAACTACCTTATTAAAAGTTGAATAAGGTGATTTATAGGTAAAAGGACCCTAAATCTGTTAAAGTAAACCTGTCTGAAATACCTTTGTTCTTCACTCTGCCATGCAGCCTTGCCATCAGAGCAGAAATGGATATTTGTCTGCCACCTTCTGCCTGCATCCTTGAGCTTCTCCTGTAGCTTCCCTGTGCAACTGGCAAAGTCTGCAATGCTCTCCCAAAGGTGTCCCCCTGTTAGCTGCAAGTTGGTTAGTTTTCTTGAGAATATGCTGGCCTTCAGTAGGATGTGAGTTGGTGAGGACTTTCTGGAAGAAGGTGGGGAAACCATTGCTTTTTACTTTTGCTCTGCCTGAGAAGTCAAAATAGATCTAACTCCATTATGCAAACAAGTGAGGGATACATTATTCATCTTTGTCGCTTCCAGCTCATGCATTTTGTATATAATATATTTCCTTCCATTTAATGAAGGAAAAAACCACAATGCAAACCAAAAAAAACCCAAACCCCAAACTTGAAAAACTCGATCCTATATCCTCAGATAGTAGCTTTTTAAATATTATTATTATTATTATTATTATTATTATTATGAAAATGTTCCTGTCAGTGCTGCCAGTCCAGTTTACCCAAAATGAAACGGCTGGATCTAATTTTAAAACTGGAAACTCTAGAAGAGTACATACTTTTTGATAATTATTTTACTGTTATAGTTGATGATTTTGTTTTTATGCAGTTGTCTGCCTGGCGGGGAAGACAAATATTCTTATTTGAGATCTAGGTATTTTAAGAAAGAGTCCAACTGAAATATGTGCAGAAGGGAGTATATCTTGCAGCTTGTTTCATGTCTTAATCTTAACCTGGTAGGGGGAAATGTAACATTTGAAGCTTATTAAATGTTAATTGGCAGGCTAATATAGGGTTACTTTTGGTTGCTTGCTTGCACTGTTTTTTGTCTGTATTGCATAGAGTCGAAGGAACTCTTTCTGACTGTCAAATCAGCGAGCCTTGTATTTTTGAGCAATTTTGACCCAAGGCATTACTCTAGTAACTGTCACACGTGAGGCATTTAGGTCCTCCCAAAGTCCCAAAACATGACTCAGATTTTTGTTTGTTTTTATCATCCCTTCCCTTTGCTGTTTTATATTTGCAGCTACTACCCAATTTCTGTATTCATGATTTTTAACAGATGTTTTCACTTTAACATCCACCCATACAAACTCAACCTGAGATCTCAATATTAATATGGGCTCTTGCTTCTTTTTAGGAGACAAAATCAGGTTAATGTTTGAGTGAATTAAGCCTGACCATATTTGTGTATCGTATACGTAGATAAAAATGGCTGAATTCAGAAATAAGAATGGAACTTACTGATCCAGTTGAAACTAAGTTACTTGGTCTTTAAGGCATTGGACAGGCACCTTTTGTGTGTTAAAGTTTCAGATTTAAATGTTATTTTTACCTAGTCCCAGGTATTTTTATGCACTGTGTCTGCAACATTTGTCATTTAATTGGTAGGTAACAATGTCAATAATGAAAGGTAAGCAACCTAGTATGAACACATAGAGTCTGTGAAAAGTCTTCCAGGACTTACCCTGCGTTGTTCACTGTACTAAGATGGTATTTTTATTTATGACACATTACTATAAATAAATGCTGATTATTTTTTTTTTAGGTTGTTTACTCCAACTGGAAAAGAAGAAAAGCAGGTCAGAAAGCATGAATGTAAATACACAAGTGGTTTTTGGAAGTAGGGCTCAGCCCTTAGAGACTGAAAGCTCAATTCTCTTGTGACTGATAGGTGCTGAGTATGCCAAAGGTTCTTTTCCTAAGAATATAGTGAAGAAAGCTTTGATAATCTGATTGAAATAGTCAAATACTGAAACAAATTTCTGACTGAAATTTTGAGATTAAATTGAGGAATTGCAAATTCTCAGGGAACTTAATGACAATACCTGTGTCGTCTTCAGTGGCTGTAGGGTAACTAGACCTTAATGGCCTTACTTTAAAAATTATAATAATAATAAAACAAACCAAACCAAAACAAAACGTTAAGGAGAAAGGTTTGAGAACCTTGTTTATGTATATCACTGCAAACAATGAGAGAAATACATTGAGAGTCTAAAGTCAAAACATTTTTTCCCTCAAATTGAAGGCTCTAATTTTAAAACTGTTCTAGAACCTTGAACCAATATGAGAACAGGAAAGCAGCAGGAAGAAGACAGAAGGACTTAAACCTCACTGGTACTGAAGTGCTGCGTAATTTTCAGCACAGGCTTAAGTCCATTCCTGATTTGAAGCCTGGCTTGGCAGTGACTGGTGAAATTAGGTCAGTACCTTGTTAAAGTGGCCTTTAATCAGAGTAGGATACAGAACTATTCTCTTTCCATGTTTGGGTTACCCTTCTTTGTAGTGAATTTTTTTGCATACCTCTGGAGGAGACTTGTGATGCCAAACGGGATTGTTTGATAGGGCCATCTTGTGCCACTCTTTTCAGTCCAAGGTATTTCCACATTTAAATAAGAATAAAAGTGACAGAATTTGATCAATAAGACAACTTTCAACTGCCTAGCCTGAATAGCAGCAGTAGTGAAGACAAATAATATAGAGTTTGGGACAGATTACTCCAACCTACACTTGTGTGAGGATAAGTGGTCTGACTATGAAAGACAGATGTAAAGGAGGCATTCAGAATCTCAGCCTTTTCCTTATCCTCAATAGTCTTGTTCCCCACTGCATCCAGTAAAGGCTGGAGATTATCCTTGGCCCTCCTCTTCCTGTTAATATATTTGTAAAAACTTTTTTGTTGTCTTTTACCACAGTGGCCAGGTTGAGCTCATGCAGGGGTGATACCACAAAGGGTGTTGCCTGGGGTGATCAAAATGGTATATTGGCATTTGTCTAGGTAAATGAACCCTAGAAGACTCTGGTCTGATAAAGAAGGCTGTTTAGTTTTTCTGAAGACTGATAAAGGCATACAAATAATACTAATAATGCTCATATTACCTAGCAAGGCTGGTAAAAGTCCCTAGGTGTGTATATGGGGTTCATTTCATGGTGTGGAGGGATAAGAAATGAGGTTTGGGGAAATGAAACAGGTAGGTTGAGCCCTGTGGATCTTATTTGTTACTACTGAGAATCTCTTCATTCTCTGTTCTGTTGCAAAAATGATGATTTCCCTACTGAGTAAAAATCACATTTTTAACTTGACAGTTTTGCAACAGCAGTAGAACTGATTATTAGTTTTAATAGACCAGACAGATACTGGAATTTTCTTGATGTGGATCATTGCATAGGTCCCTATGAGTGCTAAGGAGAAATAGGGAAATCTTTTTTTTCTGCATGTATTATATGTCAGTAGAAGGAGGAAATGATGTGCAAATTTTATTTTAACTCTATTGTTAGAGGCATGATGAATGTAAGATTAATGAAATACAGGACCATTGCATTCTCTGAGAAAGATGATTATTACCCTACTCCTGTTACACCTCAATTCACTGGATATAGCAAGGTATTAGGGGAAAAAAGTGCTGTTTAATGCAAGAGCCATACAATCTAGGAATCATTGTTTCTTTGTCACCTACTCTAAGCATATTCTTAAACATTTTTATTCAGTGAAAAATTATTAAAAGCTATTTTCAAGCATTTTTTCTTTTGTCCTTCCATCTTTAATCTTCATCTCAGCAGTCTGCCAAGAATGTAAATATTTCAAGGTGAAGCAAACAAAAATTAAAGACACCAGCTGCATTACCAACTGACAGAATTAAAAATAATGTAGCAGTAGCAGGCATATGGACTGAACAAGAGTCCTTCCGATGTTATATTATTACTCAAAGAGATAACCACATAATTTGTTTGTTACATCTTTTGAGAAGCAATTCTGTGCAATAATTTCCTAAGCAAAGAAACCAAAAGACCAAGACATTGTACAGCGCGGGTTATAGAGTTACCCATGAATTCTTGCACTGAAATTGGTAGACTACAATACCATGACTTGGAGAGATTCCTTCTTGGTTTTGAATTTCAAATGGTAAATAATCTGTTTGGCCCCATGATAGGTTTTTCTAGTGAAAATGTCTCTTTCTCCATATTTGCATTTCTCTAGCTTCAGATCATTTTTGTCATCATAAATATTATACACCAATTCATAGATACCATGTAAGCATCATCCTCATCTAATGATTTGCTTTACTATTGATTAACTTCTTCCACTGTAGGTATTTGGATGGTAATCAAATCAGATTTGCCTTCTTTGTGTAACTGTGTTTCAATCTGAACAACTCAATCCCCTCATTTGTCATGAAGAAGCCTTGCTGTAAAGCACGTTTTCTGGAATTCAACTCATCTTAATGGATTTTTTCCTGAATTTACTCCAGGGTACCAATCTTCCTTCACAAACTCTATACACCAAGAATTGGCAGACATCCCAGATTGTGTTTTGCCATTGCTGAATTCAAAGGTGATATAATCTCCCTACCTCACTATTTGCTATTTTGCCTGGTCTTGTATTCAAAGATTATAATTTCTTTAGTCTTTCAGGCAAACAGAATCTTTACCTTTATTCTTTCTGAATGTTTATACTTCTGAGTATATCAGATCTTTTGGAAAAAAAAAAAAAAAGGGTTGGTATCTTTACCCAAAATGTAGCCTGTCATGAAATAGAAGATAATTTCAGTAAATCTTGTATGCGTTGATATTTTAGCTTAGCTTTTTTGTTGCCATTGAGAATTTGAAATGTGAAACATGTGCAAGTATTATATTTCTATATGTGTAAATGATATGAAAAAAAAATTAAATATGTCCTGCACTATGGTTGCAGATCTCTGATGCTTCTGTATTTACATAGGATTCTTTCCTAAATGGGCTGGTTACTTAAACCAACCATGGTCTTCTAGGTTGGCATCACTGATATGTTTATTATATAAGCACTTAAAAACATGCCAGTGAAAATAACAGTTGGCATAATACCAAATGGTTTTATTTAAGAAAGAACACCCTTCAAAGGCAACATTCAACAATACAACAATGCATAGGTATCAGTTTTCCTTAAAATGTTCCAAATGTATTTACTTCAGTTTGAACTGGATGCTGTAATTTTTGATGTGTTGCTCAGCATCACCATGCCGGTGTTTAATGTCAGCTGTATTGATGCGAGTCTTGGGTAAATTAACTGAAATCAATGGAGTTGCCCTGATACACTGAAATTTGAAACGTATTTAAATAGCTTGGTCAACCAAGGCTTGGAGGATCCATTCTTTTTGTAATTGTTGCTAAATATTTTCGTTTGTCTCTCCAGTATGCTTGTAATTTCTTTTTCAGTTCCAGTAAGGTTTTATGGAAGTATTTGATCTTGGTTGAATTTCTTCAGATGTTTTGGAACCAACCACATGAGATCACAGGCTGTTCCAGAAGTTTGTTAATTTAACTGGCAGGAATAAACTTATTTCCCTTACGAGGTTGTGTCACTTCAGCTTCTAATAACTGGAACTAGTCAGGCCATTTTCTTTAAATAAAGAGGCAACCAGCACCAGAAGTTAATCAGGCAGGGAAGAATTTGTGCATATTTCCTAACCTTTGACTAATTCCTATAGCTGTTTTTGACATTTTGCTTTTATTTGTCTGTATGTTTCCAGAAATTTGGTCAGACAAGACGCTGCCTTTTAATTATGGCCTTGTGAATGCCATAATATGGTATTAATGTTGTCTCTTCGCTCTTGCAATATTCTCCTCCTGATATGTTCCAGGATCAACTCTGCCATCTTAGCAATCAAGAGTAACTGGTGGTGAATTTCGGTCACTAATTCTTAATCCTAATTAAAAAAAGAAAAAAGTCCCAAGCAGAAAAAAGCAGGTATTTTAAAACAGAAGAAATATCTGCATGTTCCTGCAAATTCCCAAGGTTATTCATTGAAGGCTTGAATTGCCGCTAAAGATTAGCTATTACTGTTCATTGTAATTCTTCCATGATTAAACTGGTTATCATATGTTCCATGTCCTTTTTTAAGTGACAGAACTTAATTTTTGCATAGCTATGTATTAGTAAGGTCCTGCCCAATGAATGGTGAATTACAGAGGTGCTGTACCACAACAAGGCTGTGTTTTTCTCCTGTCTGCTTTGCATCCTGTCTTACAACTCTTTGCTTCTGCCTTTAGATACCCTCACCAGGCACTGCTGTGCAGCATCTGTATTTTTCTGCAGCCTGCACTTTGGAGTGTAGAGAGTAACTGGTTAAAACTCCATCAATCTGAACCATTCATGGTCATCAGTGGGAACAGTTCACAAGGGTAGGAGTGCATCTTTTCCACTGAAACTTTCAGATGTCTTAACCCAATGCACTCCAAAATAAAGTAGTTGGATTTCTGTTACGTTGAAGATGCTATCCTGTTTCTGCTGACCTTCTTCTGCCCTGAGAACTTAACCAGAAAGTAAAATGCTTCCCTCTCTCCTCTATGATTATAATCATATATATTTAAAGAGCTATCTTGGTGAGTCAAAATAAATCCTGTAATAAACTTGAAGCAAAGACTATGCATTTAGGGACATTTCTTTGTGCTGGTGTGGCTGTTGACCGGGGAGAAGCGTATCTTCCTCTGTTAGCACAAAAAAAGTAGTTTTGTGATATTCAAAAATATTCTCATCTTTTTCAAAGAAACTCTGAGAGTTTACACGAATCATATGTAATATAATATTTTGCTTCAAATTAGTGACCATCGCATGTGTAGTGCAAGTATCAGCTTTCATTGGGAAATTGGTTGTGTTTCCCATGAATGTGTTTCAGTTGTATTTGAAAATTTACTCAGTGATGTTTTTAGCTTGCTGTTGTGTTAGCAGATTTCTAATTTTTCCTCTCTTTTTCTTGCTTGTGTGTGAATAGTTTTGTGAGTTCCTGAAGGGTAATGGCACCTAGTAGGAATGGTTGTGGCTGTGCTAATGGATTTTGATAGATAAATTTCAAAGCTTCAGAAAAACAAAACATGAACTATTTAGGCTGTCACTAGCATAACAGAAGATAGATAATTATGTAGAACAAATGAAAGCCTCCTAGTCTTTTGAACTTTTACTTCTGGTCTTCTGGAGAAGTCTTCCTAACATTGATCCACTATCTTGAAAACAACAAAACTATTACGTTACTCTGGTTCAAAACTGTGATTTCTCCATGAGAGTGTATGCACACAACATCTTAAGGGGCTGATCAGAGTTGAATGCTAACTTGATGTGGGTGAATTGTCCCAGGTCCCTGCTGCTGCTTAGCATATAGTATAGCTTTTGATGCTATGTATTGACTGACTGAGGTGTTATTAATCATATTATACATTCTGAGGTGTAATTATCATATTGTCTTTGAAGGGTTCTTTTTTTTTTGGGGGGGGGGGGGGGGTGTAGTCATATGCAGTAGATATGCTGCAGCTTTTGTGAACTGTTTAATAATACATTGATTGAGATTAACCTACAGGCCATAAATATGGTAAAATTGATATTATCTAGCTTATTTCCTTTCTCTGGCAGTAAGAATCAGGAGATCCCTTAGGAAGAGAGAAAACCCAGCAAATTTCACCATTGCTGGTGATCCCTGTCTTGCTGAGTCAAAGTAGGGCTCTGTCTCTCTGTGCTCAATGCCACTGGTAGGCCTGGACTCCAGTGAGGTGTCTGTCTGCCTTCAAGTGCATTTAGACTTGGACATAACATGCAAAATTCCAGCAGTCAACTATGTTTTGTGACAAAAAAGTAGTCTTTCTGCCTCCAGCTGTGTTACGAGCAATTATGAATTGTTCCTCCCTGCTCAACTTCTCCATGGCTTTCAATTTATCGACTTAATCATACCTCTAGTGAAGCATCTCTTTTCCAAGCTGGAGAGTCCCACTGGATTCAGTTTTGCACACTGCTATACATTTTCCACTTAATTTCTCTTTTAACTTGGCCGGTGTTGCTTTTGGCATTAGGAAGCTGTCAGGTCTGGTGGGAAGGGCAGTTCTGAAAGCACCTGCTGCTTTCTCCATCAGCAGCAGGGCCACAAGGGCCAAAGTATTTCCATTCTTGTCTTGTTTGGACTTGCATGCAGACTTGTGTCCCACCTGAGAAAAAGCTTTCCTGTGCATTGCTTTTTCCAAGTGCTTCACTTGGCTTCCCTGGAGTGTTGGTTTTGTGTTTATGGAGGGTACTGTAGAGCTTTGGCTGCAATTAGCAGCAGTTTCCTTGATGTCTGTATTATTATTCAGAGTATACCTCAATATGCTTTATTCCACTGTAAGAGTATAGCCTGTATTATGTAAAGAAGCAAGACACTTTTTAAAATTAAAGTAGCTATCCCATAGCTCATTTTAATTTTGAAAATATAATCTGAGCTACAAAATGCTTCCAATTTTATGGTAGATGTTGGCATCCTTACCTAAGTATTGGATTGTGGATGTATGCGAGAAGTAAGGCTAAAAGGGTTATTACTTCTTCCCATTGCCCCCTCGGAAGCATTGCCTGGAGTGGTACTGGTACCAGTCCCCTGCAGCCAGTGCTGTAGTAGCTGTGGGCTGGGGAGTCTGCTTTAACCCTTATGTTGTAGTCCACTAGGGCAGTGTACAGCAGTGAGGGTATCTTTAATGTTTAAAAGGATTTACAGTATATAGCTGGTACTTTAGCACTGCTTTTTAAATGGAATTTTCATATAATGGTATTTCTAGTTTAAAGAGAAGTCAGTGAAAACAGTACTTGGAACACACACGTCTGGTATTGTAAACACCAGCAGAATGCACTAGATGATGTTTAAAAAGCAGAATGTGCAATTTGTCAGCAAGCAGCCTTCCCAAATTCAATCAGCGACGAAATAAGTAAACAGTGATCAGAACAAAACCAAATAAGAAAAAAAATAAAATAAAAATAGAAAGAAGTGGCTGAAGTTTTTCTAGTTATGGATGTCTCATTATTATTTCTTGTTTAAGTGTTGGATTGCATTTTTTTATTGGTGGAGCAGATTGTTGTGGGTTAACCCCAGCAGGCAGCTCAGGACCCCATGGCCACAAGATACAGCTTGTGGTGTGGGACATCCCTCTGGGCAGCCTGGGTCACCTGTCCGGGCCGTGTCCCCTCCCAGCTCCCGGTGCACCCCCAACCCCTTGCTGGCTGGGCAGCGTGAGGAGCTGGAAAGGCCTTGGCTCTGTGAGAGCACTACTCGGCTGCAGCTAAACACCTATGTGTGATCACCAGAATTTTCATCTTAAATCCAAAACAGAGCATTGTGTGAGCCTCTATAAAGAAAATTGACTCTATCCCAGTGAAAGCCATGGTATACATACTGTGATGTGGTAAATAAACTAATAGCCAAGTGAGATGGTGTGAGAAAAAGGAAGAAATCATGGATACTGTAGTATTCCTGTTTGTATTAGTGGAAACAAACAGTTTTTAATATTTATTAAATGAATACAGCATTGAAAACCAACTTGAGAAAGGGGCTAATTTTGACTGAGGGCCGTCTTTAAACCAGTGGATGTCGAACTGCATGACTGTGTACATATATGTCTATAGCATAGATGATGAAGTTTTGCATTTTTGGAGAAACAGTTGTTCGAAGAAAGATTAACAGAAAAGTCTATTTGGTCCTGCTGACATCCACTGCTGAGTCTGCAGTGCGTTGCCTGTTACCAGCTCTGCTGGGCAAAAGCGTGCCTTCTGCAGGCTCTCTGGTACTGATGGGTTCTGCTCATGATGTGTTCACACAGGTGACAGTATACTGTCCCCCAGGAATATATGCCATTATACGGCTGTCAGTTGCCTGTGGTGACAAAGCTTCTGAAATTTCCCTGTTGTTGTAGGATGGCTGTCTCCCCATTACTTTCAGCTCTTTTCCTTGGGACCAGTTTATTGCTTACTGACCCTTGTTTATTTATGTAATTGCCTGCCATCTTCCTAGGAGAGATGCATATGTAAGGAGCTTTCTGGGATACAGCTATCTTCTGGAGAAGAGCTCTGCTTTTTCAGGGTGCGAGGAGAGCACCATCCTTTATCAACCTTCTCTTCCAGCACTGGTTTGTTTTTGTATACAAGGAGGTCAAGGTCGGTCTGACTTTATTTTCATTCTTTCCCCATCAAGTTGTGACTAGGTACCTGAGATACTTTCTTTGTTCATAGTAATGACATTTTGGGAAGATACCAAATGGAACATGCAGGTGACAGCAGAAGAAAGGATTCTTTCATGTGTTGAGCAGTTGAGCACTGAAATTTCTTAACAGAATGCCATGAAAACTAACAGTTCACATGTGTTCAAAAAATGCCTATTACCATACACTGAGTCCTAAACTTACATGTTTATTTTTTCCAAAAGATCCCCTTATAAGCATCTTTTTGTACAGATGTATTAGCTGTGCAGTGATCTTCTAGAAGCTGAAGAATTATAAAGATCTGTGTTAAAATTGGAAATCTACACTATTTACAGCTCCCAGAAAAATACAGACACACAAAGAAATTGTATCCAGTTGCTGACTGTGGTTATTTTTTTTTTTTTTTTTTCCTGCTAAGTCTACTTTCTATTTGATTATCTCTTGGTTGTGGCTGGCTAATGGCTCCCCGGGTTCTGTGGCAGACAGTTTGTGCTGTCCTTTAAGCTCAGGAGTGGTTTCTGCTGCTGCCTGCCCTGCGGGGCTGCTCTGGCCCCGTGTTGCAGGTGACACAGGTGCTGTCATGCCTCACGAGTTTTGCAGGGGGAACAGCTGAGATGACGAACAGTTTATTTTCTCTGCATTTTTGATTGTATAGTTTGTAAGAACTAGCCAACCCAGCCTGGCTGTCCTCAGCTAGTAACAATGCTAACAAGGGAATCTTGTTAATTTGTCTGCACCACGCCATGCATGCTGATACTCTGCTTCTGGAGCAGAGCAGTAATGCTGCAAGGTACAGCTTTCCATTGCAAGGTGTGAGCTTGCTTTTCTCTTCCAGCCTCCACAATTTTGGGATCATTAAGCCATAAACTCAATTCAGCAGCAGAATTATTGCTCACTCCTGCAGTACCTCAGCCAGCCCAGGTTGAGTTGAGCTGTCCAGCAGCTGAAGTCAGAGCTCCTGTTTTATGCAGTACGCATCCCAGTCTGTCATCTCATGCATTTGCTACGTTTTCTTTTATTATAGTTTTACACACCATGCGCATATCTGCTCACGGTGCAAAAAGGTGCAGAGTTTGCCCCTTTTACTCCATTGTGCTTTGTGTCCAGCTAACGTTCACAACTCTGTAGCTGTTTCAAATTATTATGGTATGCAAGTAATTTGCAGCCTGATTCCATATATAGTTGTTTTCAGTGAAAGCCCCCAAAATAGCAAGGTGAACTTAGTTGAAAGCCTCCTACTCCTAGCTTTGTCAGTTCTATCTGCTTACTCAACCCTGTCAGTAGCACTGGTATCATAATTTTTGCTGTTTAACTCATGTACAGGTTTGTGCAATGAGTGAATTCCCTTTCAAGTATGAAGCAGTTTTGCCTGCTGACAGATGTGCTTGCAGCTGGTCAGACCCTCGGCTGCAGCATGGACTTAGCAGCCTGTGCTAAGGTGGGGACTTCTGCACGAGGTGATTTTGCAGGACTCAGTGTAGTGGGAGTTGTGCTCAGCACTGAAGATGCAGCTTCAGCTGAGTCTTAAGATCAAGTTAGGTGAATTCATCTTTTTATTTATTTATTATTATTATTATTATTATTTTAATTTTTATTTTTTCCTGTGGTTTCTTTGGAAGAAACTGGTTAAGTGATCATAAGATTCTGTTGTCCTTGCAGTAATGTAGAAGTGGTAACAAATCTTTGGTATAGAGAAAGGTGGTCTGGTCTCTTCTACAGTGTTGCAGTTGTGTTGTAGTTGAAGGAGGACTTGAGCATGGTTTCTTACAATAGCTTGGATTGAGTTGTAGGACTACAAATTCAGAATATTATTCTAGACCAGTGACTGCTAAAGTGAAGGCATTAAAATGAAAAGTTGTCATCTTTTTAAAAAATCACTGTGTAGGTACTAAATGGCTAGAAAATTCAAATTTTGTCTGTCAGAACCACTGGTATCACTGGAACTTTGCTAAAACTTCTCTATTATTCCTATAAGAATTTTTTGAAGTTTCTGATCTTTTTTTTGGTCAATTTTGAGAATCCTCTGAACTGTGACAGAAAGTAAGGAAATTTTATTTAATTCAACAGACTTCAATTTGTTCTAGATCGGGCCCAAATAGAGCTGCACATTTATCCCCTCTTGATGCCGCTGGAGGTGTCGCTCACAGAATTGAGTTTGGTCCTTGAATACTTCCTTTGGTCAAATTTAGCTTTAATGGAATTATTTTTTTTTTCATTACACTGGTTACTGCAGTGTGAAAAGCAAATAGACAAGGAATACATCTCCGTCTGTTGCAGGGTGCTTTATGACAGTGCTACTGAAGGAGATTAACAGTAATAAAGCATACCAGAGGGGTATAAATAATGCTTGGAAATTCATACATAACCTTGTATTATTTATGGCTTAAAATATTTATTTACTGTGTGAATTGTGAGATATGACCCCTTAATACCTGCTTCTAGTCCTGCTTTTTTTTTTTTTTTTT
>CM021766.1:17634229-17705189 GCA_011076525.1 Nettapus auritus | reverse complement strand
TTTTTTTTTTTTTTTTTTTTTTCCTTTTTTTTCTTTTTTTTTTCTTTTTTTTTAAGGTAAAGGAGGAGGTTAATGCTTCATAACCTTTGAAATGGTCACTAAGCTATTCTGGGATAGTGCAAGGTTCAGTTTCTAGCCGCCCCTGAATTATTGGTTGCTAATATTACATCCAAGTTGAAATGAGGGGGAAGGAAAGTGAAAAGGTTACAAAAATGAAATTGTGATTCTCTTGTCTGATACTATGACACTTCCCAGGAATAGAATAAAATGCTTTTTGCCATTTGGTAATTGAGAATTGCAGTAAGGGATGTTCCTGTTGATGATGGCCTGTGGCTATTAACTTCCCCTGACTTGAATGATTTTCTGTGAGGAGCTCTGGAATTTGGAATTCACTGAGTCTTACTCTAGTGTAATTTTTATTCTTTGAATTATTCAAAGTTATAAAAAAATACAGTAAAGATTGCAAAATCATTTACTTTTCCTCTGTCTGAAAATTACCACAAGTTAACAGTGTTAGGAATAGTTTTAATGTTGCTGAAAGAAAATATTGGTAGTTTTTTTTTTTTTTTTTTTTTTTTTTTTAATACAATCTAAAACCATTTGCTACTTTACATGAGGGCTGTAGCTTGTGCATACATTAAATATTTCCTAATTTTGGACTTGGAATAAACCAAAGCTGAGAAAAGTGTTCTTAAACAAGAATACTGAGAGTTGAAATCAATCAGAAACTGAAATCCTGATGAAATGTGCCACCTACCTTATAATTCTTTCAGATGGAGACTAGTCTGTAAAGGCAAGTGTTCATTTGGGAAGTGTCGGACACATCAAGTTAGATATTGTAGCCGTACTGATTGCCACGACTCATTGATTCCAAGGCCAGGTAGAGAAGATGTGAATATCTGGTCTGATCACCTGCATAATTCAAAGCACAAAATGTCACTCAGTAATTCCTGCTGTGGAAGACATTCATTTGTCTAGTACGGAAGTAAAAGCTGTCAGGCCTGATAAGTTGTAGCTGAACTCGTGTAAGCGTTTTAGAGAAACCTGCAATCTGAAATTAAAGACTAATCAATGAGAAATTCCCTAGTTTCCTTGGGAATCTATTCCACTTTGTTACCCATGGCTGGGGATCGCTCATATTCTTCTGTTAGACAGAACAGTAGTGTGATTGCAGCGCAATAAATGTATGCTAATGCCAGCCTTTCTCCATTTGCACCTTCTTCCTCGTGCACTTTTTCAGACTGCAATTCTCGACTTGATGAAAAATGTGCAAAGTGGGGTGAAATGACTAAATTACAGGAGACAGAAGTCTAGCAGGAAGTAAAATCACCGTTGAAGAGACAATGAAAGGAGAGAATTTCAACTGCAGAAAGCACCTAGTCCTGTAACATGGTGAATGTTGTAGCGGCTTTGCCAACAGGCAGACGTGCTGCATATCAGCTGAGATAATTAGGGTAGTAGTGCTGAAATCGCTGAAGTTGTTTAAGTTTGATTGAGAACAGAATTTGGCCACTTATGATCCATTTTTAGCGTATTACTCATATAAAACCACAAAGACTGGTGTAGTTTTCAGAACAGATGTCCTCAACATTTATTTAAGCAGCCCCATCCAAATGTTCTGACACTTCTGCTTGCCGTGCAGGGTATTTCTTGAAGCTGTATTTGCAAAACTCTTGGATGGGGAGGAAGACATTAGTTCTTGCCATGAAAGTGGGGATTTAATACTGCATAACCAACCTGTATTTTGGGAATTGTGGAAATGGTGTATGATGGGAAGGTATGTAGATTATTTCTATTAATTCAGGAAAATTAATGGCCAAATTAATAACCCAAGCTATTCTGTGATTCAGGGAGGCGTGGCAAGGTTGGGTGTTGAAAGGTATATCTCTGACCTCTTGGTCTAGTAGGATTCTTCCTTTTCTGCTGTGCATGGTAGTTTGTGCTTTCTCCCCAGTTCTTATCTGCTTACGTGGTAACTCTTGGGAACAAGCAGTTACAATTGCTGAATGCTTAACTGAATAATGCTTTGCAATAGGAAATGCTTTTGGGTGTTTTTTCAAATGTCACCAATCTCTCTCACTCCTCAATGTATATGTTAAAATCTGATTACACATGGATGTCGTGCTGTAACGCCAGCCTGCAATATGGTACATACAATCACAGAATGGTTTGGGTTGAAAGGAACGTTAAATATCACTCAGTTCCAGCCCCCTGCCATGGACATGGACACCTCCCACCAGACCAGGTTGCCCAGGGCCTCGTCCAGCCAGGCCTTGAACACCTCCAGGAATGGGGCATCCACAGCCTCTCTGGGCAAACTGTTCCAGGGCCTCACCACCCTTACAGTGAAGAACTTCCTCTTAACATCTAAACTAAATCTCCCCTTTTAGTTTAAAACCCATTCCCCCTTGTCCTATCATTATCGGCCCATGTAAAAAGTCACTTTCCATCTTTTTTATAAGCACCTTTTAGTACTGAAAGGCTGCAACGGGGACTTCCCAGAGCCTTCTCTTCTCCAGGCTGAACAGCCCCAACTCTCTCAGCCTGTCTTCACAGGAGAGGTGCTCCAGCCTTTTGATCATCCTCTTGGCCTTCCTCTGGACCCACTCTAACAGCTCCATATCCTTCTTGTGCTGGGGGCCCCACATGTGGTTGCAGGACTCCAAGCAGGGCCTCCCAGGGGCAGAGCAGAGGGGCACAACCACCTCCCTCGCCTTCTGGCCACCCCTCTGTTGATGCAGCCCAAGATGCAGTTGCCCTTCTGGGCTGCAAGTGCACACTGCTGGCTCATGTTGAGCTTTTCATTCACCACAACCCCCAAGTCCTTCTCTGCGGGGCTGCTCTCAATGAGTTCTTCTCCCAGTCTTTGCTCATGTCTGGGACTGCCCCAGCCCAGGTGCAGCACCTTGCATTTGGCCTTGTTGAACCTCATTAGGTTCAAGTGGGCCCGCTTCTGAAGCTTGTCCAAGTCCCTTTGGATGGCATCCCCTCCTTCTGAGGTATCACCTGCACTGCTCAGCTTGGTTTATCACACAAAGGCCTTACAGAAGTCCACGTAGATGATGGTTGTTGGTCTTCCCTTGTCAAATGATGCAGTCACTCCATCATAGAAGGGCACTAGGCTGGTCAGCCCTTCAGTTTACCCTTGTTGAAGCCATGCTGGCTGTCTCACATCACCTCCTTGTCTTGTATGTGCCTTGACGTAGCTCCCAGGAAGATCTGTTCTGTGATCTCCCCAGGCACAGAGGTGAGGCTCATCAGTCCGTAGTTCCCTGGAAACATATTCCATCCTGCACCGTTTTTGATACAGTCAACTATCCTGACAAAATTAAACTGTAGAAGTGATTTTTTAGAGATAATTTCTTAATTTGACATGCTGCTGTCTTCCATGGGTTCTTCTAGCTGAGCTGCAGCATTATGTCTAGGATGGTGAGAGGTAAATCCAAGTACATTGCTACTTTTTCCAAATAACTTTGCATTATGTTTTAGCTGTCTGCGTACACATGAAAAAGCAAAATGATCTACTTCTGCATCTTCATTTTTGTATGAAACAATGTTTTATAAAAAAGTATGCATTTGAATTTTCTTTAGGTCAGGACAAATAAAAGTTATCTTTAAAGTTATGTATATTTTATGGATACAACTTCTGTACTGACTGTTGTATTCTGAACTCTATTAACCAATGAAAACTGAACAATTAATTTTTATTTCTGATGTAACATTACACTGGCATAGTATCTTAAGGTATAGGCAGTTGTCCCTAACAGTATTTATTTTTGTTCAAACATGATGACAAGCACAAAGTCAGCACTTGTGAAATTAGTTTTGAGGGCAAAACTATATGGAAAAGTAAGTAGGGTTATCCTGATCACTGAATGCAAAGGGATCTTTCACATCCTTGTGCTCAGCAACCAGGGATAGGCAGAAGGGATTTAGTTTTATCCTCTTATCAAGGCTATAAATAACTTCATAATCAAAATATATAGGTTTTCTGAGTTGAAGTTCTGAAGTAATTTAAATGTCAAATAGTAGCAACACCTTATTGGTAGACATAGCTTGTTATGTCTTCTGATTTGGGCTGTGCCTGGAGTCTCCTGTATGTGATGACAGTGAGCCTTGGCCTTGGTTTCCCTAAGGCTGTAAATTCATAGTGCAATTAACACTGCTATGCAGCAGTGTCCATTTTTGTCATTGATGTAATTCGGGATCTTATCAACTGCCCATGTAAACAGCCTGTAACGGTGTGCTGTGGTGCAGAGGATAATAAACAATCCTGTTCACTCAGCATCTCTGAGTGATCTTCCCCAAAGGGAACAACAAGAGCTGAGGAAAGAGCAAAGGTGTAAGTGCACAGGGAGATGAGGTAGCTCACAGGCTGAGCCAGGAGTTTGGACATACCTGTGCCTACCTTGTGATATAGCTCTTGGAGCCACTGAATATCCGTTTATTGCTACTCCTTCAGAATATGCATGCTCTTGTTTATATTGTAAATATGTTTCCTAAACTACAGTGACTGCCTTATTCCCATGTTCAGTCTTATGCTGCGATAGTTCCTCAGCTCTCATGTATATCAGTCTGGGTAAAGAGGAAAAATAATAGCAGCAAGCCCTGCAGCTGCTCTGGAGATGGCTAAATATGAGGGGGTACTTCCCCAATTTAGGGAAGAGACATTTTGATGTGGGAAGCCATCCCCCTTTCTTGGAGCAGCTCAATGTGACTTCCAGTGCCAGCTGGGAGCAGCTGGATTGTGACCTGCCGCAACCTGCTCCTTTAATGTTTTCTTGGGCTTTTAGCACAACAGCTAGGAGCCAGGTGAAAAAGGAGAGAGGTTTCCCAGTGCACAAGCTGCCTTGTTTGAGGCTGGTACCTCCTGGCAGCATTCTGCTGCACAGCCACACCTGCTGCTCGGTTCCTCCTGTATTCAGGGAAATAGGACTTATTTAAAAACGTAAACACAATAATGTCAGAGGAATTTGTAAGTTTGATCAATTGCTTCTCTTTCTGAAAGCAATCCCCAAAGCGCTGACGATGATGGTGTATGTCAGGAAAAGTAGCCATGCCCATATCATCACCTACATGCACAGATTAGCAAATCAGATTGGCTTGGCTTGCGCTTCTGTTTTATGCTTTTTCTCCTAAGCTGCCTCTCCTTGCTGCTTCAAGATAAGTACTCTGAGGTGTGACCTCAATCTGTTTCTAAGAGGTGAGAAAAAAATAGGAAAACCAAGAGAAAGCTGAAGGGCAATATGTCTGTAACAACCGAAGCAGAAAACCTGGAAGGAGCCGGTACTAAAATTTCTGTTAGCCAGCGGGAATTTTGCTGATTCACACCCGCAGCAGGTCTGGCCTGATGGTGCGGGAGAGGAAGAGCTGGGGAGATGGATCAAAAGCTGTGATGGTGAGGAGTGACGAGCAATCTGAGCCTCCTTAACGTGACCTGATTTTCGAGAGAGCTGGCACTTAGCGTGTTCGGTAATCAGGCCTTTTCAGGTGAATCAAGCTGAGACATCCAGAAATCAGAATACGGACAAGAACTGGCCACCGTGGAAAGCGTTGCCAAGATCTATAAATACATTTGCAGTAATAATAGAAATGCGAGAGGAGAGCGTTGCATCTATAGGAAGAGAAACAATTTATCTGACTTTAAGTCAAGGGAAATTCCGGGCTGTGGCAGATATTTGCTGGCAAAACTTCACACTGCATTTTGAAATGCTGCTGCCCCCAGCTGTCTGCGTGTCCCTGCTGTTGGAGACCCCCACACCTGCTATGGGACAGAGAAGGGATTATGGACAGGTACATCACCTGCACCACTTCAGGCTCGAGTTTTAGTGCAAGCCCAACTATATCAGCTTTTTTTGGGAGGCTGGGTGTGTGCTGAGCTGCTCAGGCGTGCCGGAGGCAGAACATGCACCTGCGGCAGCAGCCAAAGCCAGCCCTGCTGCCTGCCAGTGCCTGCTGGCCAAATATTCAAAGCAGTCTACAACAGGTGGGTTCTTAGGTGCTTCCTCTGCTTGTGAAGCATCTTAAGCACTGATGATCTTTTAAAGAGCCTCTTTTTTTAAAGAGCTCTTTTGGCATAATGGTCTGTGCAATAGGTGTATGCCATAAACTTGTCTTCCAATGGTGGTGCAGTCTCAGCCAAACAGCTAAGTTATGATGGGGCTAACAAGTGCCTGCTCTTTATTTAACTACTGCAGCTATTGATTTGATCACATGAGAGTAATTCAGACTGGAAGGAACCTCAGGAGTTCATATGGACCAAGCTAATTTCCGTGCTCCTGGTCTGCCTGAATAAAACATAATAGCATAAACCTTTCTGCTGAGGTTTTAAGTTAAGCTGCAGTACTTCAGAATTCCAAGACAAAAATGCGAAATAAAAATATAAAAAGAATTTAAAGGAATGGAAAGCAGGTTGAAGAAAAGGTATTTAGAGACAGTCAGCCTCTTCCGTGCAGCAGTAATCTTTCAAGGTCGTGGCCAGAACAGCCACAAGTAGGATGGTCAATTTGAAGACAGAAAATCAAACTTCTAATGCCAAGTGTGGCAGGAGGGACTGAAACCAGAAGAAAATGATTCTAACACTAGAAGCACTCATAAGCAGTTACTCATCAGTAATCCCATTGCACTACTGAATTTGGTTTTTAAAAAAAAAAAAAAAAAAGGAGAGAGAGAGAGAGAGAGAGAGAACAGGACCATCTTTACAGAATTTAGAAAAGGAAACTAAAAGCTTTGAAAGTGAGATCACGGAAGAGACTACCCAGAGAGCTGTTTAAGAACAAATGGAAGAAAGACAAAAAAGGTAAAATCCATGAGGGAGCAGAGTGCTTTCATCAGTCAGGCACCACTGTGAACTCTGAACAGCTGTGAGGTGTGGTTTAGTGTGCCCTGAGCCCTGGCATGTCGCCATCCCTCCTGGCAGTGAGGTCCTGCCTGTGCAATACTGTACTGAGGCACCTACATCGGTGCCAGATGGGTAAGTTAGCTGAAATGTGGTGGACCAAGACAGTTAACTAGATTCAGTTTTCCAACTTATTCATCTCTGTAGTTACTGGAGTTTTCTATGGAATGAAGTTTCTCCCTTCTTTAGCTCTGCGTAAGACACTGAAAGGAAAACCTGATGACCCGTGTAAAGACTGCTTGGCCTGGACCACATTTGGTTCATAGAAGAAATGTGCAGACCTTCTGCCATCACATTTGGGTGCTTGCTAATTTAGATCTACGCACAATTTCTGATAAACAGAGTTATAATTTATACATAAGTGGATTTATGAGCTCATACTGTTGGTTTCAGATGATCCAATGTGATATTTCTGCTACCACCGAGTGATGCATGATGGATAAATGCCTTATCATATTTACATCCAGAAACATTGCAGTACATTATTCAATGTGTCATATTCATCCACTCCTGCTGACAGCTTTAATGAACTGTGGGTCTTCTAACTTTTATTTTCCTTGTGGTCACTTCTGATTATGTGACCAAAATCATTACTGAATGGTCAATGAAGTCAGGCAATCAAGTATTTCAACAAATGGCCTAGCACGATTTCATTTGCCAGAACAAGAGAAGAATGATGTTATTTATTAAATAGAAGGTCTAATAATGAAAATATGGTGACTCACAGTGTGCCCAGTGGTTTTCTTCTGTACGATGTAATTCCTCCTCTCCCCCCACAAAAATCTATCCCTATGGGAAGCTCCTCTCTAAGTCATATATTTGGAAAAGTAGGACAATTTCAATTCTTCCTCCCAGAAAGGTGCCTTCTCCTTGGGCTTCTGAGTCATCATGGCTGTGACTCACATGGCTTGCGTTCGTGGAGATGAGTCACTCCAAATTTTCTGGCATTAAGGCGATCCTACTATCTATCAGTGTGTTATCGGCTGTACACTGAGAAAATGTTCTGAGCCACAGAGTTGTAAGTATGCATTAGAGATAAGTAATAAAAGAGAGGAAAAATCTTTAAGCAAGTGATGGTTAGTTTGATCTCTCCTTTTGGGGGATGGGGGAAGGTGGAAGAAGAGTGTGACAAAGCATGGATTATTCTGGTGGCATTAGCAGCTGTCATTCACTCGACTGCCAAGTTCCATGGACAACCATTCAAGAGACAATGTTAAAGAGATTTTTGCCACTGAACTGTGAGAGAGAAGACTCTGAGAGGCTGAAATAGCTGACATCTGAAAGTAAGGAGCCTTTCACCTCCTCCAATAGATGTAGGAAGGGTGTTAGCAGCTGTAACAAAAAACTGTGAAGCTGGATAGTGATGGTATGATATGTAAAATGCAAGATTAGATATTCATATTTTTGTGAGCTTTTTTCTTTAAAAAGAGGAGGAAAGTGGTAACAGCAAAAATGGTTGTACTTTTATCATTTGACTGTAGACAGGCACTTGGAGAAGGCTCCTTGGAGGCCTAGACAGGTTGGCTTTCTGAATTTTCCCTCATTTTGCTTTTTCTTCACTTCCTCCTTTTCTTTAAAGTAGGGGAAGGGCACCTAGACATAAAACCAGCAGGGAAAGAACAGTACATATCTATCTTCTTGGATTGTTATCCAAGAGGAAATGTGTGGAAGGACTTCAGCGCCCAGCAGAGCAAACTGTTGTAAAGCTGGGGTATCTCAGGAGGCTGAGCTCTGACACCAAAAACTGGGAGCTCAGAAGATGCAGCAGAAAGCACACTGGGTTAGGAGGTGGGTTTAGATTCATTTCCCTGCTTGGCTGCTGACCCATTGTAGGACCTCTGACAAATCACCTAAGGTGGCAGAGAGGTTCCTCTACACACTGCTGAGCCCCCCTTCGTTTTAGAAAACCATATGTGCCTTTTTTTTTTTTCTTTTTTCTTCTTCTTTTTTTTTTTTTTTTTTTTTCCTGTGGAACACACCGAGCCTCAGACTTTTAATTTAAAACACAGCTGGAGGAAGAGCTGCTGCTGGTAACCTTACTTTGTAATGGCTCAGTAATTAAAGCTCCTGCCCAGGATGAAGGAGACCAGATTCCAATATTCTTCTTTCTGAGTGACTATAGATCCACACAAATCAGAAGAGTAATATGCCACTAAGATAACACTGTTCTTAGCTGGGACGCTCATCTCTGTTCTTGTTGACTTGATGGCACTGCATAACCAAGGGTTCAAGATGGGTTGAACAGGAGAAAAGGGCTGGAGGAAGCGCTGGCCTGCACTCAGCTGGTCAGGGATGTCACGAGATGGGGAGGAAAGCTGCCTTTTTCTTGTTGCTCCCAGCACCTTCCATATTGTGTACAGGGCTGTAGTTGTGTGCGAGTTCTTTGTCTTGTACAACGAATTGTTAATTCTGTCTGATAATTCCTCAGATACCTGGCTGAGGAGTGCTGCCACCTCCTCCTGCCCTCCAGTTCCATTCACGCATGCGGGGTTGAGTGTCTCATGGATAATTCCCTTTCTTGGGATTTACATGATGTGGGTTGAACCTTGTTGAGACAAGAGGGTATCGAACCCCCATTTTTCCACATCCAGTGCAAGTACCCTAACCCTCAAACTATTCCGTAAGTAGTAGAAAGGGGAAGATGATCAAATAACCCACTGCAGCAGCTCTGCTCTGCTGGAAGCTGGCTTCTGGCAGTATTGGGGTGCCTGCACACAGGAGGGGAATGTCCTGGGTACTTGGTTTCTGCATCTGGTTGGATAGCGCAGCTCAGCAAGTGTAGAAGCCTGGGTAGGTCTTGTCCAGGGATGCTGTCAACAGGTTCAGAGCCTTCAGTGTTACGTGACCCTGCAGTTTTTTGCAGGGGATGTAGGGGTGGGTTACCTAGCAATGGAAGAGGTGCTAAGCCTGAAGTCCACCTGCCACTTTTGTGTGTTTTCCTGAGTGGACTGAGGTCCTGTGAGGCTGAAGGATGGGGTTGCCTTCTCTGGAAATTTTGTCACTGAGACTGAAAAGTTTTCATTCTTAACCAATGTGTTTGAACCCCATGGTATTATCTTTACCTTAAAGCTTGTCTTTTTAGAAGATAGCAGCGGTGACATAGGCAAAGACCTTTGGTGATGTTTTCGCAAAAAGAGAAAAATTTAGAGTATTAAAAAAAAACACACAATTTTGATAGATGTTACAGAATTTGCAGAATTGAGTAGGACAAAACTGATCAGCTTCTTTCTTCTTACTTGAGCACAGTATTGCTTGGGAAGGAGCCTGATAACTTTGTGAAAGATGATTTGAAAGAAATCAAATTATTCTGAATTAAAGTTTAATTGTTGCAACATGCATTACTGTAATTATTATAAGTGTATAACATCCCTTTCCTCCAAGTACATGCTGAGCTTGGGTCAGTTAAAGCCTCAAACCAGTTGGTGGTGCCCCTTTAAAGTTGCTTCACTGCTTTCGTTAATCTAAGTGGCACAATAGTCAGTGCCACGAAGAAGCTTAAGACATGCATATTTTATGAGTATTTCAGAGAAGCACCACACAAAAGCAGGAGGAGGCTATATCTAAGTATTACTGCTTCACCTATTGTGACCTTCTCAAGGATTTTTTTAGATAAAAGAGAAGCTGAAGCTTAACTGCAGAGCTGGGGTCAGAGATCATAAGAAAGGGAAGGAAAATGACAATGCAGGGTGTCTGAGGACACTTGCTTCTTGTCACCCAGGTCTGTGCCATCTGATTGTCAAATTCTTTGCTCAGAGCTTTATTCTAAGGTTGTTGGAGTCATTCAGAGCATACAACCCCCAACATTCATTTCTGATTTTTGAGCTAAATTATGTAAGATGTTGGTTGGGTGGTTCCTATTTTTGTTAACTCTGAATGCTGTGAATTGCATAGGATTCCTAAGACATAATATCCTTCACTTTGTTTCTATAATCTCTGTGAAAACAGCTTTTCCCTTTAATGGGAATGAAGGGAAATGTTTGCTACAATGAAATGCAGTTGTTGCCTGTTTAAAAATAAAACAGCACAGTTGGCATCCTGTTAATGTTTCCAGCCCTAGAATATTTACAGGTTAATTCAACTATAACACACCATTGGGAATACTAGTTTAGATATAGCGTTATGCAAGTAAAATTAAGTGTGCAACACACCTTGTGTTTGCTAGGCAATGCGGAGATATGTGGAGTACTTTTATTACATACAAATACATAGAAAGAACTGCTGCAGGTACCATCCATTGACAAAGAAGGCAGCCAGGGACAGAGGTGACCTCCACGCATGATGTAGATGGAGCGCACAGGATGTTTTGGTACCAGGTGGGTGTGCAGTGAAGCTGGCAGAGCTTGCTCCGTCTGCTGGAGCCGAGCAGCGTGGTGATCTCTGCCTCTGGCCGAGAGGCAGGAGCTCAGCTGGGTGAACGGCCACTCGGTGAGTCTGCAAGGCAGTGTGCGAGATGCACAGGATACTTACAACCTGCAAATAGATGCAGGTTGCTGAACACTCTGACTCTGGGATTTATTTCAGCTTTCCCGTGCAGCAGACTTAGAAGACTATTTGCACCAAATTTTAGAGGTACTGTTAAGGCAGCGCTCGCTGGAGTTAGTCTCCATTATTTACTCACAGGCTTTTAGTCTGTGCCATCTTTTCATCTTCCTGTTCCCATATGGCTAGCCGTGGAAGCGCTGATTGTGCCATGTGTGGTTATTGGCCGCCTTCAGCTGACTTTCCTACCTAACAGCAAAAACATGCCATTCTAATGTTAAATGCTGGGTGCTTGCTTCTTTCTTCTGATTGCTGCCTCTTTCCTTCCCTTGATTTTGGTTGAACTGAATTTCGCTGTGCCCAGGTGTGAGCAGATCTGTACCTCTTGGAAAATGTTTTTTGCTTGGTGTCTTGATAGGATCACGAATCTGTGCTCCTTTTTTGCAAACTGTCTGAGCAGCACACCTTCCTCCTGGCAGCTGCTGAGCCGTCCCAGTGCGTGGTTGGGCTTGACCTCCATAGAAAAGCTCACATACTTCCTTCTCTTCCTAAGTAAATAATGTGCTGCATTGACCTCAGGCATCTACGTGCAGCTGGAGTGCTTGACTTCCTGTACAGGGTATTTTAATTTGGGCTTTGTGCTAAGACAGTACATGGTCTTGGATCATCTCTCAGGCAGGGTGAGCTCATGCTGATTTGGAGAAAGGGCAGGGTGAGGTCATGTCTACCAGATTGACTGCACATCCCTATGCAGCGTGGGCAGGGATAGAAACAGTTAACGTAGTTACCTGAAGCGCGAAATCCTCCGAGGAGGCCTCTAAAGCTCTGCCTCATTTTCAGTGCACTGCTCAACTGCTGCAACAGCTGAAGCCAGCGTTGTACAGGCAGCAGGCTGTGTCAGGTTAGAGCCTGGTTGTCCCACGTGAGATTGAGCCAGTGTCCTGAATGTAGAAGAAGCAACAGCCTTGGATCATGTCATTATAGGCAGCATCCTGTCATTCTCCCATTTATCTTGCTGAGCCATCCTACGTTCCTACCTTGCTTCCCACGTCAGACAAAGCAATGCTATAAAAGTCTCAGATATATGAATTTCAGGGCTTTGGGGTGGAGGTAGAAGAATTAGAGATGCTTAAAGAAAAGGATTATTTTTTTTTTTCCAACAAATAACATTTTTCATATTGTGAGAAATGGGCATACTGCTTTAATGAAAGATCAAAATTTGTGCTTGAGATTGTGAAAACTTCATAGTCAAACTAAGATTTAGTGTAGGGACTGTGAGGCAAAGTTATTAGGTAGGGCTATTCATCTTGTTTATGATATTTTTCTTCAAACTGACAATAATCTATAACTAGGTGGTGATAGCAGAAAAAAAGAAATGCTGACATTTCTATGATAACAGTGTTATCTGTCTATCTATCATAGAAACATGTCCTTTGTTCCAGAGGCCTGGATTTGTCCCTTCAAGCACTTAGTGAAAGCTTTCTGGAGGTAGTCAGGAGAGATCTTTGCAGGTAGTACATACAGAACACTGCTGGCAAGAAAAAATCGCCCCCATTCCTGCCAAAAGTTAAAACAGCAGCTTTGAAATCTTTCTCTGAAAGCCTCTGATGCAGCATAACCCTCAGCTAAGCCAGCAGCCCCAGTTTGCACTGTGCTACCCGTTGTGCTGCCCCAGCCCCACAGCTCTGCTCTTGGGTCATCTCCCTTCCTTCTGCTCATCACTGCCTAGGGAAAGGCATATTGCTGATCAAACGGAGAGGCACTGTATGGAAATTACTGGAAGATCAGACAATAAATGATGAGAATTGAATGTTAGAAATGTAAATGACCCAGACTTGGACATGTCTGGGGAAAACTGGAGGATACGGAGGATTATGTTGATGAGATGCTGGGGAAGGGAAAGGTTCAAGCTTGAAGTTTTTAATGCAGCTTATTCACACTTCCATTTCAATTTTCATTCAGTTTGACACATGTATTTTAACAAGGATAGAGGAGCTAAAAAGAAAGAAATAAAAGACAAAATCTCTTTTTGGAGGTGAGGGGAATTCACATGACTTCAGCAGGTAAATGTGGTGTCAGGAGAGGAAGCTTACATGGGTATCGGAGGAGCAATCTGGTGTCTTAGAGCAGTCTCTGACTCATGACTACTGGCTTTCAAATGTCAGCCCAGTCAGCCCAGAAAGTCTTTTGCTGAGTTCAAAGATAAATGAAAAGAAGGTCAGGTGGTTTAGCTGGAAATGGCGCCAGGGTAAAAGCTGGATGTGATTTGTGAAATGGAACAGTCAGTCACATCAGTTTAGAGGCAAGTATATATGTAATATTTACAGTAAGTGGTCAGATAAGATGGTAGAGAAAGGATCTGGTGTGGGGTATTCAGAAACACAGCTAATGCCATGGCCAGAAGAGGAGAGTCTGTGTCTGGAGCCATACAGGCTGCTCTCCGGGCCTGCAGTGCCATCAGGAGCGCCTCAGGGTGCTGCTGATTGGGAATGGTCCCTGCGCCCTGGCATGGTGTCAGGCGTGGTGAGCAGAACTGGAGAACTCGGACAGCCAAGGGAAAGCCAAGAGAGGAATGAGGCTGCAGTTTGCTGTACCCAGCTTTACCAGGAGCAACCTTTCTAAGGTGCCCCTAGGGAGGAGCTGGGGCTGAGCAGCAGGGCCCCAACAGCCACTGTATGGTACCACAGTGGGGCTGACACCATCCCCTGGATTGTTGCTCTTTCCCATCAGCCAGAGACTGCAGCAAAGCTGGTCTGAGCTTAGAGCAGATGGTTTGCTTACTGTTTATGCTGTGTTTTGTTTGTTTGTTTTGAAATACAACCTAATATTGCATTTGGGTGGACTTTGGATCATGTCTTTTCCAAGTGAAGCATGAGCAAAGAATCAAAGTTTGGGAAAGGGATTTTCCTTAGTCTACATGCGGAGGTGTAGAGACTACTGATAACTTGTCCTTCCATAGTCTTCTGCTTAATGCTATTCTAGTACTACTCCTTGTTCCATTCCATTCCATCCTGAAGTACAGAGCAGTGGACAGAGTGAGGGAATGGTCTTGAACTATAAGGGGATAGATTTAGATTAAACATTATGAGGAAATTCTTCACTGTAAGGGTGGTGAGGCACTGGCACAGGTTGCCCAGAGAAGCTGTGGATGCCCCATCCCTGGAGGTGCTCAAGGCCAGGCTGGATGGGGCCTTGGCCAACCTGATCTAGTGGGTTGCATCCCTGCCCATGGCACTGAGTTTGGAGTAAGATGGTCTTTAAGATCCCTTCCAACCCAAGCCATTCTATGATCCTATGGCCTGGATCTCTCACTACAGGTTCTGCTTCACTGAATTGCTACGAACCAAGGTCATTTGGCTGTTCTCTGGAGAGAAACTCAGGTTTGCATGCTCTAGGATAGGCTGGTCATTGGGAAGCAGTGTCATTGCCAGGCTTCACTGTGCTGGGCACTTGCATATTTATACCAGGGAAACTTAACAAAAAATCTTTTCCATTTATTATTTATTAATGTTGGTGGAGTTGTAAACACTGGCCTCTCTTCATCCAAGGTCTTTGCTGTCAAATACAGAATGGTTTATGTATGTAATGCCATTCTTGACAGCCTAATCATGCTGTTGGTAAAACCGGGTGTGTTCTGCCTGTGAGTGAGCTGTCTTCAATGGCACAATCTGTTGAACTGGTGGAGCAGCCTCTGGAAACTTTTTAAGAGAGGTAGCCTTGCTGTTGCTGCCACAAACTGTTCAAATTGCAGGAGTTGAACCTTGGTATCATTATAACGCACAGAACAGATAATACAGGATTTCATTTTTATGTTGAATAACAAAATGGGTAACAGTTTCTAATAGGAATGAATAGCAGGTTATGGCAGAAATGATCCTGGAGCAGATTGAAATTGTTCCCATATGATCTTGGAAATACTTGTGGTAATATATGAACATGCAATTAGTCTTAGGAGGGAAGGAAAAAAGAAAAAATACTGCTCAAGTAACCTTAGCCTCGTGGTGTAAGGGAATGACGAAATGGGGAAGCAGTAAATGACAAGCAACAAATGCTCTGCCACCAAGTCATCTACTAAAACAAAAAGGAACTGTGATTACAATGCTGTGGTCTGTATTTCTTCAGAAACATAAACATATTTTTACAGAGTAGTGTCTTCATGTTGGTATTTATTTAAAACTTGGTTCAAAAACCATGTAAGGCAGGAGGAATTTTTACACCAATTTTGATGTATTTTGGCTTAATTCTGTATTGCACAACTTTGGCGTTTTTTTGTTTTCTGATATTTCATGTATGCTGGTTAGAACTGAGAAAGCTGAAAAATTCCCAAGTAAGCTTCTCCCTCTTCTGTGTCAGTATTTATATAATTAGAATTTGACTTTTCAGCCATGTTTTTTTCAGACATTCAGAAAATATTTTGGTGAATTATTCTTGGTTTATTGTAGCTTTTCTCTGCAATTTAATATTCCGAATGCAATCCATCTCCTTTGGCTTCCTTAGAACACATTTAATCCATGATATGTTCTGTACCCTTATTTATATTACGAATGGCTAGCTGTTAGGTATTCTCATTTCTGAACTCAGGTTTCTTTGTTTTTACCATTATTTCTACTGGTAAACTGCTTGTCTGATTATGTATCAAACAAACCCAGCCTGTAAAAACACAATAATGAATGTAATAAGTAATTTGGATAAGGAAATAATCATTGAAACTCTTTATCATTCCAGAGTATTCAGTGAAAAATATGATGAAAAGATACCAAAATGTATAGTCAGTGGTTTAAAAAAATTCTTATGACTAAAGATAATGGATATATGGAATGACAGCTGTTTATACTAGTAAAGAAAGTGTGGTTTCTTGTGTATGAAAGCAATACAATAATCCTAATACAAACACTTCATTAGTTTCTAGGTAAGTGAGTTTTTGAACTGAACAACTGCAGATGAAGAAGGAATATAAAATGTAAAGCTTTCTAAGTAAGATTATTTGGAGAGAAATACCAATGTTGCATACATTCAGTCCACAGCCGCTGAGAAATGGAATGAAAAATCATGTAATTCCCAGACAAAAAACTTCCTTAACTTAGCTGAAAGTATAAATACATATCTGCTAATTAAAAATCTTATTAGAGTGTTAGAATTTCCCAATGCACCAAAAAGCAAATCTTAAATTGAAACAAAGGGCTAAGCACATATGCAAATGTGTACGCATATCTTCACTGGAAAGAGTAGCTGCACACAAATCAAAGACATTTTTATCAGTAACAATAATGACAAAATCTAATAGCAGTTATTTATTCACCTCGAACTTGATTTTTTTTTTTTAATGCAAAAATAACCTTATTGAATTGACAGTTCAGTTCCTGCATTTTCTTGCTATTTATACATTTCTGTTCTGACACTGTAACTCCATTTTAGAAGAGGAATCTAATAATTATTAAAACTCTGTAGACTTACTAATAGGAAAAAGTAAATAAATGTTGCCTATGCCCTAGACTTTTACTCCTGTATCTCCTGGAAATCTTTTCAAACTGTTGTTCTAATGCTTACAAGACAGTCAAGGGAAGACAGCAAAGGCTTGTTCCTGGTATGTGGGGAAACAGTCTAGGTTCCTTGTTAAGTGCTTGCTTTTAAATATATCAATTTTTGAATCTAAATGAGATTAGAAAGTACATTTTTTTCGTAAGCAGTTCTCTGTATTTCGTCCTCATATTAGTATCCATAGTATTACAACTGCAGCCGTGATTAAGGCTGGGGACAGTCTGATTAATGATGTCTGTCTCAACAAGGTCCAGCTGCCCCCCAGCTGAGAGAAAATTTCCAGTGATTCACAGATTGAAATGAATCAGACTCAGGCCGTGCAGCTTGCTATCAAGGTCACAAACGTGGCAGATGATGGATCAAATGCTCCAGTGTTTTCTGGCTCTGCTCAGGCCATTGGTACTCACTGGATAGTTTTGGCAGCTTTATACAATCTTTGGACCTTTAGATTTTGGGACAGATTCTCACATCTTGCAGCTGAGTGTCCTTTGAGGTTGGGAAAAGCCCATGACAAAACTGTGATGGAGGTCACAAACATGCTTCTCACATTTTGTGAAAGGAGCAGAGGCAGGAGAAAGCTCACCATGAGAAAGAAGTGGGGTGACTTCATGGGTCTCAGACTAGAGAAATCGCATGAGCTCAAATGGTATGTGTCCCCACCACACAAAGTAATTTTGTGAAACACGAGCTATATCTATAAAGAAACCAGACTTCCTTCATTGTACAGTCTGCAGATTTCTTTTAATTATTATTTTGATGGTAACAAAGGCATTCCAGAGTAGCAAAGAGAGATTTAAAAATTTTAAATGCTGCTGTCTCCCACCCTTTATGTAGTCCAAGGACTAAAAGCAAGGACTTTGTTTTATCAATACTATGCAGTCTGGGGAGATATTTTTCAGAAGACTAATTTCTAGCAAAATTCAGGGGACAAAACCTTGCACCAACCCACAGACTTGCTGAATTCTTGACTACTAGCCACAAGGAGTACCTGTGCAGGTTGCTTTGATGTGCTTCTGTTCCTCTGTGGCCTTTTAGCTACTTGCCGTTCTGAGAGGGCACAAATGGATAGTGAAGTGTTACACAAAGCAACATTTCACTTGTCAGCTGCACCCCTGCTGTTGATGCTTCTCTCTAGGGAGCCATTGAGTTAAATGGTGCAGAGTCAGCTGGCTGGGTTTTTCTTCTCTCCTATTCAGTGGCTTCACCTCATTACCTCCCAGGTGAAACTGGAGCTGTCTGCATCAGCAGCCTGGTTCTGATTTCAAAGAATGAGTTAGGATTTATGACTATTGACTGTGGAAGGCCAGAGCATTGAAGAACTAGCCTATTTTAAATCTGTTTTACCCAGTTCTTTTGCAGTCTCTGCTGCTAGAATTAATTGTTGGGCTTTTTTGGTCAGTTTTGTTCTCAAATACTGCAGTAGAAAGCTGAAAAAAACATCGGAGAGAACAGTACAGAGGAAATGTATTATAATCTTCCCTGGGACTCCTGAGAAATGGCACAGTAATCCTAGATGTAACGTTAGAACAGTGCTTGCAGCTCTTCATTTATCAATTTTAAAAGTGCATAGCTAAATATAGAAGTATGCAGAACATAAAAATGCATTAATAAAAGAAAGGGAAATAATAATGGTTTGTTTGCTTCTCTGCTTTTACAGCTCAGACAATGCAGCCTGAACATTTATAATTGTCATTGTCAGATACGTTTGAAAACTCACCTATTATTCTAAAGCAGTTATTTAAAAGATGTAAATCCTTTCATTTCTATGGAGATGAGCAGTGACAAATAATTACAAGTGTAAGCTAGGATCAAGTATATCTGCAAATAAAGCCTATACTCTCGCAGGACATCTGCAGCTAAATAGTGCCTGGATCCTGGCTGCGCAGTGAGAGGTTCCTTGGCATTCATTTCCGAACAGGCTAATCCTACAGTGACAAATCTTAGGAAAGGGAAATCTGTTTTCTTCCTTCCCCCTCAGCATTAAGTGTAACTTATTTAATACAGAGGCAACAGCTACAGCAAAAATCCCAAGCCCTGCTTGTTCAGTTACTCAGAAATACAGCACAGAAACCGAGGAAGTCGGACCACATGGAACAATTTCACATGTAAGGAAACTGCAGACAAAGAGTGGGTGAAGTGGCAGAATTTGAGAACGTTATTTTACTAAACGTGGCTTCATCCTCCAGCATGTTGATGCTATTTGCAGTGCTGCTTCTCACAGGCACCAGGTGGGAGAAGCACTTTGCGCAGCGCCCCTGGGAGCTGTTCATGTAACGGTGCTCCACCAGTCTGCAAGCCGCATTGCCAGGCAGCTCAGAGGTTACCAGCTTTCTGTTACCAACTGCTCTGAAGACACAAAAAAATGCTGAAAATGTGGTAACACAAATCATTAGAGAGGAAGTGTCTTTAGAAGCTGACAGAAGGTGTGTGGGGTTGTAGGGAGCTGGATCATCCTGAGGGAGGATGCCCAGCTTCTCCAGCAGATGTAAAGGTGTGTCCTGAGTTGGTGTCCTTTTGGATTACACAACTTTCTCTGAAACAAGTTAGCTCACATATACCTGCTTGATGACTTTGTAGTTCCGAAGTATTTCATGTGGCTTGTGTTACCAGCAGCAATACAGTAGTTGGGCTTGTCCTCCATTCATTAATCCAAAGAGAAAACATTTAATTTTAGGCATATTAAGCTGACCTAACAAAGGAAAGGAGAAGGAGGGAAAAGCAAGAAGCAAAAAAAGACATGGAAGGAAAGATAGCGGAAAAACAAAACAAAACAAAAAAAAAACACAGCAGAAATGTTCCTGCAGGCATGACTGAGTGCTGTGAAGGTGTCTCGTAAAGCCAAGGGCTCTGGAAGACAGACGGGAAGGAGCCAGCTGCATCTGGGAAGCCTGGCAGAGCATGTCCAAGGGCCCAGCAGCCACATCACCCATCTGCATGCACGGGGCTGGCCTTGCTCTTGCTGGCCTCTTTGGGCTGTAAGATCCTTGGGCAGGGATCATGTGTCTGCCATCCGGTGCTCTCATGAGTGCTATAAAATATTAGAGTGCTCTAACAAAACATCTGAAAGCCTAGAGTGCGCCTTGAGCAGGAGAGGCATCTTGCCAAAAGGGTAAGCTCGGTGTTTGGGTGTGAGAAAACGGGAAGTCAGTTTTACACCTGCCTCTGCCCCTGACAGTGACCGTACTAGTGTCATGCAATGAATCACAAAAGTTAACTGCTGCTGTGAGCCAAGGGAGTGTGAGTGGGTCAGCAGCCTGGTAGTTAAAGGGTGCTGCTTTTTCCAAGGCTTGTTCAGAGACCTGAGCTAAAACGCTCAGAGATCGGTATCTCTGCTGGCGATGCTGTTGCACCGTTCTGGCAGAGACCGAGAGAAACCACTCAGAAATAATGCTGAGTGCTAGAGAATCCTCTGGGGATTTGGGATGCAAGCTCAGATCCTTCCCTTGTGAGGGAAGGTTCATCCCAGGTTCAGGTCAGGAAAAACAAGGAAAGGAGCAGAACCTGTGATGCCCACTGTATCTCAAGAGGTGTAGGGACACCTTGCATTTCAGTGTTAAGTGGGAGATTACCATTTCTGCAGTCACTGTTGAATGCATGTTTTAATCATATGGAATTTAAGCTCTCCCTCTCCTCACCAGTGTTTTTCATTAGGTTGGATTCAGGTATTTAAGTAGTTTAAATATGACCTGAACAATTCTTATTTTGCAAATAATGGTTGCAAAGTATTTGCTCAGCCCTATCCATGGTAGTACTAGAGCTCTCCTTCAACCTTGTATTGTCTCAATACAACTGAATGAAATTTTACAGTTGAGGCCCTAGACCTGTGCTCTTCAGCTGGGGGAACCCAAGTGTTGGCGATGAACCAAACACACAACCTGTAGGAAAACAAGCTGTGTCACTGCTAAGGGAATTAGGACAACTTCACTTTAGCGAGATGTGACGGGAATTGTTTGTGACAATGACCAAATAAATCTTCCGTGGTGTGTGGGTGTTTAAAGCACGGAGTGAATCCCAGTGAGAAGCCAGTCAACGGCGGCAGAAAATCGCTCTCACCGGAATGTAGCGCCAGATTTTGAGGCCAGCATTGTGTGTGAAGCCCCTCTGTGAGACAGGGCAGGTGGGAAAGGTCCTCAGGTTGATCTATAGGTTAAGATCCAAGACAAAGGGAAAGAAAAAAGCATGTATGTAGATGGAGATGGTCTTTTCACTGTTGGTGAAGGAGGGCCCTGGTCAGGAGGGCAGGCACATGAAGCCGCCTCCCAGGAGGGCGTTGCCTGCTCCTTCAAAATGAGTGTTTTCATCCTGCTCCTGTTGAAACAAGTAGTGCCCACGTTTCCCAGGCATGCTTTGTAACTGGGATTTTGTCTGTGTAAAAGTGGGGAGGACACTGGGCCACGGCCCTCGCCGCTTGGGGGGACTGATGCTTTCAGGCCACTTACTACCTGCTTGTGATCCATATTAAATAGGGCGGAAAGTAAAATTGTGCTGTGCTAGGTATTTTTTGGCAAAAAATTGTGATTTGCTAATGGCCTTTCCTCAGTTGGATGCTGTGCAACTACATTCTTGAAATTAATATTTAATCAAATGCTAATAGCACTTTGTGCAGAGTTCAGATGTGCTGGTGAGGCTGTGCTGCATCCAGGAGCTTCACTCTGCTGTTCTGCTTCCAGAGCACTAGTGTCTGTGTTTTAAAATGATACACCAACAGATGTCCTTGGTTATATCTTTGCAGTCAGTGTAGAGGAAATATAACACAGGTAAATGTGACCGCAAGTTGTTTCACTGTATGAAATTTTACAGTGCTGACAGCAAAATAAGGCCTTCTGAGGTCATGGTTCCTTCAAAAGACTGGACAGTGTATTTAGGAAAATATGAGCAATAGAACGGGACTGGCACTTAACTGTTTCTGTTTCGTATTTTACCCACAAAAAATAAGTTTCATAGAAATTATAGTAAGTTTTTCTCTTTCTTTTCTTTCCTCTATGACCACTAGATCTTTTAACTGTGCAGCCAGGCAAGTGGCTTAATCTTGTGTGTTCTTGAGACTAAAACTTTTGCCTGCATTGCCAGATAGAAAACCTTACTGCCAAGCCACTCTTAAAATTCTCAGTGAAATTAAATTTAAGGCTACATATGTACGATTAAGAATAATAATGGGGAAAATCAATCTTCCTGGTGAAGTGAGTGTTGACATACGAGATATTTCCTTTCAGGTTTGAATGGAAATGCTTGTAATGTTTTTCTTCGGTTGTCATTCAACCCAACATTAATTACATTGCAGGGTTTCCCCAATGACATGTTTGTTGAGCCATATGTAAGTGACAGGATGATTATGTCTAAATGATTTGTAAATGTGTTGGCTTTGAGGGCTTAAATATTTGTGTAAATGATTCTTCAAAAAGCTGAGGAGTGCTTGTTGCCACAGATAACAGGATAACAGCTTTTTTAATGCACCTTATTTTAGGGCTCTGTTTTGATTGTCTTGCTTGTTTTGGTAATTTCTTACTTCAGCACAACTCCCATGAATATCAGTGGGATGCTTTCAGAGTAAGAAGCAAGCCCGTATAAAGAAGACAACAGGCTCTCATATGCAAGGAAGCAATTTCAATTTTAGCTTTAAGACATAAAAAGCTATGATGCATCCTCCTCTGAGAGAAAATGGTGAGAAAATAAACCTGATGTTAAGAGTCTTAATGTGGGAAGTCTTACCTCTGTGGAAGAGTTATTTTGTTTGGAAAATAGATTTAATAGAATTCTACAAAGTTATTTTAAAGGACAAGATTTCATATAAGCGTCCTAGTTGATGCATGATTGTAATAGGGATAGTATTCTAATGATTTTCCTCTCTAAGGAACCACGGACACATTCATCTACTGGGTAATGAGCCTGAGCGCCAGGATGATGGCCTGAAAACATGTAGCAACCTATCCCCAATTTTTCTGTAAATTAAGAAATGTGTCTTAGACCAGGAAGAAAAGTGGAATGAAGGAGTATGTGAAGCAAGGCAGAGAAGAGAGAGCTTTAATTGGCACCTTTTCAAGTTGCACAGGTAGAGAAATCCCCTGAAGAACTGTGGCAAGGATTGCTGTGGGGCTTCCCGTTGGCATGGGTAGATTGATGAAGGAGCAAGGAGCTCAGAGGAACAACAAGCGATGCTGCAGCCTGCAAGCAAGAGGGGGAAAGGGCAAACTCAGCCTGTGCTTTGACAGAACGCATTTCCAGTCCTCTGGGCAATTACTGGGAAAGATAAGGAATTAAAAAGTGTGGTAGGTTTACAAGATAATGAGAGAGGATGCGGTCTACAAAGAGATTTGGATGTTTATTGAAACAGTGACATTCTCACAGCTCAGATACGGGTTACTGCTGTGTAAAAATTGGCAGACTAATTTACTGAAAGCAGAAAAATATCTCTGGGCTGTCAGAAGTTCTGCCATGAAACTGTTTTTTTGAGATAGGGGCTTTTTGCAACGTAATAATTGTGTTGGTTGTCTAAAGAAGATGTGAACTGGTTAGGGCATAGCACACTGCCGTGCTCTGAGTCATCCCATTCTGTAATCTCAAGTGATGCTACAAATACGTATTCCAAATGTTCTTCAGTTTTCTTGGAAAGATCTTATCTTTGTTAGACCTGCCAGTGAAGTTCAGGCCATGTACCTAATTTCTCTGACACCAAATATGGTAGATAGAGTTTTGAGCAAAAATAATTCAAGTCCAAACAATTACACAACTCTTTTCCTCCCTCAGAGACCCCACAGGCCACATTGCTGACTTCAGGCATAGCTCAGGGATTTTTTCACATGCTAATACTGAAATCCAGCAGGTTCTGTGGTAAAACTTGACAATTGGTTGGCATCCCAAGGCAAGTTTACTCTAAAATGCAGGGAGAGAGGTTTGCTGAAACTGTGGATTAAGAAAAACAGAGATTTTGAATATTAAACATTTAGGAAAGAACTCACTGCTAAAGCTGGAATTCGATGAGGACCTGGAGAATCGTGTGGCTAAATGAATGTTATTTGCTAATTGGCAATAACAGCAAAGGCTGTATCAGAGTAGTGTAAAAACAGCCCTACCATATGGTCCTTCTCGATTCTGCTGCTCTCCTGTCTTGTGGGTGGCCCTTGAGGGTTATACAGGTCTTTGCTCTTCAGGTTTCATAACTTCTTATCAGTCTCAAAAAATGAATTTATATTAAATAAAATTAGTATAAATTAAAGCATAGAAGCAGGTTGAAGCAGAGTGGATTTGATTCTAGCACCATTAGCCGGTAATATCAGCGAGGTGACCAGAAGCACTGGAGTCACTGGAATTGTGTTTATTTAAAAGAAAGGCAAATAAGAGCTGAACTGGATCCTTCTCGTTTCGTCTTGCAAGTGTCTGTTACAATAAACTTCATGTGACAGAGACCACATGTCTTTTGTTCTGTGCGGCTCTGAGCATGTTACTGTGATTCTGAAAATAACCGCTAATCATTTCCTGAAGAATTGTCCTTTTGGATGCACCACTGTGTATTTTCAGCTGCTTTTGACATTATGCCACTAAAAGCTGGTTTGCCTTTCAAATGTGATTCTTCAGCTGTAGTTAGAGGTTCAGCAGCGTAATTGCCTGTGAGGATAAATGACTTTGTCTGAAAGATTCAGAGATTACAAGGTTGGGGAAGTATGAGGGAGAAGGATATTGGATGGGGTCCTTGGGATCTACTAAAATTCCTCTACTGCACCATATTGAGAGAAACTAAAATAAGAAACTAAAATAAGAAGATCTTAGCTACAGTTTTCTGGTGGAAATAGGTTTTCATAACAATGCTGTTCAGTTGATTTATTTATTTTTTTATTTGAGGGAATATATCAGCTCTGGTCAGCTTGGTGCAGAAAGGCCAGGAGACCAACCTGGAGCGCTGCCTGCTCCTCCAGAGGGCTGCCTTCAGGCCATGGGCCTGTTTCCACCTTCTTGCCCCCAGATTTTGTTGTATTGAATTGTGTCTACGTTTTGTTGGAATTTTGCTTGGTATAGTTCTACACTGTGCTCTTACAGCTAGAATTCTCTCATTTACAAGCCATCTTTTAATCCAAATCCTAACATGAATATAAACTGGAAATAATCCATTAGACTAACTGAGCAAGTCAACAATTACTTTCAGAAAAACAGTTTTAAAATTGGCAATTTTGTAACTAGAGGTATTAAATCAAAATGTGTAGGATATACACATTAAGATGTGATTCCGTGATGACATGATGTATTGCAAAGTGACTGCTGTAATATATTTCAGCATGAAGATGTGATGAAAATCAAAATGGAATTTTGTAAAAATAAAAAAGGGCATTATTAATGAGTAGATCTGATAAACTTTTTAAAGCACTATACATTCTTTGTAGCTAAAACGAAGATATGTTCAAGGTTTTCAGGATGCTACTAGTTTCTGTGAATACTTGGGTAAAATTTTGTAAGGGGCTAAAGAATGCAGGTGAAAGTGTTTTTGTGTTAAATCATCTGTCTTGTGGCTGTGGAAACTATAATGAGAAAAAGGTTTATCAGTGCAGTATATAAATGAGTGTCATTCTTCTTCCTCACATGTGAAAGCTGAAGGTGAATGAATGGGCACTTGAACAGACTTTGCTGCTGGTGGAAAGATGCTTTCTTTTGATGGGGATATTTCATTGCCCGCTCACTTCTTTACATTTGGTCCCTGCACAGGGAACTTTTCCTTCACAAAATGGCTAATTGTTGTAACAAAAGCCTGTAAAAGTTCACTGGGGAAATGAAGTTGTGCATTTACAGTAGATTCCAATTTGAAAGTTAGCCAAATTCTGAGCGCATCCAGATACGTTTCCCAAATTTACTTTAGTCTGAATATAATTAACTTCAGTGTCTTTAATTTGCACTGCCAGTACTAGCACCACTGCCAATATTAACAGGATTTTTTTACAGGTCAGGGCAATTATAAGCACCATACCAGTCTCAGATCAGCTAATAAGGAGAGCAAAGAGTTATAGCAAAAGGTAAATAGAATTTAGCTTGTCAGGTAACCTTCTCAGTGGTCACAGCAATACTGTGATGCTATATGTATTACAGTCAGCAAGTTATTACATGTTAGAGCAAGGATCCCTTATTTTTTTATTTTTCTTTTTGCTCTGTTTTCCTTTTGGGTAAGATACTGACTAAATATCCTGGTATTTACACTTGTTCACCATTATTTGTTATAATGCAAAGCTGTATAAAATACCTAATCTTGACATGCTTTGACGATACGCAAGTTGGATCAAAATAGGAAGCCTTCCTTTCCCCCAAAAAGAAGTCCATAGATAAGAAAAATATGTATCTTCTGTAAGACAAGCAGAAATGAAGTTTGTAGATAAGCAATGGAAACATTTTCTTGGTGAGAGAAACGTAAGGAATTGTTAGTAGGTAAATTGCATCAACAGTCTGCTGAAATATTTGTCCTGGAGCGGCCATGCAGGTGCCTGAGAACTTCTGAGCATTTCAAACCTGATCAAGAATCTCCAAACCTGACCTGGGAGCCTACAGACTCTGCAGGTCAACAGGGTTCTCATTTACCAGGGCTCTGGTCATAAAGAGTGCTTGGCTTTTACACCTGACATTTCTGACCTTTTTGAGGGCTTTCAGAACATTGCTTCTGAGTTTGGGGCTTTTCAGTACATTTTCTACAGCTAACTCTTTGGAAGGCTGATGTGCATGGGAGTAGAATTTCACCTTGAGCTTTTGCCATAGTCTATTTGTACAGCTTTTTAATTCTATAATAGTGAATACAATTCTATAATATAACTATATCCTAAAATCTGTAGATACAGAATCCAGAAACTTCCTGAAAACTATAAAGCAATGACAGTACTTGGGAGTGTTTGCCTTGCACTCGAGAAATCTCAATAGAAGTTCTCATCCTCAAACTTGGCTAGTATATAATTCACTTACTGTACTGAAACACTTTAATACAATTTACCTTCAGGAGGTTTTTTTTTTGTTTGTTTTAATGAAGTCAGTGGTCAAGATGGAATTTTAGGAGTCCCAGAGCAGAAATTTGGAAGACCCAATCTTGCTGTTAGATTAGGAAAACTATTGGTCGATGTATTTGAAGAGACTGTTTAGGCTACTGAATAGGCTGGTGCCTAGATTTCTCTTGCTTCTTGAGTGTTGTGAATAAAGCTTCTCTGCTGGGAGTGAGGTGAATGGAGAACCCTTGTCCCTGGGGGTGATGTGAGAGACTTTTCTGGGGAGGTGAGTCACAAGTCTCACTTCCTTGGTGACGTGCTGTTTTGCAACAGAACAAGGGTAGAAAGGACAGAGAGAAAACCGCGATAACATAAAATGTAAAGCCATGTGTGCTATAATGTCATCATTCTTCTGGATTTGTTTGCCTAGAAGAAAAGCATGCACATTATTTATTTTTAATCTGAAACAAAATCTGATTCCATTAGCTGCAGGCTAGTGAAATTATTAACCAAATATTTATTTCTTAATCTGAAGGTTGTTTGTTTTTCCTTTGTCACCTTTATAATATCCATGTGTTACCAACTAAAATGAGTGAATTTGTGACTAAACCTGATTCTGCCTTCATTTGTCCTGGCTTTAACTTCCCTGGTCTCAGGGAGTTTATCCACTCATGAGAATTGATAGCTGTGCTGCAGACTCTTCAAGTGATTTCAAAATGAGACTTAAAAATTGAGATGATGCAGAGCAAGGGTGGGCTTTTGCGTGTGCATGTGTGTGTCACATTAAGGCTGGCAGGCCTTTGGTGCTATTTCTGTAGTGGCTTTCAATAAAAGGGGTTTGCTTTGCAGATGAAAAATAAACTTGACATTTAGTTGAGTCTGAGGCAAACTCTTCCAAGCATCTTATCATCTGCTGAGGTTTATACATCTACAGTATACTGCTACCAGATGCTGTTTCACCATTTCTGAGAGCTCTGAGAACAAGAGTTACGCTTCCATAATTAATAATAGAAAACAATTTCCTTTTTAATTTTAACGATGTCAGAAGAGATCCAGTCCATCATGCTTTGTGAACCGGCTTCTGGCAGCTGCTGAATAATAGAGGGAAAACTCCAGCTTGTGTCCTCTCCAGTGGATATACCGTGTTACTTGTTATTCATGAGTCCCTGTTTTCATTCAGATTCATTAAATAGAATGGGTGGGTGATACATGCCTCTTATTGCCTGGAGGCTACTTTGATTCATGTGTTTCAGTGTTACCTTTCTGCCACTTGCAAGTACTTGAGAAAGAAGTAATTACAATGCAGATAAACTTGCTGAATTTTCTGACGTTCTTAATGATCCCTGGGAAATTGGCTTCCAAATTTGCACTCCCATGCTTTTTCAAATAGTGTTATTCATGGTAACTCTGCCAGGAGTGAAAAGGAATGTGAAGTTGTAGAGTTTTTGGTTCCAGAGTTTGTTTGATACTTTGCTTTGGCTTCCTGCTGCAAGCTGGAATCTAGAATAGAATAGAATAGTTCAGTTGGAAGGGACCTACAACGACCATTGAGTCCAACTGCCTGACCAGTTCATGGCTAACCAAAGGTTAAAGCACGTTACTGAAGGCATTATCCAAATAACTCTTGAACACCGACAGGCTTAGGATGAGAGGCCTTGCAGAGGGACCTGGATACATCGGAGCACTGGGTGATCAACAACGGTGTGAAGTTCAACCACAGAAAATGCCAGGTTCTGCACCTCAGATGGAGCAATGCCAGACCCAGGCACAAATTGGGCAAGGAGTGGCTGGGGAGCAGCTCAGCAGGAAGGAACCTGGGGGTGCTGGCTGGCAGCAGGGTCACCATGAGCCAGCAGTGTGCCCTGGCAGCTGGGAGGGCAAACCCCATTTTGGGGTGCAGTAAAGACAGCATGGTCAGCCTGTCAGAAGCAGCAATTCTCCTGATGTATTCAGCGCTGGTGCGGCCTCACCGTGATTTTTGTATGCAGTTCTGGTCTCCATAATAACAAAAGGATGTTAAGGTACTTGAGAGTGTCCAGAGGAGGGCAACAAAGCTGGTAAAGGCTGGAAGGGGTCTTGTGAGGACAGGCTGAGGACACCTGGGTTGTCTCTCCTGGGGAAGAGGAGGCATCTCTCTCCTATCCCTGTGGTGTTACCATCTGCCATTGGGTTAACTCATTTTGGAACTGGTGAAGCCACCAGTCAGTCTGGGACTTGACTCAAAAATGGTGCATCACTGAACTGGGGGGGTAGCAGAGTACTCAACCAATTAGAGGTAAAAGTGTATTTCATCCTTCCAGCTTATATTTGAATTTAACTTGTATTTTGGCATGCGTATTTCTGTACATCTTGGAGGATTAATTAAATGTGGCTATATTTCCATGGTAAAGATTAGTTATACTGAAGATTTTTCCAAAAGAAAGCTGTCCTGCTTGGAGGTCTCACTGGAGGGGGTACCAAGATTTTATGCTACCAAGATTTTACGTCACTTTGGCATGCTCGTGGCTGCTCCTGGAGGGCTCCTGGCGTAGCACTGACACAGAGCCCCAGCAGGGATAGGCAGTTACAAACTTTTGCTTCAATTCATTACCCGAAAGTATGACTGTAAGTCTTTCCCAAGTGTTTTTTAAACCCTTTAAGCTTGCCTTGTGTTAAATAAAAGGCTGAGTAAGCCAGGTAAAGCTGGCAAATACTGGGTGCTGGATTTTCATTGTGACAGTGGAACGCACAGCACCTCTGCAGGACTTGTGCTTTGTAATGAGTACTCACTCAGCATCAACTCTTCAATGATGCTGCACTGACCTGGGGAGATCAAAGTGAAGCTGGTGATGTCGAGTGCTGAGAGTTCGATGGGAAGTTTTTCTGACAGCAGTAATGAAGTGCTGCTACTGACATTGCTGCTATCATGCTTGTGATGGGGCTCGAACAGCAGTCTGACAGACCATGGTCTGCACGACTCTTGGGCAAGAGGAGGAATGATGGCTTTGTTATGAAGTCATTGTTTCCTTTAGTATATGAAACTGGTGTTGAGATTGGAAGTAGCCAAGAAGAATTTGTAGTTATCTAAGCTCAGGTCATAGGTTAAATTGCTCTTAACTTCAGTTCTGAGGGACATCCCAATCTCAAGGATGTAAGACTTGGCTGTAACAGTGGAAAATATTGTTTGACAAGTAGAAACATTCAAATCCTGATACTACCCTGTAAGCAACATTAACTTTCTTGGTGAGTTGACTTATTGTCAAACTATAGAGGCTACAGTCCAGAACAGAGCAAACTTAATAAAAGGATTTTGATCTGTGGGCAGTTACTCTGATTACTGCATGACATAACTGTCTTCTTGCATGAAAGCAATATGCTTTTACAATGCATGCTGCCAATGGACAGAACCTAGCGGGGAGTTTTGTTCTACCAGTGACCACCAAGTAAACAGAAAGACTATGTAACAGGCTGTGTCAGACTCTGTTTCGTGAAAAATAATAGTGTTTTCACTTAACAGTCAGTGAGGTGGCTATTTTCCTTCAACTGCTATGTAATGTTGCTCTAATATAAAAGGAAAGAATGACAAAAATTGAGCATAGATATTAAAATTTGGATCCTTTCTGAAGCCACCTTCTCAGTCAGGTTCCACACAAAACACTGAAGTAGAATTTCAGTAAGAAGTGATATTGAGATGAAAAGGAGCATCAGTTATCCAGCTCCACATAGCTGGACTCATCTCAAGACTCCTGACAGTCTTGGGTGGTAAAACCCTTTGGAAAAATGGGCCAACTTCCTAGGTACCTAAAGATGGACTGAAAGCCAAAGAACCTGTGCATCAGATTATTGTAGCCTGTTTTCCTTATGCATTTCTTCTGCTGTTAATTGATGTCCGAGGGCACCAGTGGCAGCCAGACCTTTTCCTGTGACTGTGGCATTGGTAAGGGCATTCTCTAGTGTTTAATAAAACGTGTCTTCTTGATGTAGCTCTTCCCTCAGCAGGGTCAAGGGTAAGTTATCTCTACCAGGATACCACTCTGCTGAAGCCTGTGGGAACTGACGAAGACTCTCACCCCTACCATGCTGCCTGCAATCAGCCAGTAGGTTCATGGACTGGGAAGACACACACAACTGTTCCACACCTTGCCAGTATGATCACATATGTCTTGCTAGTGTGTGGAACCAACCTAAAAATAATGTTTAGAGTCAAGAAGCGATTGCTGTAGTGGTTGCTGGGAATTGCAATAGAAGGCACAAATGTAGCAGCTGGCTGGGAAGTGTTGGATTAGTAATGTTGTCCATGTTAACTTATTAAAACACTGTGTACATTTTCCACAATTCTATTCCTCTGTCTGAATTAAGCATCTAAATTAGCAATTTATTGTAGCAGCTATTTGGTAGCTTTTGGATGTTTTTCCTTTCCAAAAAGCCGGGCCAGCAGGCTATCCACACTGGTGGGATTTTAACAGACGACCTCTTGTTAAAGAATTGAGCAGTCTGCAAGATGTTCAGCCGTGCCCTCCTGTGAGATGAGCAGTGCAATTCCAGTGGACCCTCTGTTACACTTTCCTATTCTGACTGAGCTTTCTTTGCTAAAACTGCACAATTCTCATGGTGGGTTACTAGCCTGGACGGACATTTCTAGTGCTTCTTATCAGCCTTTAGAAGAGAATGTGAATGGCTGTTCTTAAAATCGTAAAGAAATATTTTTAATGAGGCTTTAAATGTGCAAAATGGGTTTCATAATGAAAGTCATTTTTATTATTGTGGAGGTAATAGAAGGGGAGATAATGGCATTTATTGGCAGAGGTAGACCAACTGTGAAAATTTGATTTAAAATGGTTAACATCAATAAATAATACAAAATGGAGTTATTTGGCATTTTTTAACAGACATTGCAAAATACTGCTAGTTTGTTAATAATTTAGGAAAACATGAATAGGTGAGAGACTACTCTGGTCCTCAGAGTAGGAGTCTGGTCTGCCCTCCATGGGAATCAGAAGCAGGTCCAGCTGCTCCTCCACCAAAGGGTTTTGGAAATGCCTCGCATTCTTGCAGAGTTTGGCAAGCTGTCTTACTCCCCTGTGTAACTGTGTGGCCCATCTCCCAGGCAAACTTTTGTGATGTTTGCTGCCAAGTCACAGATGAATGCAGAAGCACTTGGCAGATTCAGAAGTCCAGAGGCGAAGGACCCATGTGTATTTTGGTATATTCCTTGACAGCTTCTGGAAGGACTTCTGCAGATAATGTTTGGCATTTCCAGTATTGCTTATGTATAAAATATGAAATTATCCTAACAATGGGAAAAAAGTCTGGGAAGAGATTCAGTATTAAGAGAATTCTCTCTAATGCAGATAAGACGGTAAGGAAGTGAATTAGACTTTTCTCTTAATTCTGTTTAACCCTTGCTAACAGTAAAAATGCCTTCATTTATCCTCACTATGAATGAAATCTGGCCCTAAGAAAATGTCTTCAACGTAATCAGGCTGCATTATTTAATGGCTATACAACTATCAGTCGCTATGGTGTCTATTAACAGGTTCCCTTGTAATTGCAAGTTAGTTTTCTATGAGAGGACAAAATGGTAATTTTATTGTATAGCATATCCAACAGAAGCAAAGTTTGATATGTTTTTAAATGACATTCAGGTTACCAATGGCAATTCAAATCTGTTTTATAAAGACATTTTTTTTTCCTAAAAGTAGCCTGACTGTTGCCTGCACAGTTATTTTCAGCAGTAGTGAAAAATCTGCCTTAAACACTGTCATTGCTTCAGAGCCTTTAAGTGTATAAACTACACATCTTCTGAAAGTGGCTGTAATCGTGCATTTGTGATCTGGACTGTGGAAAGCATCATTTGCAGGCTGAGGCTGGGTTCCCCATATGTATGACGATAGCTGCAGATGAGTTTTCTGATGCTTAGCCCCCAGCCCCTGCAAGTAACCTGCTTTCAAGCACTGCTGTGCTCACTGTTTTCCCTTCTCACCCTCTTCTAAGCAAGTACCATGATTTGTAATATCATAAAATATATTTCTCTTTGCAAAATGTGCCATTTCTACCATTTCTTTTCCACTAGCACTTTTTGTTACATTTGACTAGTTATTTGCTGTTAACATTGGCATCTCGGGAGTGATGATCGGAGCCCCTTCCTTAGAGCCAGGGTTCTTCTTGGTAGTAGCCAAATGTCCTAATAAAAAAGGTAATGTAAATAGCTTTTTCCATTTTATGACTGTTTTGACACACAGCTAAGATTAATACAAAAATCAGGCATTATAGCTTTAATGATCACATGTAGCTTATAATTATTTACGTGAATAAGCTGATACTCCTTGTTATCACTACTTGCTCTGGTCCCATAGCTGGACAAAATCAGAATAATGAGAAATCCCATTAAAATGCAGAGTGGAATTTTTAGTGAAGCTTCAGACCATTGGTTACTCACCTGAGACAAATATTTTCCTGATGCCTAACTTTGTTTTAAGCTGAATCAGATCAGCTGTTGGCGTGCTTTGTCTGACTCGGGATATAACAATTCAGTGTCACTGGGGAAGTTATGGGAGCCTACCAAGTAACCCTGGTATGTATGTTATAGAGTGCCCAGCCCTGTCGTTCCCTTTTGAAACAAAATGGTGTATCTGAAGAGAAAAACCTTGTGAATAGCGTTGTTAGCAGGCTGAATCCTTAGCTGCCTGGAGGCAAGCTGCCAGCTCCCAGGTGTGTGCACAAGGCCCTGGGGTGCACGGATGCTGTGCACTTCAGAGGAGGCTGCAAACACATTTCAAAATGCAACCCTGCTCTTGACAGATAAATGAAGTGAGAGAATGTAATGGGTAAAGCCTTTTCAATGACAAAACTGTCATTGACTTCAGCAGATGGATTTTTACTCTTTTATCTTCTTTCATTTATTTTCCTGCATGAGCGTGCCTGACACATGGCAAACAGGATGGGAAAGGAGCTCCTGGGGTCTCGCGGGACACCCGCCTGCTTCAGCAGCTTTTATATGCCAGACCCAAATTGACCTCTACATACACAGTATTTTCTAGCATTTCCACACGTGCTGCCACTAACCACAGCAATGAAATGTGTTTATTTTTACTGTTTCTGTTAAACTTTATCCATCATGTCATTACTCTTACTCCAGCCTTTGAACAAGGAGTCGACTTTAGCCAAGGCAGACATCCTCATCACCCTGGGCATGCAGAAACACCGACTCTGAAAGCTGCTCACATGCTTTGAAAAACTGAAGTAAGGGAGTCAAGGCTGGCTGCATTTCTGTTCTGTTCTGTTCTGTTCTGTTCTGTTCTATTCTATTCTATTCTATTCTATTCTATTCTATTCTATTCTATTCTATTTGTAATTCTAAAATGATTGGTTTTACCCTTCAGGTTGAGAATGTCACAGACTACATCTGTTCGGTGGTTCATATACGTTTTTAAATTACATTTAGCACGTGATGCCACACACTTTCTTTTAGTTTCTTTTTGCCGTCATCTTCACTTTTATTTTCTTGTATGGATGTGATTTCTTTTTTGTGTATCTGACGAAGACTTTGTCACTTGATTTCTGTCCAGTCAGATCTGATGAATGGCTTTGCCTCTTTTATGCCAGAAGATTTGGCTTAGACTTCCAAAGCAATTGCACAGTTTATTCTAAGAATCAATTTTATTTCCAAACAAATATATTCTTTATCATGTTAGATTTCTCCAACTTTGTCATTTACAACAATCAGCAGAAAAAATAAACCAATACAACCTTTTTTTCTGCTGTTTTTTATGGTGTGTCTGTGTTGATTCAGGACCCATTTATATTTATTTATAAAAAATTTCAGGGTATATAATCAATATCTTACTCTTTGAGCTGACTATAATTTAAAAGCATGGTATGTTAAACTTAGGAATCATTTTCTTATACAAATATTGTAAAGCTGAAAATAAAAACTTGCAAACGTGGGAACAGACAGCTGGAATAAATGTGCTGGGATAAATAAACAACTCTAAGTCTCTTTTTAGCAAAGGTTATGAAGCCGATGTAAATTGTAACCAAACAATCCATAAGAACTAATGGCTAGAAGTTAAAGCAACGCGAGTGCCAATTACAGGAGGATGTCCTGGGGAAGGAGGATGTCAGGGGAAGGCTCACTGTAGCTATCCTACACCTTTTGCTGTTTTCCTAGGCACTTGCTGTTGCGTACATAAGAGACGGAATTAAATTAGGCAGAATTTTTAAAAGTTGATGACCACTGATGAACAAACAGTACTCAGAAATACGGCGGTTTTATTCCTGCAGCTTTGCTTTCTCGTGATAAAATCTGAAACCAGGTCAGCTTTATGCTTCCCTTTTTTACTTATGTGGAGGTAGGTATTTTTCAGGCATGCTTTTTTCCACTGCTAAGTTCTATATGGATCAAATCTTGTGTGACCTAGCAGCAGATTAATATCTTACTGGCATTGTCTACAAAGTCTGTTGTATGCTGCTCAATCCCCGTGCTGCCAGTGCCCAGCACCCAGGAGTGACACAGGAGCTGTCTGAAACGCAGTCTGATTCCCAGTTACATTAAATAATCTTACTGTTCTGTCAAGGTAGATCCTGCTGTGCTCGTCTGTATGCCCCGCAGAACCTTAGGAAGACCATGATCTCCATAACATTTGCCCCTGCTGGTTGATACAGGAGTATCTTGTAAAATATTTTCAAGAAGAGAGGAATTTCTTCATTCTAGGAATAGTATTTCCCTTTTTTTTTTTTTTTCTTGGCCATATGATATTTTGTGTTCTTTGTGCTTCACTGCTGATTTTTTTTTCTTTTTTTTTTCTTTTTTTTTTTTAATAAAAGAGAAAAAAAATGAAAAAAAAAAAAAAACCTTTAAATAGTTCTGTTTCTATGAAATGTTGGTAATCTCTGAGCACTCTGCAATTCACAGTTTGAAACTGTATCTGCTTTCTGAATGGATTCAGGCTTGCTTTCCTTCCTCCTTTCCTTTCACCACCTTTCCTTTCACCTTTTTCTTTTCATACCTTTGCATGGGATTTTATGGACTGCAAGAAACAGAATTTGAGTGATCGTTCTTATGTCGTACATTGCAGCTGCCGAAGACTAGAAACACGGATAATATCTTATACCACATGAAGACAGCAGCATTTGAAACACTCTGTTCATTTTCAGGTTCTAGACTGGTCAGGGACAATAAAATAGAAAGGTTATGAACTTCTATTGGTATGATTACTGGATGTGTGTGATCAGTAAAGCATTTATTTTAATGCAGAGCAGATTCATGAGGCTATGACACATTTTTATATGAAGAATTTCTGCAGTGAGAATAGATTATAGATGTGGTCCTATGGGTGCTGATATTTGAAGGATTCAGTTGAAGCTAGTGCTTTTCTTCCTTGGCTTCTAAAAGCAAATGTGTTATCTTTAGCAGCATGTGCACTTGTCTTATAAAGAAAAAAGCCAGAAAACCACAACAGAATTTTCCCTTGAAATACGTTTCTGAAGCGTGATGACTGAAAGGGGCTGGAGATGACGGAATTTGCACATTCTTTTCCTTCTTTAGCTGCTTTTTTGTTCTTGGCTAAAGAGGTTTTGCTGTCATTGGACTTACATATTCATCTCACTTTGATGTCTCCTGTCCTCCACCTTGTCAACAGTCACATTTCTGTGGAAGATGAAGCGAGAAGAAAAATTATTTGCGTCTTTTTTTTTTTTTTTCTTTTTCTTTTTCCTCTCTTTCCTCTCATGTTTACGTAAAGGCTGAATAAATTTTCCATGTTCTTGCATGCTGGTTTCCTGCTTATTGTTGCTGTCCAGTAGCACACGCTGGCCTGCACTGAGGTGCTGAGCTTGGCACAGCATACACACACATGAAAAAAGACCGCTCTGCCCACCTGAGGGCACGAAAAGCAAAGCGGATTTCCCAGTATCAGGAGGGATTATGCCAGAATGCTGAAATTTGAGATGAATGCTGGAGTTTTTATTAAGTGTCAGTGTGGACTGTCCTCTCATGGTTTGCATTTGGTTTTTAAAACTTGTTTCTTATTTACTTAGCCCTGTCTCCTGCGTCTTCCTCCTAGCCACAGGCAGGCAGAGATTTACACATATTCTGCAGTCACAGTCAGCTGCAAACAAGTGAAACGTAAGGAACTAAGAGGGTAGAGGATATTTTAGTTAAATCATTCAGTTGCTCACTAAGGAAATATGATTGTCTAGTTCCTGTTCACAAAGGCATATTGATATGGTATATCAACTATATTGGTATAGTGTCTATATAGTAGTACCTACGCTGACGGGAAAGGCATGTAGGATGGTAGTCTACTTTGCTGTGGTAAAGTGAAATAAGCATTATTGGGAAAAATAATTTACCCGTGTTTCTGCCTTCACATTGCCTAACTATTTATTTCTTCTGTGCTGGTCACAGCCTATTTCTTGTACAGAAGTGCTCTGACAATAGATGTTCTGTCACCAACAGAAATTTTCTGTGGTCATCTTCATGTTGGACTTAAGCGAAAATGAAGCCGAATTAAAGCAAAACTTGTTTCACGTTACTTCCTTGTAAAGGATGAAGAGAGCTTGGGAAAAAGTACAAGGGCACCTGCTCAATGTCTGTTTGCTCTCATTGACCTTGGTCAGATTTAGGCCCACAGCCATTTTGTTTAACCAGTTGTTGGTTTTGTCTTAACATGGTAAATCTCCACTAAAGTATGGTTTCCAGCCTGGCAGGGGTACCCAGTACCATCCCAGAGGTACCGGGCTTTGTAGGTGGGCTGCAGGTGTCTGTGCTCTTCATCACACAGCATGAGCCTCTGCCATCTGAAATCCCTTCTGTTCTGCTGGTACAAAGAGCTGGAAAATGCCCAGGAAAAATACAGCCATGTGGTGTCCCACCTAGGTTTGAAGGTGGCCAGGAAAGACATGGTTGTCAGAGATGTGCTGAGCTCTGCAGACACTGCCTGGCCTGGGCTTGTCCCCTGTCTTCTAGTGGTTGTCCCAGCACGTGGTAGATGTGGGATTTGGGGCCTGGGCTCAGGTTCAGGGCTGTGCTCAGGATGCAGCATGGATGGAGCCTGGCAGCTGGGGACACCTCACAGGGACAAAACTCAAATGTGCCACTTGGTCGGTTTGTCATGGGACAAGTTTGTTTGTAACTGTGCTGTTCACTAGTGATAGAAATTAAAAAAAAAAAAAAAAAAGTTGGAGTGAAATTAGGCTATGGGAAAAGTCCCTGAGAAAATAAATATTGTCAAATTAGAAGGGGTGCCTTTTCATTCTTAGAAGTCTGCTGACAGCATCTTGCAATGTTTTTCTTATGCTTCAATGTGTATCTCAGTATACGGTTGTATGATCATCTGCATTACTTTTCTTTTTTCCTTTCTCACAGTGCATGCCAATTAAAGGCCTTGGATTTGTGCTTGGAGCCTACAAATGTATTTGCAAGACTGGATTCTATCATCCCAACATCTTCTCAGTGAACAGCTTTCAGAGTAAGTGCCTTTGCTTGAGTCTTAGGAAAAAAAAAAAAAAAAGAAAGACAGAAAACAGAGGTCATTAATAATGCAGAACTCCTTTTTATCCTAGTCAGGGTTATACAGTGAAATCCCAGTGGTTTGCATCTCTCGGATTATGTAATGATTTAAGGAGTTCTGTTCCTTTGTTTTGCCATTTGTGATACACTTGAGGATCCTGTAAAACATACCCACTTTAAGAACATTTGATTTGTAAATAAATTTAAAAATATGAAAAGAAGTCTTGCTATAGGGAAATAAAGACTTCTGTCATCTCTGTGTTCAAGTACAAGTATTGAGGAATTTAATCTAATTACTGTCTCTGTTGTTAGGCCAAACTGGAATGCCCTAGCCTCCGGCTTTGTGTGTGATTTAATTGTTTTAATTTTACTTTGTTTTCAAAGGAGAATCCAAAGGAGCGTGTCCAAGCTCTCATTCTTACAAACAGGCTATTAGAGATGGGTCAGGTCTGAGTTTGGTTGGCGCTACGGTATGGATGACATATAGCCTACACTTCCCAAGCAAGCACATTGTGTGGTACTTACAGTGAGTTAGAGGAAGTAGGAAAACAGAATTCAGCTGATATACAGGAGGAAAAATACAAAACCAAGCATCTCCAAAAGTGGTGTCTCTTACTTTTATCATATGACCAAGGTGCAGACTTTGCTAGTGAATCCCATCACCAGCTTCTTGGCCCCATGTTACAGTGTACCTGATAACTGGGTTAAATACACTGTCTTGTGTTAACTCAAGAACTGGAAATAAAGCTTCTAAGATCCTTCCCAAATTAGCTACTCACAAGCTCTGCTTCCTTATGTTAAAAGTGACGGGGTTTGTAGGTGAAAGGCGGGTAGCTCTTCTAATAGATATTCCTGTTTGTTTGATAGTGGATATTCCCTGTTTATTTGCAGCCCCAAGTTCCAGAGATTTATTCCTTTGACTTGTGTCATGGGATGGCCCATTTTTATTGATTTGGTCTGGTTCAGATATAGATTGGCCAAAGTATCTCACCCCTAACTTGGCCTATATTATATCTCCTATAAATATATGTAGCATAAATAGCACAGTGTTTGTTTAAAAAAATATGTGGTGAGTGTTTGTTTCCTTTCCGGAGAGTTGTAGAAGGCAGCCTAGTGATAGTGCTTGTTCTCTGGGCTCTCTATGAATCTTTTAATAGAAAAAGGATGATGCTTGGTTGCTCCTGCAGTGCAGTGAGTGTTATGATGGACATGGGATTTAACTCTTTGAATGAGCATATGGAAAACAACAACAACAAAATCATAGTTTTTTATCATACCAAATGACATACATCACACAAAAACAATGTGGCTAGAGACATTAACAACAGTGATCATTAGGGATGATCATTTTTATCTTATATTAGCTGTCTAAAGTGCAGATGTGCGGCATATATTAGTCATCTAGGTTTGCACTGTAGTCAGTAGGGAGAGCATGGCTTCCCTGGAGGGTAATCCTGCTGCTTTGGAAACTTGTCTGTAGATGAGAGAAGTAACTCTTGAGGCAAACAGTCTTTTTTTTTCCCTCCATGTATAACAGAAGGAGCCTACATGACTAACTTAAATTGGATATTTTGCTTCTAAATATCTAACATGCAGTGAAATTTTCTCATGAAACTGTATATTCTGATATTTAAGGAAGTAGAATTAAATGATCTGTGGCCTCTCCGATCTGGCTATGTGTTACTGTGAGCTAACATAAGCATGAGGTTAGAAAAAGTCATTAATAAAAAACTGCTTTTAATTCATCTAGATGCAGCTCAATTTGCCAGGCTCTAGAGATGACTTTAAAATGTGAAAAGTGAGACTGCTAGTGGGAGACTGGAAGTGACTGCATTAATGGAAGAAAAAGCACTGGTTCAAGGGAGCTTAGCCTTGTCACCCAATTGCATTCTGTAAAAACAAAAACAGAAAAGACAACAAGGTTAAAATGGCTGTAATACGTATTTGGAGGTTTAATACGATACTAATACAGGGATTCTAGACATGATTCCTGCAAGTTTTGACAGCAACTGTCTGACCTGAAGATCTCCTTGTGGAGATAAGTTGGTGAAGTGTGATGATAAGAGAGAGAAAACTGTATAGAGATGTTAATGGCTTAGAAAGTATTCCTAGAGAAAGAAAATCAAGAGGCAGGGAAGATTTGCAGGTCTCAAGATAAGATCTAAGTAGGTAGATAAATTAAAAATGACCAGTTTTGTACTTCTGTTGATTGGAAATTCAAATTCTGGGTTGTATCTTGAAATGGGGGTAATTCTTAGTGATATTTGGATTCTGCACCATAGCAAAGTAAGTTTAATGCAGTTGCACATTGAGCCTGAAATAACAACGTTTTAAGCAGGGGCAAGATTTTGCCTTTGGGTCTAGATGAACGTTCAGGTTGAGACTGAAAGATAGCTGTATAAAATGGCTTTGCAGGGATGTTTGAGTCTCTACACAGTTTGCTCAGTGGGCAGGCTTAAAAGATTGCTTATCTACCTCCTCTGCAAAGTCAGCTGGAGACCTAATGCTGAGATGCAATGTTGCATAAACAATGTCCTTAGTAGGAAAGTTTCTGTTTTTCTGACTTAAAGCAGTACAGTTTGGCTGCTCGCAGGGAGGTTGCGCAGCTTGTGTTGCGGGTTCTAGAAGTTTGCACAGGACAGGGAAAGTTGGGCTATTCTCATTCTGATGGGAAAGTCAGGTAGAAGAGCTGTCCCAAGGCTGGGTTTGTTTTTCAGAACTGACAGTGCCAAAAGATGTAAAATTGTTCCCTTTTTTGCTGAATTGTTTAATGTGGACTCAGTACTAACAGAGCAGAGTTATTGCCATATATTTCCAGTGTCTCTTTTGATCAGCTTTCCAGGTTGAACTTTTCAGAAATAACGAACATACAAATTATGTCCATGCAAAACTGTCAAGCCATAGTTGCATAGGATTTATGACTCAAGTAATCTCAGCAGAAACTGATTTTAGAAAAAGACCTATTTCAGGTATGCAAGTTGCTTTCACCTGTAAGTGCTTGACTACCTGGTTATGCACTTTCTCCTAGCAGCTCACTTTTAGGAAGCACTGTGAACTTATGTTCTTTGCCTCACAGTTTAATCAGATATGCATTAGAAGATCCTTAGTAGAACAGCTGTTTGTTCAACCTAAAACTGCATTCTTTAGCAATACATTGTCAATGAATTGCAGAGTTTCCCCTCAGCTTTTGCTGTTTGGCTGTGCAACCTGCCTTGTGCAAAAAGGTACTTGTACATCTCTTGTGTCTGGATATGAGACTGCAATGTCTCTGCCAGTGCAATGACTGCAAGTCCCAGGAGGGATTTCCAGTTCAGCTAGAATTTCCCTTCTTTAAGCCTGCCCCTTGGCTCTGGTCCTTCAAAAGGACTCACTTGTGCACATTTCTGTGTGCATGAAATCTCTTGCTGACTTCAGGAATACATTTCCAGGGTGAGGATGAAGACCATGGCTGACTGCAACTGAGATGCTAGCAGATCCAGTTCCATTCGCACATGCTGCTTAAGTTACTGCAGCATCACTCTAATGTTCCTAGTCCACATTATTACAAAACAGGAGCAGAATCTGTCTTTTGTTCTGCTCACTGCTCAGCATGCCCCATGCTCTCTGTGCTTATTGATCAGACACAAAAGGAATACTGGGATAGAAGAGAGAAGAAATAGGAAGAATATAGTACTCAGGCATTATTCTTATTACATTTCATATTAGTTTGTGCCTCTATTCCTATTTTTCCACCAATTCTTTGTTCTTTTCTCTGTCCATTTGATGCTTTTTTGTTACTGCATTTTTTTTTTAATTTATTTTCTTGAGGAAGATACTTTTTTGTATCTTCCTCATCCTCAGGTCTAACAGTGGCACATAGTCTTGCAGTGTTCAATACAGTCTCATGTCAGTGCTAAAACTGCTGCCGCCTTACATGGAGCAGAATTGGCTTTTTGTCTGTCTACCTTACCAGTGTTCAAAATATTTGACCATCTTTTAGGCAGGAAAAAGTGCTTTTCTTCACTGGAGGAGGCATGTGGAATCTGGAAGAGCAGCTGAAACAGGAGTAGGCGCGGCACGGTGCAGTTTTGACCTGGCAGTGCTGCATGAGGCAGTCACATCACGCTTAGCTTGGGCTGTCTGTGGCTTGAGGTGATGTGATATTGACTTGGGTGAAGGGATGGTGCCAGACATAAAAGGCAGAGTGGTTCAACTATGCAATGTCTGGCAGTGCCCTGGGACAGAGAGCCAGGGCAAGGGTGTGGGTGGACTTGGACTCCCTTTCCATGCAAGCTCCCAGTTGGTGGTTAATACAGTGGTCAGTCATTTGCCAAGAGCTTCTTTTAGAGGGTCTGAAAAATGTTCTTTCTTTTTGGTAAGGAGAAATAAAAAGTGGAGATTGTAAATAATTTCTTATCACATTGTATAAGATCTCAAGTAGATCCAATTTTTTGGATCTTTCTTATATAAGCTATAATGAAGAATCATTGCAGAGTCAAAAGATGTTAACCAGATAATCAGTCATAGCTGGCAGCACAGGAGATGCATATTGATGATCTTTCTTTATACACTGCAGAAATCACTACACCAGCAATATCTAAGCAAGAGTTTGCTGTTGCATTATGAAGTTATATCCTTGGGATATTTACTGTAACATCCAACTGTTTATCAGCTATTATCCCCATAGTATGTGATGAGCATACACACGCAGAAACTTATGTGCATGACTGATAAGAAAATACCTGATAAAATAGATTTGAATGTATCTGCAGCAGCTTTCAGGGTTGAACATTAAAGAAATAAAGAATATCAAGGTTAGGACCATGCAACATTTTCAAGCCATAGTCACTTCTGACTTTAAGTAATCTCATAACTTTTGTTTTTAACTTATGTTTTTTTCAGTGTTTAAATTTTTACACTGATAATATTTTATTTTACGTAGTTACCACAATAACGCTTTATCAAAGAATGACACATATTTTACTTAGAAATGTGAGGTTTTAAGAGATTAAATAACCTTCCAGGAAATGGACTGATTGAAGGGTGACTCCTTATGGAAATGATAGAGGAACAGGTGGTGGTGGAGAAGTAGGTTTATATGAATACAAATGGAAATGAAGTTGAAAACTTGGGCAGGAGATAGTGTGTTCTTGATTTGGCTACTGAGATGGGATGTAGAAGACAGGCAGAGGTCCATAGGTGCTCAGCCTGATGAAAAGTTTTAGTCCAAGGATGTCTTCAAGATCAATGTTTCTTAGAGGTTCTCCACTTTCATGGGATGCCGAAGCATGGTTATTTTCCAACATTTCCATTCTTACCTCCCATAATCTGGGTCAAAAAGACACTAGATCTATTCTTACCGTCTCTTGGTGTATAAGGAAATCTAGCTACCAGCATTAGTCAGCACTTCTCTGCTATATTCAGGTTTCCAACATCTTTGTTTAGAATAAAGATGCAAAGAGATATCTACGTTTTTCATGAAAAATACCAGCCTGTTCTCACCATGGGATGTGAGAGAGAAGCACCTTTCACTGAAGGTGAGGAGTAAAGGGCTGCTGGAACAGCACACCAAATGTTTACTTGCATGTATGAATGGTTTGTCCCTTTCCTAGGTTTTGCCCATCAGCAGACATGTTCCTGCACATTCATGCGTACATTTGAGAAAGGAAGAAGTAATTATCATTGTAGATAACCTTCTGTTTTAAATATTTCAACCTAAAAGTCTGAAGAGTTTCATACACCAACATGCATATGTGCAACGTTACTGAATTATGCCATCTCTTGAATTAAGACTAGATAATGCAAGATTTACAACCTTCACTGCTGGAGGACAATTTTGATCCAAGATATTGGAGCAATTCTCTAGCCTTGTGAAAAGTGAGAAAAGTTATCATGCTTTTTAACACACCGTTGATATGGTTTCAGCCACATTCTCTCAAGCTTCCCAACTTGTATTGCTCTTATTAATAACTTTAAGCAAATTCAGCTTGCCTTTTTATTTACTTAACATTATTCTGGTTTTCCCCTTTTTCTTTCAATCTTTTCTTCCATTACTTGACTGCAGGGTAAGCAGTCTTGCAGGGGGTTACGCTCAAGTGTTCATGGATCAGGAAAAGCAGAAATGCTCCTGTATGCCCTCTTGGTGTGTTCACTTTGATGGGCCAAATGTCATCTCAAGAACAGTTGATTTTCATAGACAAGATATTAACTTGCCAATGGGATTTTGAGGTTCTCTAGTGTGTTTATGTGAACTGTAGAAAATTATACTTAATGTAAATGTGCTGGTTTGGATTTGAGCACAGAATAGTGCAATTGTGCAACTCTTTGCTGAACAAAAAGGTGGTTTTATATATATATATATATATATATATTTTGAAACTAATTATTTTGCTAGATAGCATCTTTATGAAATTGAGGAACAATCTCAAATAAGACCAGAGCTTGTACAGTGAACATTAAGTAGTTAATGGATCTACTCTTCATGTGTCTGTGTAAAATTGTTTCCTTATTTCCAAATCCTTGATGTAATTTTCCCCCATTCAGAAGTCTCCTTAAAAGAATTTCCTGTGCAGATTTAGCCCTCCTTAAGTACAACGGGAATGTATTTAGCATTTAATAAGCTCACTTTCCCTCATGTCTAAATTGGTCTGCATTTTCTGAATGTGATAAGAGAGAGTGAAATGACAGAAGTAGCCCTGGCAAACTATTTCATCCTGCAGTGAAAGAGTAGAATGGGAAAGGAAAGGAAATCAGCAGAGAACTGTTTGCTCCTGTATGGATGGGCTGTGCATACTGTACAATTAAAGTTGTCCCCCTGTTGTCCCACTTGATACTTTCAGAAAAGGATACAGATAATCGCTTTTCTGGAGGTGACTTGTCGGAGGAAGTCTACACCTGCCTACCCTGCAGGGAAGGATGTTCTTACTGTACAGATGATACTCCCTGCTATGCACAGGAGGACAAGTATTTACGGCTTGCTATCATCTCATTCCAAACGCTCTGTATGCTGCTGGACTTCATAAGCATGCTGGTAGTCTACCATTTCCGCAAGGCAAAGGTAAGCAGCCTTGTTTTACTTTAATCTTCCTTCTCACTGAGTAGTACAGACTCATTTATGTTAGGTGTGTAGCTTCTCATTTAGAGGACACTCAACTGCTCAAGTAAGGAGCACAACTCAGAGGACTGGATTTCCCTACAGGAATGCTTTGCTGTAGGCATGGAGGTACCTAAATTGTTTATGTAATTGAAAAACAAACAAACAAACAAACAAAAATCTGAGCAAGTTGTCTCCCAGTGAAGTCTGCTTACATTTATAGATGGTCTGTAAAAATCAAGGAAACCTATAGTGTTCAATGTCATTTTGGAAAATCAGGCCAATAATGGAAGTTCCTAAGGAGGTATGTGGGTATTTATACACTCCAGATCTTGAATGTCTCTGGCTGTTTTACCAGTGCTAGGAAGGATGTTTGGTTTCAATATATTTGAGACACTAGCTAGATAATAAACTTTATGCTTTTACCTCATTCAAAATATATTTACATGTAATATCTCATGCAATTTCACTGTTGACTCAGTAAATGCAGAATTTTCTATGAAACTTCCAATTTACTGAAAAAAAAAAAAAAAAGAATGGAAGCTGGCACATATTCACTACCTACATTTGGAAGACGTAGGTGTGCACACAATATGTTACATTGTTGAAATTAATAGCTTCATCCATTTTCCGTAACTAGATAAGCATTTCCATTTTGGTTTTTGGAACACTTGATCCCACAATCTTCCTAATCCTACACTGTCTGTATTACGAATGTGTGGCTCATTTGAAAGACTTTAATATCCTGGCAGGAAATCACAGAATGAACAGTAACATTATTTTTTTTTTGTGTCTGTTTCTGACAGAGTCTTTGCATTTAATGAAATTGCAACAAATGATTCAAATTACAGACTTAATTGTATTTATAAAGTTTTTCATTATGAAAAGTATTTTGTAGGCATCTATTTAGTTGACTAATGTTAACTTAGTAGAAGAACTTAATTTCAATTTTGAGAGGTTTTAGTCCTCAGGGTAATGTTGCTTACTTTTAGTGGTTGTGTAAAATAGATCATGATGAAAGAAGTGTTCCTCATGAGTAGAACTTTTCTCTCTAGTTCTGCAAAGTGAACACAGTAGTTTACTTCATGTCCAGCTCTTGCAAGTTTGCCCTGATTTTTTTCTCAATAAAGTATTGATGACTTTATAAGAAATTTCTATACTTGTTCATAAATAGTTTGAGGTCAGATATGAATGAAATTACACAAACAAACTTGCAATTGAACACTTACATATGTTTTGATTTCATATTCACTACTGTTAAATATATATATATTTATTAAACATATTAGAGAAACCTTGAATTTCACAAAACCTGCTAGTTATACCAGGTACCTTCTTACTTTTGTGACAATTAGCCTTTCCTCCAAAGTAAGCTATGAGTAAAGAACTAGACAGGATCTGAACGTTTAATATCAAGGCAAACCAGAAGCATATACACACCTTTTCTTGTTTCTAAAGAATTTTCCAGTCTTTATATATAAAAAAATAAGCCTATTATTTTCCAGATTACCTGTTACCTTGAGCAATTTATCATGACATCTGAACATGAGAACCAGACATAAAACACAACTTTTTTTTCTTTTTTTTTTCCCAGAAAGCAAAATGATGTCTTTGATATATAGCATTTAACTTAGTTGGACAGAGATGGATTCAGTTATAATTTAGCTACCTTACAATAAAGTTTGACTTTGCTCAAAATGTGTATATCACAAGGAAAAGACAAAGGAAAGTGAGACAAAAAATGTTATGTGGAGATTAACAGTCCTTTCCTTTATGATCAATGTTTTCAAGAAGCAGAAACTGCAAAATAGATATTCCATTTCTTTTCATGGCAGTCAGCTGAGTTTTTTTCTTGGATTCCTTTTATGTTCAATATCTTGTTGGTGCAGCATGATTTTAAAAAGAAAAAGATCTTGTATGATTAACATGAAATGAGAAGCTTTATGAACAATGAGTATTTGCATAAGAAAACTGCTGGTTACATTTGATAACAACAGAAAATTGGAGTGAATGAAGAAAACTGGTAACTGTCTACTCTCCACCAAGGGGGAAAAGTCACGGAAATTAAAGAACAGCTATTACAGTATTCAAAATATCTGCATTTTGAGAATTTCTAGCTGTTAGTGGAACAAACCTCAGTTGGATTAGTGTATCCATAGGTGATTAAACTTAACTGTGTTTAACTGCTCATATCTGTTCTGCTGGGTGGGTGTCAGAGAAGAACATTTTTTGGATTCCCTCCCACATATGGCACTAAAATATTCAAATAATTAGAAAAAGTAATTTTTAATATAGCTTTTTAACAGAAAGAAGTATATACCGCTATAATACTAAGAAATAGTCTTCAAAGTCTTTACAACTGCAAAATAGAGTGATCAGAATATAAAAATACTGATTTAACACCCCAGTGTTGAAAAGAATGAGGTGTAGATATGTGGCATTTTGTTGTAGTAGTTGACTAGTAAATCGTGCTCAGTAAAATGGGAAACTGGGTGGGGTTAGGTTACCACTCTGGTAGAAGTGTGCATAAGAGAACACTACTCAGTGCTTGTACTTTATGGATTTTCCTGGTAATATTAATTTCAAAAAGCCAAGGTCTTGAAAAGTTTGTCTAGCAACAAAAAGCGTCTTGGGAAAAAACATCCCTGGCATCCAGCCTGTTACTTTGTGAGTTGCAGTGAGACAAAGAACAGTAAGGGTCCACAAAGACTCTTCAGATAGCAATGAAGGTGTCAACCTTGGTCTCAAAAAGCTGGCGTATCAGGAAGAGCAGGTGCAGATCAGAAGTATTTTAGAAAAGAGAAGAAAAATCTCAACTATTCAGATCTCAGTGGTTACACATATTAAGACCAAGAGATACTTCCAAGATATAGTGGAAGCTACTGGAAGAGTCACTCATCGGCTTGGTGTCATCAACAGTGTGGAATATATGCTAGGTCTAAGCCAGTTACTGAATGGTTGACTGTCAGTAATAGATCTACTGCTCCAGTCCCAGAGAAGATCATAGCAGTGAGAAGAGAGATGTTTTCAGCAATTACTTCCAAAGAGTTATTGACAGAATGTGAAGGTACAATTTTATTTCTGACATGATCTTTAGTACTAACCTAGGGTGTAATAATAATGATCTACAGGGAAACCTGGTAAATACCAATAAAAGTGGTTTCATGACTGAAGGATCTTGACAAAATGAATGGCTATAAATCAGCAAAGCCAGATGACAATCTTCTAAAAGTCAGCTAGTTCTGAAAGAACTTCAGAGGCTTCCTAAGGCTCCTCAAAGAGGCCTCTTTAGACTTCCAGAAGAACTCTTCTAACAAGTTGCTGAATTATTTACTGTGGCATAAGCCACTGTTTATATTAATAGCAGTAGAGGAGGAATGGAAGATAGGAAATGTGACATCCGCATTTATAGAGACTGCTGGTAATGATGACAAGACCTAAAGATCAGTAGGTCCAACTTACACACTAAGTAATTCATAGAAATGTTAATAAAGAACAGAACTACTAGTTCTGTGAATAAGTGTGAGAAGTAGACTTTTGTGAGAATGTGATGTCCTTAACAAAGGTATTTATAGCTCAGTGAAGGTGGATCATTCCATATGGATGAAGGTTCTTTTTCCAAGGACAACCAACAAAAGCTCTTAAAAATGATGATCTCAAGGAGCTAGGTGAGCTACACTTCTTGTAGGTAATTGAGAGATGACAGTGTAGCAAATATGGTATAAAATCATATAAGGCAGGGAAACGGTGACATGGAAACAAATATTACTGTTCCTCTTAATCTATACCTAAAGGGAATTCAACAGATCTCCCAAGTAATATAAAATAAATAAATAAATAAAATAAACAGCATGTTTTTAACAATTTTTAGTTGCATTATGTCCTTCATTGGTACAGGACAATAAGGAGCTCAAAGTATAAATCAATTCAAAAAGGGTTTGTCAGGAATCATGAAGGTTCTTTCCATTGTCAGTTATTTAATCACAGTGCTTTTAATGAAACATCTGGTTCTGGAAGTCCATACTATTTATTGTTGGAAGCAGGGAGAATAGACCAGGAAGAATGACTCTCTGCTGTTCTCCATATTAAACCATGCCCTGAGATAAGACACTGGAGTCAAATCAGAAACCCATACTTTTGTTGAAGAGTCATCAAGTTAGACTTCATTTCTGATCTTAAGCCTTGTAGTTACTCACTTAGACTTGCAGAGTTGCATCTGATAGATGGCAAAACCAAATATCAGAGGGACAAAACAAAATTCAAGTCACTTGTCTGAGACACAGTTACGGAAAGCTATCGCTGGTGGCACTGACCAACATTTTGCATTGCCAACTGAAACTGAAAATTAGTGACTTGAAGCAGCATGGTACTGGCAAACAGTACAAAATGGAACTACAGGAAGATACTGTGAGAAAGCTCAGATTGATGCTAAGGAATTCATTTGAGGCTTTGTCAAACACAGGTAAAAGTGACTCAGCAGCTCTGAGATTAGCTCAGCAGCACTGTTAATAAACCGCAAGAGTCATAACTGGAGAAAATCATAGGCAGAAAATGTGGCCCTTTGCAGAGAAAAGAAAGCAGAGAGGGAGAACTCCAAAGTGGTAAGAAGAAAAAAAAAAAAAAAAAAAAGAAAAAAAAAAGAAAACCAACACAAACACACACACACAAAAACAAAGAAAAACAACAAAAACAACAACAACAAAAAATACCAAGGAGGAATGCACAGAAGGAGTAGCAGAAGCTAAACCACTAATGAAAATCTTTGTAGAGAAAGTCAGAGAAAGATGAAAAATATAAGAGAGAGAGCAGATGCTGCTGCTGTAGTGGGAAAAGACAAAGCATTTCAGCAGGGGAGTAAATGAAGGAAGTGTGCCAAACAAAGTCAGAAAGGAAAAAAAATAACAGCTAATAGAGAAGGGAAAGCAGATGTGTAGATCACTTGAAAGAAATCTCAAACTATTCTAGACAACCACAATGCCAAACAGTAATGAAAGCTGGAAAGCCTGACTGTGACATTAACATGAGCTACAAGAGGCTGAAAAACACCCAGGAGATGAAAATTGATCAAATCCCATCAGAAATGCTGACAGAACCTGACAGCACCAGTTTGATGACATCGAAGGATTTCTGTAGCGGAGCCTGGGAAAAGGAGATTTTTCCTCAACAGCGGGAACATTGGAGTGTTATTAGGGGGCCCCAATAGGACGATCTTGCTGAATGCTGCAACTGGGGAGACATCCACACTGCTTCTGCAGTGTGATACTAAGGAAGATGAAGCGACAGTGGATGCAAAACATGGAACAGGTTTAACTGAGACTCACAATTGGAAAGGAGCATATAAACTAATAGGCTCCTCTTATTTCTTTGCTTTTCAAAAGGCTTTGACAGGCTGTCTGAAAGGATCTCACAGAACATCTTTCAGCCCTGTGGAATCGCATCTGTATGGCTGCGTACAGAGATTCAAAATGTTCTCTTAAGTCTTAACAACTAAAAAACAAATCAGCTTAAGGTGAACACTAGCAAACATTGTTGTGTCCTATGCCATTATTATTGATTGGATAATGCAAACATTACTACTAAAAACACGTCCTAAAAGTATGAGGCTAACCTAACAAAAGTAGCTGGATGGGCAAGGACAGAAATCACTGATGTTATAACAAATAGAAGCTGAACAGTGATTTTAGAAAAAAATGTATCAACAAAGTAGGAGAGAATTCATCTGTGTGAGGAGTGTTATGTGAACCAATGGAGAGCTCAAACCCAGGAGTGACCAACTGCGATATTGACTAAATGCAATGTGAGGGCAGTGGAGCAAGACACCATAGGGAAGAAATAGAAAGCTTAAGAATTTTTTCTATTTCAAAGTTAACATATGATTTAAAGGACTGAAGATCTACCAGAATGTTAGAGAGGAAACAAGCTACCTCGTAAACCAGATATTCTAAAAGTACTGGGCTGTGGAAGGACATCACCTACAAAGAAGCTAAAGAGCTAATCAATTATCAGACTGCCATCAAAAGGAACAGAAAGAAGAGCTGAAAATAACTGACCTTTTTATAGCGGCACACCAGTGCAAACATGGAGCTCTCAGGTAGAATACTACTGCTGTGAGGAGTCATAAATGCCCTTACAAATAGTAACAACCTCTACTGGTAAAGAGAATAGAGATGCTGATCTCAGCCCTCGAGTGGATCTCAGCCCTCGAATGGCTACTTCAGCCCCAGGAGAGGTGAGAACATGACAACAGCCTTGGCTCACACTGACAGCAACCACAACGCTCGGAAAAATTTGTTTTTAGCTCTTAAAAATAACATTAAAAGTGCTTAGAATAAAATATTCAAAACAGTGGTTCAGAAGGTTGTTGTCATATGGCATTAACAATGATAAAGAAAAGCTGTAGATCCCATTGAAATGAAGGGCTTTGTCCCATTCTAAGCCATATATGCTCCCAAATAGTAGAAATTTGTAACTAAACTGCCTTTTATTGTGTTATCTTTTTTTTCCTATTTATGAACACTGTTGGAAATAAAAAACAAACAAACAAACAAATACATTAGAGAAGAAAAAATATATGGAACACTGATCAAATTAAAGCTTGCAGTTAACAAAACTACTTGGCTGATCATCAACAAGTATAAATCATTTTAGCTGTGGTAAATAACATCAACAGACTGTTTTTATATTGTTTTTATTCTCTGTTGAATATAGATTTCCAGTGACTGGGGTTCAAGATAACTAGATATTTTATGGCACCAGTTTCCTCTTTATTCCCTCTAGTGTAAATGCATTTAAATGTTCTGCTAAATATGATTTCTAAACCATGAAGATTGGCCTTAAACAATGACATTTTAAACACTGCATAAAACTTCACATAGATGGAAAGACAACATGCAAATGAATGCTGTAGTTCTTCTTTTTAATACTAAGAAATCAAGAATTTCTTTTCATCCTTACTGCAACCGTGATAGGATGCAATAATTCAGAATGAGATAATCACAAGCTATTGATGTGTGATACATCTTTAAATATTAAAGCTTGCTGGCTTTGCAAACATACCTTTTTCTCTAATGTAAATCAGCCAATCCTTTCTCTCTCTCTCTTTTTTTTTTTTTTTTTTTTAACACTACAGCAGCATCTTGATGTGCTTGTGCCTGGATGCCTTTAATCTTTGGTGCACATTCTGCTTTTTTCTCCCTAGACACCAATTGCTGACATTTCAGCTGAAGTGGAAACTTGATAGAGGGAAAAGATCTTGTGCAGTTGGAGCAGCTGCCTTTACATGCTGTGCTGGTGGGCACACCTGACAGTTCACTCAGCACATACATATTCTGTGCAGTGCTTTATGCACCTTTTCTTCATTATATCCTTGGGTGAGAACCTAGTTTCTTGTGATTTCTTGGGGAATTTAACTGTAGTCTTGTGGTTTGCAGCTTTAAAGATGTTGATGATGTTATTTTCAAAACAGATGTTGCTTTTAGTGGAATTCTCATTTCCTCCATTCATAAAACAGAACTCATAAGATGTCCTTTCCTATTTTTCTGCATAGTTAAGATATGCCTTTAGGGATGCTGTACCTTTATTAATTCTCACATAAATAATTGCAGAATTCCATATTGCAAAGATAAGTGCATGGGCAGTTAGCCTCTGTTAGCAGTTGAAAATCAGAAACGACATACTGGCTGCTGGAGTTCCCAAAGACAGTGAATGATGGCTGCAGCAGTGTTATTGCCGTTCATTTGCAGGGTGTTGTGGCATTCACTTCATAAGCCCACAGGTTTCACATCTGTATGTATTTCCATTCATTATAATAAAAGTTTAGGGGAATTAAGTACTTGCAAACTGAAAAATAAACCTGTTTCCACCTCAGACATTGTAGGCCCCAGGACAAACTGGTATGTGAAGAAAATAAAAATCTAGATATAAAAAGTATTGGCTGATTTCCACTGAATCAACCAGTGCTCTTCTAATGGAATGAGCAGGGCAATAGGAGGCACAATTAGGCTACACAATGGTGCTCACTAGACAGGGTCTACCCTAATGGACAAGGTAGGTCTTAAACGATACTTTTCATCAATACTCAGACGTAGCTGTAAGGACACAAAATTCACAATCTTCTCCTTGTATATTTATATTAAGCCAGATTTTGTCTCTGCAATGTTGAATTAGCACATATTCTTAGTGGCCATCCAGAAAACATGCAAAGATTGTAGGGCAGTATGCTGCCTTCAAAGTGACATGAATTAGCAGTGGACTAGGACACATTTGCTCCACATTGGCTTTCAGAATGATTCATGACGTACTTTTTAGCCTTAATGTCTCGCTATTCAAAACCTTGCAGTTCGGAATCATTGTCACCTTCTATTCCATCAACGTTCCATAAAACTCTACAACAGAGAGACCCAATGTTCCAGTCAGTGGAGCAGATAACAGAGTACTTCTAATACAGGGTCCTGGCTAGGAAGATAGCTGTCACCAGGGAGAGACAAGGCTGTAGTAGCCTTGAATGCATATATAAGTTTAACTGTATAATAATCTGATTTTCCTTTTAAAATAAACATAAAGAAAAAGATGATTGAATCCTCGAATTTCAACATATATTTCCCAACAATGAGAACTAGTACAGCATAAAATATGTTTTTCCAAAGCAGTTATTGAGCTAGAAATTGAACTAAACTGATCAAGTTGCTAAGCTTTTTGTTCATCTGTTAATGTTGGTCTTTGGTTCTTGAAGACTCTGTCATATACATGCTCCTTTCAGGGAAGCTGAGTAAACTAGACAGATGTTCACACAAAGTTAAACTTTTACCACTGATTATTTGATGCAGTAACTTCAGGATAGTTGCATTAACCTGCAGTTTCATTTGGATTTGTGAATGGACATTTACAGGTTTACTGGGAGGGGACTTCCTGTCATGTCAGCAGAATAACAGTGGCATTATTTATTTATCCTGCTATTTGTCTTGGAGTTGTATGCTGCTGTGAACCTTCCTTGTACAATCAATAGCAATAGCTAAGTCCCTGGTGGGTTGCACAATGTCTTTGGCATGCTTCTCTCTTCAAGAGCTGACTTCCGTCTGAAGTAGGCCTTTCTTTTTATTATAACCACCTTAGTGTAAGCTAAGAAGACCTATACAAAGTGCAAGCCAATCTTGTAAAGAAGGGGCTTTTCAACCAATAAGTCTTGAAAATTTAGCAGCAACAATCATAGGTGTTTGTCTATGGAAGAAGTTTTTGTAAGGGGTTCCCTGAACTGACATGTCTTTGGCTAATAGCCAGGGCACAGGTTTGGAGACTGTAATTAATTGTAGCCTCTTCAGATCATTCAGACTAAAACATATGCCTATTCATTCTTTTCGTCATTTCTTTGGGTGAAAATTGAAGGTTCATAAATCACAAGCAGCAGCATTATACTGTCAGCTTCTCTTTAGGACTTTGTGCTGCAAACAGTCAGATTGCTTTCTGTCTTCTCTGTCCCACACATGCCGTCTTCCCTCTGAGGTAAAATCTTGATGTTTTCATCTGACAACTTCTCATCAATATCAGTAGACCTGAAAAGAAACCTTGATCTCCTCCTGGTTCCCTCAAAGATGTCCCAGCTACTGCTTTCTTAGTTAGTGCAAGAACCCACTTGTTATCTGACATATTGTTATATTGTTGGGCTCAGCTCACTTTGCCTCCAGCTCCGTCAGTCTCACTGAACTATTTCTGAGTTCCCTTTTATTGCATGTCTTCTGCCAATCCTTGCCTCAGCTTGCTATCATGTGCCTTGACTACTGCAATGCTTTCTGCTGGTCTTGGCAAGTGCAGTCATGGCCTGTTTGTTCAACACGATGCTGTAAACAATTCCCTATTCTGCCACCTTACGCTGTCCTCATTGCTTCTCTCTGCTGGCAGCGTACATGAGCTATACCTTCTTGTTTTCAAGATCCCCCATGAGCTTTTCCCTCTCTACTCATGCCATTTATTTGATGCAAAAGTGTCAACACCAGCCACCATCATCATCTCCTTACGTTTTTCAAATACACCCCTTGTTCCCTTCATGCTTTCCTCATACTTGGTAGGGGCTTTGTGAGAGCCTCCCCTGTTCTCTATGTCATATCTTCAGATTCAGGAACTTAAAAAGTGTATGACTAGAGGTGAAATACTGATAGGCTGTGAGTACTGGTGGCTCGTTACAATAAGTGATACTGCCTTGTTGTTCCCTTGGTCTTCCCATCTGTCCTTATCCATCTGTTTTCCTTTAGTTCAAACTCTCACTTCTTGGAGGAAGGGCAGGTTTTTTTACTTTCTCCTTGTGTGGGGTCCACAATAACTTAAGGATGACCTGGGGCTGGGTCTTCCCACCATGCAGTGGTAGGAGGAATAATTATATGTAGCAATATTTCCTTCAAAGGCAAGTGTGCTTTTATTTTCGCTGAAACATGCAACCTGTGATTAAGCTTTTTCATACAAGATTGTTTAGTGTAATAAATTTTGAAGAGATGAAAAATCTTGCCATTTTGGGGGGAAGCATTTCTCAGATAAATTATTAGTTTGGAGCAGTTTAGCCATTTGGCTCTCATAAAGAAAAAGTGAATAAAATAAACTGGAGCTGGATTAAAAACCTTCAGAATTATGAGTTTTTGTTTGATTTGAAATTAATGTAATGAGCATAATCTATAGTCCATTTGCCTTCTTAGTCATGTGAATAATGATTTTTTTTTTCTCTTTATCAAGTTTTTTCTACCCTTCTCTTCTTAAATCATGCTCAGTTTGTTTCCTCTGAGATATCGTGGGTCTTGAGCTTTGCAGTCAGGTTGTTTTTTCTCCTGTAATTTACCATAAACTATTTCTTTCCACATGATTGAGCTACAATTTATACAGACTGTTTTAGTGAGCTGTGGCATTATCTTTGGTAATAGGCAATGCCATGTTGAATGAAAAAGCTGAAATCCAATTCATATGTTCCAAAGCTATTTGTAAACTGAACCGGGAGAACGTGCAAAATGAGCCTCCTATCCTGCTAGTGAAATTTGTTTTTTTAAATCCATCAGATTTTTTTTTATATATTCTGTTTGATCTCCTGCTGGTTAAACAACTATTAATATTAAAAGTGTACTTTATTCTTGAAGAGCATAATGCCTTTTTGTCTTCCTTTCTCTTCATTCTGCATTAATTGAATGAATACCTAGTGAAGCAGGCTCTTTAGGTGATCCGGAATTTTGATAATCGTCATCTTACATATTCAACTTTTAAATTAACCATAAGGATGTGAATAGATTGAAACTGAACGTGGACATTGTTTTACCTCCTTATTGATATTCCTTCACCTTCACATTTATTACAATTTGGGGAGAGCCAGCTATCTCGATCAAAGCTGGAGGGATTCCTGGTCTTGTAACAAAGATGTCCCTGGGACATGAACTAGTTTCACTGTGAGGGTTCTTCACCAATAATATTTTTTCAAGTATCTGTATTGTAGGTGACATAGTGCAACTTATATGCAGCAGGATTTGTACTTCAAAGTGTAGAACAACTTATCTTCATGATATATCATAACAGGTTTCATTACTTCTATAATAGAAAAGATCGAGGGCCACATGAATTGAAAAATAAAGTATCTGGGGATTTCTTGGCTGCCTGACATCATGTGCACTTTTAATGAAATTGATTTATGATTGATGGCTGCTTGACCTTTGCTTTTCCTGTTTTGTTTTTCTCCTCCAAGTAAAAAGTAAATTTAATGATTACATTTTATTTGGGCTTAGCTATAACTAGTAATAGAAAAAAATGACCTTTGTGTAAGTACTTTTTAAAGAGGAATAAAAAAGCCATGAGGATTATATTTATTTGGTTTAGGAATATTGCACAAAACTGCAAATGCCAGAAGATTCTGACAACTTGCCAATATAGCTTAAATGGAAACATGGAACTGTAAGCCTATCTTTGGAAAATTGGCCTTTGCTGTGAAATTTACTGTATTTGCAATCCATATTCTATTAGGAGGCTATTATTCAAAGAGAACAATTATAATTAAAAGTATTTGTCAATGTGATAAGAGGTTGAACAGGGCATAGAATTTCACATTGAATATTTTGCAAAGAAATTTTCAAAAGAGACAGAACCATTTCCGCTTTGAAGTGGAAAGCATTTGTGTAGAAGAGTTGCTTGAATTTTGTAAGACAACCTACATTAATGAAATGAGATCTTGAAATTTTCCTTTTGCTGGGTAGCCATCCTACTCGGTCCTTGAATTTATTATAGAGAAGATAAAAAAAAATTATTTACTTTTCTGCTATTTCGTGGCAGCACTCTTCTAATTTTTTAACTCCTTACAAGCCTGTGCACTTGGGGGAAGCCTTTTAGATAAATCTCCTTTTTTTTTTTTTTTTTTTTTCCTGACATTGTTAAGCTAGAATTATTCTTTCTGCTGTAGTGGGCTGTGGTTTGTCCTGGGATAAACCCTCAAAATGTTGTTTGCCTCATGTGGACAGAACCATTCTGTGCTAGGACAGTCTCCTTGTGCCAGGGAGCTTATGGTATCTTTTCCTGTCTCACCAATACTTTTAGAAGACATCTCTATCAGCAAAAAAGCGGATTTCTGAAACTTTAAATTTTTTTTTTTTTTGAATGGAATTGTTTTCCAGACAGTCCACTACATGTAACTGAGGCTTTGGAGGACTCTTTCTGGTTGCTTTTGTGTCCATTCCTTAGTAGTCTTTGTCAAAATATGAGCAGTGTTAAGACAGCTACCACAATGAAACGTGTTACCACTCTTCTACTTTTCTTCATGCTGCATGCTTTCTGTGGACTGGCAGGTACTGCTTTGGTCTCTAACAAAGAAGCCAAACATCTTGCTTGCTCTAGTGCAGCCTCAGGGACTGAAAGAAGAATCTCTGTTTTCTATTTATTAGAGGTAAATTTCAAGTGAAACGGCAGTTTAGAAAATTAGTTCTTCAGTTTTTCCACATACCTTCTTCACTGAAAAAGATAAAAATGTGTTTGTACTTGGGAAAAGTTATATAGGATGAGAGGAGAGGAAAAAGGTTCAATGGGCTTTAGAAAAAAAGAAGATGGACATCAAAGCAAAAATACATTTTTGAATGAAAAAAAAAGATATGTCGGGAAGGTGTTTTTTAGTAAGAAAATGAACTGGCAGTAAACCACTTCAACCAGTTCCACTTCAGACCAAATATTTTGAGCTTGACAAAATCTCCTCTCACTTCAGTCATTTGGCAGAAGTAAAGAAACACCACTAGCAGGAAACAAGAATTTGAACAGGAAGGGTTTTGAAAAGAGTAGGAGAGCAATTTAGAATCATGATCCAACAGCTTCTCTTCACATCTCCTGTGTCCTCATATGCAGGGTATCTATAGTTCATCTATAGGACCTGCCAGACCTGCAACATAAGGGCCATGCTAGAGTATTCCTCCTGGAAGCACCGAAGAGTGAGCACACTGCTGACACCTGTACCTTTAGCTAAAGTTTTTGTTTCACTTGTTTTGAGGCAGTTTTGCTTAGTGATTTATCTAGTCTCTTCAAATGCATCAGTTTAGCATAACAGAGCAAACCTCTATCTGTTCTCTGTTTCCTAGCTTCTGGGCCATTCTGCCATGCATCAATATCTGCTTGCCAGCAGCTGTACGTTGAGTGGTAGGTACCCTTTACAATTTAAGAAGTATGAGTATGTTGTATGCAAAGTTGAGACCAAAGAGGAAATCTGTCTTCACTTTTTTCTAATGGTTTCTGTTAGGCCTTGTTTATCTGGAAGGCATGATTGCATCCTGGTGGTAAGCCACCTTTGCCAAAGGAAATTTTCTTTGAATCACAGCGCCACTCAGTCATTCGTTATATTATAAAAATGACAGAACTATTTAATAAAAGAGAAAAAAAATCTAATTATGCCAAGTCGTCCCCTTACTATGTTTCCATGGTACCATGCTACATATAATCCATTGTGACATGTGGCCACAGAGAAATCTGAAGGCTTCCTGGACTCACACCAGAAATCTAAGTTCTGTTAATTCATTAATATAAAGTGTACCAGGTACAGAATTACTTCAATTTTATTTATTTATTTATTTATTTATTTATTTTCATTTTTCTCCTTTCTGAAAATACTTTGACACTTGTATCACTGACTTCATATGAAAATATTCAGAAATTCAATGCTAATTAAGGCTGCTGTATTTCCTGGATTGCTTAGGACCACAGAAAATTGTGATGCAGCAATGCAGCATCTTCTATGCTTGTTTATACATCATTTTAGCCTTTTGTTTTGTTATATTTGATGCAACTTGAATAGCTACACTTTTTGTTTTTCCTTGTGCAATTACTTGTTAAGCATTTATTTATGACCCTCTACCAGTACCAAAAGGCATGTAGGACTTGAGTTTGCTCATGTGATTTGCTACAGAAATTGTGTTACTTCCTGAGACCTGGGGATAGAGGATTATTATTTATCTGAAAGACTATTGATGTGGTCAACATAGAATGGATGGACCAAAGAGTGAGCAAATCCAAAGGCATTTTTTTCAGGCCTGGTAAAGAAAATGTGCTCTGCTAAGGCATATTGGTAAGGGGGAAACAGAAAGGAAGACTAGGGGTACCTAGTCTGTGCTACCTAGGTACTCCTCACCTTCTCGTTATTTTCACAATCTGCAGTAAAGCTCTAAGAGCTGGATTGCCACTAGCATATACGGAACTGGTGAAGAGTTCCTTCCTATCCTAGGAAAGGCTCAGGAGCAAACCAAAAAGTGCAATAACACTGATTTAGCACTTCTGAAGTGTTGTGACATGAATGTGATCCGGCTTTGCATGCTATTCTCTATTGATACCTGAGTTACACTATGTGCTTGCTCCTCAGCTTTTGTAGTCACCACTTCAGTTTTCCTCCAGTAACTGCCCTATTCTTTTGGTCAGTTTCTTTCTGAATTAGATGAAGATAATACTTGGAATAGAGAACGAAACTCTGTTTTTATTGCTTCAAACACACACGGTTCCAGCTCCTTCAGATCCAAAACTGGAAGCAGTAATTGGATAGAAAAACTGGCTGAAACCCAGTCTTGGAATGAGATTGGTGAGGAAGGTCAATGCATTGCCTTGATACCATCATCTTAACAAAGGCATCTGTTCATATGATTTATCTCTAAGTCTTTATTTTATTCTGATCTTTTCATTAATCAAACATCCTGAGAAGCAGTCTGGCTGAAAAACAACAGGAAGTTGGAGAGGACTATGAGCCAATGCTGAGCTCTCACCACAATTGAGGAAAATTGTATACTGGGCAACAGGGCAATACCCAGTAGGCTAAGGAAGGCTGTTATTCCTCTCTGTTCAGTGGTAGTGAGGCAGCTCTTGGAATACGGAGTCCAGTTTTAAGCCCCATGGTTCAAGAAGGGTGGGGAAACTGGAAAGAGCCCAGAGGATGACTACTGGTGAGTGCTAGACCATATAGCCTACTGATAAAGCTTGTGGAAGCTAAGCTTGAGTAGGAAGGCAAAGAGGAAGCTGAGGGGAAATCCAGTAGTAGCCTACTTGGTGAGATCCAAACTATCCTTAGTAGTGTCAAGAGTTGTAACAAGGGACAACAATCACAAATAATGGCTTGGGAAGTTCAGGCTGGGCATTAGGAAAAGCTTTCTCACTAGGAGAGAAGTGCCAGACCACTGTCAGCTACCCATCAGTTACCTAGCTCAATTCTTGGAGGTTTTGAATGCTTTGGAAGACAAAGCCATGACTGACCTAATTGCTGTTGGCAGTAGTCCTGTCTGAACCAGGAGATGGGACTAGGCAACCTGTAGAACAACCTTCCAACAAACATTTATATGAGTCAGTGATTCTTTGAGACTAGTTAGATTTCATTATGCACATTATGGATTATTATAATGTTTATTGATTAGATGAAAAGCATCTAATTGGATTAATTCTGTGAGTTACTGTGTAGTAAAGATAGCTGTTGGGATGCTTCTGTCTCAGCTGGACTGCAGTCCTCATTGCTTCACAGAACAACAAAAAGCTATGATAAATGGTTTGCTTTCTGTAATAGCATTTTTGTTTGTTTCTATTAATGAGAAAAGATATATGAGAAAGTTAAAAAATAGCTATATTTCTCTAATAAACAGTGAGTGAGGCTTTCTGTAAAAGAATTATTCCAGAGAGACAGCAATGTTTGCTTCACAGGAGAGCAAAAGTAATGAGCCAGCCTTTACTTCCGTGCCTTCCTAATTCACAATATCTGTACATGCTGAACTGAGATTTCAGTACTGAAACCAGAGTTTTAGTAAGAATGTCTCTGATTGTCTCTGTGTTTGGACCACCCCCACAACCAGGGGCAAGGTCTCCTTTCTCAGAGGGCTGCCTTGGACCCCAGCATCCTGACTTTGCTTTTCTCATCCTTGCCCGAGGCTCTGTCTCCTCTCCATCACTGCATCTTGCTAGAGTAACTGAAATAATCTGCCATAGGGTGACCTTGACCCATTATATGTCTTGTCTTTTGAGGGGAAGACTGCAAAGGCAATTTCAGCGTAGCTGCTCCTAGGTGATAACTAACCTCTGAGCTGTTATTGACCTGGAGTATATCTGGACTTTGTGAATATTTGTAACTTCTTGCTTTAAATCGCCAGCAGTTGTATGACTTTGAGCAGTCACTGAAGTGCAAATGGTGAGTAGCGTCTCACAACTGCTAGCAGCTGCATCCCAGCTGAGAGGAGAAACAGTGAATATTTTGACTTTTATCCTCCCTGAGCTTGAGTGCTGGTCTGTTCTGCAGCGGTTGTATAACACAAGGGTATGTCCTCAGCTGTGAGTCCTGTTCCACTGCCTAAGTCACACTTGAACTCAGTTTTTCCATAAATGCCTCTTGAAGTATTTAACATGCAGATGCAAAACATTTTACCGTCCTATTATGGTGGTTTTTCTGTGTAGATTCAACATGACATACTCAGTGATTCAGAAGTTATCAAGCCCGCTCACCAACTAGGGGCCTTTATGTCCTATGTCCTCACACTATTTTGTTATTTGCTATCATCTACCTAAAGCTATATTGCATTTTTCTAGCTGGTCCTTTTGATAACTTCCTATGAAACAGCTGATTACAATTCTCTTGAATTTCTCTTATGACTGACAACTTGCACTGGATTTGCTGGAATTGTCTTAGTGGGCATTTTGTTCATAGCAGAATTTAAGAATTTTAACTTCTCTCTAAGAAACTCAAGCTCAAGATGAATAAGATGGTACAGACCAGTACATACCTGGTCATAGAATCACAGAATCATCTAGGTTGGAAGAGACCTCCAAGATCACCTAGTCCAACCTCTGACCTAACACTAACAAGTCCTCCACTAAAGCATATCACTAAGCTCTACATCTTTTAAAGACCTCCAGGGATGGTGACTCAACCACCTGCCTGGGCAGCCCATTCCAATGCCTAACAAACGGTAAAGAAGTTTTTCCTAATATCCAGCCTAAGCCTCCCCTGGCACAACTTTAACCCATTCCCCTTCGTCCTGTCACCAGGTGTGTGGGAGAATCTCCATCTTTAGTGTAATACGTGCCATAATATTCTAATTGCTTCCTTCTGCTTTCATTCCAGAATTTCTGGATGGAGGCTGAGTTGAAGCTAATGCCCAGTTCAATCATTATTTTTCTTCCTTCAATTTAAAATAATAATTATTTTTAATGAAGATGTCAATTAAAAAACAAAACCAAAAACAAACCTAAACAATGTGGAAAATGTATGAAAAGAGGTAAGGTAAGTATAAAAGTTAGTGCAAAGCTAGAAGCAAAATAAATTGCAGTCTCACTTAGGTGCCTGCAATGTGTAACCATTAAGTGAGACAGGGAAAACCAGAAAGGACAGATTTACTGACACAAGTAACTAAACACAGAAAATAAACCCTTGAAAGGGAAACGAGCAAACAGACAAAGCAGCAAGTAAACAGACCTTACTCAAGTTGAGCAGCCAAGGAAATAAATAATCAAGAAACAAAAACCAAATAAATGCCAACAAGCAAAGCAGATGTAAAACAATACAAAACAAAAAGAACCATCAACCCAGGCAGCTGATAAGGAAAAGAGAAAGAAATTGATATGATGTTACATGCAAATGGAAGAAAATTCCCCTGGGCTTTGTCCTAAAATGCCCTGATTTCTGTGAAGGAGGTTTTTAATTGTACAGACAGCACTGGTGGAGAGCAAAAGGCAGAGGCTGTGGATTGCCATTTTCTTCCATTCTTTCATTTACTTTCTTAAAAGAGTATTTTTTTTTTTTCCTGACATATGTGGACACATACACTGCTTTGTGCATTTGAGAGTCCTAAGGAATCAAATATTTGTGGTGATGCCTACAGCCACACCTTAGGTGTCTGTATCTGTGAAGTCTGCATAGTGGCAAATTCAACTCTTCGTGCAAAAAATGGTGCTCCAAGGCTGATAGAAATGCTATCTGTCTAACATAGAATACCTTCTATCTCATGTATTAAGTAAAAAAAAAAATTATTTTGGTTTTCACCCTTTTAGCTATTCCCTGTTTTTAAAGCTTCGGTACTGGCTGAAGGCTTCTCGCACCTTCTTGGGCAGTAGCAGCGTTACTGGAGGAAAAAACGAGTCAAGTGAAATATAAGTATTTCAAATAAATGCACTTGTCTTTTATAAACTGAAAGGTTCCATGTTACCTTTTTCTTGTTAAAATATATACTTTTCTTTACAATAAAGAAAAATTAAAAATGGAATTTCAAACTTCTTGTTTGGGAGAATTCTCATGAGAATTCCATTTCCTTCACAATTTTAAATTTTCTCTACACTGCAAAACCAGAACTTTGCTTGTGCTGTTTCTTATTTGAACATTTGCGTTTTTCTTCATCAACAGGGATGCCATTCATCTCTGTCAGAATATCTACTCCGATTTCTGAAGAATCTTGTTACAAAAAATTGTGAATGTAGGGTTAAAACCTCAATTTTCTAAGTATCAAAGACTGAGATAAAGGCACAGTCATGACTTGGATTCAAGTTCATTTTGAATTTCAGTGTTGTTGTGGAATTCTTATTTCTTTTAGGGCACAGATGAGAAGTATAGAGTCAGAATTCATAGATAATAGTTCCTACAGGAACACAGGTGAGAAGAAAATCATAGAGGAGTTTATTGTTTTGGGAGGAGTGCTGGAAATGTATCAGTTCTATGCCCCTGCAGGTTACCTTATCATCTTGCCATCCAGAAAGCTTGATAAGAAAAGGCTGATCAGGGTGCAAAAGACTTATTTATAAAAGGATGTTCACACAGAAGCTGTTTGAAGAACAATTTTTAAAGAACATTTTAATCTTCTCTATATGATATTCATTTCACTTACTTTCTTGGTCATTCTGTCATACAGAGATGCATAGTATAAAATTAAGAAAATAAAGCTTCCTAAGGGTTTGAAGGTTGATTGATAGTGGGAGACATGAGTTCACTGGTTGTGGTCAAGGCCCCTCTGCATTAATTCCCAGTGAGTAAAGTGGTGTTGTCTTAGAAAGATGTTGTGGAGAAAAACTGTATGAAAATGGACCTGTATGGACTGTATGTAAGGACCTTGTAAGGAGTCTGCTGGACATGGCCCTAGATACTACTTGTTCTTACTTACGATGTAGTGATTGGAACTTTACATCACAAAGTGGGAAATTATATTGAAGGCAGATTTTACCCTTTTCTAATCTTTCTAATCTTTTATTCCTTGTGTATTTCACAGAAGTTTTACGTCTCACTCAGGCTAAAGTTATGTGTTCATTAGAAATGTGAACTAAATTGTACTGTCATTTATAGTTTGTAAAAATATATGCAGTTTCTGTTCTACATGTCAAAGCAGTGCACATGATCCATTAACTTCAAACATAAAAGCTATAAAATAATTGAGAGTTTAGTCACTTCTTAATTAAAATAACGTGAAAGTATTCTATTTAATGGCTTCATAACTGGCACCTAAACATTTACTTCCAGCTTTTTGGTGTCAAATTGGGTCAGAACAAAAGTGTCTGCAGAAAGCAGTCTTGAAAAGTTGTCTAGAGTTATTAATTTTTATAGTGCCAGTTGAATAAGTTGAATGTATGTCTGAATACATAAATAAGAATACATAAGCAATTTTAATACAGCAACCATAAAAGTTAATATCATCCATTTGTTTTTTTTGTTTATAGTTTTGGGACCCTCATAAAAAAATAAACATATTGCGAATACAGAATCAATGTGTTTTGTTTTGGACATTTTTAGTCTGTTGATATATATGCTTTGTGTATGTCTCTGGAGCATCCTTGTAGATGAAATGAGGCAGGGCTGTTTTGTGAGGAAATGCAGTGTGGGAGTGCTGGACCATCTACGTTGGTAGAGTACTGGGTGAGCCTCCCCCTCTATCCAAATGACAGAAATAAATTACATAAAGTGCTAGCTCAATTGAATTTGGTATGTCACTGATAGATTGTATTGTGTGAGCCTAAAAAAAACTTACAGTGGCATTTCAGTTACCCATTGTCCAGCTCTTTGCATTTGGGATTAAGCTTACACTTTACCCAACATCAAAATATATTAACTGAGAGAAGGAGAGAAAACACGCTTCAATTTGGGTTTTTGAAACAAATGTCTTGCATTGCAGGAGACTAGTGATGAAAATGTAAATATGAGCTCTGCTGGGGGGTCAATTTTCAAGTTTCTGCAATTGCTATGACAGGCATCACATTTTATTTGGAAATACAATTATGGTAGTTTAGCTGTTGGTGGAGCTCTGTTTTGTTTTGCTTTGCTTTTAGGGAAACTTTTTGTGGAAGCATGTAAGTTCCAGGAAAATTTTGCTAGAAATATGTATGTTTCAAGTTCAGGGAGTAATTTTAGAGTGAGTTAGCAGAATAGTTTTGTGATCCTTAATATGTAACTCTTAGTAAGAAAGTCTAAGTTTCAGATCCATGGGTGACAGAACTCACAATAATGAACTAAAGCTGCACTACAGAAAGCTGAAGAGGTGTTAGGAAGAACTTTCTAAAAGTGGAGATTAGATATAGGAAAGCACACATGCACTTTTCTTTCTGGCAAAAAGATCATAAAAAAAAAACCACCAGTTTTTGCAAGTTGAAACTGGACTCCAGGGCAACCAAAAATTTGTAAATCTACTCACGTCTTTTTTTTTTTTAATGATTGCTTTACTAATGAAAGATAAACTTCTCCCATCAAAACCCATTAGAGAGAGTACCACAGACCATTGATTCCAGTCCATGAGAGGATTTTATGATGGGAAATGGTTGAAATTGCATGAAATGCATGATTTTTCAAAAGATTTTTGGCAAAGCCTCTTTTGCTGTCTTACCTGCTTGCAGTCAGGAAAGCTCTGCCTTCATTAAGAATAATGAATGAAAGACTGTCTCAGAGGAAGGAGGTAGCTAAAGAAATGGAAATCAGTGTTGATCTTTTGTCTTTAAGATAAGGTACAGATGCACTATACATAAATCATCAAACTTGCTGGAATAATCTGTATATTAAGGAACAGAATTGATTTTTTAAAATTATTTTTAAAATGGGAGAAAACTATGATGGAGACTGCATTAGAACTAGTAAGGAAATGGCACAATATTTTACAATCCTGACAAGTTAATGTCTAAATCAACATCTTTGTACAAAATTTCAGGGAAAATAAAGGTGCTTTCAATCTAAGAGTACATTCTGTATTCAGTAAAATTGTAGATTATTTATACATACCATGGAAGCCAAGGCATCAATATTAAATAGGCAGCTCAAAATGTTCAAAGGCCTTCTTGAAATTTAAATAGTACAGAACAAATTCTGCAGTTAAATTCATATCTGTAATTTCCATGATCTGTAATTCCTCGCAATTGAGATCCATTTTAGCAGTTTGAAAATGTATCCAGGTAATGTGTTGAATAATATTTAACATAGGAATGAGTGATTTTTGAAATTGGATTTTGTAAAACACAGCTATTGTAATGGGCTGGTGAATTAAGGAATGTGGAGCGTGACAACATGATAGACAGCTTAATACTGTGCTAATAAGCATTACTGTGGAAGCATTATACTGGTGGAATTGAAGGTGCCTTTTGCAAAGAAGTCAGCCTCTAAACTGCACACAGAATTTTCTAATATTTTGTATTTTTTTTTTTTTTTTTTCTGTTTGTTTCCTAGAGTATCAGGGCTTCAGGGCTGGTGCTGTTGGAAACCATTCTTTTTGGATCACTTCTTCTGTACTTTCCAGTAAGTCAAAATGAATTTTTTTTTTGGAAAATGATATCTTTGCCAACATTTAAAAACATTGCATGAATCACATTGGTAACAAATGTGGTTATCAAAATTAGTTATGTAACGATTAGTCTAATGTGTTTAATAAAATGTGCTACGTTCTGTAAATATTCTTAAGAACACTTGGATGTTTTACTGTATTTGAAGAGATTCTCCATCTTTGGTTAAAGAACATTTCAGTTTTTGTTGTTGTTGTTGCTGTTGTTTTTGTTGTTTGTTTGTTTGTTTGTTTATGTTCTGGGCTAAACTGAGTTTTAGCCTTGAAAGAAGATACCTCTCTGCTATGCTAGGGGAAAAAATGTACAGGGTATGTAAAAGGAAGACACTGATTATACCATATATTTCTTGGGAATGCAGTACAATGGAGGGTAATTATTTTAGTGTATTATTGCTGGTATATATTTCAGTAAGTGTTCCTGAGGCCTCATGACATCTTCAGTACCAGGTATTTGGGAAAATGTGATGGTATTATCCATTTAAATTGGGGAAGAAAAAGTGATTTCACATTCACATGAGGAATATATCACAAAACTCCATGAAATATATATACTTTATTTTTTCAGAAATCCCCCACTGAACTCATAAACCCAAGATAAAGCCTAGATAAACCAAGGCATCAAAGATTAAATCAAGTGAAGTGAATAGAAAGAGTGCAGATCAGGAGACAGAAGCAAAGATGTAGTTGTGGATTTTTTTTAAATATGTTCATGTTCTCTTTTCCTCAGTAGTAAGAATCTTCTGTGCTTTTACAGTAACTGAGTCACTACTGGAAGACAAAACTCCTTAGTGGTTGTGAAACAAATAGCAAACAAACTGTAGCAGAATGAAGTGTGAAGAATGCTATAATAAATACAAATCCTGGTGGAATTTTTATGCATTATTATTTGAATTGTGTTGGCCTTTCAAATTCTAAAGAAAAGTGTGTGCGTTTCTTGGATGGTTTTATGTGTGCTTTCATCCTCAACTTTGTAGATGTCAGGAAGAAAGAAGTTTTCTTTTTTCCATATTGTACAAATGCTTTTACTACTTGCATCGCCTCTCCCCTGGGTTTCCAGAGCTCCCTTCATGTTCTTTTCCATTGAGAAGAACAGGAAGGCCATGCACTGCTCCCTCAACTGTTATAGAAATGCTGTAAATCATGTAAGGAAATTCATACCATAAAGCATAATATAGGGGATTTCCTTTCCATGGGTGTCCCCTCTTGCTTTCCCAGAGAGCCATGCAGCCATGGCAGAGGCTCTATCAGAACCAGTTGGTGTTTTTAACCACATTGTCCCCAGAGTTTGCCAAAAGCTTGATAATAGCTCTTGCTGTGCTGTGTCTGCAGTCTGCTCACCTGTGACTGGTTCTTCAGCATCTATCCCAGTTCTTGTCTTGGTCTTCTAACTGTTGTCTTCCAGAAAGGCCAAATGTCCTCTGATGGCTGGCTGTCTTCAGGCGTTAGTAGCGCAGCATCAAGAAGCTTGCAATGGAATTTACTGGCAACAGCTGAAGAAGGATCCTGTTAGATGCAAGAGACGGTCATCTGTAACCTTTAAATGCAGAGGGAAAAGAAAGGCAGTGGAGCTGGGAGGGAGCATTAGAAGACCAAAGCTTCCCCACTGTTTTTCACTGATGTTTAAACAACATTTTCCCCCCTTTTATCATTGACATTAACAATGTTAAATGTACAATGTGAAATATGACAAATTGACATTATCTGAGGAAAAATGTTCTGCTGAAAAGTCTTGATGAGCCTGTATCCCCGGTGGGAGATAAATACTTGACTGGACCTCGTCCATCTCTGTGCATCTCATATAATATTAAACTGCCCACTGACAACATGTTGTGTTAGAAACTAAAATGCAAAGGATACAACTTGACTTCTCTGTTATAGCAGTTTTAAGCTCCCACACTCTTTGGTAGGGCTCTCTTTCTTTCATACAGAGGTAATTACTCATCGGGTTATTACTCCCACAGGCTGAAAGAAAAGAGAAAGTAATTTTATCATTTCTATTTTAAAGGTCTAAGGGGAAGGACTTAGTGTGGTAATGGAGGTCATATTAATGTTCAGACAGAGAAATTAACCAATTTCAGCAGCTGCAAGAATATGGTTTTGTAAAAAAGAAAACTGAGGCTAATGAAGAAATACCAGGATTGCAATATCCCCATTCCTCTATTCCGAGGAAGATTTCATCACTTTCTGATCCAGGGCAAGAAAACTGAACAATGAAAGCGTGAAGTGTGAAAGCACATATAAAACATAGCCAGAAAGGTCCATTATATCATCTTTAAGAAAGAAAAGACTGCCTTTCTGCAAGGTATGAGTTATGGGGTGTGGGTCCTTGAAATGGGAGCTCTTGACATTTTGCTGTACGTGAATACCATCTAAATGTGCTCACCGGCATCTTGTTTGGAAAAAGGAGCACAAAGCACAGCAAGATGGAGTGGGAAAGAAAACCTGAGCTCTGAACTAAGAGTCTTGTTTGCACTAGCTGACATTCACACAAATGTTCATTCAATGAGTGTAGTTTATGGATTATGATATTTGTTATTTCACATACATGCAGAGCAGGTCTTCATTTTTCTGGGTCAAGTGCATCGTTTATTTACCTCTTTTTTTTTTTTTTTTTTTTTTTTTTTTGTTATTAATTGGGATTTTTGTGTTTTTCTGTGATGTTAAAAATGTAGTAACATGCACACGGAGGTAGAGTTGATTTACCTATATGAATTGGTCTTCATTTTATGAGAGGAATACATTAGAGATTTAGGAGTAATTAATGTAAGACCCAGGCACAGACTGGGCAAGGAGTGGCTGGGGAGCAGCTCAGCAGAAGGACCTGGGGGTGCTGGCTGGCAGCAGGCTCACCATGAGCTAGCAGTGTGCCCTGGCAGCCGAGAGGGCAAACCCTATTTTGGGGTGCAGTAAAGACAGCATGGCCAGCCTGTCAGAAGCGGTGATTCTCCTTCTGTATTTAGTTAGTGCTGGTGCGGCCTCCCTTGAATACTGTGTGGAGGAACAGAACAAAGCTGTGCCAGTTGAGGGTCAGATCAGATATAAAGTAAAATTTCTTTACCATGAGGGTGGTCAAACACTGGAAGAGGGTTCCTAGTGAGGTGGTTGGTGCCCCAAGCCTAACAGTATTCAAGAGGCATTTGGATAATGCCCTCATTAATATTCTTTAACTTTTGGTTAGCCCTGAAGTGGTCAGGCAGTTGGACTTCATGATCTTTGTAGGTCCCTTCCAACTGAACTATTCTATTCTATTCTGTTCCGTTCCGTTCCATTCCATTCCATTCCATTCCATTC
>CM021766.1:17599824-17634219 GCA_011076525.1 Nettapus auritus | reverse complement strand
CATTCCATTCCATTCCATTCCATTCCATTCCATTCCATTCCATTCCAATCTCTCCTTTTATACACCCTAATTAAGCATGTTCGGATGTGTTTTCCACAGCTGACATGAGATGCAAGTTAAAATATGAAGTGAAGTTCACCAGTTTGGGCCAGACACCACTGTATCACAGTGTTTTCATTTAACATAATGCTTTTTTTCTTTTTATTCCATCTCTTCTATTGTGATTTGGAAGGCAAAACTGAGAAGCTTAGCTTTCAGGCTCAATATGTGCAGACTTAAAAAGCCTATGTTAGTACATATACAATGTAAAGAGAGAAAATGACAGAATTTCAATTCTAAATAACTCAAATCTCTGTTCATTTAAGGTTTCAATGCAAAGGCACATTCTCATTTAAAAATGAAACTTTCCACTTAGATTTTCTCCACACTGCTTAAGTCTTCTGTATCTTTACTCTCTACTCCCCTGTGTTTTCCTAGTTCTTTCTGTTTACCCGTTCACCCAGTCTGTCTTAGATTGCTTTGAGAGCCTTCAGCATACCAATTTTGCTGTGTCCAGAAGAGCTTTATTGCATCTCTGCCTTTCCCTACCCTCCAATTAAATGGAAACCAAAACCTGCTTTGTTTTATTGCTTAATTTCATTCACTAATTGTTACTGTTTACATGTCTACATGCTGTAATCTATTCATAATGTAGAGTCATTAATTGAAAAATAGTATCACCAGCCAGCTGCCTTTGGTGAGAAAAACAGCTGTTATAATGCCCTTAGAACCAAACAGGGAGTGCAAATGATGGTCTCCACCAAAATTTATTATTCAAATTCTCCTATATTGATAACAACACACTGATCTTTCCTGAATTATAAAGAAGCAGAAGAGCTTTGCTATTACAAATGCATGGTTGCTGGGCAGCTGTCATTTCTGAGGCTCTAATTTCTTACATTTTCTGTAGTTCTCACAGTATCATCTCTGACTTTCCTTTATAGTCTTTCCAGTTATTGATAGACCTCCTCCAAATGAATGCTGTGCTCTCTAATTGATTTTCATTTTATTTCTTTGTTCCTAGATTTTGAAGAGGGGGCCAAAACCTGAATGTCTTTTTCAATAGTCTCTTAAATTTTTCCTTGCCTCTGAAGGGAGGTTTCTCATTACTTTCCTTTTCCAGAAATACCATGATGAAGCTTTTAGACCTTTCCTAACTTCAGTCTTGCTAATAATTGTAACAGGTTGCATAAATATTGTAAGTAGTACAATATTTTAATAGATCAGCCTGTTAATTGCACTAGTGGTGAGATATCAGCTGATTTTAGATAACTGTAATGGACACAGTTTGGAAAACAGGAAATTCTGGTTAGTGAAATACTTTTTCACTACGAGGGTGGTCAAGTACTAGAACAGGTTGCCCAGATTAGTTGTGGAATCTTCATCCTTGGAGGTATCAGCATGTGTCTGGACACAGCCCTGAGCAACCTAACCTAATTGGACCTGCTTTGAGCAGGGAGTTGGACTAGATGACTTAGAATCATAGAACCATTAAGGTTGAAAAAGACCTCCAAGATCATCTGGTCCAACCATCCCCCTACCACCAATGTCACCCCACTAAACCATGTCCCTAAGCACCATGTCCAACCTTTCCTTAAACACCCCCAGGGACGGTGACTCCACTACTTCCCTGGGGAACCTGTTCCAAGGCCTAACTGCTCTTTCTGATAAGAAAAGTCTCCTAATTTATAACTTAAACCTCCTGTGGCACAACTTGAGGCCATTCCCTCTAGTCCTATCACTGGTTATCCGCAAGAAGAGGCCAACCCCCAGCTCCCCACACCTTCCTTTCAGGTAGCTGTAGAGAGCTATAAGGTCTCCCCTGAGCCTCCTCTTCTCCAGACTAAACAACCCCAGTTCCCACAGCCACTCCTCACAGGACTTGTGTTCCAGTCCCTTCACCAGCTTCGTAGCCCTTTTGCAGGTTCCTGGCAACCTAAATTATTCTATTATTTTTTGTTGCTAATGTATGTATCCATATCTGAAAAAAAGTCATCCTACTCACTGAGTAGTTGGTGATGAGAAATTGGGCCTTTTGCAAGTCATTTTAGACTTCAACTTGGGAACTAATCATGGTCTAGGCTCCATTGACTATAAAGGAAGCCTGGGGTACTTGCTTCCAATGGTGAAGAATTCCACCTAGACAACTGTGGGTTATCTGATAAATTAAAACATTTTCCATACTGTTAGTGTACTTAAACTGAAACTCTTGAATGCACTCCAAAATCCATGCAATATTATGTTATCATTTCTACAGCTGGTGATAAAAGTTAGCGGGTAACATGATGCAAAGAGGCAGGGAATAATTTCTTCTCCATGTTCCTGATATAGCAAAAAAGAGGCACACGGTTTAAAATCTAGCAAGTGAAAGTTATGTTTAGACAGTCAGGCAGCGACTTTGTAATAGTGAGGTCAGTTAGGCCATAAAATGGATTAGTTGAAGGGGCTGTAGAGCATCATTTTGAAGACTGTTAGGATTTTTCCCTTCAGACTTCTTTTGGCTCAAAAATCCAAATTCTTTGTCTTTCCTGCTGCCTGTTGTATTTCCAAATCTCTAATTATAGCAAAGCAGCATTGCTTTCTGTTTAGAGAAATAGAGATGCTGAGCTGCAGTGCACTGACACTCATGAAGGAGGTCAGTAGTGAAGCCTGGAATACACTCTTTATACTCAGATATCTTGATGCATGTAGTAGGTATTAGGAACTGTTTCAGGGACCGTGTTACTCCCTCTTCCACACTCAAGCTAGAGTCACCTGTCCTTTAGTGTTATGAGATTGAATAGAAAGTGGGGAGTGGTGTAACACAGATGTGGATGTGGGCTTTTTTCCCTCAAATTATCTGTATGTACATTAGTACAGGAGAAGTGAGCCATGAATGTTGCGGGGTTTAGTCTGCATTATCTGTGTTAGTCATAGCCCTGAGCAGAGCAACAAGGTCACTGGAGAGCTTAGTTTTTGATATTAATGAATGTGGAAATGGAATAATGTGTAATGCTTTTATGCATTTGTCCCCCAAGTATGCCTAGAAGTGATACATTACAAGAGCTCAGTGACTATTTATTCTTTAAATGCTGTTCACTGAGGCCAACTGAAAGTTGTTGCCTTTTTCATATTTAGCTCATGCTGATACATTGGGGCAAATCTCAGGCTTTAAGCCCCCTCTCATACCTCAGATGTTTTAGTTTGATTATTTTTCAGTATATAGCTACATCCTCTTTACTCATAAAATATTTTTAAAGCTCTTACAATGAACGTCCATCATGTTCTTCTTGTTTCACAGTAGCTAAAGAACATGCCTGTCTAGAATAGTATTCATGCCACTAAAGTCCATGGGCAGAGCATGGCTCTCTGCTCTGGGATGATCACCACAAATTTCCCTAGTACTCTAGACAAGGGTATTATTCCTGTTTTACTTGGATCATAGCAGGTTAAAAGTCCAGCCAAAGGAAAAGGCAGATTTAAAATACCATGTTGTGAGAATTTTATATGTAAATTATCTTTTTTGGGCAGAGAATTGAGGGAACCAGGCAGAGGTTTATGCAATAGTTTTTTTTGTGTTATTGTCAGACAAACATACTTTTTGAAGTTAACATGCAACCAATAAAGCAACAGTTTTTTTTTGGAGAGCCAGATTGTTTTGAATGCAAAAGCCCAAAAGAAACTCGTGCAGTCTCCACATTACAAACTTTTGCTTCAAATTACAGAAGACTCATAGACTCTAAGAAGACTTGTGTTCTTGCCATGAACTTCACTAAGGCAAATGTTTATGACTCTTTCTACTAACTGGAACTGAAGAATTTTTGCTTTTTGAATAACTGCTTTTTGAAATAGTACAAAAACAATATGCAGGAGGTAATAGATGGTCATGTTGGTTCTCTTCATGGTTCTGTTGTCACTAGTCTACATAGCTATCCTAAAAGAATCTGGTACCTACTCTCAGGGATATAACTAGAAACTGTTTGATATATGTTTTTCCACATCTAGAACTGTGATTAGCCACAGCTATATATCTGCATGTAGATAACAAATGTTTGGTGTATTGGAAATTCAATAGAGCTATTGCATCATGAATGATAGGAAATATACAGGTGGAATTCAGTGAGGAGACTGTTCCGTGTGTTTGTGCTCATCTGTGTGCTGTGTTCACAGGGTGCCTTAGGCTGGAAGGGACCTCAAGAGGGCTGTAGTCCAATGTACTGCTCAAAGCAGGTCAGCTATTAGACAAGGTTTCTAAGGGCTTTATCCAAATAGGTCTTAAAAACATCCAAGGATAAAGATCATCCAACGAGGCAGTGTGCAGGCTTATCGTAAAGTGATGCAGCTGTGGCTTTTGAATTGTAAAATATGTGACATTGGAACATACAGCGGGTTTTGTAAATGGCAGGCTGTAGATAGGTCAGTAAAGGTGTAGATACAAGTGTTACCATTCTTTCATGTCTTGGACTCCCGTGCTCATACCTGTGGCACTGGTTGTGATACCAAGACAAAACCCATCTTCCTCTTCCTGTGAATCCAAAGGTGCAGAACAGGATTGCAAGAGGGCAACGTTATTTTTATGACTCTGAAAGTTTCTTTGAGAACTGAGTTTGAAGGACACATTTGTGAGAATCTAGGTTCACTGAATAGCCAGGTGTGTGTGCAGAGGCTTGAGAGCCAGAGAGAGGGACAGTAGTTGATGACCTGGACCAATTACACCATTGGGTTTTCTTCAGTCTTTTTATTTGAAGTGACTTTCTTGCACCGCTGGATTGTGGGACTTCAGTGTATCAGTCTTGTCAGCCCTTCATTCATTGACATTAATCTTGTGGTCAGAGTAGTAAGGCCTTTCCCTTTACTCGTAACATCACTGTCGCTCACATGAATACAGTGACTTGCACATGTAAGGATTTGTAAGTAAAGACCCAAAGTTAATGACTTCATTACTTGTCAATTGCCTTGTTGCTTCAAAGTAGTATAAAAACAGATCACAATTGTGAAAAACAATGCACCGTATTTCAGCAGGGCTTTTTAACTGGTATTAACTATATAACCATGTGCACATGTTAAAAATCTGCTGCATTTGAAAAGTAAAAGTTGTGGGGAGCTGATTTATGATCATAGCATGTGTTGACACAGAAATGATCAAAGGGTAAAATGTGGCTAAATTCATATGGAGGAAAACAATACTGGGAATATTCATAGTATGTTCCTTACTGTTGCCTAGAACCAGGCTGTAATGAACCCATTGTCTTTGCTCTGTTCTTCAAAGGGAATCCATTAGAGGCTTGGCTAGCACTTGGGTGGCAGACCACACTGCCATAGGCAAGTGTGGTGGTTTTACTTGGATGGGCAGCCGAGCTCCACCACAACCACTCTCTCACTCCCCACCTCCTCAAAGAGGAGGGGGAGAAAAGTCAACACAAAGAGCTTGAGGTTTGAGATGAGAATGATTTAATTAAAGGGAAAGGGAATGGAGAGAAAAAGTAATTAAAGAAACAACAAGGCCGCATGGAAGCACAGAGAAAAAGGAAAAAAAGTTATTCTCTACTTCCCATCAACGAGCGATGTTCGGCCACATCCTGGGAAGCAGGGCCTCAAAATGTGTACCTGTTGTTCAGGAGGACCACCCTCCCCCAGGAGAGCCCACTTTATTGCTGAGTGTGACATCAGGTGTTATAGAATATCCCTTTGGTTGGTTTAGGTCAGCTGCCCTGGTGATGTCCCCTCCCCATCAATTGCCCACCCCCAGCCTGCTGGCTCCTAGGGGCTTGGAGGGAGTCCTGATGCTGTGCCAGCACTATGCAGCAACAGACACAACACTGGAGTGATACCAGTGCTGTTCCAGCTACGAGTGCAGCACTGTGTGGGCTGCTGCGGGGAAAGGTGACTCCGTCCCAAACAGACCCAACACAGCAAGCTAAAGAAATACTGAAGAATACTTCATAGATAAAAAAAAAATCTAGTTAGTGAAAGTCCTCACTTGGCCCCTTGTTTCTGCTTAATTATAGTAAACAAACAAACAAAAACAGGAAAAAGTATTATTGAAGGATCATTATTATTTTTTTTTTAATACAACACTTGTTGAATCTCAGTAGTGTGTAGGCTAGAAATGTTAGGAAACATTTTTCTCAGGCAAACATTTTGATGATCACACTGATGACTGGGCAAGCGAGTCAATATGCACAATGTTTTTTTTAGAAAATGCTTAAATGTTACTGTAGTAATTTAAGCATATGAAAAAATCAATACATGAATAAAGGTTCTCATGTATTAATTCATGTATTAGTTCAAAATATAAATATGACATTTATAGAAAAGATGATGAAAAGTAATATACTACATTTTTATTAAACTGTAAAACTAAAGTCAAGAGTTTTTGATATTATATATATGCCAGGAATGAATTGTGCCATAAAGGAAAATATTAAAAGCTGTAGTCAACATTTGACATATTCCCAGTAGGACACATTCCTGATGTCAGTCATTTACATTCACTAATTAGTTTAGCACCTGAGAGACCTTGTATTGGTGGGAGATAAATTTCAGTCATTCTTCACTTACCCAAGTGTCTTTCAGTGAAAGCCAGGGGCACGTTTGTATTTTTCCACCAAATGTCTTTTCTCATTGTTTATACATGCTTTCATGCCTAAGACCAAAGGAGGAACAGCTGTGGTCAAGTGAAAGGCTTGTACATTTTCTTTAAAAAACCTTGCTGAACTTCCTCAGTTACATGGAAGTTAGACTCGGCTCTTGTCTACTTGCCTAGTTCAGAGCTGCTGTGATCTGCATTAACAAGAATCTGAATGAAAATGAGAGAAGTATTTCATGCCTGAGGTAGACTTTGCTTAGATAATGTGATACTACCAAACTGTACCTTATATGAAATCAATGCAATTATAATCCTGTGCTGCCAGTAAAAAGGGTGCTGTGATAACCCAACGTGCCTTGGAACACGAGGCTGAGATATTGAAGGTAAGGCACAGACAGGTGTGATATGTACAACTGAGTGATAAAACACGGTATTTCAGCTGTCAAGTTCCATGTCGCTTGACAGAGCCATCCGAGTCAAAACAGAGGAAAAGGGAAAGAATCTCCACCTCAAAGCCTGTTTGCTGTGAATATTGCAGTACCAGAAATGTGCATTTTTTCTCACTCGGTTTTTCTCCTCAGTCCCTCTTCTTCAACATGTGAATGTATTATGAACTTCCTAACCATCTACTTTAAGTGATGATTTAAGTGATGATTTCAGAAAGATTAGTGATCAATATTAGAAGAGTTGAGAAAGTCATTGCATTACAAAAAAAAGAAAGAGAAAAGTTGATGTTTTTAGAAGAAATTCTTAAGAAGGGAGATTTCATTCATCAACGATGAGACTGCTCTCATTCAAGTCATTCTGCACGCTGAGAATATAGACAATGCAGATAGTGATATAATGTTTTTTAATGCCAACTGCTAGACAGTGTTAAGTAATTTCCAGTATACAGGCAAAATGATTTGATAATTAGTGAAATTTTTTACATGGGAAAAATCTTACAGAATTATGATGGTGTTAGTGGAAAGTTTTCATTTCAGCATAGCACTGTAATTGAACTTCTAAACTCTGGAACAAGAGATCTGTGGGATTTAAATCAGTGCCCCTGAACCACTGATCATCTGATGTAAATAAGAAATTAGCTTTTTAAAAGCTTAAATAACATAAATACTTAAAAGAGCACAAAGTTTGCAACATAAAATAGAAGGTGCACTATAAAATGATCCAAACCCATCAGCAAGTACTAGTGTATAAGATATGCTGTATTTCCTCTAGCTATGATCAAGAATGTTGTAGTAGAGTCATCTTTGCCAGGGTTAAAAAAAAAAAAAAAAAAAAAAAAAGGAGAGTTAGGGTTCAGAAGGTAAAAAGTTCACCATGTAACTGAACTTGATTTCTGAAAATTAAGCATTGAATAGAGTAGCTTCTGGGTCTAAAGCTACACCACACCAAGAAGGGAGAGGTTAGATTTGTGTTAGAAATAACAGTAGTATTGGGGATGGAATAAAGTGTTCACAAGAACAAGGAATTAGTATTTGCAAGAAACAGCTTTTTGCTATGTGATGCAAACCTTCTGAATCATTGCGTAGCACTGTGTATTAATTAGGACCACATAGAAAAGCAACAGTATTTTCTACAAACGCTGTTCTATACAAACTATTTCATTTTGAGATCCTCTGCATCTGTAGGACTACACACAAATCTGCAAATATATGCAAGTTTTGAGGAAGCTGTTACGGAATATCGTGTCCTTCACAGCCAATATAGAGCATCCACAGTGTTTTTTCTCTGAAATCTGAATCTGAAGTAGACTTCTTGTAAGTGGCATGATACAGTACAGTAAGTCTTACATGTTCTTGAGGAAAAAAAAAGGAGCAAAGAGAGAAATACGTCAATTCAATCAAAGCTCTATTAGAAGTAAAGGGCAGGATTTCAGAGCCAGAATGTTTAAAGCAATTCCAAGAACATAGAAAATAAAGAGGATGAAATGAGACTTTATTTCATCACCCAGAAAGTTGCAAATGGAAGAAAATAGCATTTTTACCCAGTTCTCTCACAGTGTATCATTTATTGAGTTTATATTAAGTTATTTAGATCATCCACAAGTTTCATTATTCTTTGATGTTAATCTTTAAATAAGCCAGTGCGGGTGCTAAAGCTCTTAGCTTTATTGCATATTGTTTGGTAAGCTAAAGCAATATAATAAAGAGAAGAAGGAAAGGATAATAGCGAGAAAACAGAATAGAGAACTTTGAGTTAAAACACGATCGAAAGCCTAACATACCAATAGGAAAATTAATAAAAATCGAGTAACTAAATTGTATAGATATGAAAACAAGATGGAAATGACATCTTGTACCTTGATACAGTGCTGATTTTTCTTTCATTGTCACAATAACGTGTTGTAGAAGGTATCTGTAAACCCAAAGACTGTACTTTATGTGCTTGTTGTTTGCTTGCGTAGATGCAGTTATTTCTCACTGCTCCTTGCAAGCTTTCGTCTCCTTTCCTGAACCACCACTTACATAATTGTAAAAGATAATTTTTTTATACTTTCTTTGTGCTTCCACTGTATTGACATGTGGTTTCTCCTCTCATATTTAAATTATGAACTCCTTGGTCCAGGGTTGTTTGACTTAGCTGTGCTTTGCAAAGCAGGGTCCTGATCAATGAATAAGAATCACATTACAAATGGCTGTTACTAATAATAACTATGAAAGTGTTTAAAAATATTTTATTAATGGTGTGAGGAAGGACATGTTTGATGGTAAATTTCTTATCCTCTCAAAGGTCTGGTAATGTGTAATTATTTTTATACTGCTAGAGAAGTTAGGTGTACTTTCAGAAATATCTGAGAATATTTGTTGTAGGCTTGAGAAGATTAAACCATAAAAATACTAACAGAAAAAGGCCAGATTCCAGTCCCACAAGGACTATATTTCAGGTGTACTCTACTAAGTTCAATGGAGCTGCACCCAACTTGCATGATGAGAAGTTAGATAGTAAACAAAGCAGTGAGGAATCCTGGAGTAAGAAGAAAATCCACCACTCCCACTTGAGAGCCTTAACCTGCAGTTAACAGTAAAGCTTAAGTCTTGAAGTTAAAGTGATTCCTCAAATGTCTTATCTCCCTTGGTGAGGAAGCATTACCTGTTACTTGTCTTTCTTCCTCTTACGTATTGCACAGTAGAAAGTCCTTGCTTTGTATGTCCAGTGTGAGAAAGGCTCGTGGGTAGCCAAAAAGCAGTTAAAAGTATACCTGTGGAGCTGCAAAACATAGCAATAATGTCCATATACATTAATTCTGACCTTTCTGGGTGCGTCAGATATGTGCAGGTGTGCCGATCCACTGTGAATGCAGCATGTTCCTTGGATATGGTGAAATCCCTGTGCTTTGTGATGGAGTTAAGTTATGGTATGAATCTGTCATAAGAAACTGTAGCCTCTGCTGCTATGGTAGCTGAGCTGCAGTAAGGCAGCAGCACATCACCGCTGCAGACATTTGCTGTTTGAGAGCATACTACAACCACTTTGGGTTCTCCTTTGTGTGTATGAATTTTGATGCGGAAGAATTTTTGGAGAAAGGGGCACCTTCAGTTCTTGGTTTGGCTTTTTTTTTTTTTGTCATTATTTTTTTTATCTGATAAGAGCGTATTTTTACTAATTTTCCTGGGTGATCAAGATTTTTTTGGCCATTTTAACTGAAAGAAATTAATACTGTTATCTGCATATTCAGCAGGTAGATTTTGTATAGCATATGCTGGTACGCATACAGACTTTAATGACATTCATGGAAAAGGAAGTTTTGTTGTCATATGAGAGTCCTTTACACTTTTCCTTCAAGTATTGTATCTTGTTCAGAATTTTGATCTTCTTTCCAAATTTGGATTTTTCTATAGGAAAAATGTTAAAATAACGAGTATTTTTAAATGAATTTGTAGCTTTGATCTTCAGATCTCTTCTTCATGACAGTTCAAGTGTGCAAGTTGTCAGATTAGTCAGAGTCCAAAATAATTTTATATATTAGAGTAGTATATTATTACATCTACTATTTTTGTTTATTTTGTTAAATAGCCTAATCCTTCTCAAATACAACGTGTATTGGGGTACAGAGCAAGTATTCTTAATGTTCAGTTCTCTCTCTTAAATTCCTAATCCAAAATCACCAGCATGCTGAATCATTGAAATGCTGTTTTGAAACTCGTTGGCAGTTTCCTGACCCATGCAGTCAGCTGATCCTTTTTTCTCTCTTTATTGATGGCATTGCCTTGAAATCTATAAAGAGCTAATCTGCAAAAATCTGTGTGCTGGGTTATTTAGTTAGCTATTTATATCCATATTTATTAAACTAGTATCTACTTTCCAAGCCTCAAGGCATATTTACATCTTTGAAATCATAATCCAAATAAGTTACTGCCATTGTAGCAGGCAATCTATATTCAAGTACCATTGTAGCAGACACTCTATATTCAAGTAATCACCAGTCATTGCTACAAAAAGAGAAGGCAAAATGCTGCCATAACAAGTTTTTTTTAAACCCTAAGTATATCAGCCATTAATTCAACATTTGCACTGTTATGCACATATGCTCCATTTTATGAAGGCCCAGGGATTTTGGAAGATAGCTGAATCAGAAAGAACCATAAATGCCTACAGTATAAATCTTAAATTAGTAGATTTAGTAACGTATATTCATTTGCCTATTATGTTGGTAACATAAAGGTATCTGCCAATTCCAGATGTCACCAAGAATATTAAAAAAATCTACATTAGATTTTAAGCTGTTCTTTTTGTGACTTTTCTGGAACTAAAAGGCATGGAACACTACTAGGTTTACAGGCAAAGTGACCTGATCTGTTTTGACCCCAACCCTGAGCTGACTTTCTGTTACTGCTGTTGGTTGTGGAAATAGCACAAAAATAACAAGCACTTCTTTTCTTAGGCATGGTACCTTTGTTTAGGGTAAACGCCATCAATATATACAGCATTTGGAAAAGATACCTCCAGTATATTAGGCTTTCCTCAAGTGTCTAGTAACGCTGCTAACCTGATAACATCAGAAGCCTTTTCATATCAAATAATGTTATCATTTCTGTTTTGACTCTCCAGTGTATATAGCAGACATAAGAGGTGATCAAGAACTTGTAGACTTGAAATTAATTTCATAGGAGGTATCTAATCAGAGTTTTATACCATAATTAGAATGTATTATTGTTTATATTATGACAAAACCCCCGACACTGTTCAGATGAAACAAAAAAGCAAGTTGATGGAGGATGAATTATTGAGAAGACAGTAAATTTAGGAAAAGTCATTCTGTGTTATTTTCAACAGATGAAAAGAAAAGAAATATGGAACCTTGAGCTAAATTCAAGTAAGGTTTAGTTTTAACTGATTAAAAAGTAGGCTAGACAACAGGAGAAAAGAAAGTTGAAACTGATCTGTGTACTGAGTACTCTATTAGTCTAGAGACCGTGGCAGACTTTCTTGAGATTTTGTGGTCACCTAAGCAAATTCAAATAACTGTTTATTTGTTTATTGTTTTTGTTTGTTTGTTTGTTTCCTCCATGCATGTCTTTCCTATAGTGGATTAAATACTGTACACAGGGCAGTCTGCTAGGTTCATTTCCTTAGACAGTCTGAAGTAATGCATTTTTCTCAGACATGTCACAAACAATCCTGTCAAATTTTGCCTGAATGAGTTTGTTTTAAATCATAAATAGTTGTGATATATAAATATAGTGAGTGTTCAAGAACCTTGAAGAAAAGGGAGGTCATGGCCTTCTGAGTACTGTCAGCACCTCCTGACAGGTGCTGACAAGTGCAGGTCTGTAGATATTTGTTCTGGCCAGTCTCAGGTATTGGGTATTATATTACATACGTGGGTATTTTATCTCCTTGCTGTCTATCTTTCTAACTATCTATTTTACCAGCCTGGCGCCTGTTTAATAATAATAATAATAATAATTATTATTATTATTATTATTATTATTATTATTATTATATCATTAAATGCAGAGGACTGCCTAGCAACAAAACGCAGCAGAATATTTCTGTCACGGTAGAGGGAGGACCTTTTATTTGATAAAGTGTTGCCTGTTTGGAGGACTCCCCCTCTGCTCAGAAAGGAGTGAAACATTTGAAGAAGTTCTCTTTCTGCTGTTTTATGTTGATCTGCTAATGAGCACATTTTGTGGACTGTGCAAGTGAGATGTGTCAGGACTGCAAATAAGAGCTGGAAGAGTGCTATTTCTAAGCTTTATTTTACAGCCACAACAAAAAGCGAGAACCTGGCAGGTACTGGTTTTAGCTATTTTGTACAGTGTTTCAGAAAGGTGGAGACCAAGAAGGTTGAATAGTTGGGTCGTCAGGATGGACTGTTTTCCTAATACAGCTTCAACTTTTAACAGGGAAAGTCTTTCAGGACTCAGCTTCTGATGGCATCAGGCATTGCAACTCCAGGTTGCAGTACCTAATTTTATTGCCTTGAGGTCAAGTGGGACCTGTGTACTCCTGATGATAAAGAGGTGTGTGCTCAGAGCCAGAGACACAGAAGCCAGCATGCCTGCTTTGGAGCTAGCTAAGTCAGGCTGTTGGACACGCTGAAGAGAGAGATTTGTGATTTGTTATCTTCTTCTCTCAGACAAGGCCTAGATTTTGTGAAGGGGAAGATGCCTTCTTTCACAAAGGCCTGCAGATTTGAGCCCTGTCTTTGGGTGAACCATGCAGACCTTGCCCTTTTTTACTAAGTATGGGTGGTAAAATACAACCTGTAGTATATAGCTTTTTACCTAATATCCCACTTGTCAGTATTTTCATTCTTGATGTGACACTCGAGTTAAGCTCCCCCCACTGTCTCAGGAAATACGAACTTCTACCTTCTTGACAAAAGTTTTAGCACTAGGGTTTTAAGATATTCAAGCATGAGAAGCATTTCAGCCTCTTATGCTGCTATTGCTTCATTGCCATTTCCTCATTAAGCAGTAGAGGGTATAGGTATAAGCACAACATAAATATTAATATTACAGCATAGTAGGAAAGGTATTTTACCTATTGGCATAGGTACTTAGATGGAGGGAGGGTAGACCTGCTTTCTAATACCTGCTCCAATGAATGTTTTAAGTAACACCCAAGCATTATTGATCACCTGTGCACAAGATTGATCACAAAATAAATGAAGAACTGAGTAAAAGTTCAGAACAACTGGTACATAACCCTGGAGTACCAAACAAGAAGAGTTATCACTGGAACAGCACAGCTTGAACGTGGTTATTGTACAAATTGACAGCCTTAACGCTCAAGCACTTTCCTAGAAACCTGCTAGTTGTTATGCTTAATACAAGTATGTTGCTTTTACTAACCCTACTGAATTTTTAAAATAAAGAAAAAATGGCTCCTCTGAGTTACTTTGTCTTACGCACAATTTATTTATCTACAGTTAATTTACGTCTTTGAAATAAAAAGCTATTTTAATCACAAAACCCCAAACTCTATGTAAAGAAAGCATATTTCAGGAAAACAATCTGCAGGTGCTAGTACTGCTCTGGGTTTTTTGGTTCAAATCTGTAGGGATTGAAAAGGCTTCATATCATGTGAGAGAGAGGGTTTAAGTTTATAATGACAACTGAAAAAGACATTAAAGATCAAAGATAGGCCCATGAAATGCAACCTTACATCTCAAACGTTTTTGTGGTTTATCTGTTTCTGAAAAAAGAAATTGCCTATGTCAGACAATAAAAGATTCATCAATATGTTTACTTGTGCATTTGCCAGTACAGTTTTATGGAAAACCAGAATGCATTCAAAGGTTAGCAGATACGATGTTTGGGAGATGAGATGTGCCCCTATTATCCCTTAGGGATTTTACGGTTATTGATTTTTCAGGTGATGAGCAGCAATACAAATTGTTGAGGTGTAATGAAACTTTGTTTTCCAGAGGAGGAGAATTTATCACCTTTATTTTCCCCCAGTCACTTATTTAAAATTTTGCAACTCCCCTTTCATCTCACTCCCATCTTTCCTGCACAATTGTAGTTCAACCTTCTCACCAACTACTCGGTGACCTCCACAGACTCCTTAAAGTTTTTCAAGTCCACACACAATTTCCTGAAGATATGCTCCGAGATCCATCTCTCCTACTTTCCACTTAAACGCAGCATTTCCTAGGGGAAAATTTCTGTTCTGATTTGTTGTTCTCTTTAGTTGGTTGCCACACACATGTGCTGAAGCTTTTGAAGACTGCTCTTTCAGAGCTGAGTGTGCTGTTCTTGTACTATTGAAGAAATATTCCTCCTGAGATCTGTAAATAATCCTTCTTAGGCTTCTCTGAGTTTATCCAGGTACATTGCTGGTAGATTGCTGCTGCTGCTACACTATGGAGCTTCTTTACAGATTGTATTCAGCATGGCTAGTCTGAGATCATTGCTTTTCATTTTAAGATTTTTGCATTTTTCTTCTCTAATGGAACTAACACCTGTCCATTCAGAGTATAGCCCTTGATAGTCTAGTACCTGGATTACCTTCATTGTCATCTTATTTTTGTGTTTCTGCATTCCTTATTAACTTAAAATCTACAAAACATACATTGTGTTTTAGGCCCATTTATTTCATCAGTTGAATTCTTTTAAAGGTCTTTGCTTCCTTTGAGACCTATAGTTTAAAATAGTAGTAACTGTTAAACTAAGCTAGGTAAAACAAACAAAAATTACTAAAATTGATTTTTTTTTTTTTTTTTCTTGTTCCTTGTTCCAATGCAGTGAATGGTAACCATTACCTAATAATCACTGTGACGAGCTAGCACATGATTTCTTTAACCTATTGACTGAAGCTGCTTGTTAGATTCAGGCTGGAATCTCATACAGTTTAGCTGTTTCTCTGTTGGGAATGTAGATATATACATATTCATACAAGTAGGTGATTAATTTTATATATACGAAACCAGAAGTGCATGAAATGGAAATGAGATTAGGAAACATTTACATATGTAGCACTTGAACAAAAACAGATTTGATGTTTTATTTACAACTGTTCTCTCATAAGCAAACACATAACTGTACACACAGAATCAAATTCTGGAACACCACAGTATCATTATTTATCTACAATCTGTAGGATCTCAGAGTTTTGGGAAAGCATTGATTTTTGTGCCATCCAAGCATTTGTTTCTATACTGCTTTTATTAAGAATATTTTCCTCCTCAGAAACTCCATGACAAGTGGAAAAGTAGAAGTTGGGTCTCCTGAAACTTATTTGTTCACCTTAACACAATGACTTCAAAGTCTGGTGGGTCAGACTTCTCCAGTTAAGGGTTAAGTGTGCTCCTTAAACTTCATGAAAGCTAGGAAATCCTATCCCGGAAAGAGTAAATATTATTTATAAGTTGATCTGGCAGTATCTTGCACATGGATGGCAAGGAGTGTAAGGCCCCAGCTATCTCTGAATTCAAATTGTTATGCTAAGAGCTGGGAGTTCTGACCTGAGAAATTAAATAACTTTTCTAAATAGTCTAAAACTCCCGGCACTTCTTAGGTAGCAAAAGCTATGGTCAGATGTGTGCTGGATTCTTTACAAACAATAAACCTGCTTTGACAGAATTTATTTCTAGTATGTTTTCAATGGCTTACTGACAATGAAAATAGGAAGACAGGAATTGTGCTCTAGTCTTCATTTGCCTGCACTCGGTAGCCTGAATGCACTAAGGAGGTGAGAAGCATGTTTCCTTGAATATGCTCTGTCTATAGTGCTTCCAGTGAATCTCAGCTGCACTCTAATTATAGAGATTATTGTTTTTCTTCTTTTCTTTCTATTCTTAAGAACCAGAATGGCAGTAATATATCACAGAATGAAAGTTCTGTGAAAAAAAAAAAAAAAAAAAAAAGCTAATGAAAATTTGGAGAAGAGCTGTCTTGGGAACGTACAAGAAGAAGGGTCTTCTCCATCACATCCCCAGCTCTTTCAGACCGCCATGGTATTAATCCCAATAATAAATTTATCATGTTGGCTTCTCTTTTATTAGGCCACTATTGAGCTACTACTTTGCAGCATCCCTGAGCCATCCATGGGTATGTGGTTTCTTACTATGGATGTTTTTGTAACCAGAGAAGAGGACCTATAGCAAATGTGCCTACACTCTGTGCAGAGGAGGGCTGGTTCTGCAGGCTGCTCTGCTCCAGTGCTGCAGGAAGGAGTGGAGCTTCTATAGAGAGTCTGATATTTTGAATCAATTAGAAATTTAATTTTCTAAATTTATTTTCATTTCTCTATCATAATAATTTTTCAGTATCCGCTCAGCACACCATAAATATTTGTCTGGATTTATTCAAAACAAAAAATTTCCTTTTGGCTAGAGCTAAAGAGCCTGAGTGCTCTGTACCTCTTAGCAAAGCCATTTGTCTGCAATTTTTTTTGAAAGGCAACAATGTTCATATCATTATGATATGAGAAAAGAATGTCAATGGGAAGAGAAATTGTGTTTCTTTTCTAATTCCATTGTTTCTATTACGCACTGAATTTTCAGTTTGCAGCTGTGGCTGGTTTCTTCTGGACTTTGTTAATTCCATGGAATTTTAATGACATAATTTGTTTAAAAAGGTTAATGTAGATTTAAGACCAGTGCTATCATAGATCATGTCATCTGAGCTGCTGTATGTCACTCATTTTCACAATTTACCCAGTTAACTTCTCTACTGAAGCCAATAGCTGCGGTTTATCTGACACAGATTTCCAGACAGGTGTCCACTCTTGATTTGGGAACATACAGAGGAGGAATGTTCCCATTGCTTCCTCTGGTGGTTTGTTACGCCGTGGCCTTTGGCTTGTCCCTGCTGCTGTTCTCGCTACAGATACATAAGCTGAAAATGAAAAGTCGATAGTTCCAGCAGTGATGTCTGCAGTAAACTAATCAGCGCTGGCTGCCTGGAGATGTCCGGCTGGTATTTTTTGGAGAGAGGTTTTCTAAATTAATGTCAAAATAAATACCAACAAAAACTTTGCTGCAGAGGGTAACAGCCAGTCCTGTGTCCTCCTCTTTGCTATGGTTTAACAGGATGTTTCAATGACCTGCTCTGCCCCCATTATCTTTTACAAGTCACCATCTTAAAACTTTTGTCAATAAAATTTTGCCTTGGCTTGTGAACCTGCCTAAGATGTAATTCAGAGAGAGCACGCAGTCAGGAAGGAGGAATTCCTGAAGAACTAAAACCATTCAGTAGTGTCCTCTCACAAACTTAAATGCTGCACTGACCTGTTAGATTAATATAAGATTAGAACCACTCTTGTAGAAGATAAGGTATTTTAGAACTTTAAATAGCTGCATGTTTAATTTTTCCTAAGTAGAAGTCACTACTTGAAAATGCTCACATAAAACTCTTCTCCTTAGATTTGTAGAGATTTCAGCCCTATTGTAATGAAATGCAAAAGTCTATGCAGGTCTGTTATGACCTGTGTCTTGCATTAAGTATACTTGGCAAGCTGCTCTGAATAATTTAGTCTGTTATGTCTTAAGATAGCGGCGGCTCCTGCAAGATTTATTTTAATGTAGACTGCTTTACCATTATGTTTTTAAAAGGTACCTTTTTCTTAAAATCACACAGGTAGTCTTAGAATGAATTGGTAGATTTTCCTTGTTTTTAGTAAAATATTGTATTGCATGGTGCATGTCTTTATTCATAAAATGAGACTCATGTACTCTTAACGCTGTTTTTAATACATGTCAAGTATTTGGCAGATGACTGTGCTGGACAGATGGCTTTTTCATTTGAGATGTTTCAGCTCCTTAAGATGTTTCTCTTTCTGCTTCTCAGGTGACCAGATCTTTGGTAAGAAAAGGTTAGAGTAGTGTATACAATAAGAACATTTTTGTGTGTGTGTGTGTGTGTGTGTGTGTGTGTGTGTGTGTGTGAAGTAGGTAAACTAGGATATTTGGTTTACTGTTGTCATCTACCCAAGTGGCATGTCACAGTGAAAAAAATGCATATGAAGAGATGAAAGAAATCACTGGATTGCAGAAGTTACCTGGTGGAAGGAATATCTAGTTTAGTTAGATGACAGTTTGAGTTTGCAACTTCCTTTGATTTTCAACTTCTTTAATTCTGTATTGGCGTGAACAATTTTTGAAACATGCCTATGCATACATACCTGTTGCCTATATAAAGCATTCTGATTAAATTATTCCTGTTTACTTTGCATTATATTTTTTGAATGTAACACAAACCCATAAAAATTAAATTATTGAGTGGCTAAGAAGTTCAGTTTCTCCTACACTTCACTTGTGCTTCTTTTCTCATCCTTAGTATGAATGTGGCTGGAGCCCCTGATCCCACCTTCCCACCTGCTTACCACTTCTTGTGGAAATGTCCCACCTGGTTATTTTTTGCTTTTAGTCTTGCTGCTAACAAAGTGTGTCATAATCTGCACTCAAAACCTGACAACTTGATCAAGAAACTCACATTTTCACATATATCTCAATATTTAACTGGAACGTAATCCAAGGCCTTTGTGCATAAGGCTTAGGAAGAAGAAACATCAAATAAAAGAGTTAAGAGCTTCTGTGTGATCCACACTGTTCTTAACTCTAAACTCCTCTTTTTGAAGGCAGAGAGCCAGATACTTTTTGAGTAGGTGCCTTTCAGTGAGGTCATAAGCTCCTACCTCCCTGGCTAGCTACTAAATACCTACAGAATCAGATCAATTATAATATTTACTGTACAATACATTATTTTTATGCTTCAAGGCTGTGTGTGTAACCTACATACATAACGTTTTTTGTTTTTTTTTTCCCCAGTGCACATTTAGCTAGATGGATTCCGGAGGGCTTTACGTTTTCAGACAAAATAATTGTTTCTCATATTAAAAATCTTCATTTAAATAGATTTTAAACTTTCTCTGGTTATATGTTAATTATGTGTTCAGCCAAGTCCACATCTGGCCTGCTCAGTCTCTGAGGTTCTGAGATCAGACATCTCTCAAACCTTCAGGGAATGACTTCTGAGGCTGTTTGGGTTGCTGTTAAGATAACTGTATTAATGAATGTGAGGCAAATGAATGCATTTTGAGACTATGCATTCAGGTTACATATAAATAGATATTTCCAGACCTGGTAGGATCTGTGACACTCCACTGTTTCTCTTCAAATTGGAGGAAAGATATGACAGCACTTGGAGTTCACATGGACATTCATTTTCTTCAGAATAACCTATTCAGAGGTGTCATGTCCAGTGTTAGTTGAGATTTAGCTTACAAGCAGGGGGGAAAAAAAGGGGGAAAATAATTGAAGATACATCTCAATAAAAAGGCATTCTAAGTATACAGTCTTGTATCAAATCAGAATTATCTTAAGGTTCTGTTTACTTAATCACCAAATAAATCTCTCAGGAAGCCAAATGAGCTTCACTGTAAAAAATAAGTTCCATAAAGAGCCTTAGAGATCTGCTGTTACTGCCTGATGAGGATGAATTCGAAGTATGATAAAAATTAGTTATAGCAAAGCATTCTGGTGACTCAAGTTCTAGAAGTCTGTCTTTGCATCTTACACTGGTGCTGGTGGTTATATGTTTATACTGCAGTATGGTCTTCCAAAATACTATACGGGCAAGATGTGTCTTTGCTGAAATGTAGCCTGAGGTTTAGTGTATGTTTTAAGACAGGAAATGGAAAAAACATAGCTACAGTTGAAAGTGCACTAGGAAGGAAAAGAGGATTTCAGTAGACTGTTTCAAGCTGGACTGTGTGGGTGGCTAGGAAGAACTTGTCTTCTTTTATGAAAACCAAAACATCTTACATGGCCATAAGGATTTTGGTTTTGATGTGCATATTATCTGAAATGCATTGCCATCAGTAACAGTGTCTCCAACACTTTGTACTGAGGAATTGATTCCATTCCAATTCATAGGCAAGAATAAAACCTACTGAGTAGTAATTGTGGTTTCTTGCAGCAACCATGTGCAAGAGACATTAGCTAACGATCTGGCACAACTCTGCTTTAAAATTGTAGATTTGCAGGGGTAACAGGGTTTTATGGTACTGTGTCTCCATAGGTCTAGTAGAGTAAAATATTATGGCTTAAAAAGTACATGTGGTTTAAGAAAAATGGGATAGAGAAGGAAGGAAGTGGACTTATTTAATTAGCCTAAGAAAATATTCAGCTGCTATCATACCCCTAAAACATTTTGTGTAGTTGCACCGGAAATATTTGTTGGTAGTCCAGGATTGGTTAATGAGTTGTGCATTCACTAATATTTAAGCAGATGCTCTGAGCTGTGAATCTTGTTTTGAACAGTGGTATGTGATGCCCATAGTGTACATAGGCTCATGAATGCCTTCATTCATGCCCATCTGTGAAGATGGCAACTTGCCTGCGTACAAGTGGATTGGTCCCTTTTCTAGAAAGCATAGTGCCAGACTGTTATGAGTTTGGATGGTAAGCTTATCTAATATTGCAAACAGTGTCTCTGTGCAGGAAATCCCTTCTCACTATTAGCACAGAAGCATTAATAGGTGACTTGATATAGTAGGTTATTCTGGAGGTTATTTTATGTTGAAAGAAACTATTCAAACGTGGCAGAAGAAAAAAAGAATGCCCATCTCAAAGACACAGCAGGATACTGAGAGGACGAGCTGTGTGTCAAAGGCAAGTGTGGGAGCCGGAAAGAGCTCTTGGAGTGTCTGGTGGCTTGTTTTGCTGCAGAATTGCCTAGAGACAGGCCAGGCAAGGGCAGATGGTGCTGGGCAGTGGAACAGATCGGATAGATCTCTTCACAGTTTCTCTTAGATGCTTGTTAATGGAATTAGCCCAAAAGGCATTGTCTTAAATGGCTATGTCATATCCTGCATTGAACTGAGCAGAGTACTTGCAGGAAAAAAAAAAAAAAAAAAAAAAAAAAAAAGTTAAATAAAAAGTAGGTAATCTTAGTGTAAAGGTTTTTGTAAAGTTTAACTTGACACAGGAGAAATTTGGTTATTTGAAAATAAGAAAAAAATAATATTTTTGCATCATTTTTTTTCTAAAGTAGGTGACTTTCACCTCAGATCCATAACAAGTTGATGCTCTAGCTTATGTTCTAAGCTCTGTATCTCATTTCCATGTAATTAACATGGCAAAAATAAGAATAGTTGAAAGGTGAACTAGCCTCTTTCCTTGGAGTTTTTGAGTTAAGGTCCTACTCAAAATTTTTAATATTTAGGTTTAGGCTTTGTAGCACTGATACTTACTAATATTTTTAAAATTATTCATTCTATGACTTTTTATCTATTGAGTTATTGTAGTATTGGACATTCTTTCTCAACATAGATGATAGAAATTTGATGACTGCAAAGGAAAATGAGTTTTTGATCTATCCATGATATTTTTTGTGGCTTAAGAACTGAAGTAAAAAGCAACTTGTCTACAATAGGCTCAGTCTTCCTAATGTAGGTTTTTAATTGACATATAATGAAGCAACTTTTCTAAAATAAGTGCTGAAGTAACTTTCTGGTCACTGGAGATGTGTATTTGAAGCCTTTAGGTCAAAGTTCTGTCCAATAAACTGAAGTTCTGAATTTCTTTAAGGCTCTCAAGGATACCAGGTTTATCCTTGGGTTATCTATGGAACTTTTGCATTTTGATTCAAAATATCACCTACAGTTTAGGCAGAAAATCTATGCCTGATTTAGGCAGACTGTTTTCCAGTTAGTATTCCTTGTGCAGCTGCACAGTATTAAAATATTTTCACCTGGATCTGGTACCCTAAGTGAAAGCAATGTTAGTCTTCTCACAACGTGCACAGTAATGGTAACCTGAAAAACAAAACAAAACAAAACAAAACAAAAGAAATATTGCTCGCTGTTAGCATTGCAGAGGTCTTGTAAGGTTTTTTGTTTTTTTGTTTGTTTGTTTTCCATTTTTTTCCTTTCCTTTTAGCGAATCTTTCTAAATGCTGTTTTTCTTTCAAGTAACAATGACACTGAAGCTATAAAACTCATGTATTTGCTCCTTTTTCATAAGGACCATGTCTAGTATGCTTCTGAAGATTAAATTGCTCAGTGTAGGTTCTCTTTGCACTGTTATTTCCTATCTGTCCTGATAACAAAAATTTACCACAGGGGGTAGGGATCCTGTATTGACTTTAGCCATTGTTTTTAGACAGTGTATGTATCTGTTCATCATGCCAGCTGAATGAGTGGGCTGGCTGAGTGCTGTGTCAGCAAGCTAAGGCTCTCTTCCATGTCTCTAACTCTCCATCTCTAAGTGCTCTTGACTGTTACCTGGTGACCTTAGAAAGTCTTTTCATCTCTGACTCCAGAAGTGGTAGTGTGACTACTGGGACGATGTTTTGGCAAGGGTAATAAAAGCTCAAAACATGTTGAGGTTAAAAGCAAACATCTGAATCCATTTGTCCAAATGGCAAACGTGAGCCACATGGCTTCATGAAGTCTCACAGCTGCAGTATCTAATACATGACCGGGCACTGGCTGACTTCTCTTCTGGTTTCTGAATATTTTTTCCTCAAATCTTTGTTCTTTAGTGAACAGAAGCTGGTGTCTAGTATTTAAATAGATTTCAGGACCTGGTGAAACAAAGAGTATCACATTTCCTTATGGATCACAAATAGGTTTTGTGGCATTCATCAGCAAAATCTCTAAGCATTTTTGGTGAGATTTATGCTGCTAGCATGGTCTGATGCATTATAAAAGCAAAAAGTGAAAATGAATTACTGTTACATTTTTGGTTGCCAGAGTAGTTTTTTAGAACTGCAGAGATCTTCCCTCTGCTGTTGACAGCAGCCTGGGCACGTGGTTGAATTCTATGCTCATCCTACACCCCTAGCTTGGAGCTAAGCAGGCCATTGCTGCGTAATGTTTGTCACTGTAAGGAAGGCTTGTCTCTGGGAAGAACACAAGGAAATGGGAGTTTTGGTAATCAGAAGGCAGAAAAGGCTGTAATGAAATGAAACCAAGGATTCCCTGTATTACATTTCTCTTTTTGTTTGTTTGCTTTAGCAAGAAGGAGCAATGGATGGAGTTGAGCAGCCAGACACTTCACCAGACATATATTCTTTAAAAGAATATGATCCCACTTGATTCAAAAGCTTGACAATGGCTTTTGGTGTACTGAGCTTCCAGGCCAGTGCTTTTGTAACCCCTTGGCTCTGATCCTTTAAAGATTATCCAATTTAAATATTGTGCCACCAAAATTTACTGTGATTGTAAGGGACTTAATGCTGACAAAAGCTTAGAGACAGTAGTCAGCTGAACATCCCAATGTACCCTGATGGAAATGGGCCTGACATATTCTTAAAATAACCTGGAAAGCCTAAGCAAGTAAAAACATCAAGTGCACTAATTCTTGCTGTTCAAAGCCTTGGTTCATGCCAGACCACATGTAGCTTACAGAAGAGTAGGCAGAAATGGATGTTAGCAGCCTGGGAGAGCACTGCGGCTATTGTCCATCATACAAACATAAGAAGAGAGTTTCAAAAGACCCGAAAGAGAGTCAGGCTTGGACCGAATCTTTGTCAAGTTCCACAGTGTGCTTGGTCACTGGACAAAGGAGTAATTCAGATATGTCTACATTGAAATGGGGATATGAGAACAGTTTTCACCAACACAGTCCTGCCTCTGCAGCCTTCCTAGCTAGCTGCCACATGCCAGCTCCCACCGTGATGCGTTTGAAGTGGTGCTTTCTTGGTTGATAGCTAGCCAAATGCCTCAGCTGCTCATACAATTGGTTCAGTGCAAATCAATGAGGTTTTCTAGACACCAGCAGTTAATATTTCAGCAAGCAACTGCAGATAAAATTGCTGTGTCAGTTTTCATGGCAGAGAGAGCTGTTGCCCTTGTTCAGAAAATTGTGTGCCTGGAAAGTTTTCAGACCTTCCCATTTCAATCATCTGAAAATTTCTGCTTTCAGATCCACTTTGAAATTTTCAGAGTCCCTGCATGTCTGTCTTTTTTTGGCATTGTTTTTCTTGTTTGGAAGAATCAAAGATGAAACAGGATGGTTTCTACCCCCTGGCAAACCTCAGGAGGCAGGTTGATGCTTCAGACTTGGCTCTGGTTATATTAGGATAAGAGGTCATTATTAAAATTCAAGTCTTTCTGAGCAATTTCTTGCTGGACGCTCTGTTTACACAAGCATGTTCATGGGTGTGTGGATGTCATTTGTTTTTCCATCTGATCTTCCAAGAGGAGGGGCCTTTTGCTGCATGCAGAATTTATCAGATTCCCAGAAAATATCTACCTTGAAATACGTTCAGTCCTACAGCAGTGAAAAAAGCAGATGAAGTTTTGCACCCTGGTTTGTTTCAACAAGCAATTATTTATTTATTTATTTATTTATTTATTTTTAAGAAATAGCTTGATTCTGCTGCAAAAACCCACCATCATCCAACAAACAAACATTGCAGTGAAGCACAGCAGCTTCTCCTAGCTCACTCTGTCTCAGCTCACATCTGCCATTTTTGCCCCCGCTCTCCTAACTATGCCTGTGTCACCCAGAGGACCTAGTCCTGGGCTTTTGGCCAATATCCTGGGCTTGAATCCCCGCATAGAAAAGCATTTACTTAGGAAAATAATATCATGTGGCAGCCGGTAGTCACAATACTACCTCTACTGCCAGAACGTAGTGACTCTAAATGAGGCTGTGGCAGATGGCCGAAAATGTTTCAGCGCTTTCTTTCTCTAGATCAGGATTATGCAATTAATTTGTACTACGGTCCATGGTGGTGTTTTACAGGTTCTGGTCAGGCAGGTGGGATGCATCATCTCTAGCTTTGCTGGACCAAGCAGGGTCTGGAGAAGAAGGGGAAAGGCAGTGCACAACAAATCCCTGGGACAGCGGGCTCCTGGTGATGCCAGGAGAGCAGGAAGGAACATGGGATCATCCCCACAAGGGACAACATCCGTTAAAAGCAGCAGAATTGTACTCCCGGTTCACAGTGTGTCCCGAGTCCACCACCTGAGCAACCCTGCTTTAGATCAGGGTGGCATTTTACTTGATAATGATGACATAGGACGCCTGCAGAACTGGTGTTATGTTCCTGTTTATTGAGCGTTGGCCTCACATGTGGTATGTGGTAGATGCAGAGAAAGGCCTTTTTGTCTCCAGTGTTGCCTCCTTCATGTTTACCAGCAGTTCTAGAGCAGTCTAGGTCACATCCAGATGCTACAGTTTGCATACACCTGATTCTCAGCACCAAGGCTGAGAATTCAGTCTCAGAGTGTGACAGATCTTTTTACCCATCTCTTGGATTATTAAATTGAAAGCTCTTCTTGTAACATTCAAATGAGTTGAGGGGAGAGTGGAGAACAGGCAGCATCATGCGTGCACAAATGTAAGTTACAAGCTCAGCTGAAGGATGGAATATTTGCTAGCTGGAAGATGGCCAGGGCAGCACTGAAAGGAGAATTTCAATGGATTGTCTGGGAGGAATCTTAGAGACAGGTAGGCAGCAGCTTGGGTTATACATTACTGCCTTGATAGTGAGACAGAAAACAGACAAACAAACAAACAAACAAAACACAAATACCAAACAGAAGTTAGTGAAACACTTAAGAAGAAAGTAGCAATGAATTTGGAAGAAAGAAGGCGTGGCTGGAGTACTATTGGGAAGCAGAGGGATGTGAAACAGAACTCAGTCAGTAGGACCTTCCTGTTGCAGTTGGAGAAATCTATAAGTGAACAAAAACGTTATTCTTGTTCAGAAAGTGTTGATGTATAGACAGATTTGGTATGGTTCAGTGAAAACATATGGGGAAGAAGAGGAAAAAGTCAAATATGACATTGAGATATTGGGGTTTCAGACAGAGAGAGGCTCGTGCAGTCATTTTTGACAGAAAGTGGTTGAGAGAGAAAAAAAGAGCAGCTCACTTTTTCCTAGGTTTATTAGAAGGAGGAACTTTGAAGTGTAACCTAGTAAATACAGTCCATCAAACCAGAATTAGGCCAGCTGCCTATTACTGGAATAGCTCAAGGAAAACGTCCTTGTCTGTTCTCTTATCTTCTCCGGGTACATGTTTTCACTCAGTTAAGAAAAGTCAGAGGAATTGCATTTAAAAGTGTTGTCACTTCACAGTCTGTCACAGGGCTTTTGCCAGCTCCCTTCAAACAGAGCTGGTGCCTAGAACTGTGCCAGCTGGTTGATCTGATCATCTTGTCACTTTACTAGAAAATCTAAATATACAGCAGGATGAACTGAAATATGTCTGCTGTCCTGTTTTGCAACTATTCTGCATTTGATTGAAGATCTAGTTTCGCGTTAAAGAGGTACTGAAGCTCTCTCTATCTTTCTGTTCTATAGGTTGTCATTTTGTATTTTGAGCCAAGTGTATTTCGCTGTGTTCTCCTAAGATGGGTTCGTCTTCTGGGCTTTGCCACTGTTTATGGAACTGTGACGCTCAAGCTACACAGGTATTTCACATGTTATTAATTTCCATCTCTGTGGGAGTATGTGCAATCTGTGTGGGTACTTAGATTGAAGAGCTGCAAATATTACCATAAACAAGCGCCGTTTCTGATTTTTTAAGCCACTGTGTATTTCTCCACGCTATTCCTGCTGCAATGGCATGCTCCTAATCCCAGTAGAGAGCTGCAAATGCAGACAGAGATAATGATGGCTGCTCAATGAGGCTGAGTGTGAGGTGTAGAGCTGGAGCTGCAGGATTTGATGAAGAATATGTACATCAACTGTAAAATTGTGCAAGAGCCACTTTTCAAAGAAGGTGAATATATTCTACTTGAATGTAGGACAAAGTAAAACGTCTAAGCTTTCCATTTAAAGTGTTCATAGAGATACTCTATGTTTCTAAGTGTTTAAATACAGTGTTGGTGGGTGAAATAGAATACGTTATGGTGACTATACATACTCTGATTTCTTACGGCTCTTAAGTCAAGGGCTGCTTTCTTCAGGCAATCACAGCTGACAGGCTGCACACTCACGAACATTGGTGCCTGCCAGAAAAAATGTGTGGGAAATTCTGGGTTACACTGGGGGAGGTTCCACTGTGTTGGCAATGCATTCAAATGCAATTGAGACATTAAGATTCAGAGTTCCAGCTTAAAATCCCACTTCTAAAGTCCATTTAAAAAGTGAAGCCTTTGCTGGATAAAATTCTAATGCTTTTCCCCTAATTTTCCATGGAAAAAAACTACTGATACATTCCTTAAGTATTTTTGTAGAACTAAAGAGAAAAACAATATGCATCTATTGGTACTTAAACACCTTGGAGGAAGTAAGCTTGCTCATCTTTTTATCTTAGTTTCATAACAATGTTGGCATGTTAGATAAGTAAGGTTCAATACTATGCTCATAACTGAAAGAGGTCTAAAAATATCTTTCTCATGGTGCACAATTGACTTGTCACATTTTAGGTGGAAAACCCTGCTGTCCCGTTGGACTAGGGCCTCTTCTTGCATTTGTGTTCCTGGTTACAAGTGTACGCTTTGGCTGGTAAACTCTGACTATATAGCACTATGTCTGGCCACATCTTCTCATTGAAATTCATCCAGAAAATCCCACACACTCATGGTATTTTCCAGGATGAACAATTTCTGATGAAAAAAAAAAAAAGAATAACTAGAACACTATAGAAAAGATATGACAAAACTGGTGGTTTGCTTGGATGATTCATTATCTATAGCTCACATATAGACAGAAACAACCTTAAGACCATGGAAGACTCCTATCCTAACTGCAGTTCTGCTACCCTAGCAGGTTGTTTATATTATTTTACATAGGGTGAGGAAGCAGTGTCCTAACAGGGTAGTTGATCTTTTGCTTATATAAAGTGAGAAAAGGCTGGGAAATTCAGCAGAAAATTTTGCACTTGTGGTTTGTTCATTCAGCTCTTTGGTGTTACTTGGCACCTGTGCTGACAGGCTCAGTAAATGGGACAACGACAGAATAAGAAACCAAGAATGAACTACATCCTCATCTTTGATCAGTGCCACACAATGAAGGCTAAAAGCAGACTAGGCTGTGTCAAGGGAGCCCAGCCAGTAGATTGAGGGAAGTGATTATTCCCCTTTACTTGGCATGTCTTAGGGCATATCCACAATTCTGGGTCCAGTTTTGGTCTCTCCCAAGGCATCAGTGAACTTGAGAGAACTGAGAGAGGAACACCAGGATGGTCAGGACTTGGAGCACTTGCTGTGCAAGGAAACACTGAGGGAACAGGGCTTGTTCAGCCTGGAGAAGAGATGACTTTGGAGGAGCATAACTGTAGCTGTCTAACACCTACAAAGAGTTTACTGAGAAAATGGAGCCATGCTCTGTACAGTGATGTATGTTGGAACAACAAAAGACATTGAGAAATTGAAATGGGAGCTTTCAACTTTATACAGTATTATCATCTGGCTCAACTTTATCCAAGGAAAATGTTTTCACCATGAGGGTAATGAAGCAGCAGAACTAGTTGCCAATGAGGCTGTGAACATCCATACTTGGAGATTTTAAGGCCCAGTTTGATAAAGCACTGAGTAAAAAGCACGGGTTTGAATTCAGTGTTAACCTTGCTTTTTGTACTGAATGACCTTGTGGGACCATTTCCAATCTGATTGATTCTACATTTCTATATGAAACATTAAAAGAAAATAAATATTTAATGTATTAATCTAGAATTACTTTATCTACAAATCTTTGTTTCCACTAAGGTTTCATGATCATTCTTTTCCTTTCTTCTTTTTTTCCTTTTCATTCTTTACATTCATTATACTTTATTTTAGTACTAAGTATATCACTCAGGGAGTGTGCCTTGCAAAAGACTGAGTCAAGTTAGATATGTTTTATTGTATATCTTTGTAACAATTATGCTAATTAAGAACAATATGATGCTAGTAGAAATTTAGTAGAAATTTTTGGCACATCTAATTTAATCTGCAGTCACCACAGGGCTGAAGAATTGCTTATTATAGACACCACAAATACTCGTGACAAGCACTGATTCCCTCCTGCAGATAGCCTGTGTCTTGCCTGGGGGAAAAACTGGATGCTAGCAAGGAACTGGTGATTTTTCCAAGTTTAATGGAAATACCAGTGTTGCGTGTAAGCAGCTATTAATGATAACTAGAAAGTCTAAAGCTATATTTCTCAACAAATGAGGTGCTTTGAATAGCACTGGAGCATGAAGGTTAGTTATCCAGAGCCAGGTAGGGGGCATTGGAAGCCCTTGCTTTGTGGTTTTATTAGGGTCAGAAAACAGGGAAAAATCAGGAAAGGAGCCAAGTTCAGATACTTAAGGAAGAGCAAAAGAACAGGTAAGTCATGTACCGATTCATTCTTTGAACACCCATCACAGTCAATTTCTAAAGTGCCTCATCTTAAATTGCCTCTTTCTTATTCATTGTGCATTTTTAAAATAATGATCTGATGTTTATGGGGGTGGGAGGGTGGGGGTAAGCAAATTAGGTTAATTTAAGAAATCTAATTGTAAAGCAATGAACATAAGACTCAGTACTTTACTTAGCAATGAATTCCTCAAAGTAATTCTCTCAAGAAATAATGATGTTTCAAGTTTAACTTTTTGGGCTTAAAAGAGCTGCTGATTCTGTATCTTTCGTTATAGTACTCTGACTGAAGACTGTATCCTTTTTCAAGCCATATATTTTATAAACAGGCTATCTCCTTATTTTTAGTATTTTGTGAGCTTCTTCCATCTTTGTTGCAGGATTAATACAGAATCCTTAACTCTATATTAAAGCATAAGATTGGAAGAAAGCTATAGCTAAATATATACAACAGATGTATATATATGTGTGTGTATGTACGTGTTTGTCTTTACACCTAGGACAGCTTATAGACATTTTAGGAGAGTGATGAGTTACAGACTCTCCTTCCTTTAGGCTATCAGTTCCAAGTCTAGGAATGGGATCTCCAGTTCATGGCAGCCTCCTTTTCTTATATTACTAAGAGCAAAAGAGAGTGAGGAAGTGAGGAGAGTGAGAAGGTGTGGAGAAGGTTTTGTTCCAGGTATAGAAAACAAGACAATGACATAGAGCATCTTTTTTATTAGTTGGGATGGGGGCATTAGTGAGGGGATAGGAAGATGTAACTCCGTGAGGTAATTCTGCACTTCGTCTAAAAGCTGTGCTAAGATTACATTGCTTTGCCGTGCTGTCTAGTACAGTGTGACACTTCTAAGGCATCTGAGCAAGCGGTGGCCCTTCCTACAGATCTTTGCAGGTGATAACGGAAGGAGAGGGAAGAGTGTGAGCGGTGGGCAGTGCGTGTCTTGTGTCATGGTTCGGTATCGTACAGGAGAGGAAGCTCATGCTAGCAGAGAAAGCAAGAAAGATGTCAGGCTGCTTTTTTTGAAGCACTTGGGAGGTGGTGTGTGTTGATTGTGAGAACAGGAAAGAAGGGGAGGAGGGCATGGCGAAACCTCCTCTTGTAGCTAGGTGAGAGAAGGAACATACAGATCCCATCTAGAATAGGCTGGCAGGAATATGGGGCAGAAAGGTACAGACAGTGCTGTGGCAGTTGGAGCCTGTAGGCTTGTTTACAAGGCAAGAAAAGGGATGGTTTAATCAATCTGCAGAGCTGGTTACACCACAGGGGCTTTCTATAACCATTCTGACCACTTCTATATATCTCTTCATTGGAAGACTACATGTTAACAGCTGAGAGGTTTGATCTCTGTTCTACTTGTGCATCTCTGTTTTGAGAATCCAATTCATGTGATTTTGTTATAAAATGCTTGGGGGCAGCTATCCCCATTTATTATATTCTCATGAAATAAATCACAGCACCAGCCAGAAAAGTCAAGTGACTTGTCGCTCTGAACTCCATTTTAAAGACCAACCACCCTGAGACAAACTTGCTGAGAATACAATGGGTTTATGTTGTATTCCATGGTTCTTTGTGCTGAAACTTGCTATAAATCTCCCCTAGTCCCTGGAAAGAGAATTTGTCTGCCTCCCTTTCCAAGTGATTTGTGGAACCATCAACAAATGAGTGATTTACTGTTTCATCCTCCCTATAGTGGGCAGCCTGCAGCCTGGGCTAGATTTGACCCCAAGACTCATAAACTTTGGAGTACTCCTGTCTTGAGTGAGATGGCTTTTTATAGGAATCATGTTTGGATCAAACAGGTTAGAACTCTTGTTAGTTTTGTGCAGTTATATAGCAGAGGAGTAATCTCAGTTTCCTCATTAACTTTACCTCCTAATAAGGCAAATGAAGCTTAGTGACACCATCTTTCTGTATCTTCCATGCATCCTTATGGAAGGTTTGATGTGCGGTTTGCCTGGTCTCTGTCTGCATTGTCTTAAGCAGATGTGAAGGAGTATGTGGTCAGACATGAAGCCACCATCAGTCACTCTTGAAAAGAAGTGATAAGTGCAGCGTCTGGCACACATTTATGTGCAGATCCCTGGAGAGAGGCAGATGAAGACATGAAGATGTTTTTCTGGAGAAGGGAGGGGCGCTTGGTCTGAAGCCTTGGCTGAACAGGGTTGCGTGAGCACTGCTTATTGTCATTCCTGCTTCAGGAAAAAGGGCAGCTGGACTTTTGAAAATAAACATCCTGCACTGCAAAGATACTTATTTTGTACTGCCAGTTTCTCTTCTAAAAGGAAAATTAACTCAAGAAGCTTCCAAAGTTTGCCAGTGGTTGGCAGAGGGACTCACAGCCGTGCAGCTTTTGCTGTGGGCTGCTGAAGCTCCATGCCTCTTCAACTCTCTTGCAGACATCCCTCTTCTGTCTCTCCTTTTCAATTTGTGTTCATGTAAGAGCTCCATAATGCTGCTTTGAATGTCAGAGCCAGCAGCACTAATGAATCTATAAGGATTAAAAAAGAGCCTTCCTGCATTAGTATCACCTCACTCTGAGCTTCATTTCCTGGTAGTGATGACTTGGGTGGGAGTGAGGCACCTAGTTTTGGCTAAAAGGGAGACATGAGGGAAAAGGAGAGGAAGGGGGTACTTTTAAAGTTATTATGATGATTTTAATTTAATTAAGAAAAAGTAAATTGGTGAGACCAATACATCTATGTCCTCTTCCAATGTTTTTTCCCACATGTAACAGTTTGTTGCCATATGCATTACCTACCTTTAAAAATGCATTACCTCTCTTTAAAAAAGAAGTAAAGCAGTGCATGGGAAATGTATGTGGATTTCTGTGTCACTTGCATTATTTGTAGCTCATGTCAGTGATATTTCTTCTATGTGAAAAGAGATAGTTCTACTCATGTGCAAAGATGTCTTGGGTATCTGGCAGAAAAGATGGACAATGCTTGAGATTTTTGGTGTATATGAGGGGAATTTCCAAAGCCCCACTAACTGCTGCATCCAATGCCAAAGGAAAAGGGATTTGTTTTATCTCTCAGTTCTGTTTTGAAACCCGTTGGCCAAATTCAGCCAAAGACAGCAGAGAATAAGAGGTTGTACACATGAAATCCTACAAAGCTTTGTGAAAAATGATATTGGAACAGAAAATGGGTCTTCTGAATGGTCCCACAGGGACCACAGGCTGAAAGGTGAAGCACCAGCAGATACCTCTGGCTGCTGTGCCCCAGCATTCAACACCCCCGTGCTGCCTGGTTGATAGGGGAAATAAGAGAGAAATGGGGGCTTTGAGGGCTGGGGGCAGAGTGAAAGGCTGGGAGCTACAGTTTGGCAAGGAAGAAAGGCATTTGGACTTGCTGCAAAAAGTCTCTGCACACACAGTAAAAATGGAACTAAGTTTCACTAATTAAACTGCCCATGGAAAAATCTGTTTTCTTGTTAGCATGTCTTAACCTAATTCGTTCATTTCCTGAGTATAATTAATTTCTCTTGCCTCCTGCAAATCTGCCTGTTTGCTATTTATTTTATGTTATAAATAAAAACAGGGCTTAACAGTTGAGTGATTCCATATAGTATTCCTGTATGATGCACTTTCAAGATGAAATTCTCATTTTGGTAGTTCTTCTAGATTAAATAACAGAGTCATATTCTGTTTTGTTGTGGCTCTTTTTCCCAATAACATCTGCATTATTAAAATCCTATTTAGATGTTTTGTATCCCTGCCATTTTCAATCAATAACTAGCCTTAACTAGACAGCGTAATGGTTGTTTCATATTTCTGGTCGAAATATCTACTTTCATATGTATAAACTAATAAAATGTAGCACAAGTGTTATAAAGACACTTGGAGCACAGTTAATCTTGATGGAGCACAGCACAGAAGTGGGACTAATAAAAATTATTTTTGAGCAAAAAAAAAAATCATCAACATTTAAAATACATATTATTAGAGCACTATGATCCTGAAAATCTTCTTGTACATATTCCTATTAATAAATAATTTATATAAAAATTTGTAGATACAGCTGTATGGCTATACAGCTCCATGGGCTGCTTTTTTAAATCACCTTAAGGTAGTGCACATTCTGCTGTATCTCAATAGACCAAGTTTGGCTAGGTAAGTTCCAGGAGAAGATAAAGAAAATATTTGTTGTTTTAATATTAAATTATGTTGCTAGCATGATTAAGAAAAAAAACAGTGGTTGGGAAGGCCCTCTGCAGTGATCCACAAGTGTTATGAGACCTTTCAGATCTCTTTCGTTTTGATGGCATGCAACAGCCCCATGGCAGATAGTAGGAGAAAGGATATTTTGCACATGGGTTTGCACATCAGATTCAATGATGGCAGGAGGGTGTCAGAGCTGGAGCTGAAACAGCATCTCAGAGACCACAGCTGAGTACAGGACCCCATCAGGTGGCAAAGCTTTGTGCTGCTGTGCAATACAGCAGCTTCTTCAATCCAGGTAGGCTTGCATGTGCACATTTGTGATACAAGTAAAATAGCTCTACAGACTTTCTTTCTTTCTTTCTCTTTCTCTTTCTTTCTTTCTCTTTCTCTTTCTCTTTCTCTTTCTCTTTCTCTTTCTCTTT
>CM021766.1:17589297-17599814 GCA_011076525.1 Nettapus auritus | reverse complement strand
TCTCTTTCTCTTTCTCTTTCTCTTTCTCTTTCTCTTTCTCTTTCTCTCTTTCCCTCTTTCTTTCTCTCTTTCTCTCTCTCTCTCTCTTTTTCTCTTTTCTGTGGGAAACACAGAATTGGTTGATAAAACAAGGTACCTGCTGCCCAGCTGTCTGCTGGGTGGGATTATGGCATGACAGAGAAGCCAGGCATCATTCCGCATTACATGAGTTACAGGATATTTGTGGAGGAGTGTGAAGAGGGAGTTAAGTATATGAGTCACACTCCACACACAGGGCTTTGTCACAGCTAAGAAGAAGGAGGGATTTGCAGATCACATACGTTGATTGTCAGTGAAAAATCATGACTGCATGGGAGTGCTTCTAGTGGGCTCGTGTCTTATCAGGCAGTAAACCTAATACTATTCAGCATTTTATGAAGAACCAAACACAAAATGATTACTCATAAAATTTCTGGATAACACAAAGCTTGGTGAAACGGTAAATTTTGTTTGAGAAGGGATAGTAATGAAAAACAGTATTTATTGCTTGCGCCTAGCCAAAGAGATACACTTGAATACAGTCAAAAGAAATTATGGTTAGGGACTAGTTAAAGAAACTAAATTCAGTTTCAAAAGTTATCAGTAGAGAATTCATTTTGCTGTAGGAGGTGACATCTTTGAGATTAATAGAATTGCTTTAAGCCCTGTTCCTGAGATGCATTTTTAAGGGACATATGCAGTAGATGGATATGATTCAGTAAGCATCTGAGGGCTACCGAAAGTGCTTGATACTGTGAAACCTAATCTGTTGTTTAGATAAGCAGAATGACTGAGAGAAGACTTCTTGTGTGGTGTATAAACAAGCAGGGAGAAAAAAAGCAGACATGAAAGACTCTTTAATCTATTGGGCAGAGGCTTAGTAGGATCTGGTGGTTGGAAGCCAAAGCCAGAGAAATTCAAATAAGTGGATGGCATGGATTCTCCTCAGCAAGGGTGCTTAGCTATTGAAAAATGTAACAAGAAACATGGGGAGATTTTTGTACTACTTTCTGATCAACAACAAATCTTGGAAGATATGCTTTAGTTAAGTACGACTGCAAATTACTTAAATTTATGTAGAAAAAATGCAATGATCTGTGTTACACAATGGATCAAGCTATATAATTTAGGACTTAGTCCCGTACTTGACCTCTTTTTTTTCACATATATGCAGTAGAAATTATAGCACCCATATCAGTACGGATCAGTTTAGATGTTCAGTACTGGGATAACTGGTGCCTGGACTAAATATTTTTAGATATGAGCTGTTCTTTTCTGGATTATCTTGAAGACCAAAAATTGTCATTATGTGCTTGAAAAAATGAGTCTTCATCTGACCAGTGCTAACAAAACATTGGTAACATAAAACACGGTGTTGCCATTTGTGGATGTAATGACTAGATCAATCGAGTTATGCCATGGCAGCTGACTGAGAATGACCTGTTAGTATGACCTAATTGCCAGGCTAAAAGAATAGAAGTGGCTTAAATGATCCCGTGTTACGTTGCAACTGGGGATAATTAAGCAAGTATATAAAATTAATGGCTATTCAGCTGATGGATGGAAAATTGTTTAACTGTTGTAAGTTAACGTCTTTGGGAGATGTGACTGCTCTTTAACACATACAGGATAAAGTTTGTCAGCACTGTACTGCTGGCCTGTACATTAGTGAGTTATCACAGAGTTAGCATGTATGGGTTAGCCTCATATACACTTTTCTGAGAGAGAGGCAAGTTTGTCTAAGAACTTCGGATGCAATAATGAGATCCATTATCTGAACTGGGAGGGTCAAGACAATGCTGCCATGGCTGCCCAGAGAAGCTGTGGATGCCCCATCCCTGGAGGTGTTCAAGTCCAGGTTGGATGGGGCTTTGGGCAACCTGGTGTGGTGGGAGGTGTCCCTGCCCATGGCAGGGGGTTGGGACTGGATAGGCTTTAAGGTCCTTCCAACCCAAACCACTCTATGACTCTATGGTTCTATATGTTCAGGAATGCATAGAGAGTAGGTCCTGAAGAAAGCTTAATTATTTATTAATTCAGTTGCAAATATCAAGCTATTGCTTTCAGAGCTAATCTGTAATATTTAAAATTAAGAATTACCACAAAATATTTGTATTAAAAAATAAAGCTCTTACTATTGGAGATTATTACAGTCCAGTGGACTGGCAGGTTTTACATGGCTTAATGCCACATAAAACCACTGACACATGGAATCAGATGAGTTTTGGATTTTCTTGATTTGAGTTCCCCCCCTTTATGTGCACAATGTATGCCTGTGCACATAATTGCAATTAGCTCTATATGGTTCAAGCTGCAGCCTCTATGTCTAGCCAAATCTAAAAATACTGGCAGTTAATAATCAGTGTAAAGTTCTGAATGCCTATTTCTTATGTATGAATTGAATCGGTTAGCAGTGGTGAGTTACCCAGGGGTCTCTGGGTCTCTTCCCATCATTGCTGCTGTACTCTGGAAGTTAACAGAAGTGCAGTCATTCTGGTTGAGCTATATTCTCGTCTTGGCCTCTCCAACAGCAATGTCTGTTATTTTTCTGAGATCTTCTTGAGCCAAGAAATCCCTCTCTCCCTTACTGAGATTTTAAGGAGATGCCACCTATTCTTCCTGGATATTCCTAAGGAAGGTTAAAACTGTATGTGAGTGCAGGGCTGCTGCTGGTGAAGCCCCTGCTGTTTGCAGCCTTTGCCTCCTAGTGTCTGTTTGCAGAGTTGTTATTAAGTGGCAGCTAATTTGCAACTACAAATCTTGCTAGGCTTTTTGTTTCTCCTTGCCTGTCATTTTAGACATCCATTAGGCCCCTCTGACTTAGGCATCAAATTTCAGCAGCGCATGTGTGCGTGTTTTCAGTTTCCTATTGTACAGAACATCAGATGGTGGCAGCCAGGGATACGTGGGTCCTGCTTTGTTACTCGATGTGGTCCAGGGTCTTTTCTCTTTTGTGTTTTTCAGCATTACTTTGACATGATTTTCTACTGTTCAATTATGAATAAAGCAAAATGCGTTAAATATCCAAAATCATACTTGAGTTCAAGCTACATAAATTCATGACCTATGATAAGGGCCAGGGCCTGAAGGTACCACGACTGTTTCAGGGCTATTAAAAACCAAGTTGATAAGTGTGTAAGTGTGGAATTTTTTGTTACCATTGTCTCCCTGAAATAAGACTAAAAATCTATCAGCTATTTTTCCCAGATATTGTGAAGAAATCCGTGTCCACTTTTTTTGCAAGAGATCTTCTGTCCTTTTGCTTGACTTATCTTTGTAGCTTTGGTGTATGTGACAAGCTTTTAGAACTTCTTTTCCATGCCACACTGTTCATATTTGTTTTATGAAGTTGTGTATTGAACTTTGTATTTTGTAGTTTTTATTAAACCGTGTGGTTTTCAGCTCTCCTGTGATTTCTTTCAGTCCCTAAATGACCACCATGTATTCCTTCTCACATATTTCTCTGGTACCTCAGAAATCATTCTCTTATTTGCTTTGAACACAACTCCACATAGTGCTGAGAGCCTTAAAACTGATAAAAGGGCTGGAATTACACTGTCCCATCTATCCCTGAGTAACAGCCTTAATTACTTCATGCAGGATCTTTCCTCAGCAATAGTCTGCCTTCTATCTTAGACTGGACAGACTTTTTTTCTTTTAAATCGGATTAACGTAATCCAGCTCTGGACTTTGTTTCTCTGCACTTTTCCAAATGCGTTGGAGAATATGGCTGCAATGACCAAATCTCTTCCAAGTTTTTATTCAATTTGCAAATCACACTTTGCTAGTTGAGAAAATTGCCTAGATATTGCTCTGAGAACCTTTTAGGTGGTGACTGTCAAACTCTTTTTAGAAATAGCAATTGATGGCTTCTGGTGAGTATCAACACTGTCCTCTGATGAATAAATACCTATTACACCCCTGAAAAAGAGACATTGGCCGTTTTACCATTTGAATGTATTAAAATTCAAGGTTTTGCAGGGACATATATTATGTAACATTCAGTTTTGACTGTGACTCAATCTTTTGTAAGAAAACTTTGTCGGTGCCTTCTCCTCAGAAACAGTGGCTTGTGCTGCATTCATTTTGTGTGCTTTCTGTGACGATTCCTCTGGAAATGAACAAACTCTTACAGTTTTTCACATTCTTTATTGAGATTTGTGCTCACATCAGGATCACTGACATGGACAAGAAATGAGCTACAAAATCCTTGTTCACCATTCTGTCTCTTCATATCCTTTTCACATTAGCAGGGTGGGAAACGTGGTGGTGACAGCCACTGTCTATTTATAATCCTCTTTGAACTTTGCTCTTGGGCTTGCTCTTTCTCTTACCTGGCATTCTGATACTTATTTATGTTTTGGTTTGATACTTATGTTGTCCTGGTTGCATTTGCCATTTGTCTGGGTGCAAAGGGTTTGCCCGTTCCAACTCCAGGAATGATGGAATGGCTAAACTACTTAGAATCATAGAATCATTCAGGTTGGAAAAGACCTGTGAGATCATCTAGGTCAACCTTTAACCTAAAGGTTGAAGTCTACCACTAAACCATGCTACTAATTTCTACAGAAATCATATAGAATCAAAATCTGTTTTATTCAGAGGGTACAATCCAATCAGCATCATACAGCGCGAGTGGCACAACTGCCAGTTCCAGGCACTTTCTGCTAGATCTTCCTAAGGTGCAGTTTTCCACAAGCAGTTTCGTAAAAGAACTTGCTTAGGAACTAAAATGCTTTGTATCTGTTAAACCTGCACCCCAGCAAGTATATGAACTTTCTGGAACAACCAAATCCATACACTTTTAGACTCCATCTGAGTCTTTTTGTAAGAAAGAAGGCAGAATTTATAAACTGAGTCAGTGAACTTGGTAGTTGTTTTCTACGCCTTGTTACTGAAAGCATAGTGGTTATATTAAAGCCACTGATAGAGATCATCCTGCAAACCCAAATACTGCTGTTTATTCCAAATCTCCAAAGTGTTCCTTGTGTGGGTTCCTAACATCTATAATGAGTATAGGATGGTCACAAATAGCATAACTGAGTGACCTAAAAGGTACTGAAAATCAAAATTAGGAAGACAGATTTTGTACCTATCTTCTCAGAAAGCAAGGAGCCTTTGAGCTTAGCTGTTTTCTAGCTCATTGCAGCCTGCATGCAGCTCAAGCGCAGCCGGATGTAGGAAGAACTGGCAGCCTGCCCTGCCCTGGAAAGCCTCAGGTCTGTCATCATGCATCTGCATTACCATGCAAAGTCACAATCATCAATGTCATTTACAAGACTTGTCAGAAGGAATAGAGAAACCAAATGATGCATCCCAAGACTATTTTAAGTAAAAACACATTTTCTCTTCCCTTTTGTCTCTTCAGTTAGACTGTGCTGATTTCTTTTATCTTGTTCATGGTATATGAAGAAGAACATTTAAGCTGTTTTCTATATTCGGGAGTCCAAATCTGTTTCTTTTGTGATTAGCTCTTGTTCCATGTTTGTCACCAAGTCTGAATTTGGGTCAATATCTGACTATTAATTAAACAGCAATCTTTTTAATTTCCCCCCTTTTTTTCCTCCCATTCTTTTTTTTTTTTTTTTTTTTTTTTTTTTCCTGTTTCTTTTTGGAGGGGGTGTTACTTAGTTGTGAAGAAAAGTCACTGCCATGACATTTCTTAGCACTCTTTGATATCCCTCTGTTGGAGTACTTCTATTTAAACAACTTCTCCTTTAAAATTATCACAATTATCCACACTTCTCTAATATGTATTTGACCTCAGAGTGGAGCTTGGACTCTTTCTGCTTGCTTCATCTTCTGTGCAGTAAAAACTGCAGTAAAAACTGTGCAGTTTTTACCGAGCTTCCAGCTTACTGTGTTTTCTACTAATTTTGTTGTCAGTAGGGTTTCATTGCTGTATGAGGTTAGATTATGTAGGTCTACAAGGATGATCTTTTACATCAGATTTTGGGAGAGAATCTCAATGTTTTTCATCAATCTGATAGCAATAAAATTTCCCTCTTTCTTCCTGATTTTTTATTTATTTATTTATATTAGCTCCCCTCTGTCTTTTGCAACACTCTGTCAGAACAGAAAAAATATTTCAATTTAGATTATCTTAAAATTATTCTAGTTTGGCTATGAACCTTTGACAACTAAGACTTTGACTTTTAAATGGTCTGTGACGTTATGTAAAACCTTTCATGACTGTGTTAGGACACCAAGCTTTTGTTTTCATATTGAGGACAAGGCAGACTGACTTGCCAATGTTTAGATCCAGAGAACTCCACGTAACCAGTTATAATACAGCCCTGTGTTAGTGATCCACAACAGCTGCTGTCAGATGGCTTTTTGCTGATCCACGCAAAACTGGAGCGATTTAATGTTTAATTGAAGTTCATTCCCATGGTATCTGAGTATCAGAAAAATTATAGTTTCCCCTTTGAGTGAAATACACTGAGAGTTTTAACTTTGTCCTCAGTATGACAAGTGTGCTAGCAAAAATTCACAAAGCTGAGTGCTTTAAAGTGCACTCGGAAATTTGTGTTTCAGCATATGTATAAATGATCTACTAGTCAGGGGTGCTGAGTGCCTCACATTTCTCAGTGAAAGCAACAGCAGAGAGAAGTTTTAGGAGAAATGTTTTCATCAAAAGCAAGCCAATAGAGGGACAAATGTCTCCAAGCAGTTTCTGACCCAAACCCTGAGTATTACCTTTGGCTCATTTCCATCGTGCTGGGGAAGTCAACTGGCAGGTTAAGTTAATGAGCAGGAAAAATAGACTGCTGTGTTACAAAAATAAGAGAAACAGACTCCAGGTCATCTCCCTGTACCTGTTGGCATTCACTAGTTTATGATCAAGTATGCTTCTGTCACTTTTTTCATTATCTTATGGTGAACATGAGGCAACCCTTTACAGAATTCAGCTGAGTTCTGCTTTGCCCTCTTCTTTAGAATGGATGAAGGTATTGTACAATAATAAATTTTGAAAATAAAAATGAAAAGGTGTACTTCCATAGACTCTGGAGATCAGAATTTTTGATACTTTGTGGAATATTCAGTCAAAGCTCTGAAGTTCATAGAAAAAATTACACAAAAAGCTTGTAATCCTAAAATATTTGAGCATACTGAATCTTAAGGTCTGAATAAAAAGCTTGTTGCAGAAAGCTTACTAAGAATATATTAGTGACTGCTGAGTTTCCTCCATCCATCTATGCAACTGTATACTAACTACACAAAGACTACAACATCATAGAACAGTTGAGGTTGGCAAGGACCTCTGGAGGTCTTCTATTTCAACCCTCCTGCTCAGAATAGGCTCAGCTAGAGCAGGTTGCTCAGGGTCATGTACAGTCAGGTTCTGAATATCTCCAAGGATGGAGGCTCCACAACTTTCTTGGCAACCTAATGTTTGACCACATTCACAGAAAATGAGCTTTTTCTTATGTCTAAATGGAATTTAGGGGGGCTACCCGAAAGCTGGAGCAGCTCCAGTAGTGATAGAACAAAGGGTAACAGGCTAAAACTGAAAGAGGGTAGATTTAGATTAGATATTAGGAAGAATTATTTATTATAAAGGCAGTGAGGAACTGGAACAGGTTGCCCAAAGAAGCTGTGGATGCCCCATCTCTGGGTGTGTTAAGGCCAGATTGGATGGGGGTTTGGGTAACCTGGTGTGATGGGAGGTGTCCCTGCCCATGGCAGGGGGTTGGAACTGTGTGATCTTTAAGATCCCTCCCCAGACCATTCTATGAATGTCTTGTTTGTATTTCAGTTTGTGCTCAATGCCTCTTGTCCTGTCACAGGGCACCACTAAGAGCCTGGTTCCGTCTTCTTTAATCCCTCCCATCAGGCATTTATATGCTTTGATAAGATCCCCCTGAGCCAAGATGAACAGTCCCATATGCTCAAGTCCTTTAATCATCTTACTGGTCCTTTGCTGGACTCAGATCCAGTATGTCCATGTCTCTCCTGTACTGGGAGAGACCATAGCTGGACACAGCACTCTAGATGTGACAACAGTGCCGAGTAGAGAGATAGGACCACCTCCTTCAAATTGCTGGCCCAAAATAGCTAAGGAGGCTGCTGGCCTTCTTTTCATTGAGGGCACACTGCTGGCTCATGGTCAGTTGGGCAGCTGCCAGTATCCCCATGTCCTCTTCTGCAAAGCTTCATTCCAGCAAGTCAGAATGTACTGCTGCTTGGGATACTCTTTCCCAGGTGCAAGACCTGGCCTTTCTCTTTGCTGAACCTTGAGATTCATGTTTGCTCATTTGTCCAGCGTGTTTTTGTCCCCCTAAATGGCAGCTCAGCCATTCAGTCTCTCAGCCACTCCTCCTAGCTTTGTCACATCTACAAACTTCTTTCTTACTGTGGGCTTTCCCACTAGTCTTGGGCACCTGGGATTCCTCAAAGCAAGTCCTACCAGTAAAGACTGAGGCAAAGAAAGTGTTGAGTATTTCAGTCCTTACCATGTCACCAGCAGATGTTTGCCCTGTTCAGCAGTGGGCCTGCATTTTCCCTACTCTTCTTTTTGCTGCTGATACACCTGTACAAGTTTTTCTTGTTGCCTTTCATGTCCCTTGCCAGATTCAACTACAGATGGGTTTTGGCTTCCCTAATCCCATTGCTACAAGCTCAAACAGTGTCTTTGTATTTTATTTTCTTTGGGTAACCTGGGTCCTTCTATATCTTGTCCACTTCCTTTTTCTGAGTTTAGTCCGGAGCTTCTTGTTCATCCGTGCAGGCCTCTCGCCACCTTTGCTTGATTTCCTGCACATTGATATAATACCTTCTTGAGCTTGGAGGAGCTTGAAATTTTGTCCCCATCTCTTAAGATCCTGAACTCTCATTCATGGTCACTTCAGCAAAGGTTGTCCCTGATCTTCATGGCCCCAGCAGTTCTTCCTTGTCTGTATGAGGTCCAGCAGAGTGCCTCCCTTCCTTTGCTCCTCAGTCACCTGTGTCAAGAAGTTATCATCAGTGTGTTCCAGAGACCTCCTAGGTTGGCTAGGCCCTCTTATGTTGCCCTTTGAACAGGTTGCTGAAGACCCCATGAAGACCAGGACCTGGAAACATAAGGTTTCCCCCAGTTGTCTGAAGAAGGCCTCATCTACTTCTTTCTAATTAGGCAGTCTGTAGCAGATACCCACTACAGTGTCACCCACATTGGTGTTCCTGATCCATAAGCTCTGATCTGAGTTATCAGCAGTCATTTTTAAGGACACCATTAACAATTGTTACTTCAGGAAGCAGTTCTGGCTGTTGAGGCATACTGCTAGCTGTATGGTATTACACAGGGCCAGGAAGGCACCAAGTGAGGTTGTTGAGTGTGGGAGGTTGCCCACAGCATGTATTTCTCAGTACATGCAAGATATTTAATTGTTTTCACAAATTTAAAATCCAGAGAGACGTTCAGAAACTAGTTTACAAGAAGCTGTAGCTTCCTCAGAAGTGTTCATGATTGATCTAATTAGCATTTTTTTCTGATTGCCACACAGACTGAGAGTAAACATAGTTGAATGAGCACTTACCTGGCAATAGAACGTGGAAGTTTATGAAAAGAATAATTTTATTCAGATACTGCTGACACTATTCAGTGATTCTAGACTAGAATTATTTGAACGTTCTTTAATTAGATGTTGTATTTTACATGAACCTGTTGTGGTTTAACCCCAGCAGGCAGCTCAGCACCATGCAACCTCTTGCTCGCTCTGCCTAGGTGGGTTAGGGGAGAAAATTGAAAACATAAAAGTGCAGTAACTCATGGGTTGAGACAAAGACAGCTCATCTGGTAAAGCAAAAGCTGCACACAAGCAGAGCAGAAGAAGGAATCCCGTCACTGCTTCCTACTGGCAGGCAGGTGTCAGCCACTCCCAGCAGAGCTGGGCCCATCACGGGTAGTGGTTCCTTGGGAAGACAAACTCCATCACCCCAAATGGCCCCCCCCCTTCCTTGTCCTTTCCCCCAGCTGTTACTGCTGAGCATGCCGTCATGTGCTATGGGACATCCCTTTGGGCAGCCTGAGTCACCTGTCCTGACTGCTGGCAGGGCAGCAGCTAAAAACACTGGTGCATGATTACCAGTATTTTATTAAAAAAATCCAAAACAGAGTATTATATGAGTCTTTATGAAGAAAATTAACTCTATCCTAGCCCAAAATAAAACAGAAACATTGGAAAAAGAACATCCATCGTGTAACTTATCTCCTCTGGAGTGTGAATGTAACTGATCAGCTTAAATAACAATAGTGGCAGTCAGTAGCATGCTGGGTTCATACAGAAATAACATATGGAAAAGCACAGGGATATTCTGCACTGCTATGTGCTGTGCTGCTTGCAAAAGCCAAGCTGAGGCTAATCAGAGCAGAAGATTCCATCCCTCTTCAACAGTTTATCAGATGTCTATTTTATACAGCTGGGGCTTTTTAGTTGCTGGTTGTGTTTTTTTTTTTTTTGTTTTGGTTTGGTTTTTTTTTTTTTTTTTTTTTTTTTTTTTTTTTTTTTTTTTTTTTT
>CM021766.1:17534748-17589197 GCA_011076525.1 Nettapus auritus | reverse complement strand
TGTTTTGTTTTGTTTTGTTTTGTTTTGTTGTTTTTTTTTTTTTTTAGTTATTTGTTCCTTTATTTTACTATTATAAACAGAAGAGATGCATTCTTCTCATTCTTCTGTATTTGACTTTGGACGGATTTTCTTTTTTGCTTTAGCTAAGAAACGGCTGTGCACATGCTAATGTTCATTTCTTACACAGTCATCGCTCTACTTGTTCTTCTACCAGTAGGAGTTTTTCAAATACTGGAGTGTGAATGAGGCTGGGTCTAAAAAATTCTATTTAGGTCTGTTTGCCTGTAATGTAGAATTTCCTTTTTTCTAATGTTCTTAGTGAATGCTAAAAGGGAAGCATGAGTAAGTTGGGCAATATGGCAGGGAACTTATGTGAGTAGCAGCTTGGCTACCAGCTAATGTCTGTTTGTCCCCTGCATCATCAGCATTCAGAAGAAAAGAGTAGTTTTGAAAGAATTAAGGCTTGGAACCTTATTTCATTGTTGCTTTTGAGACTGGAGAATTTACAAATGTAAAATAAAAAGACTACCAATGGAAGGGGAGGGCTGCAGGTAGGGCTGCAACATTTAAAGCCAAATATTTACACCTTTATTTTGAGGCAGATTTATATCTGATGTTGTTCCTGCATCTTAAGTATCTTCTGTAATCCTAGGAACTGCACATGAAGCTGCTGCAGGAGCCTTTGGCATTTAACTCACATGTTGGGCTTTTTATTCTATATGAGGTCACTGCTCCTCCATGCCAGCAACTGGGCTCTTCCTCTCCCTGCTGTGGGAGATGCTTAGTACAGACAAGAAACTCAAAACCCAGCTGGACAAGGTCCTGAGTAACCTGCTGTAGTGGATGCAGCCTCAGTCATGAAGGTTGGATTAGACAATTTCTTAACCTCTCCCTTCACACCTCAGCTCTTCTGGCATCCTGTGAATTAATCGACCAGAGCAAAAATAACTCCTCAGAGGCTTGATGGGCTTTTGCACTCTTGCCAGTATTTTCATTCCCTTCAGTGTAATCTACTTGCAGAGGACTGTTTTTAATAATAACAATATTTTATCACATGGAAATTTTATCCAAAGAAGTTAGTATTGTTTACAGTCTTGGTTTCCATTGGTGGTGACTCTGCTGTGTCTCATGACAGGTGGAGATGTTCCCGATCTAATCTGTTGTAAGAATAGTTTGAATCTTATCTTTTGCAGACAAGCTGAAGAATAAACTTTCCTTTCAAATACACATGAAGGTCTTGGCCATGATACCTGCATGCACAGACCACAAGATAAAGTTAATATTTATTCCACAAGTGGAAGGAGAACATAATGCTGATAAAGAGCTTCATTTTCAATAGAGTTGATATAAAACACTGCTGCCTGTCAATCATATTATAAAATGGTTAACATTGATTTTATTAAAGTGAGCACAAAACCCTCAGCAAATATTTTCTAAGTATTACAGATGTGTTTCTTTTGACAGTTTTTGACCAACTCCTTCTTCAGGCTTTTCTATACCACATTCCATTAATCTCTGTCAGCTTTACACTGTATAATAATCCTGCTATTTGGATTTGAGAAGGAAATTGTGTCCAGTGGGTGTGATTACTCATTCTTATGCCTCAAGGTATCTAGTAAAATATAGTAGGACAGGATCTTTTTGTTACATCTGGGCTGTTTAACTGCCTGCCGTGGTTGTGGATGTATGTAAATGAGAGCAGAGCACGAAGGCTGGGCCTTTTAATGTATTGTCAGGTCTCCTTCTCAGTGTCCTCACTGTGGTTGAAAGGAAATGCTCTTTTGGATTGTTCTTGTTTGTGATTACTTAACTGAGAGCTGATATATAAGAACTTTGCAGGATTAGCTTACATGGTCTAGTAGGAAAAGAGATTTTTTTCCAGATATTAACTGTATTAATTTGTGAGAAAAGCATGAATCTTGGAAGTTGCACTCATGTAAACCTTATTAACATCAGCTGGAAATCAGGAACTTTTCTTCTTTGGAAAACCAGGTTTCCATATCTGCATATGATTAACAATGAAGCAAAAAAATTGGGAGGATGTCGTGATGAAAAAATGTGAACATTTTTATGGCTTTAGTTGGTTATGGAGCACACATGCTCCTGGCCATCCAACATGGAAGCAGCACTGTGAGCCTCTCTCAGCCAGTTCAAAGTAACTTCCAGCCCTGAAACATTTTGAGAGAAGGAAAGAGAAAGAAGAAAACTATGCTCCAAAAGATAATAGGGGGCATAAAAAATGGTGATGCATATAAAGATGGGAGAAGTTCCTGTCCTTTCAGTTGCTGATGTTTGCTTCCTGCATCTTTAATAATGGATTGTCATTTTTAAGTGGTGCCTATTAACATAATTTCGGAAATGAAAAGGAAACAAGTGCTTGCAAGTCATGTGAGGAGATAGTTCGGTGCTAAACAATGCTCTGCATAGTGCTTTAGTGAGCACTCCGCAGACACAGTACCTCTCCTGCTCTCTTTCTTTCCTCTGGAACTTTTTTGAAGGCAACTAGATAAATAAGACCAGAAAGAGCAGTGTTTATACCTAATTCTTCACTTGTACACTGTGTCCTTGTGGGGAGGTCTAGATTTGATCCAAATTAGTGAGTTTTGAACTTGCTCCAAGCTCTCCACAGTCTTCACTGGTTCTTGGAAATTTTGTTTTCAGGCTCTCAGGTCTACTCCATCTCTCCTGCTATCACCACCTGCTGTCTTTCAGGTCTCTTCCTGAGCTTGCTCAGCAGTTCATTGACAGACAGAGCAACGTCATTTCCATCAGAGAAGTCTACTGACTTCAACATTTCCTAAATAATTGTATGTTTAGTATCTTACATGTAAAAATAACACCAGATATGACATACAGCATGAATTTCCTCAAGAAAGTTGCACCAGCTTGAGAAGCTAAAGAGAAAATAATTCAGCTCCTAAGGGGAAATTAATTTTCATCTCCCCCTGCAAGAAGAGTTTTCAGAGAAGTCATTTGGTCACTGATGACAAACCCAGACTCGGACTCTGTGATTAGATCTTGGAAGTCAACTGGTTTGTTCCAGGGGAGAGAGGAGGGATAGAACAGGGATGGGAAACCTTCTCATTGCTGGGGTGGGGGATGCTTCAAACACCTCTGGTAGTCTGCACATTAATGGGTTCTCAGTGATGGTAGCCAGTAACTGCCCCAGTCTGTGTGAAATGGAGAGAGAGCCACATCTGGCCTTCAGGCTATGGGATCTCAGATCCTGCACTGGAAAAATTCATAACAGAATCACACAATACAATTGTAAAAGCGCTATTGAAAGTTTTTAATGTTGTTAAAGTAGCTAGTAAGATGGAGGAGATCACATAAAAGGAAATTTGATTTTCTGATGCTTTTTTTTCTTGATGCTTGCTATTACATAGCAAGAAACTTGCTATGTAATTAGAGATAAAACTCAGTAAATTAATGAGGTCTTTTTATTGAAAACTTTTTTCAGTCCACAGTGTAGTACACATGAACTAATAGTTTCAAGAAAGATAGTTAGAAGCCATATGTTCAATGGGATACAAAGGGGAAAACAATGAAGCCTCCATCTATGAACAGTAAGATATTTAATTTATGAAATTATGGTAATGTTGTTTCTTCAGTTGCTGATTACTGTTTAGTCCATTGCCCAAAAACTAAAGTATATAGTCATCTGTAAATACGCTATTAATATATAGGTCAATATATAAAGCACACAATAAAGTAAAGGTCACAATAAAGCACAGCTAGGAGAGTGAATTGTAATTCACTCAAATCCACTAGATTTTTGTTCACTGTTTTTTTGATCAAGGGAGAAGCCATGCATTCTTCTTATATATTACTTCAATTAAATAATCAAATAAGTTAAATTTATGAGTGATGTAACATGTAGTGTTTATCTTGATTGTTAAACTGTCCAGTCCTGTTGAAGATATCGTAAGTACTCTTTTTCTTAAAGCAACAATTCTTCAAATTATGCAAATGGATCACAGTATCTATTGTCATTAGTTTAAAAGGAAGGAGGTATTTTGCTTTTGTGACCACATTCAAAATGTTGAAAAAGTACCGTCTTTAATTTAAAGTTGGGCTTATCATTCTCTAATCAGAAGTGCAGTGCTTGCCAGTGAACTAAGAAGCAGCAGAAAGTAAAGAAGGTCTTTCTGGATCAAGCCATGTAGCCACCCCCAAATTTATTTTGGTGTGGATTTGGGTTTTATCCACGGCAAGACTTTTGCTATCTGTAGTGTGCCTATCTAAGAACTAAAATGCAAGCTTTGGCATAGGGTTTTGATCAGCTACCTTATTGTTGGTCACTAGAAAACACCTCTAACATTCAGAGAGGTTGCCGAAATTGTCTGTGAGTGTTTTCAGCAGGAGAAAGTGCCTGTGTGTTGCAGCACTAACAAGGAAGGGGATTTGTTCCATCCCCACTGCTTTTACTCATCAGCCTTTGTTAAAGCAAACATTGTGAGCCTGGAGCAGGAGGGGAGTTGGCTTTGTAAGTTCAACTCCACAACACCCTGTGAAGCAAATTTTGTAATGAAAGTCTTGAAAATGTGCTTGACCTGTTGTAGGAGAGGATTACCGGGAGGCAGTGCTTGAATGTGTTTTCACAGTGTAAGCTTCCTGATAAATAGTGACTTTGAGATCTTTTCTGCTGCCTATTCTGAAAGTCTTTGATAGGGGTAAAGAACTGAATGGCTTTAGATTTACAAAAAGTTAATAATCACTTGATGATTTTTAAGAAGCAAATAATTAGCTTAGACAAAGCTTGTATAGCCTGAAGGATTTATAATATTCAGACTAAAGTCCTAGCGGCAGGAGTCTCAACAGTATATGAATTAAGGTTTCTGCCACAGAATAACCTCAAATTTGAATGAAGAAGAGCTCAACGGGGTTGGTTTGCTTATGGAGAAAAATGTCTGAGGAGCTGACCTCATTTTTAACAAGTGAGGGATGTAATTATTTAAACATATCTACCAGGAGGAAATTATTGAAATGGTTTTGTTAACCATTCGGTAGCAGATTCAGGGAGAGGCGGTGTTCTGCCTATTCCAACATCCTGGATTTTCAGCATTTTAGGAATCTCACACGGGATTGTGTGGTCACGAGCTCTTGATTTTGGTGCCCTAAAAGTAACTGTGTGATGTAACCTTAAACGTGAGTAACTGGCAAACAGGAGACATGCCACTGCTAGTGGGCTGGGCTCAGAGTGATGGGCCCTTATAGCATACATAGTTGCCATCACAGTGCTCTGTAGGAGCTCTGCGTGGTCAGGGCTTGACAGCAGAGGGTCAGATGCTTCCCTGGCACTCCGCAGTTCTGCTAATCTCAGCAGGATTCCTGGGGGCATTAGTGCATTAAGTGGTTTATTAGAAGAGAGAATTAGCACAAAGCAGCTGAGGATTTCATAAATAAGGAGACTTGGTCTGCATCACTGAAGCCTGGTTACGAGGCAACGGCAAGTGCCCATTTGAGCCTTGTTACTTATCAGCTTCTTGGTGCTTGGCACATCCACCAGGATGGGCAAGTCCAGCTAAGGAATTGCCTGAATGGTGATAATGAACAAACCTGAATTCACCTACCTGAATGGTGATATGAACAAAAGCACTTCCAAAAGCAACACACACACAGTTTCAGTGCCTCCTGGCATGGGAGCCGGCAGCCAAGCAGAACAGATGGGTGCAACAGGGCAGTGAGCTGGAGAGCGAGGAGGAACGGGGGAAAGGCAAGCGCCAGCTGAACTGTCAAAGGACTCCAGCTACAGTCCTTGGAATCAGCCACAGACAGACAAAAACTTTTTGATATATGTTCTGCCAGGAAACTAAGCTTTCCTCAGGTGGGAATTTAGACTTGCAGGTAAAAAAAGAAAATAAAGCATATGTACAGTACAAAAAGTGTTAGAATCTTGGGTACATTTAAAGAAACCACAGATCATTCAGTATGCTCATTCCAGGCTTACCCACATACTGACAGACAAAAGCTACTTCAACTCAATACATTTTTGTCAAAGCAAGTCATATTTTTAGACTCTTTCTGTATTATTAAATATACATGATACTGAGAGTCCAGTGCTGCTCATATGGGAATGAGTGAGTGGTTCTGATTGCAGTGGGGAACTATTGGACTGCTTTTTTGCTCCTCATACCCTGAGCCTTCCCTTGAGCTGCCTGTGATTTCATCCCATAATTTATGACCTTCCTCAGCCTGGTCAAACTCTTGGAAATTATGGCAGCACAGTTTATCTCCTATATATTGATCCAGCACTGGAACTTTCATCAAAGCACTGGAGAATGACCTTTATAACATTTCAGTGGAGTATTATATATTTAGTCCATGTGGTATGAATATGACTGTTTTTAAAGGCACAGTGCAATACATATAGTATTAAAAATAATGTAGGAAAGTACTATATTGAGTAGGTTAGCGTTACGTCATGACCTATGGGTCTTTGCTTTGCTTACAAATGGTAGTTTTTAGCAGGCACTGAAATAAAATACATTTTTAACTCATCTTCGCATTCTTGCACAGCTATGATTTCTAGCCATACATCGGAAGTATTTGTATTCCACTAATTTCTTGTAATAGAAAATAACTTTAAAACTCTGTGGAAAGTATCAAGGAAACTATACTTTCAAAATTGCAGTTTTGAAGGTAAATATAATTTGTTAAGGAAAAAAATGGTATCACTGGGTTGCCCAGAGAAGCTGTGGATGCCCCATCCCTGGAGGTGTTCAAAGCCAGGCTGGAAGGGGCTTTGGGCAACCTGGTGTGGTGGGAGGTGTCCCTGCCCATGGCAGGGGGTTGGAACTGCATGATCTTTAGGGTCCCTTCCAACCCAAACCATTCTGTGATTCTATGATTCTATGTATATGATGCAGTCTCACCATGACATTGTCGTGCTATTGACATGGCACAGCTCTCAGCCCAGGTTGCTCAGGTTCAAGATGGCCAGATTCAATAAAGCAAAAAATTGTTGTGATTTCATTGAGTTTATTCCATCCTGGACTTCCTGCTTATTTTATGGTAAGGGCTTGAGAAATGACTTGGGAATTAGACAAGACTGATTTGGAGACTTTGAGCTGTGATGTGTTTGAGAAAGCTGTTTATTTGGATCTCTTAGCAAGATTTTATCCTTTATAACCAAGAGACAGTGACTTGTGGTATGAGTGCATCCAAATACAAATTGTGAGGTCTTGGGCCTTCAGTGTTGATGTTCTTTCTTCTGTCATCTTCTCTGATGTGGAAATAAAACCCACACTCAGTATTTGTGTGTGTGCATGTATGTGTCAAGTGTGAGGTGTGAGCTTTCTTCGTATTGGCATGGTGCCGTACATGGGCCATAGGTGCCTCTTCTCTGTTTGCAGTAGGATCACAAAGATTTGCAAGTTCTAAGTAACTAGTCTCATGTTCACTGTTACTACAGAAGAAACAGGTAAGACGTAATCCCTCTCCCATAGGAAGTCAATATACTGCATAAGAGCTCTTGACCCTTAATCTTTCTGATGTAGCTTTCATATCACAATAAAAATCATCAGTCTGGAACAGAACAGTTTGACAGGATGACTCAGTAAAGCCACAAAATGACAGATACTAGAAATAAAAAGCAAACAAACCATGCCAGGTCACTGCTGTCAAAGCAGGACCCTTCACCTGTTGTTCCTTCCACTTACGGAGTCATCTCATAGTTTGAAGACCATGTTTTCTGTTCACAGGATGAATTATTGATATGACCTGAAAATTTAGTATGATCTTATTTATTTTCTAAGATTATACATTACGTCTCAGGACATACTTTTTACAGCAGCAGCCACATGCTTTGGCTACAGTCCCTAAGCTGGGATCCCAGCCGTATCTGTGAACCAGGGTGCTGTGTCCTTCCATTTCTGATCACTTCTCCTCCTGTCTGCTGGGCTGCCCTTGCCTCTTTGCTCTCAGTATTTGCAATCAAGCCCTCACCAAAGGAAGAAAAAAAAAAAAAAAAAAAAAAAAAAAAAAACCTCAGACCATATAGCTTAGGTAGTGCAAGCGGCAGAGTTGGGGGTTATCTTCAGTGGTGTTTTCCAGACAGTTCATTCAGCCTAAACTGTCTTCTTACTCTGTTAAAAGGACAGCTGTTACAAACTGTCTTTAATGCTGGCTGTAGCTGTCTGTAGGTCAAAGCTTTGCTTGAAGGCAGCTTTTAATGTCTTCCAGCAAAGTAGGTAGAGCACATCACAGTGTGATGTCTGATCTGCCTGTAAACAGAGCTGACGACATTTCACTGAAAATGATGATTGGATTATTCAACAGCAGTGCATGAAAGTGCATCGCATGTGCTGAACAATTTTATCTGGGAACAGAGCTAGAAGACGCTGAGGAGGATGGTTATATTTCCTCTTCTGCCTTAGATGAGAGGCAATACCTCTCAAACAGTGCCCAAAGCTTCTTGTGACCAGGTGTTTTGGGGATAGACAGGACAGGAGGAGGATTTTTTTCAGTTGGTATTTCTTTACTTGATACCCATGATTACACATCAATTTGTTCAGGAATTTGAATCCAGGGCTACATATATATTCATAAATTAAGTATCATCTGAAAACCTTCCTGGGTGCTGGAACTCCATCATCTGTGCATATTTAATTTCTTAATGTAGATGTAGCCCAGAAGCTCTATATCTTACCTCCCTGTGAGAAATCTCTCTCATTTGCTCAATAACTTTTTCAACCCAGTATATAGATACAGTGCGAAAAAGGAGGACTGAGTATTGTCTACCAAGAACTCAGGGCAGGGATTTGAACCACCTTTCTGATGGAGAGCACCAGTCATCAGACAACACACAGTTCCTAGGCAATTTGGTCCCATATCACAGCAGTTAAACTTTCAAGGTGAACTCAGATAGTATATGAGTCAGAGGTACAGGAAGGAGGATGGTGCTCCAGCCTGGTGAGTAGGGATGTTATCAGGAGGGGAACCTCCTGGGTACGTCTGCTTTAATACAGGCTCAGTAACACCTAGGGGAGGCTGAGGATGTGTCTGTCAGTGTTGAGGTGGTGAGCAATGTGGGTTTTGGATTTTCATTGCCACAGCAAGACGAGAGAGTTGAAACTCTGGACCTCATGTTCTGGTTTGAGCACTTTCACACCTGAGCCTTTGGAAGGGAGATTTTTGACATCACAAGTATAACAGAGCTTTTCTGAGAGCTCTTCAGAAAAGTGTTTTTTTTTTTTTTACATAAATTACAGGTTAGGTTACATGTAGGCCTATATTTTGAAGACAGAAATGGCGGTGGTGATGGATGCCTGTTTTTGTAAAAATGAAGAGGGAAAAAAGAAATTCAAATTGTAGGGGTTTTTGACTGTTCTACTGCAGAATGTTATTCGTTTCACTCTAGTTAGATCAATAAGTAGACAGGCTACCCCACTCCCCGTGAAAGCTGTTTCACAGTCAGCAGCTAATGAGCTAGTACTGGAAAAAATTTAATGAGCCCAGGCTTGTTATGTCCAGAAAAGGTTCACAGTTCAGTAGAATCACCAAGAATTGCCTTTGAAGAGCCAAAAAAAAAAAAAAAAAAAAAAAAAAAAAAAGTTTATTGCTGTTCTCAGATAGTTTGTATGATTTCTCTAATTCTTAAAGCTTCACAAACATGTGCAGTAAGTTTTTTCTCAAATGGCAAACAATAGCAGTGAAAAGATGGGTTTCCGATTTCATCACAAAAAGAGTATCTTCTTCCTTCCTTCCTTCCAAGAAGCTAAGTATCGATCATTCACAACATGAAGGAGGAAAACCTTTGCTCGTATTGAATTTTAGTGTTCTGAAAAATGAGGATTTCCTGGCACTGCCTGGCACAACAGTGCTGTGGCTGATAAAGGCAGAAGGAAATTGTCTGCCTCGCCTCTGTGGAATTTTCTGCCTGTCCTTCCCAAAGTCTTTGGAAACCTGCTTCAGATACAAAACAGCATCGGGGAAGGGAGAGGAGAATATCAATCAGACATGGAAGGATCAAAACCTGTGACTCCCTGCGGAGTGACTGTTGGGAGGGAAACGCTGAATAATGTTGAACATATTCAGATCTCTGGCTTCACCTAACACACACTGTGAAGTCTGTGTTTGTAGTCAAATGCTGATTCATTTTTATGGATGTGGAAAAGACTTTGTGCTTTTCCCTTAAAAGACACCGCATTATTGTTTGTCTGAGAGGCAGTGCCAGTTGCTTCTGCCTCCCTTTAGACAAAAATAAGCATAAATATTAACCTGGAGTGTGATTTTTTTGCTGAAAGTGCAGGCTTGGCCATGAAATGATTTGGGATCTGGCTGAGGTTCTTGGAACACTGCAAATATTTGAGGGCTTTTAAAAACTCAACTTTCTTAAAAAATACAAGTTTCCTAAACCTCAGTGATAACTAGTCCCATGTGGATATCAAGAGTATTCAGTGGTCATGCTCACACTCAGGAATCTAGAACTGGAGTGGCTTTGAGGACAAAATCACTGAAACAGTTCGCCCCTCACTTTGAAAGTGCCTTCCACAGTTACCTCTACAAGGAACAGGATGTTGTCTTGTAAGCATCAAAGCCTATGGGAAGAATATCAAATAGGGGAATAGTATGATTTGGGATGAGCAGACAAACAGCATCATAACAAAATAAAATCTCACACATGGTTGCTGTTTTATGGATATGACCTTCCCTTTTCCAAAGACAAAAGTCTTCCACTGGGAGCTGGAAGGTAGAAAATAGCCTGACAACACAGCATGTGAATGCATGTCTCTAGCATAAGTATAGCTAATATTTTCTATTAGTGCTCTGTAGCACTCTCTGGGCAGCAATCAGTTCCATTTAAATATGATGAATATGAAAGTAATAATGTTTCAAATTTTACTCTTGTACATACTGTCAAGGGAGAGGATGTCGATATATTTTTTTTTAACAGTCTGATAGTGAAAATGAAAATCTAATTCCTGCAACACAGTTAGTTCTCTTTTTAATTCTGCCCTGTCTGAATTTTTCAGGGTTTTGAAGGTATTCCTGTCCCGAACTGCTCAGCGCATTCCATACATGACAGGTGGGCGAGTGATGAGGATGCTGGCTGTAATTCTCCTGGTAGTCTTTTGGTTCCTCGTTGGCTGGACTTCTGCAATAACCCAAAATTTGGAGAGAAACATTCCACTCATTGGCCAAGGGCAAACATCTGACCACCTGATCTTCAATATGTGCCTCTTAGACCGCTGGGATTACATGATGGCTGTTGGTATGTTCATTTTCTGGCTTACCTTCTAATTTCTAAAATAAGGCTTATTTTGCCTTTTTTTTTTTTTTTTACGTTTTCCTTCTTTTAGAATATCTTAAAGCTTTATCAGGATGCATAACGTGACTTGAAAAACATTGAGTTGAATGAAATATTGGCCTAGATGGTTTTTAAGTGGTCTGAGAAGTATAATTAAAATATACTGAGAATTTTGTGACTTTCAAAGGTTTGTAACTTGGATTGTAGTAACAAAGTGATTGGTACTCCAGAGCTGTCATCTTTGAAGGCAGAATGTATCCAGCTATTCTACGCTATTACACATGAGAAATTGTGGCAGGAATAACAAAGGCTTTGTGCTTCTGCACCCCAGAACTGGACAGAGCATGTGAAGTGGAGAACTTGCTAGAGCACTCTTTCATAACTGCACAGAAATTAGTATTAAGGTAACAAGAATAGGAAATGCCCATCAAACTTCCCAACTTAGCATATTTGCTAGATGTGCCATCAGTGCTTGGGATAGGCAAGAGCTAAAAAATTCCACCCTGCAGAATTCTATCATACCAAGGAGAAAAATGACACGTTTTTGTTTCCTTTATTTTAACGGTGATTTCCCCATGCCAGGGTTCAGTTATATGGTGTAACATATCTTTTCCTGGTGGCTGGACAGCTTCAGAGCATCTGTGCCTAGAGCTCTTGTTTCCAGTACTACATAGATGTGCCACCCACCATTCTCAAATATGTTTTGAAATCTGAAGTAAAAACTTACCTTTCTGCCCTTTCCCTGCCTCCCCATGGATATCCCACTGACAGAGCTCTGCTGCTGAGGATGAGGGAGAGGTCATGGGGTGTCCTCCTTGTGAGAGTGAAGGTGAGATGGATAGAAGCAGCCTGGGTATTTGGGGTATTTTCTCTGAGAGTGCTGTACAGAAAGCCATGCACAGCAACACATGGACAGACCACTGCTTCCAGTTTCACCAAGGACTTTCCATGGGTCTAAGCTGCTCTGTCCCCTCTCCCCCTCTCTCATCCCTGTGCTTTGCTCTTCCCTCCTTCATGTAAGATCTCCCAGGCACACTGCTGCCTCATTTGTGAATGTACTCATGGGTAAAGCACACAGAGATGAGTGAAAATGAGTACATCTTGAAATGTGTCTCAGTCTGGGTCCTTTTGTAGGGGTATACTGTTAAAATATAGCTATGCTTTGCTATAACGCAACAATATAATCACCAGAGATGTTGTAAAATTAATAACAGAAGAGAATTAAATGTAGAATATGATATCATCGGCACTGAGCCATTTTGGATGAAAATTTTACTGCATTTCACAGCCAGTAATGCAGTGTAGTATTATTAAAACTTTGATACAGGTGGTTATTGCATAATGGCAAACAAATGTTTTTATTCTCTTGATCTTACGGCTGTGCTAGTAAACTGAATAACAACTCAGATCTTAATGGCTAAATAGGACCAATAGTCCCCTATTGTAAGAAATGATGTAAATTGCTGTCTGCCTAGTGTTGGAAATAACAAACAGTGGTTTTTAAGACTTATTTACACCTAGAGGGGTTTTTATTTATTTTTTTTCTTTTTTTAAAAAATACACTCAGGGATAGTAGAGGCAAAACGGTTTCTTAAGCCTGAATAAATTTGGATAGAATTTCTTTTGTTCTGTCATTTTGCCTTCTCACCCAAACTAATTTACAAGCAGAGGTACATTTGTGCACATCTTCAGTAAACTGTGGAATCACATGGGTAATGCCAGGATTCATACAGCTACAAGCCTGTACTGACTTGTGTGTCTATACACATATCTGTGCATGTGCACTTTAAGGTGTTTATTATTAGCAGCAGTCTGAAAGTCTTAAAGACAGTAGGATCTACTTCCAAAACCAGATACTTCATATCAAAGAGATGTCAGGGGAAATACACGTAATGCAAAACCACTTTTATTCCTGCAATTGACTGGGAGCAGCCTTGCAAAAGATTCTATGTTACAAATTAATTGTTAGATTATGATATTTCATTTAAAATACCAAAATAAAAATGCTGGATGTTAATTTATGAAAGGTTTGTTATTTCTTTTAGCCAGGCACAAGATTTTATTGAATATTTTGGAGTATATTCCAAATACCAGTTCCAGTGCCTCATTGTTTCATTCTGCTGTCAATGTCTCACTGAAATGTGGAGAGGGAATTTTCAAGGACACAGATTAGTGAAGTGAGAATTAACAAGGCTCTGTTAGAAAGTCATAATGAGATGAAGCCTTTATGCTACCAGAGATTATTGGTGTTAGGATTTATGAAGTATTTTCCATACTAATCACGCTACTGAGACTCCATCTCGAGAGACTTTTATTGCAGTGAATGTTTTATATTTACATTTCCATTAAGTTTGAGAGGATGCTCTCTTTGAGTGAAGTAAGGACTTAGACATAAAGGTTGTCACCGTTTCTAATGTTGCCTTCTGTCCTTTGTGATATGCTGATGAGAGAAATTAGCATTCAGTAAATGCTTGTTGAAATCTATGTCATGTAATGTAAGTTAGTATGCATTTTCCTTGAGATTGGATACTCGTGGGCATTTTATTTGTCACTTGCCTAGATTCTTTTATTTCCTTTGTATTTGTGCATCACTTCAGAGGCTGTGGCATCTGTCTCATTGACAAGCCGTGGCATGGATCACAACCTGAGATTCTAGAGAAGGACCTGAGGGCTTGAAAAAGCTCATCCATAAAGCCTTTCTGTTATGGCCTGGGTATATTCTATACCTCTACCTGCAACAGCCTGATTTCTGATTTCAAGTTAGAAAAAAAGCAGCTGAAAAACTTGTGGTACGTAGTGGCTCACAGTGTCATAAATCAAGCTATTACTCTTTATCCTAAGGAAAAATACATATAAGCAAAACAAACAGTACTTAAAAAAAGTTTCCTACAATTTGGAAGAAAAGCAGAAAAAAAAAAAGGTTTAATGTGCAAAGCCCCTGGCAAGAGACAAAGCTAAGCAGAGAGGTAAACATGCATGCACAAACACCAGTAAAAAGCAGAGGTGGAGTCATGGCAGGTGGATGATCCTGACTTCATTAGAGCCAGGGTATTACCTAATGCAGGTAGCATTTGAACTGTAGTTTTTAAAAATTCCCACATGCACCCTGTGTTTTTTTTTCTCAATGTTTTATTTAAAGGAGAAGTTAAAGGCAGATTTTAATCAAATGCAGCCAGGTATTTTTCCCCAGCACCTGTGTGATTCCCAGCTGGCAGGAGTGGTGCTCCTCTGGCTCAGCTGCTGCATTAGCACAATAATTGGGAGCTCAGGATTTGGGTCCTGGTTATCAAGAGAGTTTCAAACACAAGGCTCTGTCATGATTACTGAATGCCCTCGGCCAGGAAAAGGAACAAAGTAAGCATTTCAGCCTGTGTTCCCAAAAGAGTTCCCTCCCCCTGTTCATTTGATAATATTTAACCTATATAATCTTTGCATCTAAAGAGGGGATGAATTGCCAGGACGGGCTCTGACAGATTGGGAATTAAGACTGTCCATACAGTTCTGAGTTAGGGCATTGTCATACAGCCTTACAAAGCCCTTTATTAAATTTTCTACAGGCTTTTTGCTGTGTTCAGTGAGTGAGTGATTATTATTTCTTTTTGTTATCCCCATTAAACATGGCCCTATGCCATATTTAGGGTACGTTATTCAGAGTATGCAATGAATAAAGGATTGTGTATTTCCAAATGGGTGTTCTTAAGGCATGTTCTCCTTAGCATCAATGTACAGAGATTAATGCCAAAATTGTCAAGAGCAGCTATCCCTTTTGGGTGCTGTCTAGAGACATCTAGGGACTGGTTTTTCCAAGTAGTGTCCCTGTGGGGAAAGACCAGCCAGGAGATACTTGCGAGACTTCAGCACCAACAAAGATCTGGCTTCAGTTCTCATGTTACATACTCAGAAAGTGTGTTGTTTAAATACTTTTTTTTTTTTTTTTTTTTTTTTTTTTTTTTTTTAATGATGAGCCGCCATCATTCTTCCCTTTCTCAAAAGTTTATGGAACTCATGGTTGGAGCAGTTTGGGTTGCATTGCCAGCTGCTCTAACACTGCTTTTTCTTTGTACATGCTACATCACAGATGAAAGCCTTTGTTTAGGTACCATTTCTACACCATGTCTCTGCTAAGGAAACCACGTACAGGTTCTCTTAACCACATTTCAGATTCTTCTGTGAACCACCTGCAGAAGGATATGGCTTTGGGAGAGGCTGGAAGATGCCCTGACTTCACCTTGTCTTTCCAACACTCTTGTTTGTACTTTAAGTCTTTCCAGACCTTCAGGTATTTTGGATCCTGTTGGCATTAGCTTGCAACAACTTTAAGATGTGAGAGAAGAGGTTCCACACTCAGCTTGCTTTCAGCTGCTGGTGGTAAATCTTTCTGATCCTAATTCTCCCTCTTTCATCCACACAAAAGTGAAGAGGATGACAGGCCCAGAAGAGTGGTCAGCTGGCTTTAATAACAGCAGAGGCCTGTGGAAGGATTGAGGAAAGGCAGCACACCTGGGTAGAGGAAGGAATAAAATGGAGTATAAAGGATAAGAGAGGTAATGTGCTGAAACAAGAGGCATTCCTGGAAACTGTAGGCCATAAGTTTCATGCAGGGAGACTCCTATGGAAGGGGCACATGGATATATATAACACTCAGGTCAGTGGATACGTCTCCAATATCTCCATTGCCAGAAAAAGGCATCTCTAGGTGACCTTCAAACCATGGAGCCCATGCACAGCCACAGACAATCTAACTTCTGGTAGAGAAAGAATGTCAGAATTTGACACCAATTCTTACTCCACACAGAAGTCTCCTTATGGCTGTGCCTGGCTAATTGAAATAATCTTGAGATATGCAGAGAGAGACAGAGAATTTATAATTTGCTTTGAATAATTCAGCACTGAAGACTTATGCATGTAACCAGAGTTTGCTGAAATATAGGAAAATCCTTTCAACCTAAAAAAAAAAAAGCTTCTACTATGACATGGCGCAGCTCTCCAGGTGGGAGATTGAATGCAGTGAAGCAGAAAGAGACTGCACTGGCAGTGGAGAGCAATCTAGGACATGATTTTTTCTCTTTAACAGTGGTGCTCTCTCAGCTCCGGAAGGCACTCGGAGTGAGGAAATGGATGGAAGAGCTGTGCTTCCAGATCCATAGAGCAGTTTGTTTCAGTGTAGAGGATTTAAAATGTATACATTAGTTTGATGAATTAAAATATGATGGAGAAGGAGATGAGTTGTAGCCTGGCTATGCTGCAGATTTAGTGAGAGTTATAGTTTGTCTCCAAACTCTGAGGGGAAAAATGGTGCATCTGTGGAACAATACTGTTTTGCAAAGTTCAGGATGTCAAATGGACTTAGTCAAGGTCATATTGTAAAAGGCTGTCCCTTCTTGTCCCTTCACGTGTAATGAAAGCATGCAAAATATTTCACCATTTCTGGAGAACAGCGTCCTGTTAGTGTCCCGTGGTAGTGCTTCTTAAGCAAAATCAGCATGGCCAGACATGGAACATCATACAGAGTCATGAAAACTGGCTTTAAACCTTCAGGGCTTTCTTTTTGCAGGTAGCCTTTGGACAACAGAGTGCAAGTGAGCATGGGGATGGGGATGCTTGCTCAAGGGAGATCTCTCCAGCAGCTCTAGGCCATGGCCGTGTCCACCTTGGGCCTGTCCTGAAGAGGCACAAGACAAGGACATTGCTGTCAGGGAAGGAGGGCTGAGCATCAACCAGGACAGCCTAAAATAACTCTTTCCTTCCAGACCAGGGTGAAAAGGAAACTCACAGTTTAGGATTTAACCTGTTCACAAATCTGGGTAAATTTATTTCCACTGTCATTCTTCAGTGACAAGGTGGCATTATCCCCATTCTGCACAGCCAGCACTGAGGCCCAATAAGATTAGGGTTATATGGTCCATTTAATCTGTGTGTCCATTTTGCAATGCTTTTGGCTCAGTTACAGAGCTTAGTCAAATCTGTACAGAACATGTTATATATGGTCTCACTGGCTGCAAATACAGCCCTGTGTGCTCACTTCTGCTGCCAGTTGCAGCAAAAATTTCAAAGTTGGCCCCCAGCTAGCAAGAAAAACATGCTCTGTGATCATCTCTCTGAAGCATGGCTTGAGTGGGACTTTTAACTCTGAGGTACAAAGTTAAAATTCAGTTCTCTTGCAAGTGCTCAAGACCCTTTTTTTTTTTTTTTTTTTTTTTTTTTTTTCCCTCTGCAGACTTGACTCTTTCACTAGGCATCCAAATGTCATTTGCAACAAATTATAGAGCCTTCTTTATTAGCCATCCTTGATTTATCTCTGGAAGTGCTCTGTTACGTGCTGTAAATGAGTCTGGTCTCCCAAGAAATGATATGGTTAACTGAAGATTATACATGCAAAAGAGAGCAAATAAAGACTGTGTATGTGGTATTTTTATTTTAGTGTTGTCCAAGTTTTAGAGAGGATAAAGCTGGAGAGATAAGGATGGAGTACTTTCCTAAGGCCTCTAAGAAGAGTTAGTGTCCCAGTTCAAAAATCAAGTTTCACATTTCTTGACTGTTCAGGTTTTCTTATGTGATTTTTGCTTTTCTGAATCTGTTATTTCTTACCACTCCTAATGTCCCAATCTGCAGGTGTTCTCCCCTTGCCCATTGAAGTGTAAGGAAGGTCTAACTTTTTCAGATCCTAAAAAACAGGAACAGGACTCTGATCATGGCTTTCAGTTCCCATATCTTGTTCCACTGTTCCATGCAGTCAGCTGAAGTACAGACATCTGCAGAGCACACAGTGAACAAGGACAGAGAATTCACTCGTGCTGGTGCTGGGTGGGCAGGAGTGGGCCAGCCTGCAGCATCTGCAAGAAGATGTCACAGAGGCTCTGGCACAGGTTGCCCAGAGAAGCCATGGATGCCCCATCCTTGGAGGTGTTCAAAGCCAGGCTGGATGGGGCTTTGAGCAACCTGGTCTGGTGGGAGGTGTCTGTGCCCATGGCAGGGAGTTGGAGTTGGATATCTTTAAGATCCCTTCCAACCCAAACCGTTCCATAATTCTGTAATTCTGTGACTGTCTCTGGACAGAGCTATGCTCTGTACTGGCTTTAAATGTGAAAGAATAAATGACGGCACAGACAACTGAATGTTTTCCTAGTAAACATATTATCCCACATCTTCAGGAAGTTTAAGTCAATAAAACCAACCCTGAGCGTGTCCTTCTTTAGAGAGCAGAAATGTATAACATACTGTGAAGATATTGTCCCTCATCATCAAAAGATGTGGAGTATGAACAGTGACCCAAACAAATCTCAGATGAGCAGACACAGTATACTCTTAATAGTAATAGGCCTGCTGCATCCAGCATGAATCTGGTCTGATGTGTTGGGTAACAGAGCTAAGTACTCCAAAATGCTCCCTTTTCTAAAAACATGATGGACATTACAAACAAAAGGAATGATCTTTATTTTTTTTAACACCAAAGAATATAAATAAGTAGGTTGATTATATAGTGCAAAGACCAGATAAAATATTCTAAGGATAAGAAATAGATAACACCGTTATGTCAATAGATTGACACCGTTTCCCACAGCATTCTCCTCAGGAAACTGGCTGCTCCTGGCTTGGACTGGCGCACGCTTCGTTGGGTTAGAAACTGGCTGGATGGCCGGGCCCAAAGAGTCGTGGTAAATGTAGTCAAATCCAGTTGGAGGCCGGTCACTAGTGGCGTTCCCCAGGGCTCGGTGCTGGGGCCGGTCCTCTTTAATATCTTCATCGATGATCTGGATGAGGGCATTGAGTGCACCCTCAGTAAGTTTGCAGATGACACCAAGTTAGGTGCGTGTGTTGATCTGCTCGAGGGTAGGAAGGCTCTGCAGGAGGATCTGGATAGGCTGCACCAATGGGCTGAGGTCAACTGCATGAAGTTCAACAAGGCCAAGTGCCGGGTCCTGCACCTGGGGCACAATAACCCCAAGCAGAGCTACAGGCTGGGAGATGACTGGTTGGAGAGCTGCCAGGCAGAGAAGGACCTGGGAGTGATGGTTGATAGTCGGCTGAATATGAGCCAGCAGTGTGCTCAGGTGGCCATGAAGGCCAACAGCATCCTGGCCTGTATAAGAAACAGTGTGACCAGCAGGGCTAGGGAGGTGATCGTCCCCCTGTACTCGGCACTGGTGAGGCTGCACCTCGAATACTGTGTTCAGTTTTGGGCCCCTCGCTACAAGAAGGACATCAAGGTGCTTGAGCGAGTCCAGAGAAGGGCGACGAAGCTGGTGAGGGGCCTGGAGAACAAGTCTTACGAGGAGCGGCTGAGGGAGCTGGGATTGTTCAGCCTGGAGAAAAGGAGGCTCAGGGGTGACCTTATTGCTCTCTACAGGTACCTGAAAGGAGGCTGTAGTGAGGTGGCGGTTGGTCTGTTCTCCCACGTGCCTGGTGACAGGACGAGGGGGAATGGGCTAAAGTTGCGCCAGGGGAGTTTTAGGTTGGATCTTAGGAAGAACTTCTTTACTGAAAGGGTTGTTAGACATTGGAACGCGCTGCCCAGGGAAGTGGTGGAGTCATCATCCCTGGAGGTCTTTAAAAGTCGTTTAGATGTAGAGCTTAGGGATATGGTTTAGTGGGGACTGTTAGTGTTAGGTCAGAGGTTGGACTCGATGATCTTGAGGTCTCTTCCAACCTAGAAATTCTGTGATTCTGTGATTCTGTGATAACTAGCAAGAGATATATTTAAAGATTAATTAATCCCTGCACATGGCATATTGAGGCCGTGTTACGTTTTCATCTCACCTTCCATTCATATGTTTATCTACTTGTGTCTTTAAAGCAATTATTCCTTTCCTTAGTCTCTTATCTCTCACAGATTTGCAAGTGAAATCTGAATGCCTGGTTTGGACAGTTACAAAATAGCTACTCTGATTATCTTAAAAGCTTGATTTTTTTTTTTTTTTTTTTTACTTCGTATTTCCATTCCAGATAGCTGTTGACAGCTGTCTCTCCTAGGAATTTCCATCATTTTTCAAAGTAAGAAAATAAGATATTTCCTGTTCTTGTGCTTAATAAGTAAAAATGGAATATTTTTTAGGCCTTTTGATAAATCATATTTAAAGGAACAAGATTATGTATTTGAGCTTTGAGTTTGGTCTTGGTGGGCTTGCATTACGCTAATGCAGTCCTTTAGCTGTCAAGAAGTCACTCTTCTAACACCAGGCTTGTGGTGAAAAATTGTTCAGCAAGAAAGATTTTAATCATAAAAGATACTTGGTGCAAGAGAGTCATAGTGTGCCAAACGAAACTAGTAGGACTTCAAAGATAAGTGGCGCTTAAGAATCTTGCTCTTACCTATTTAACTATCTGTCTGCCTATCCTGTCTATCAAAGTTAGTTACATCTGTGTTTCTCATAAGTATAGTAAATACATAAATATAACAATTTATTTGATGTTGAGAAACCAGAAAGACCAATTGGAAAATAATGCAGCAAAATTTTATAACATCTTCAGATTCTCGTTGCAATAAGCACTAGTACAGACTACTATCTGTAGCTAATTATATGAATTCAATTTTCCCCCTCAAGCACAACTTCTGCACAATACATTTAAGCTGTGTAATTAGTGGGTTTGATAATTAATTGTTTTTCAAGCAGGATTTTTTTTTTTGTTATTGCTAATGAAATTATTGTATCGTTGGGCTTAGCAACTATAGGAACTGTGTTATTTTACCTTGTGTTTCAAAAGCTATTTCCTATCTGTGTTACCAGATGTCACACTAATTATTATCTGTGGACAGGAATGCCAGCTCTGCTCTAAATGTAAAGCATTATGCATTAAACAGTGCAAAACATTATGCATTAAAGCATTATGCATTAAACAGTGCAAACTACTGTTATGCTCCAGTATATTAATGCTTTGAAATGCTTCTTGTCTTAAGAACCACTTGTGACTATGATTGTGAAAGTGAAAACAGGCAAATTTGCAATCAGAATCTGGGGATCATTCACTCCTACTTCATGCAGTTCACTGTAATTCATCTGACTTACTTACATTTGTGTTCTGAGATATCTTGATTACTTTTTTCTCAGTCTGGATAAAAAAAAATAATTTGTACATCTTTAAGGTTACAGCAGTGTTTTGTTTTGTTTGTTTTGTTTGCTTTTAATGGTAATGTTTTTGTTTTGTTTTTAATGGTAAAAATAAGCAAAATTTGTCTCGCGCTGTTTATTTGAAGTAGGAGTACTTATAGCACATGTATTTTCGTTCCATTACAAGCCCAACTTCTTCAAACTCTCAACCTGTATTAGTATTGGTAACTAATCATTTCTGCTAATAAGAGATGTGGGGCTCTTCTCTCTTCAGTTGTAGAAGAGAAGGAAAAATGAACCGTTGGTGTTTTGTGGTAGTATGCCTTTTATTTCATAATTAGCTCTTATATTATCTATGCAACTCTACTGATAATTTATTTATTCAATTATGTATTTATACTGTGTGGCACTTTGGATGAAAGGCAAAATGAGAGGTAATGTGCTACATGGCATATTCTGTGGAATGTCTGCTGAAATACAGGACCCGTAAAACATAGGACAGTACAATACAGTGATTTGGCTTTAGCAACCTAATCCTGTGAATGCATTCTTTCCTTTTCAATTTCTTCTGAAATCAATACAGAGCAAGGGATGTCTTTACTTTGAAGAGCAATACCTCTCAGTGCCAGAATTCTGCATATGCGAGACGAGTGTACCTAGAGAAAACAAAACTGCTGACAATTGTAAAGGAGCCTTTAATCTCGTTTCATTGAAGCAAAATCTGTATTCCACTTGCTCAGAGAAGACCTCAGGAGCAAGATGGCTTGGTAGGTGATTCCTGCATAGGAGGAGCTAGAGTAATGGAGTCCACTGGTAACATATCTAAGTTATTAGAAGCTTTGAAATGCTGTAACACTATGATAATACATGTGCTTTGCAGCAGTTACAGACTGTTATAAGTAGAAGAAACTGGAGAACCTGATCTCATAACATATATAGTGCAGATGTTTTACTTCAATTTTTTGATAATAGGGGGTTCACAAATATTTGTGTACTTACCCAAACCAAACCAATAACAATTTGCTGATCACTACCATAGGGTGATATCACTGGTCTTCTGTTCTGGTTACAGTATAATAAAATTTATTTGCAAAAAGAAGTATGAGGAAGAAATGATTTGCTATTATACTACATTTGACTGTATTTTTATTGTAAAGGTAATTTGTTTCTATCTCTACATACAGTCAGTGGCAATTTCAGATCTAGTGACAAAGTATGGAATTTCAAAATCCAACAAAAAGTTGAATAAGGAACTTTTCTTTAGTGCAGGCAGCTGACTGGATTCATTTCAGAGCTGAGGAGCTATGGCAGGCTTCAGCTCACCTACCAGGACATCTAAAATCTAGATACTTAGGGTAATCATCAGAGTGCTTTCAATTTTAAGGAGAGACTTGGCACCTCCTGCCATGTTAGGATGTGATGGTTTGCATTGCAGAGCTGGCTAGCTGTTCATAGGCAGCAGGAGGATCACTGGCTGAGCTGGACACCTGACTTTTTGGTAGCTGTGTATAGGTGAGTTCAATCCCATCCCTCCCTTTCTACTTTTTCTGCTCGATTGTATGTATGAACATGCTCTCACAAGAACTGAACGTAGGTGAGGGTCACAAACAAAATACAGTGGATTAGATGCAAAAGTTCACCAAGCCCAAAGCAGTGTATGAGTAACAACAGGATCACACTCAACTTCTGAAGCTGGCTTGGAGCAGTGCCAGTATTGCAGGGGTCTGGTAGGGAACTGCACCTTGCTGGGCAGACGTAACCACTTCCAGCCATCATCAACCCAGAGTGCAAGGCAAGAGGTAAAGGTGCCAGCTGTACTCATAGCTATGTGGCAGAGCTGAGGTTTTTATTTTTTCAAGGGGAGGTTTTTCAAGATGGATATGAAATTATTTCATTTGTATCGAAAGCAAAATGAATGAAGTCACAGCAGACTGTCTACTGGAAACGAAGCCAGAGGACTAGTGGGTGCAGATGAATGAGCTCTAACAGGATAGTTTAAACTGATCCTGACCCTTTACTCCTCCGTTCTTCCTTTACTCATTTTTCTCCTAACAGAAAAAACACGTCATTTCATATAATTACATTAAGCCCTCAGAAATGACTCATAATATTATGGGCACCAGCAGAATTAACTGTCATGAACAGTGGAAAATTTTAAATCCAAAATATATTGTTTTATCTGAGTTATAAACCTTTGAAATGAAACTGTTGACTTAGAAACTTGTTGTCTAGTAGTAGCACCAGTAGCTGCCTCTATAGCAAGAACCAAAGCTACAGGTAAACATATTTTGTTATTTTAAATAATGTCAAGTTTATGCAGTACCAATTTGAAAAATGAGCAAGAAATTCTTAGACATTGTCTCAAGCGAGTAATTATTAGACATTGTCTTAATGCTTGTATATTGAAAAACTAAAACCATGAATGCAAAAGTTTCCTGATCTGGAAAAAAAAATAAAAAATAAAAAAATAAAAAAGAGGTGTTTAAAATTAAAACCAGATGCATGATGCACAGTAACAATGTCTGAAAGTGTTTGAATGCCTCTGTGTGTGCACATACAAATTTACAAGTATATATTGTCTTTATCTACTCATATATACAGAAGATACTATAGTGCTTCGAATTTCCTTCCTTTTTCATCTATAAAACTAATTGCAAATTATTTCTTTTTGTTCTTCTCACAGCTGAATTTTTATTCCTCTTGTGGGGTGTTTATCTCTGCTATGCAGTGCGGACAGTCCCATCAGCATTTCATGAGCCACGTTATATGGCTGTTGCAGTTCACAATGAGCTCATTATCTCTGCTATATTCCATACAATTAGGCAAGTGATCTGTAGATCTAGTAATTAACTATTTATCTTTCAGGTTTCATATGGTGCAACTTAAAATGGCTAAATGGGATAGGATGAGTACTGTAAGGTCTCATAAATATTTAATTCTGCAAATTAAGTAACTACTAAACTTAAAACTGTTCCCACAAGATTCAAGAAAATGTACAGTCAACTTGTAAATCAGATATTTAGGGGTTTGTTTTTTTTTTTCAGTATTGCTAGCTAGTATGATCTTGGATGAAAGTAGATGTGATAAATTAGATATATGTATGTATCAGTATATGTGATAAATTAAAGGTGGTAGAAATACTGTCTCTTGAATCATTTAAAATCTGCTCATTGGTTTGTATCCCTAGAAAAGCAGCAGGTAAGGATGTTGGCTTATATGAACTTTTCCTGGCGTGTAACAGATTGGCAAAGAGCAACTGTATGTTGAGATAATTGCACTGGTTTGTGCATGCAGCATAGTGGTTTATATGCTGACATAAAAAGTCATTATGCTGTAGCAATAATATAAGGCATGTGTTTCTTATAAAACTTCTAATGAGCTCTATGTTTCATACTTGTAAATCATTAGAACAGTAACAGATAAATAAGTCTTTGCCAGAGCTACATGATAATTACCATATATGCTTTGCTACAGAGTACTTTGCAATAAGGAATTGGTCTTAGAAAATTCAGAATAGCAGGATAGCATGAATTTCATCTCACGCTCTAAGAGATTCTTATGACTTTCTTATGGCATTCTTACACCTTCCTTTGCCCCCTGACAGACCTTACCCCTTATCTCCTCAAACATTTTTTCAACATCACTCCACTGACAGTCTTCAAATACTCTTCTCAGCTTCTTGGTCTGTCTTGGAGCTCATGTTTCTCTGTGCTTTCTTGATGTTTTCTTCCATGTTTCTGCAACTTTTTATTTCCTTAACCTTCTCCTAACCCCATATCTTGACATCCACATACATTCATACATTCAAAATCTTCTTTACTCCCTACCACAAACATCTAAAAACAAAAACAAACAAACAAACAAACAAACAAAAAACAACAAAGCAATGATTTTTAAAATTTGTATTTGGTTGAAGTATTTTTCTATTTCTGATAGAGTAGATGTAAAATTTGGTTGCAGTACTTTTGAATTGGCTATAACCAACATGGTAGCCCTTCAGTCAAATTCTTCCCTGATTAACTGGTGTTCCTAAACCATACTTCGGTCTATGGTATAAGATACAGTTCTGTGCATTAGATACAGTTCTGTGCAAGTTTCTTTTAGCAATAGGACAGGATGAAAGAAACCTTGGATTGAAGGGAGGGGGAAAGGGGAAAAAGCACCATTTTAATTCCCTTCAACCATGAGGATTTTACTTGAAAAGCATTAGGAATTTGAGAAAAAGGAGGGATTGAGCTCTCTTCTATAGACTTGGTCCTATTGCATTTCCAATCAGGCCAGTGATTTGTTTGTTTTCAGTAACAGATTTCCACACTTCATTCATTTTTCTAAGATGTTCCTATAGAATCTGAAGTTAACCAAAATACATGGAAATACATGATCCCTCCTGAGATTATGTACATATCTTTATACACAAGTCCCAACCTAGTCTCCAGTTCACTTTTCCTTACATGAGTTTTTTGTGTTTCTTTTTCTTGTCTTCCCTGACAAGCTCTGCATGTAACTGAAAGAGCTGAAATGTAAGACTTATATTTATATGACATATCTGAGTTGTCATGAAGTTGAAAGCACCACAATCTTGAAGGACACCCTCTATTATGTGGCAGTAATCCAGTCCAAAAACCCCTGAAGCTTGTAGAAGACTGATAAGAGCACTAAATAAAACCTCAAACTGTTTGTTCTTCTTTAAAAGTGTGATTCCTATTTCAGAAACAGAGGATTCTTGATTGTCTTCAGATCAGCTTATTATTAAATTCCTGCCTTGCTCTTTCTTGAGAAAACTGAGAAAGAACATTTCTCAAAATGTTGTCAAAAGTATTATAGAGAAGAACAAAATTATGGGAAAATCTCATTTGATTAGAAATTCTGTCTCCACAGTGAACAGATACAGGGCTCTGTTAGTAACTTGCATGCATGTCACTAGCCCCTCTTATTGTCCCTTCATTCTCTTCTTCCATGCTTGTTCTTCCCCCATCCATGTTTGCCCCTCTCTGTCCTTGTTTTTTCCCAAGTAAACAACACACCCCTCATTTTTTTTTAATTCCTGTTGGTTCCAGTTTTGCTACATGGGTACTCAATCTGGTATTTCTGGCTTCATTACCTGCGTAATCACAGCCTTGCATTGGTACCACTGACCTTGCAAGTTCTGCTCCCTCCCAAAACCCCCAATGCTCCCTTCAATTCCCTCTGCAGTTTGGCTGTCTTTCAGATGACTCCCTTTTAACTGCCTGAGCAATCGTGCCATTCCTCACGGCACAATCTGGAACTTTTGTTAGCTTTTTGCTGTTATTTGTTATATCCAGCAGTCTCTCACATCATCTCCAATAGCTCTCAAGATGTGTTCAGATAGCTAAACCCTAGGCCTGAGCCTTGTTGTCTGCCTGCACACCTTAACAGCAACAGGTCTGTCAGAAAGAAGAATTTATAACGTTTTATTGTGTTCACGAAGCACTGTGTTTACAAAGTAATAAACATGAAATGATAAATACATTATTATGGCATATAAGGCAGTGTTTCATGCCAGACTATTTCTGTTAACAAAAGCTTCTGCAAAATATGCTTCTGTGCACTTGGATAAGTTGCAAATCTCATTTCAATCTGAATGATTTATGTAGACCTGCAAATTACAAGCCAGTGGTACATCCATTCATCCATTGCATTGCTTACCGTTTATATCTTTGGGAGCTCACTAAAGCAGATAAGCCAAGCATGCTTCAGCTAGCTTTAACTGCAGTGCTTGTCCTGCCACGCTTTTAGAAAGCTCAGCAAGGAATTGCTTCATGTGCAAGGTTCAGCTACTCCTAGGGTTTGTGGAGCTCTTAGACCACAAGCTTTCCTACAATCAAGACCATTTCTCTTCTCCCCACTAAAATGCATTTCAGTTAGTTATCTCTTTGATGGCTTATCAGCCACACTCTTGTAGCTGTGATCTCTGGACATCTTGTATTTACAAAGCACACTGCAAATTTTCATAGTACATGTGCTTGCTTAACCTAAAATCATCAGTTCAAATCCTTAAGTAAACTGCCATAACTCAATTCAAGCCAAAGAATCTGTGACAATTTACACCATCCAAAAAAACACCAGCTAAAGAGAGGGAAAACATGAGACTGAGAAATGTCCTCAAAGGTCTATTGTTTCTTTTTATACTTTGTTCCATCTTGTGTTTTATTTTTTTTCTGATTCGTTTTGAAATCATGATATGTAGGTAAAGCATGTGCATGTAATGTTTGGTCTGTATGAAGCAGTACAGAACAAAAATAGTTGTGTTTGGCATTTCAGTGAAAAGAATACTAAAAAAACATTGAAAATGTTAAATCTAATGCTCTGGAGAAAAGGCAGTGAATTGCAACACAATTCTATTTTCAGATTCATTCTTGCTTCGAGACTTCAGTCTGACTGGATGCTGATGCTGTTCTTTGCACACACACACTTGACTGTGACTGTCACTGTCGGGCTACTTCTGATCCCTAAGGTATTTGGTTCTCCTGCTTTTTTTCTTTTGCCAAGACCAAGAAACACAAATGTCTTGCAGAAGCAATTCTATGTAAAATTAGCAAGCAACTAGTAGAAAAGGAAGATGTAAAATTTGGCTATAATGCCTAAAAGTATGTAAATGTTTTTCTTAAAAGACTCTTACACATTTTGAAAAATTCATTCTTCTACTTTCAGAATTCCAGAGATTTAAAGGACTTTTAATTTTAATTTAAATTAAATGAAAAATGTGATTTGATTCATATGAGAAAGAAAGGATCTTGCCTGATTGTGCCTACTTCATGTATTTTGGTGACTGTGCTGTTCCAAGTGTTATTGGCGATCAGACAGAGTTTGGCCGAGGGGATAAAAAGACTAGGGTGAACTGTTAAATAAAAGTGGAATAAGAAACTCAGACTAGCCACAAGATAGAGTTGTTGGGACTTCAACCATGCAGTTGTTACTGACTGGAAAAGGAGAGTCCTGTCCAAGTCAGAGCCTGGGACATCCAGGTCATTCATGCCAAGATGTGGCCCAAGATGTGGAGCCCAGGAGCAGAGGAGGGTGAGATGATGAATGTGTGCCAGACATGAGAAGATGCAGGATGGCAGGATGCAGGGAGGAGAACAGAATGAGCTTTGAGCACTGCAGCTCAGCTCCCATCAGGCTCTGAGAATGAAATGCCAATATGTCAGTCTCACCAGGTGTAGGAAAACCCCAAGTAGCTCCACCTGTCCCTAGCACCAGTCTGAAGCATTTGAAAGTAGCTTTCTTCTTATGCAATAACCCGGCAAAACACATGATCTTATAATTGCTTTTGGAAGGACCAATAGCATCAATCAAAAGGTCAAGAATCAAAGAGAACAATGAAGGTGAAAGTTGCATATGAAGGAATAATATTAAGCAGTTCAAGTTAATGCAAGTTTCAGTTTAATGAACCTGCTATTCCTATCTTTTGCCTTTCTGTCAGAACAGGATATGCTGATAAGCTCTCAAATAAATGTATGTTAAACAGTCATAAGCAAGGGGCACAGTGATGCCTTAATACTGAATATCCTTGTTATTTTTTTAATGACTCAGCTGGTCTTTAGCAATAGTTTTATTTTTTATCCTTATGCTTTATTACATATCTTCAGAGATACCTTTCTAGACTAACCTAGAAAATTTGTTAACTTTTCTGAAATTGACTCATAACTGCGGATCAACATTTCCAGTTTTAGCTTATTTTCTGTGTAACACTATACAGACTTGTCTTCCAGCACCCCGAAGAATTGAAGGAGTTAGGAGAAGATTCACAAAGTTTAGTTCCATTCATAAAGTCCTGAGGCCAGATGACTACGTGGGCAATAGTAACCACAGATGAATGAATCCATATGAATAAAAAAAAAGGTTGACACAACCTCTCTCTGCAATGCTTGACCTGAGTATTTGCTAAAACTTACAAGAGAAAAATCACTTTTTAAAAATTATTATTTATTTATATATATATTTTTTTGGCCACCTTATTTCTTCTTTTTCAGGATCAGGATCTAAAATGGGAGAACTGCTTTCTGTAGGATTATTCAACTCCGTGGAATATAAAATACTGTCTTATGCTTTTAGCAGCCTAATTGCTAATTCTCACTTGAAGACTGTTCCCATATATTTCTCATACTCACTTAATGTAAATGCATTGTAAAGAGGCTCAAATAAGCATCAAAACAAGTACAAAGTTTTTGTTTGTTTGTTTGTTTGTTCTTCTAATCTCTAAACCCTTAAAGTTAACCCACCATGAATATGAGTTTCTTCCATATAATGTTGGTATTCTATAGGACACCAGTAGAACTTATGGGTAGTATTTCAAATTTAGAAAACCATATGAATTCTGTTGTGATTAACTCTGTCATGAAAACTGTTGATATAAGTTTCTACAGGGCACTGATGGCAACATCTTTGTTATGAATGCTTATTGCAGTTTTCACATTCAAGCAATAACCCAAGAGATGATATAGCTACAGAAGCTTACGAAGATGAGCTTGATATGGGTCGATCTGGATCCTATCTGAACAGCAGTATCAATTCAGCATGGAGCGAGCATAGTTTGGATCCTGAAGATATTCGGGTATATATAACTCATTTAAATATCATTTATTTCAATAACACTTTTTCCTGCCAGTAAACTCTGAATCACACCTGTTTGACTTTTTTTGCAGATGCCAGATGAAACAGATCAGTTTAGGTCTTTCAGTGATTCTGGTATCACGTAAAATATCATGGAAAGAATTCACTAGTGTGAAGAGAAGCTGCATTACTAGTTGTAGTGAAAGTCATGCTGGAGTCAGGGAGGAATAAGCATCCATAGCCAGAATTATCAGTTTACATGGACTCCTTGAATTACCTGGAAGCACAAACAGCATTTGGTGTCACTGTGATTAGTTGTTTGTACATAATATATACATAATTATATAACATGTAATTTTAACAAACATAGGAAATAGAAACAAAACTACATTATTCCTATGTTACATGGTAAAAGGGCAGTTCTGCCTGGAACTCTTCTTACTTACAATCCCAGAATGCATAATATCTGTAGGGGTCAGCAGAAAAAAATGTACCAGGGTATTGTAGGAATGTAACTGTGCATGCTGTATGATGCACAGCTACACAAGGTAACTGGTTTGTTCACCAGAGTTGAACTTAATTTTAAGGTAGAAAAACATGAGATTCAAGTTCATGGAGAAATAGCATATTCAAGAGTTAGAAAAGAGAGTGAAATAAGTTTAATGCCATTTTTAGAGCAATGGGTAACGCATTCATTGGGCTGCTTGTTTGACTGGGTTCACTCTACGTACTATTTTCTCTATTTGCTTTACTTTACAGGATGAGTTGAAGAAACTATATGCCCAGCTTGAAATCTATAAAAGGAAAAAGATGATTGCTAATAACCCACATCTCCAGAAAAAAAGGTGCTCTAAGAAGGGCCTGGGGCGCTCGATAATGAGGCGTATTACAGAAATCCCGGAGACAGTCACCAGGCAGTGCTCCAGGGACGAGAAGGACCTGCTGGAGCACAGTGCTGTGAAGAACACGGCTACACTGAAAAAAAACCCACAGGATTCCACCAGTTCTGTAAAGCCAAAAGAAGAGACTATAAAAAACAGAGTCTTTTCATTAAAAAAGTCCCACAGCACTTACGATCATGTTAGGGATCAAACAGGAGAACCTAACAGCTTAACTACAGAAAGCACAGAAGTTATAGTTGCTGAGAATTCACTTCTGGATTCCTTGACTGGTAATGATGTAACCAAAAAAGCTCCTGAAAAGGTTGAAGCAGTGTCCACTGAATCGGTCCCTTTGGTGTGCAAATCAGTAAGTGCACATAACTTAAGTGCAGATAAGAAGCCTCTGCATCCAAGAACATCTGTGTTACAAAAATCCCTCAGTGTTATTGCTAGTGCCAAGGAAAAGACTCTGGGACTAACAGGTAAAACACAAAGTCTAGAAGAGAGCACTAAATCTCATAAATCTCAGCAGAAGGGTAAGGAGGCCAGCAAAAAGCACTCAGCCTCTGATAAAGGGGAGCATAAGGAGTCTCACCGGAAGAACTCTACCCACTCTGAGGAAGCAAAGAAAACCCATAAGTCTGGAATTATGAAACAGCAAAGGGTTGCTCAAACACCCACAAATCCAGACACAGGCCCAGGTAAGTCTTTGCACAAGGACACTTTCGACATAGGAGAAGTTTGTCCTTGGGAGATATATGACCAAACTCCTGGTCCTGTGCCTTCTGACTCTAAGGTTCAAAAACATGTGTCTATTGCTTCCTCAGAGCCAGAGAAAAATCACCCTTCCCAGCCAAAAGGGAAATCTCATCATAAGCAGAAGACACCTGAGGGGTATCAACAGTCAAATCAACAGAGCTCAGAGAAGGTGGAGGCAGCCACTCGGGAGGCACAAGAGCAGCAGGTTTTTGAAAATGAGAAAAAACAGACAAATTCCAAGTCTCAGGTCTCACCTGGGCAGAAGTGTGAGAACTTTAGTAGATACGCACCGAATATTTGTGCTGGGGAGCATGATGAGCTACCCCCGAAAGCAGTGGAAAACATCAATAAATTGGTGGAACAGAAAAAAAATGCCTCTTCTGAGGGAAATGTGCTTTCATCTGACTCCCGTAAGCCAAGTAGTTACTTACAGCAACCTTCAGCATCTCGAGCTGAAGTCTGCCCTTGGGAGTATGATACAGCAGATTTACCAAATGCAGAAAGAAGTGTAGCTTTATCGAACACCTCTGCTATAAGTGCAAATAAAACAGCAACACCTCGAAAATAAGAGGCTTTTGGACTGAGGAGAGTAGCAACATTGAGAAGAAAGACAACAGGAAAGACAGAGGGGACTTAGGCCAAAAGGATCTGAAAATTCCTAAGGAGCATCACTTTAATTAAAGGAATCAGCACAACAAATAAGTAGGAATTAAACAAAGCAAATTATTATTATTGTTATTATTTATTTGAGTGCCAACAATGTGTTTAGCGGTGCCCAGAATGTGTTCCCTACTCCAAGGATTGTACTGTGTCAATGAAAGTAACCTGCCTTTGTGAAATCACTTCTCCTTTAAAAGGAAAAACAACAACAACAACAACAAAAAAAAAAAGTGGTGACAAACACACACTGTAGGTCTTAACAGAATTATTTCTGAATGCCACAACTGGCTTTAACTCGCCCTTGGGACTTTAGAGATCCAACAGAAGTAGGGCACAGAAAATGTCCTGATGGCAAAAAGGGGTATCAATGAGCAGCTGTTAAAATGACGAGTTTTCACTTTGCATATTTTAATCTTGATAGCACTGCTAACTCAATGCATCCCAAAAATACATTTTATATAATGATTGCTCTCATTTTCTTATTACTGTGTGTTTAAGTACATTGTTGTGTCTCATATTAAAGCATTCCAGATTGTATAATTTTTGCAAATAACTTTGATATTATGTGACACAACAAAACATTTATGCAATCTGCAGATATTTTCTTCTTGTAACTTAAAATACCTGCTATAGACTTTTTGTTAATATATAGAATTACAGTAATCTTCCACTGGCTGTGGAAGCCGTAACTCTCATTGGGAAATTCTTTTGGGCTTTGGGGATTTTTTTTTTTTTCCTTTCCTGTGATTTATATAGTGAACTTTTTGTTTTATTCTCTGTTATTTAAATTTATAGTTTGATACTGTATTATTCAGGGGTTTTATACACGGCAAGTTATTTGTTATGCACTTCCCTGTTAATGCTCATAGACTTTGTTAATAGTGGAAATCCAGTCGTCTTAGCTGAATATTCTGGTAAGTCTTAGGACAACTTATCTGTTGTTTGTTAGAAATTGGAAAATATACTCTAAGAAGCCAGAATACCGATTTTAAACATCCATAATGATGATCTTGTTCAGTATTTCATACTGAGGATATATTTCTAAATGAGACAAGCAAGAATGACAACAAATATACCCCAGAAATGATGACCTGCTTTTACTAAAACCAGACAACCCTGGGAAATATATTAGCTAGCTCATATGGAACAACAGTTTACTGTTTATCCCTGTTGGCAAACCTCCAGAAATTGCCTGTGGAGATACACAAGTGAGGAGAGAGAATCTGAAATATTACTCTTCCCCTATATATGCAATTGCAAGAAACAGCAGGAATGAAAATGATGGCATCTCTCTCCCACTCTCCAAATGCTTAGATTTTATTTATTTATTTATTTTAATTTATACATACATTTACAGTAAAAGTATTGAATGCAGTGCTAATTTTCAGTAATAGCTACAGTCCTCATCCTGCAAATGAGCTTAATTCAAAGGTGGCCCATTTACAACTATGAGTCTTAGTGCAGAAACACTCATGGTATACCATCAGGGCCTAAGAGGTATCATAGAGAATCTGTGCATCACTAACAATAAAAACTAGGTTCCACCCTCGCCCATCTGAATGTAGTACCAGTGAAGCGCTATTCACTAGAATTGGCTATACGTACAGTACTCCAAAATACAGACAGCTCAGTCCTAAAGAACTTGTGCAATTTGAGAGAAGTGATGGGATTCAATGAAAGAACACGAAGTGAGGATGTTTGAATAGAATGTGTTGTTAAATATATATATAATATATATATAAAATAGATATTTATATATGTTTAATATATATATAACGTCATATCTAATACACACTTGCACATACACGTATGTAGTAAAAACTGATTTTTGTGGCATCATAGAACAATCAAAGGGACTTAGACAAGCTGGACATGAGGAGGAAATTTTTTTGTCCATTGACAAGGACAGGAGAATACAGGCCCATCTACACTGACAGATCAAGACAGACCTGATCTTCCTACTGCCTCTGCAAAGCCCATAGCTGGGACATGCAGATGCCTAAGCCAGTTGGAAACAAGTCAGCTCAGGTCCCGGTGCTGTCTGAACACATTGGCCTCACTCATAAATTCTACCAAGAGTCAGAGCTCGTTAGCTCTAGGTGACAGTGGCCAAACTGCTCCAAGCAACCTGATGAGCCTGTGCTCGATTCCACCGTGGGGACATGCCGACTGAGGTCTTTGCTGTCTTGGGCTGGTCTGACTCTCCCACCCTTCTTTTGTAGGGTGTAGTTATGGCCTTGGAGACCAGGTCACTACCTTCAAGACACATCTGGCCAGGACACTTACTTTGGACATCTGTGCACCCACTTTGCCCTCACAGTGCCAGTGATGACCCATGTGCAGCCCAAATCCAGCTTGCTATTTAGTTCGGAAAAGAGCTGAGGTTAGAGCCTGTGTGCCAAAATTTCCCCTCCCCAATCCAAGACACTCACAAAATTCGGCAGTAACTTTTCCATCAACTTCAGTGGGATTTGATCAGAAGGAAAGTAACCCTAAACTTCCCTGTGCGGGAAGAAGTCCATCCTGGGAACACAGCTCTCTGGAAGTCCTGCGGGGGCACACTGACCCTTTCCAGAGAGATACACAATTAAAACCTGCTGAATATTATGATCACCTTGTGCCTCCCCTACCCCTGGAAGAAGGTCCTGCAGCTCATCCAGGAAGTGGTTGGTATGAATGGGGAGGAGGGCAGGTTGCCCTTACTCACAAAGGCACGGAGGTCAGAAGTGGGCATCTGTAGGGGAGTCATGAAAAGAGATTTTTTTACATCCTCACTGCCTCTTGGAGACAGACGTTCACAAGGAGCAGGCACCAGCCCTGGTGCCCTCACTTGTCCTCATCTCCCTTCTTTACCTCGAGGACACACTGCTGCTTGGTGGTTGCTGCAGCATCCACCAGGGGTGAGAGCATCCACATCAGCCACACAGCACCATTGTCCCTTGCTGCACTGGCAGGATCCAGCCCTTCGTGCATGACTGTATCTGTGCCACTCTACCTACAGTTTCTTACTCATTTATTTTTTTATTTCTTTTTAAAAGATTTCCTTATTAGAAACACAGAAACAAAGTCCATTCCTTAGCTGGTGTACATCGGCCCAGCTGCACTGGCAGCAGAAGAATGAAGGCTGGTTGACCAGGGAAAGCATTGGCTTGTGTACTCTTGTTTGGTTTTGTTTTCTTTCATCCTGACCCTTTCCCTCACTTCTTAAAAAACGTCTGTTATGGTTCTTTAGGCTAGTTGTAGTCACATATCCTAAGACTGAAACAAATGGAGAACTTTCCTTCAGAAAGCAACAAAGCTTTCCCCAGTTTATTTAGCAACGGATATTTGGGCTACAGATTCAATTGGTACTTTAGATTATTTTGCACTTAAGAAAGAGGGGCCAAACTTCACTCAACTCTTATATTTCACTATGATGCTGCTAGAAACATTGCTTAATGAAGACATACTAAGTTAGACATAACTAATGTTCTGTATTTCATAGATTTTTCTCCACCAGCATATATTGGCTAGATTGCTTAGTTGTCTTTTTCTGGAGTTTCATTGTCATTATTCAGCCAAGAGAAGTGCAACTCTAGAATTAAGATGTTTTCTAGCAGATCTGTTAAGAGAAAAGATAATAAACACTAAGGTCACAAACATTTGCTAGGTTGTCCTTTTAAATGCATGTGCAAGCTGCATTTCTCCTTTATTTCTAAGCCATGGTTTATAAATAATTAGATTTATACCAATCTTATTAGACTTGTATAATTTATGCAAGATTATACGCTTTAAAATATAAATCAGTACACACCTATCATCAGCTTTGGTGGCATCATAGACCTGAAACTGGACAATACTTTTATATTTGCTCTCCTTAGGCTTTTGCATGCATATGACAACAGGCAGGCCTGAGAAAACACTGCCTTTTGACTTTTAACATTTTAGCTACTCCAAGTTGTAGAGTATATAAAGGTGTAAGTCTCTTCACTTTATAACGTGGTTCTTATAACAATGTTATCTGGCAACCAACAGCATCCACCATGAACTACTTGATAGATTTATGTTGTAATGTGTTGCAGCATGTAAATAATGTAACTTCTCTGCAATAAAGCACATTTATATGAAATCTGTCTACAGCCTTTTGTGTTGTGATTTTTCTGGAGTCATTACTGATCCAAATTAAACAAACTAAGCATCAAACCTGTAAAAAAATCACAGAAGGGGTTTTACAGGTATAAGACATCACAGTGTCATTTTCAGGATTTTCCTTATGTTTTCTTGTCATCAACCACTGGACTAGCTGCACACTGTGTTCAGGATTTCAGGTTATGGAAATAGCATGACCATAACCTCTCTTTTCTCAGTCACTGCAATTTAGAGACCAAAATTGTAGGATTTGCACTACATTCTTCTGAAAGTAAAGACAACAGAAACGTTAGAAAAGATTAGGAAATAAATAGATGGCTGCCTATGATGTCATTGTGAAAGCCTATAGGTCACCTGTACAGTATGTGTGCATGAAGGGATACAAGACACGGACTCCTGATGGGTCTTGAACAGAAGGCCTTTATTGCTATTTTTCCCTCCTACATATACTTTCCCCGTAGCCCCACATACTGTCCACACGCCCGAATCTGACATACAATTGGTTAGAGACCCTCAGACACGGACCTCGAGCCAGCCTGCAACTGGCCACCACCCAAAGCTCATCCTTAGCACTGTAGCCAATTTTCTTTATCTCAACCTTGCTCAAGTTTTTTTTTTTTTTTTTTTTTTTGCCGCTTGCTTCCTCATTATCTCTAATTCAGGGACGTGTGAAACAGCGCGAAGCCGCCTGCAAATTCTTTTCCCACATGTGCATGTCTGGATTCCTCATCTAATATAGAAAACATGTAGAGAAGGTAACAAAAATGATCAGAGACAGATAATGGCTGCTATGTAAGGAGTGACTAGATCAACTGCAGCTTGTTTGTCTCGAAAGTGAGATGACAGAGCATGATGATACTTACATAAAATAACAAATGGTCCGAAGGTGATTAGAAAAGTGCTATTTGCTGGTTTTCATCCTGCAGGAATTACAGAACACCCAGGGTGGCCATCATGCAGCATTTTAAAACAAATGAAGTTTTCTTCCACATATGCCATAATTAAATTGTGGATCTCATTTTCACAGATTGCTGTGGATAACAGGAGTTCAAAAAGCATTAGGCAGGTCATAGAAGAGAGATTTATCAAGATGCCTGAAAACGGTGGATAAAAACTCTTAATTTGCAAATTGCTTAAAGAGTTGTCTACATAATCACCCTGGTTTCTTTCCATAATCAACTATTACTAGATATGGGGCTAAGTGAGTATTTCATCCATCACAGCCTTTGTATATTCTTAAGTCTGCATAAATAGTTAGGCTTAATTAGTTTATTTTCAGTTGTCATGCCATTTTTATTATTGTCCCATTATTCATGTAGGAGTTCCAGTAGTTTCTTGCGCAGGCACATATTCACTTATAACTTTCAGAGTGCCTCCTGAGTTGAAACACTGCTGTTTCTGTAATCATCCTGAGTCATGATACTGAGGAGTGATGGGGCCATGACCCTGAGTGGGAGAGAAGGGGAAGGAAATTATGTACATTCAGTAAGTGAACTGTGCACAGTTCTGGGTATCAGGAAAATATAGCCTGGCCATTTTACTCTGAACTACTTCATGGAGTTTATTTCAAACCTAAGGCTTTCAAACATGGTGTCATAACCAGCCGGGTCTTCTGAGCTCCACTTCCGACACTTGCATGTCTTTTAAGGAGTAAGGGAAGGCCAATCCAGTTCTGGGCTCCACAACACAAGAGAAGGACTTACTGGAAAGAGTCCAATGTGGGGCCACCAAAATGATCTCTTGTGAGGAGAGGCTGAGAAAGTTGGGTCTTTTCAGCCTGGAGAAGAGGAGGCTCAGAGGGGAATCTTACCAATGTCTCTAAATACCTGAAAGGAGGGTGCAAAGAAGATGGAGCCAGGCGCAAAGAAGATGGAGCCAGGCACTGTCCAGTGGTGCCCAATGCCAGGATAGGTGACAATGGGCACAGACTGGAACTCAAGAGATTCTGTCTAAACTTCAGGAAGCACTTTACTGTCTAGGTCACTGAGCACTGGCCCGGAGCTTTTCTCCCTCAGCAGAGAAGCCTCATCATAGTGGCAGTGTGAAGAACAAAATTATTTTGACCAGAACTGGCTGGAGAGAACAGGTTTAGCTACGTACATTAAGTGAGTGCTTGAACTTAGCTGAAAGAGTGTCTTCCACCAAAATATATATATGTGCATATATATATGTACTAGAGTATGGAGGAACCATCAAAGAATTTTTATTTTTGTTTGTTTGTTTGTTTGTTTCTACTATAACTCTTCAAAAAGGCATTTGATTTGTTTCAAGGTTATACGGTGGCATATCTGCCTGCAAATAAGTTACTTTAAGCTGAACACGTCCCCCAACCCCCAATAAAATAGTATTTCTGACAGATTGGAGCTAACTTTTTTCCAGTTCTAAAAGAGCTAATTTCATCAACCCAGAAATTAGCTTTAACAGTGCTAGAAATTTAATAAAAGATATCAGGTAATAATTGATCATTTCAGTTGGTTTGGTAGGCCTTCATCATGTTGCAATATTCAATCTTCTGGTTCTTTATTATTTGGAAAACTGAACTTTCTTCATTTATGCAGGTGATTTTTCTTTTTTTTTTTTTTTTTTTTCTTTTTTTTCTTTTTCTATTTATTTATGTTAGCTCTTTTAAGTCACTGAAAGCATACAAACAAATCAAACGCTGAACACTTTGCCTTCAAATTACTGCATTTTAGATTTCTGGATATCTGAGTTGGGCCTAATTTTTCATTCTGTTCAAAACATGGAAAAGAGTACATTGCACCCAAAATAGCTATATATTTTTGAAGTATGTTTATGATCTTCTGCATAATACAGATATATATATTGTATACACAAGTGTGCCAACATGAATATATGATCAATTTAAATACTTTCAACCACTATTCATAATGTACAAAAATAACCTGTTTATCTACATGTTGATTTACACTGCAGAAAAACTGTAGTGTGATTCATTTTTTCCATTAGAAACAAATCAACACATTTCTACTTGCAAAATGAAATGAAGCGTAAGGTTTGCATATGATAAATTACTTCCAAATCAGTTTATAAATCTCTGTGGAAACAACAGTGAGCAAGGGGTGTTGGTACCACCTCTTCTGGCTGCCACTTTCCTTTTGCTTTTTTTCATTCTTTTTTTTTTTTTTTTTTTTTTTTTTTGAAATTTTCCATTCATTTGAGTGAGACCAAAGGGCCTGTCTGATATTTTTATTTCTATTTTCTGTTCATGGGAGCAAAAAAATATACAGAATCATTGCACCTTTGTAGTTGCAAAAGAAAAGATTTTCCAATAGATGGGTAGAAGGCCTTAGAAGTAAATAAAAGAAAGGATTGCTAAGATTGCTGACAGGGAATGTCGACAGGGAATTTAGGCTGGCTGCATGCTACAGATGAGAAACAGGCTGATGCAACATACTTCAGTGTTAAAGTGTCGTATAATGATGTCTATGTTGCATGAAATAATTTTGAAGCTACAGGGTGGTAAGGACCATGATGTTCCAAGTGGTCTTGGTGACTTTATCAAAGGAAAATCACAGCAGCACTGAAGAAGACACCTGTCCAACTCTTCCCACATTACTTTTTGTGAGGTACTAGGCAACTGCTCATTATTTGTGTAAGCTAGCAAAATTTCCTAGTGCTCCTTTGTAGCCAATGTACTTTAATAATTACATTTCTACTTGCTGTAATGTTTTTATTTTAAAATATATCTGTTTCTCATTGTTGGTGGCAGTTTTATTATCTCTGTTTTTTTTTTTCAGTTATTTTACAGGAATTTGGTACAAAATTTTGATTTGCATCTCAGCTTCTTCATTGCAAGACCAGCATTATCATCATAAATTGGTGTGTGGTTAAAATCAGAAGGCAATAGTTCCAGGGGTTGTGGAATTTTCATTCAGAAATAGTTGAATATTTTAAAAGACAACTTTGAAAGATGTATTCTGCAGTTATATATTCTATTTTGTTGACCATTCTTGCAGTAAGTAAGAATAATGTTGTATTCCTTTCTAAGTGGTATTATACATATGTTTTCTTCCAGGATTTATGATTAATTATAGATTGCCATTGTGCACTGCATGATCTTTCCATTCAACTCTTTGTTGTCTACATTACAATTGGAACTTCCATTTGAATAATAATATGACAAAAGTCCAGTTCTTAACGTTCTTAGGTAGACTGTGGTTTTTGTAGTTGTTGTCGTATTGTGTTGTTTTTTCTTTTTTATTTGCCATCTCATCAATGTATGAGAAACTTTTTTACACGCATATTAAACTATTACTTGCTTTGGTGTTCTGTGCAATGAGAATTTTGTTGTTACTTTTCCATCAAAACTGATTATTTTTAGTATCAAGGAGCTTAGAGAAAACTACATTTCTGATTGATCAAGTATTGCTCTGTACTTTTTGCATACTTAAATCATTAGCCCAGCTGAAACAAGCATGCATCTTGGAGTTCTTAGAATCATACAACCTTAGAATATCCCAAGTTGGAAGGGACCCACAAGGATCACCAAGTCCAACTCCTGGGTTCCCAAAGGACCACCCAAAAACCAGACCATATGTCTGAGAACATTGTCCAAATGCTTCTTGCCCCAAACTCAAGTTTACTTATGCCATTAAATAGTTGCATTTGACCTTTGCGAGATGTATTTCAATGGAAGGTGCAGAACCCACAGCCCGCATATGGTTGTGTTTATATTAAACAGTTTTATGCTGTTAACCTGCTCCTGCTTTTACCTCACAGTAAATTGTCTTTCCGTAGAAGTAAATAATTTGGATATTGTTTCATCAAAAGTGTGTGCATGTTTAGAGCATTAAGCAGGAGGTTATAAAAGGAAATACATTGAAACAAAACAGTGCAGTTTTGGAGGTTATTCATGCACATTTTGTACTTTCCTCTGCTTGTTTCTTTTTTCCTCTAATGGGAAATACATTTTCTAGCGTGGCTTAATAAAAGTCAAGGGAAGACTTGGAGGAAAACAGGTACCATTTCATTGATTGAGAGACAAACTGACATGCAGAAAGCAAACTCCACAGTAGGTAAGATTGTAAAGTAGGTATGTTTATTCAGCGCTGGGCAGCACCGGGGGTGGTCCCACCAAAGTCGTGCACACCCCAACGTGGCACTTGCTTTGGTTATATGTGGTGAAGAGTTACATATGCATGAAGTTTCTCAATACGCCTATACATATGCATGACCTATCACCGCTTTGTATGAAAATTAGTTCCAGGAAGTCATTTTCATAGATTCCTCCTATCCACGCTTGCTCAATGTTTTCTGGTAGTGGTTACCAGGGGTCGTGGGGATGAAGATTGGTGAGTCTTCCTTGTCACCGCTGGTTGACCGCTCATCTCCACGCAGACTCATAAGCTTCTCAGCTTCTGCTCAAACTGCAGATTGGGTTTCTTGAAATGTGTTAACGTGAGGTAACATTTGACACCAGAGACATCTTTACACCTGGATTTGGATAGAAAGACCACAGACTCATTTAAACTAACCCACTGAATGAGTTGGCCAGTGTTAAGTCAGGATCTGGATTATGTTCACATCAGGGAAACAGAAACATGCTGTCAGCAATCCCCTGGATACAAAACTCTTCAGGAAAAAAGAAACATTCATTGCCACAAGAGCTGCCACCGGCCTTTTCACATCCCTGCTTTCCATGGGGGGGTCCCATCAGGTGCCTTCAGCTCTTTGCCACCCTGCAGACAGTACAAAAGGTTCAACTTTTTGTTAGAAATGTCACGGTGGTTTATGCTTGGTTTTGCTTTCTTTTTAGCTAGAGGCCAGAGCATTGTTCTGCAAACTAAAGCTCTTTCCAGATTTTTCTCCAGGCTGTTCAGCTCCCTTTGACCCCCTGGAGTTACTTTCCCATGCTGAAGCTCTGGACTGACAGCAGCACTCTTCTAACCTTCTCCAAACACTCTACATTATTTTAACATCGCATACCACCCTACAGACTGGAGCCATGTTACTAAAATATCTCCCCACCACCTCCCAGTCCAGAGACACTCACCCAATTTTCTGCCTCGTTTTAAGTTTTGTATGTAGATTTAGAAGTCGCTCAGGGAAAGGCTTTTTTTTTTTTTTTTTTTTTTTTTTTTTTTTTTTTTTTTTTTTTTTTATAAGTGCTGCTCCCTGTGCCCTAATTTTCCATCATCAGTGTGGGGTTGACATGACTACTTGTGAAAGGTGGTATAAAAGAGGATAAAGCCAAATATCTTATGGTCTTCAGGTATTGTTGCTGGCACTAGCAAACACAAGCCCAATACTGCTCCTCACTTTTTATACTACAGTGGATTTATGCAGTGTCTAATGGCAGTCAATCAAGTACTGATTCCTAAAGGATTGTAAGGTACATGAATATCACTTTGCAAGTTATGGACGCTCGGTGAAGGGAAGCTGTTTTGTACTATGTGAAATTTCCTCTTGGCTCTTTTATATTATAATCTGCAGTTCTTAGTGGAACAGATAAAACCAAACAAATCAGAAGTTGAAATGTCCTGACCTTTTCCTGCATTAAAGTTTTTATGGTCTCTGAGCTGTTCAAATGTAGGAAATGAATACTTACTGGTTTTTATCACTGGCATCAGGAGTCCTCCAGAATTTCCCTTGCACACCTTCGCAGCTTGCTGCTGCCATAGCAGCATTCCTGTGTACACATGAGGAACGAATTAAAAATCCTCCTTTCTTCTCCAAATACTATCCAAATATCACAGGGGCGGTCTTGGGTATTTGTGCCTCTGGTACATCTGGTACAGTTTTGTGTGTCTGTTTAATTTCAGCAGATCTTCATCTCTGTTTAATTCCACTGAGCCAGGTAAATTCAAAGAAATAATATCAAAGTCTCTTCCTCTTTGCATCCTTAACTTTGTAAACAGAGCTGAATGTGCTCAGAAGAGAGGTGATTTGTGGCACAATGTAGAGATCGACGTTATGAAAAAGCCAGTTTATTTGTATCTAATGTCACTGTCACATTGTTCATGCAAAGTCAACCCAGATCTTGAGGAAACCTTTAAGTACTTTTCCTGATCCTCCTTTCTAGCATTCCCTATTGATCTCCTTCAAGGATTACATTTCCACCCTCTTACAAAGAGTAATCAAAATGAGCTCAGTCACTATCTATCAAAACCTCAACAATACACTCTGTGCAGGTGTGTCCTGGACTTGCCTCTTTATAACCCTTGGCTGCAGTTTTCTTTATAAGTCCTTTTGCATGCCCAATGTCCAGCTCTGGCTCAGCCTGTAGTGTTAATAAAGGGATCACACTAAAAGACCTTGCTGCCATTCTGTAGTACATTTTGGATACTCATTATCCTTCAAGTGTCATGGGTTCTGAATGAAAAGCTCCCTTATTATTACTACAGATAATAAAAGGAGGAGGACTCCTTTTACCATGCTGTTGTTTTCCCCACTGCTGCATGGTGATGTTATTGCTCATGCACTTGGTTTCTTCCAGCCCTCTCTGATGAGAAAGACTTCTGTGCCTTGCTGATCCTAACCAGATCAGCTTTCTGGCTGAGACACTACCTCCTGTACAGGAGGTACTTTCCATTTTAACTCCCCGCCCTCTGGGGGCTGTAACCACCTTATTTATCGCACTTGTATATTTCCCTTCAGCAGTTTTTTTCTTTGACTGGACATTTTGTCCCGTACACAGGCCCTTGCTTCTAAGTGGGGTTGCAGTGCACAATCTCCTGATGGAGGATTCCATTAGTCTCTGTGGGAGACTCTGCATCTGAAGAGGATGTATTGCAGTGTTTCAGTATTGCCAGGGATGGATTCTGCCCATGTTGCTGGCAAAGTGTGCCATCAACTTGGTCTTCCTGCTTCTTCCTGGTTCCCAGTGGAAGATGCTTTGTGTGGGACTGCTCTGGATGGATCTCACAGTATGGAAACCCATGTATGAGTGAGTCCTCCCCATGGCTGATGGAGATTTATTCAGGCTAGTCATAAAAGTCTGAGGCATAGTTAATTTCACACTGAAGACAATGCCATACCGTAGGTCATTTAAAAGGCACCCTGAAGTTGCTATCTTCCCACTGACCATAAAGGGAGATGAGGATGACTGTCTCAGTTTTCGAAGTATCCAAGATGTCTCATACTAGGTGAGATGTGGTATCCCACATACGATGTGACTCAGCCTGCATTGTACATATTGGCACCGACTGTGCCTTAGTTGCCTTTCCAGCCTCCCAGCTTTTCATCTGGCAAGAATCATTCAAATACTTAATCTTACAGCACGGATGACTGTCTGAGTAAGGCACAGCAGACACAGGCCAGACAAAAACCTACAATTTTACACTTAGTATTCATTGCTATTCAGTATAGAGTGGTAATGTATACAGGGATAATATACTCCTTATCATTTAAAGGGAGCAGATCTGTTTTATTTCCTCCAGGAGCCAAGGCACGAGTGGGGATATCATTAAGGTGCAGTGTCTCCATTTGGTTAGTGATCATTATAGTTACTGCAGAGTTTGTATTGTTGCATGCATGCTCTTATTTGGACTCTTGCACCCAGCAAATGAAAACCACCTCACCACTGGAAGTTCAACAAGCCCCTGACAAGTCCAAGCAATAATTATTCAATGCATTCATTTTTTTTCTGCAGCAGGGAAATTCTCTTCCTACATTAAGAGATCTCTAAAGGACTAAAATGTAATCACAGTTCCACCTAGAGCTTGGTCAAGCTCCATCTGTTTCTCTGAGATGAACATTACAGCTACGAACTGTGCCAGGAGCTGGTATGTAGGAGTCTGCCCAAGTTATCAACCTGTTGTCTGCTCCTTTCGTGAGTGTCGTTCTGTTATTTATTGGCACTCTCGTACAAAGCCCAGTGAAGCCACAGGGAGTTTTTGCACTGACTTAAGTAGGTTTAAATCAGGCCCCAAAATAAAAAAATTCTCTCTTTAGAAGGCAGGATGTAACAGAATGGTGAGGAACTATGAGTGGCTTAATCATTACTTTTACTCAGCTTTATGACTAATGCCTGTGTCAGTTAACAAGTTTTATTAACAATATAGTGACCTTGAAAACTCTACATCTGACTAACTCATTCTACTTTATGAGTAAGTGCTCTATATACTGAGCAAGGATGTAATTGAAAAGATGTCATATAAAGTGACTTGATGCTTAAAATTATTTAAATATTATATGGACTGTAATTTCACTTGAAACTGATACAGTTTTTAAATATTGAAAGAATACCTTAAATTACTGAAATTAAGGGTGGCAGTATAGTATCAGCATCAGGTAAAATATATGTGTAAAGTGAAGTGAATATGAGGTTATTAATCATAGGTATTAAGTGCTAGATAGTACATAAGTATTCCAGCACTGGAAACTATTAAATGTGGATATGATGAATTTGGAGTCCATAATTTGCCAAGTATGGAAATCTGTATGACAATGAAAATGAGTGTCCTTGAAATGTATTGATCATAACACTAATGTTGTGGCAGGTCATATTTTACATGGTGAGGCTTAAAATATGCTCCATACACAAGCTTGTGGAGAGAGCTGGACAATAACCATGTAGCTATGAGGTGTGTCCCTGATTTGCCACATCAATGGGGAGGGTGCAAACAGAACATCACACTCCAACCCACTCAGAAATCTACACACCCCTTCTTTCTGCCCCCAAAATGTCACTTACACTGAGCTAAATCAGCACATCTACTTAGCCATTTAAGTTCTTTCTCTTCCTCAAAAACTGTTATATACCATAGCACAGGTGTGATATATGCAGTGTGATCACACCTCCCGAGATACATAGCTGGCCTGCCTGCTGTTGAAGCCAATCTTTTATACCACTCAGCTAAATACCATACCCTTTCTTTGGGAAATGAATATCCATACATTTCTCTGTGCATGTTGCATTCTGCCCTGCGTTATAGCTATGCAGCCCATAGCCTCCACCAATGTGGTAAACCATGTGCAGTAATGCACCGTGGTTGAGCACCGTGACTCCATGTCCCCCTTGATGGCATCCTTGACCCAACAGACACCAGGACTCAAGTGCAAGTGAGACATGACCTTTCACGTTTCTTAGTTCCAAAATAAATGTGAAGGACACTTCTCCTGTGTCAGTTCCCTCATCCAGGAACACAGTAATGTCACAGCATTTCCCAACCACGATACAACTCTACAGATTGGGGTGTGCTCCGTCACCTCAGTGCTCAGTTGTGGCTGCCCAGTCTCCTCTCATCTCTTCTGGAGATCTAGCACAGGGGCACTGGGGCCACATCCTGATGAAGGGGTTGAGCCCAGGTGAAATAGGACCTGTTCTGTAGAACACATAGAGGAGAGATCACAATGGTTCACTGAGATGTCCTTCACACCACGTTTTAGCCAAATCTGTGTCCAGGAACTAAGATCCCCAAGTTGGTGTGGGAAAAAGAAAAAAGAAAAAACTGTGAGAGAGAACTCCACTATGAAAGGTGTGTGGGAGGGATGAGGGATGAAGGAGGGAATCAAGAAAACCTGGGAAGTAACAGCAACTTTGTTTGATAAGACTACTCAAAATAGTATTCATGTGTCTAACCAACATCTCTATCTGCTAGTCCCCTTAGGCTTCCTTTATAACCAGAGATGGAATGATGGAATCTGGGACACAATTCTTCTCTTGCTAAACCCAGTATCTGAGACATCAAATGAATCACACAACCCAAAGTACTAATTTCTCTTGAATACGGAGGGAGTCAAGTTGACTAGCTCAGACATTGGTGTTGACCTTGTGGATGTCTAAACTATAACTCAGATGAGAGCCATCACTCCCATCTTTACTGAGGAAGCCATCTTTTCTTCCCACTATAGTGTTAAACAAGATTAGTACTTAATTATGAATAATTAATGTATGGGAGGTTTGTCAATAACTATAATTGTTAAGTTTTCATTTAACTTCCATGTCTCTATATATCCATATATATATCCATAACTTCTATGGACGCATTTAAATACACACATAGACACAAATACACAACCATACTCAACTATCCCTGATTTTTCACCTAGGAGCTGCACAAAGATGCTGACATATAAAGCAGTTATTTTAAAAACACAAACAAAAACTTTAAAAGAAGGATAAGTGAGCTGCGTCTTAACTTTATTGTTATGCAGATGTTTTCTATCACCATTGTAGTTGCAAATCCATTAGGATATACCTTCACTCCAGCAACATACATACAGTGCTGCAGATTTTAATTGATCGTGCAAGGCGACTGTCAGTCCATGTTCATTGAATGGATGCCACACTGGAGAAATGTGACTCAGAATAAAGTGCCATCAGGAGGCTTTCTGTGCTATATCTGCTAAAGTGAGTCATTATAGAGTGAACTGCCTCCCTTTGCAGGCAGACCTTTAGACAAGAGACTATGAAACATCAAGAAGCTCTGAAACATCATCCTTGTTCTAGAAATCCTTTCATACAAAAAGAAGTCAGTCTACTCCATTCTACCCTGACATGAGATGCTAATCCAAACCTTCTTCTGTGTTGGCTTATGGTGTTTTACTATCTGGAAATATTTTCCCCAGAGCAGATAAATGCTCTAGTGGTGTTAATATTCCCATTCATAACAGAGGTTTCAGATGTGCAATGTTCTTCTGCCTTCTGTACTTGAGAGCTATGGATGCCTATACCACTGCAGCTGTAGTCTAGATTGAAGCTGGCAATATCCTATATTTGCAAGATCTTATTAAACACAGTTAAGTTTCATCATATATGGCAGCAACCTACTGATAATTAAAATGTTGAAGTTACAAGAAAACCTGTAGCAACTCATGCATTCAGTTTCCATTTAAAATCTAAAAGAAACCTGAGCCTTTTTGCAAGTGAGGAAATGCACAGAGAAAATACCTTAGAAACCTCAGCTCTGCCCCGCTAGCAACAGCAATCCAACTTCCTTCCTCCTGGCAGAGCTTCTCCAAGACATATGTTCTTTGAGCTGACACATAGTGTGTTGCTATTAAAGGAGGACTAAGGGAAGCTGGAAAATTAAAATTCTGTTCCGTGGGGAGTGTCACTGCTTGCTTATGCGGTTCTTTTCAAGTTTAATTAAAAAATCTGGGATGAGTGACTGCAGCCAGGAGATCATGACCACATTGGTGTACTGTGGAGAGGCATCTTTGCTTGCCCAGGTGTATGTTATGACTTAGGAAGCTCTTACTATGGAAAGATACCTCAGTACCTTGCCATGAAAAGTTTCACTGGGCTGTCATCTTCTGGCAGCAGTATAAAAAGCTTCAAGGAAAAAAAGAAATCTTAACCAGCTCCAGTGAGGGTATCTGAGATACTGTCCTGCCTCGATAAGTGTCCTCTGTAGCTTAGTTTTGTCCTTTGTTACTTTCAGAAAGATTTTTAAAAGCTTCCTGTAGATCCTGCTGCTAGTTCCTGCTAGGCCAGAATGCTGCATGGCATCACTTCTCTTTCTCAAAGTTAATGCTGAGGAAGTCAACAGTAGGATGGAAAAGTGGCCTCAAGGCATGTCTAAGACCCATTGTTTGCTAGGAAGGGAGTTGGAGGATCAGCTTCATTTATGGTTTGCACCTCCATTTTTGAATCAGAGAGCAAAGCATTTTTTCCCTCTCCCCCTCCTCCTACACCCTTAAATAATAATTCAGGAAAACATCTGAAACAGCTCTTTGATAGAAATAGTTTCCTTAGTTTCCTTATTTAAATGCAGGGACTTTATTAGGTAGAAAAAGTCAGCTTTCATTTATACCAATTTTATGAATTAAATAGCTGCAAAGAGGATCATAAAAACATGAAGCCTGAAGGCTCAAACATCAGAAAGCAATTAAAGCTCGAGGCTTTGCATGTACTGGGAGGAAGAGCGGCTATACAAAAATATCTTTGAGGAGGATACTTCCATGGCAGAGGAGCAGCTAACTCCTACGTGCAGCAACACATACACACAGCCTACTTTTTGTCAGCAATGTATCCAGGGGTCCCTAAGGGTCCTGCCTGAATAGTGTCACTGTGCATTCACAGCTTCAGGCTCAAGAAAATTCACTGCAGGTATGCTTAATCCTTCAGAAGAGCCTTGAAAACCCAGAAACCTGGACTTTGCTACACACACACACCAAAAAAAAAATAAATAATAATAATAATAATTAAAAAAAATTTTAAAAAAAAGTCTCATTCAATATCTAATTTCAGTATTCCTTGACCTCTATGAAAATTACATGAAAAAAACACCAGCATCTCCAACACCAGTGGCCCTATCACTTAGTAAAAGAAAATGGTTTAAGCAGGATTCTCAATGGGAGGTTCAATTTTTCTGTTAGAAGCCTTCTTCTCCTTGATTATTTCTCTGCCTTCACTTGTGTTTGTAATTCTTCTCATTTGCTGACAATATCATTAATATTATGCACTAGATATGTAATGAAGTGAGTAATAAGGGGTAAACTGCTCTAGTTCACAATAGGAAGCCAGAAGAGTTCTGGGATATGGATTAGTCTGCAGAAAGGAGCTCTGAGCATGAGCCCAGAACCTCACAGCTAGATACGTGGATGTATATGGCATACAGCTGCCTCTCACCAATTTATTTATTCTTGCTCTGAGCTGCCAGTAATACCACTCCATTGGGAGGCTGTGAATGCATCGTGTGGGCACAGATCAGGAAATAACAAAATTGGGCCCAGCATGTTTCCATCCAAAGATCTGGAAAACTTTGATCCTTCATTAGGCAAGAAAGAGCTGTGCTGAAATCCTTTCCTTTGTACTAAAAATAAATCAGAAGCACAGAAACAAGTTGCAGCCTGCCACCAGCTTGGTCCTCCCGAGGGCTGTGACTGAGACTCCCACTGCTGCAGCTGTACCTACCAGCTTCAGGCTGGAGCATCAGTCCCTCGGGGCTTGAAAAAGCAGTCATCTCCAAGTTGTGTCATCTTTGTTCCTTCTGCAAGTTTGTTGCATTTGGGTTTGTATCTGAAGCTTTTTCTGGCTCTGTGTCAGCTTTGCTGTATTAACTTCCGGACACCTCAATTCCTGATATTTTGATGCAAGTTTTGTTTTTTTGTTTGTTTGTTTGTTTGGGGGGAGGGATTAGTTAGCAGAAAATTAAATTATTTTACTGGACTTTTCCCTCAGCAATTAGTAAGTAAATCACATATCATTCCTGATGTACCCATCAGGCTGACCTCATGTCCTGATGAAAAGTGGCATTTATTCTGATGGTTTGTTTCATAACCTATGCAGCTGATTCTGGTAAAAGTGAAGATAATAATAAAAAAGTCATTAAGAGATCAGTGAGGTGCAATTTTTCTTTACCAAAGTTCTGGCACGAAGTTCTAGATATCATGAATAACTAAGAGTTTCACAGTCTCACATTTAAAATGGTTGTTAAAGACAGCTATATACTACCAAAAATAAGGCTGAGAGATATATGTTTTTTTCTGAGTTATCATTTTTAATAACAAGAAGAGAAACATCTATAGTTGTTTGTTTCTCTCTCAAAGCCATTGCATTTTAAAAGCTGAAAAAAAGATACTATAAGAAGTAGGAAATCCTAACAGCATGGAGATATTTAAGCAAATTACCCTATTTAACTAGGCAGTATCCAAAGAGAGTCTATGGCAGCACATCTGATGTACAAGTTACAGATGATTATTCAGACATAGGTGATGTAGGTTTATAGCAGTAGGCATAATACCAAGTGTATAAAGGAACCATCATAATGCCATGGATTTACCTTACCTGTACTAGATTTAGCATTACGTAGCCAAATTTAATCTTAGGCTATATAAAATGAGTTGGTTACACTTGATTAAAAACAGGGCAGGATTTACAAAATGGGACTTTTTCATTGTGTTTGCTCTGCATTTATTGCTAGTTGAATCAAGTGAGCCTTAGGGAATATCCTACTTGAAACAGGTTTGTTTTCTTGAAGGTTAAGTTCATTAAATCAAATTTTGACCTTTTGGAGTTTACACTGGCAGAGCCTTTCTGATCCCTGGACCTCTAAGCAAAATCATCGGTCCAGAGATCGCACCTTCCTGCAAACCTTCCTCACCTTCCTGAACATTGAATGCCTGTCCTTGCTTTCAGAATGTTTGGTACCATTCATCAACATGCAAGCAAAGAAAGGATGTCTACGAAGCAAGTATTAAAACAACATGGCTTCAGCTCTAATTGAAATAGTTTGCAAAATAAAACATTTCTGCAACCACAGATTTCCCAAATCAGCACAAGTGTGTAGTCACGGGAACATCTGGATAAATTTATACATACATATAATGTATGTACAATTACGTATGTACACACACATGTAGGCATGTAAGACGTTTTTGTCTTGCTCTGATGGTTGTGCTCTGGCCCTAACCCGAATACACCGTGTTTCTTTAACTCCAGCCCAAGATGAATAGATTGCCAGCTCAAGAGTCTTTTTATAGTACTAGTCTGTGGGGAAATTCTTCAACAAAAATATTTTTCTGGTCACATTTGCAATTCATATATGCTATAAACAGGATTCTACTAATTGAACACTGGAAAAAAAAATAAGAAAAAAATAAGAAAAAAAAAAAAAAACAAAAAACAAAAACAAAACAAAACAAAAAACTAATAATTGCTTATATTATTAATGACCTTCCTGCATCTACGATAAATGACATGGTCATGTTCGATACCAATGCATGTTATAAGAGTTTCTCACTTCCGGTTCTGTACAACTGCTCTTCAAATGGTTATTTTTTTCCTAAGGATTTCTACATTTAGATGACAAATCAAGCATCTCTAATTGCCAAATTGTATCTGCTTCTTCATCAAGAGACACCTCACAGAGCTTCTGAGTCAGAGTAACCAGGCAACCCTAAGCCTCTAGACTTGGAGGCAAAGAAAAATGTGTACTCCTACAGCAAGAAGAAAAATGATTATTTCAATCTCTATTCAAAAATTTGTCATAATAGATAAAATGTTTGCAGCAACACAAATATTTAATGGGTGATATAAATCCTCAGGCTCCCAAGATGTCCCGGTCAGAAGCTGAGGGGCTGCTTGCCAGTTCTCCCAAAGTACTAGTGCTGGGCAAACCAGAGCTCCAGTGGGAGCACACCTGGCAATGCTAGACCCCTAAGCTATCACATTTTTAGTTAGTTAGCTGTGTGAAGTCATACCAGGGTGATACCAAACTGCAATCTACTGTTTTCTTGGGGAGAAATCTCCTGATGGTTTTGTCAAAGCCAAGCATTCATAGTGTAAATTCCCACAAGTCCCAGTGATGACCTTCAACTGAGGGAGCTGCATAACCTCAGCATCTGTACTTCGAGACTCTGAGGTTTATCCAATGACCTGCCAAAGACCACAAGATTATACTTATTACAAAAACAAACTAACAAACAAAAACAAACAAACAAACAAAAACCAAAAACAACAACAAAAAAACTTACACGCAACTATCTATATGCATGCTTTGGACTACCAAGTGCTCTGTTTGTTCTCTGTCATCTGAAAAAGCAAACCTCTTCACAGGTCTCATGTTCGTCACTTGGCTCTGCTTTGTTTCTCTCTTTGCTTCATTTTTTCTCTAGAATGCTTCTGCCCAGAGCATTTTCCCTTTCTCTGCTGGGTGAGAAGGAGGAGAAGCAGGGGGCACGGCAGTGTTTGCTGGTCCCTGTCCTGCCACCAGCCTCTGTCTGGAAGGCAACCAGCCTCATGATGAAACTCAGATATGGACTTCAGTTCCATTGATTTCACTGGGACATATATGGATGTTTCCATCATTTTCTGCAGGTAAAGGTTTTTTTTATATATATATTTATTTAAATGCACAAACTGATGCCCTAACAGTCCATTTGTTTTAATAAAACCACTCCTGGATTTAGATGCAGTTTAAGGCATAAAGGGCATAACTGTGTCCAGCACTGGGTGATCTTGCGTTTCTCACATGCTTAGAAGCACATGGGATTAATGCCTTGGTGTTGTGTGAAAAAGCACAGCATGGGAAATGCTGCAGTCCTGCTACCTGGAGCAGCCTGGCTGGAGAGGGCTGCTTGCCCCAGGACCACGCGGGGAGAGAGGACAGCATCTTGGAGGCAAAACTGATCAACTGGCCAAGGATGAAGGAGCTGTGCTCAGTGCTTGACAGCTGGGCTGAGACCAGGAGGACATCAGAGCCAGGTGAGAGCAGGCTCAGCGATGAAAACCCAGCATGGCTGGCTGAGTCACAGGGTTATAAGTAAGCAGGACACAGGGACATCACCCACGGCCTCGTCCCCACTCCTGGGGCTGTCTGGATGTGGCACTATGTCTCCCAGCACAGGTATAGCAGCACCGCAACATGGCGTAATGTTACTTGGCATTCAATATTAAATTCAAAGGACATCCCCCCCCCCCCCCCAAATAAATACAAAAAGTACAAATAAAAAAAAAAGCCCACCTATTTTATAAAATGTACATATGGAAGGTTAGATTTATAGGGAGGCTTTTCAAGGAGAAAAGAGGGGCCGAGCTCCACCTGGTGCTGCTTCTGTGTCTCTGCCACCGCTGCCTGGGATTAGGGAACGGTTTTGCAGTTTTTGGCTGCTGGAGAAAGTTCATTGTGCTCATTTCTGCTCCCACCCAGCTCTTGTTATGAGGGAAAAAACAATATTTTAAATGAAAGAGTTTTAAGGGGAGAAGGTCCTGCAAGATTTTCACTGCTGTGTGTTGAACCATTTCTAGCATGACCTCAATCTAACTGTGCACAATAGTTATCTTAACAGCAGTACAAAATCCTATTTAGCAACTAAATAACATTTTCCCAGCTTTTGTAGATCAAGATACAGTTCAAGAGTTAAAATAAATAAATAAATAAATAGATAGATAGATAGATAGATAGATAGATAGATAGATAAAGCCTTTCAATGCCAGTTTGATGCTCATTCGGGAACTTACCCAAATCCAAATTTTCCCAAACAATATGACCACAGTAGAGAATCTAAATAATGCTTTATTTTCAAGTTTCCTAAATATTTGATAGCTGCCAGTGAAATCAGCTGAATTTCTACAACATTCAGTGCTCATAAAAGCAGCTGAGTCAGACCAGTAGGTATTTGTGACAGCACAATTTCTTTATCTATAATTAACTGCAATGTAAAAAGTTCCCCCAAGTGGTTTCTAAGCCCATTGCAACAGGAAAAAAAAAAAAAAAAAAAAAAAAAAAAAAAAAAAAAAAA
>CM021766.1:17523467-17534648 GCA_011076525.1 Nettapus auritus | reverse complement strand
AAAAAAAAAAAAAAAAAAAAAAAAAAAAAAAAAAAAAAAAGGGGGATGGCTGTGAAGGGGAAAATGCCTTTATTTCTGTGATGGTTGCAAAGTAATGGAGAAGAGAGGTGCAAGATAAGTGAGTGAATATGTAAGAATCAGTATTATTTATGCCTTTCTGAGACAGTTCATCACATGGGACAAAACCAGAGCATTTACAGCTTTGAGCGCTGGAAGTGGCTAAACCACAAGCTGGCATGTCAGGGATTACTTCACATAGCTGTCCTAAAGACCTGCTGTGTGTGTCTTGGTTCCCCCAGGGAGGTGAAGGGAACATGAGGGGATGGTGAGTTTTCAGGCAACCTGTGTTTCAGTTAAGTTTTGAGGCAAAATTGTGGGCTTGGAATGAGCCCATCCAGCTATCTCTCAAGTTGAGTTTCGACAGAAAAATCCTGAGGAATATTCATTTTCCTCTAGTATGCCCTCAAAGTCAGACTCTAGATCTACAAATTGTTCTCAGCAGATCAATTCTCCTATCCCTGCAGGATCACTGAGGGAAGACTATTATTTAATACAGGTACAGTGAGAACTGCTCATTACTGAGGATAAAAAATGTTTATTCCTGACCAAATGTTTGCAAAGAGATAGCTGACCTGTGACACTGTCCTAATTATAATTCCTTCATCTGTCTATTTATGAACAGCTCCAGTTTGCTTGATTGAGTTCAGTGCCTGTGGTTTATTCAATAGCATTTGCAGTATGGTTTGTTTTGTTGGTTGTCCCTAAGTGTCTAAGTCATTATGACTTGCGTGTTCCTTTGTATTCCTTTCTGAGAACAGGATTAAAAATGTGTTCTCATTTTGTAAAGCTGTTTTATTAACGAGTGAGGGTCACACAGCACACAGAATTTTATAAATTCATCAATATGTGAAGGTCGATGGGAACATTTCCATCACAGTGTGACAGTGAGGTGGAGATATGGGACCAGTCTCATTCTCTCTTTCCACAACTCCAAGGAGAAAGCGTGGAGGCAATGGTATATGAATAGGGACTGGAACATTTTTTTCTGCTGAGTCTCTTCCTCCAAGGGAAATTTGTGCCTTGGGAGGAGGCCTGGGCTAGCAAGAGTCTGCAGTTTTGCTACACTGTGCTGAGATGACACAGGGTCCTTGGGGCTCCACCTCAGAACAAAGGTAATAGTTCCTCATGTCAGGTATGGGTGGTGGCCTGAAGCCACCAAATTAGTCATTAGAAAGTTTTTATTTATCTACAAATGTGTAAATTTTTCTTTTAGTAAACAGGCATTGACTGGAGCCTGCTTCCTCCAGTGGAAGTTCCTCCCTATGGAAAATTCCCCTCCAGAGTTGATGTAAACCATGTAATGAGAAAAAGGCACCAAAAAAATGTAGTTAAAATTACACTAGTTGTCTTCTATAGCAGGGAAACAACAACAAAAATGTCCAAGACTTGTTTGTTTACAGAAAGAGAGGAAGGAAGATATTAAAACAAGTGAAGGAAGTCTCTACGTTTCCCATGTACATGTAATTTAGAAGGTAACATGGTGATAAATGAAATATAGAACACTTTTTAGATTTTATTTCAATATACACTGGAGGACACATTAAATGTTGCCCTCCCTGTCCCCTTACAGAATACATCTGTTCACTCCTCTCAGAAATAGGCAGGGATAAATCATGTATGTGACTGGAAAAAAGGTTGTGGGATGTTTTATTCAAGAAAACATTTATGAAAAGAAATCTAAAGGTATCAACATACCTCAAAAGGACGTGTGGTTTAAGAAATGCTCAGTTAAAGCTGCAGGGCTGTTTACAAAAGCCTGAGTTTGAGCAGCCATAAAATCACAGCATCACTTCATCAAGAAAGGACTTCCAGAAGTCGAATGGGGAATGTCAGGAGGCTGCAACAAACAAACGTCCTACACCTACAGCATAGAAATGGAAACCACAGCACAGTTCTTGATCTGAATAGTTTCCCTGTCTTGCTCCCAGTGTTTAAAGATGTTTCCAAGGCAGACCACAGCATCTTTAAATGAATTTAAATAAAAATTTCCTTGAGAGGTGTTCAGCTGAGCAGTTTAGTAGGAGTGAGAACAACCTACAAAAAGAAAATGGTCTTCATATTTCACCGTTATGAGTTCTGACACCAAACAAGAATACTTGGAAGAAAGCAGTTTTAAATGACCACTACAACCCAGGCCTTACGAGTGGAAGCTGTTAGACAGGGGAAGCACTTGAAATGTGTGTGAACACTCATGGAGGGTGTGAGGTGTTTCCCTAAAGCCAGTCTCCACCAATCCACAGAGTGAGAAATGACTGAAACAACGCGTGCTCTGGAAGCATATGCTAGATAGCAAATACCATCTGGGATACCCAGTGCAGGTCTCATCTCTCCACAGGTTTGGGAGAGCCTTGTGCAGTGTCCTGGGGAAGGAACGAGCATGTCAGGGTCAGCTCCTCTCTGGCAGCAGAGCTTCTGACACATGGCTAGGGAGCTGCTGATTGACCAGGGGGACCAGTTGGTGTGGGTAGCTGGGTTCCAGCCAAAGTCCCCTCCTCAGAGCCCTTTTACCAGTTCTGAGGTGCCAGAGAGGTTTTTTCACCTTTTCTCCTATATGAGGCTGGGCACTGTGCAGGCAAGCAAGACTGTTCTACACTGTTGGCATCTGCCATTGTCTCTGCAGGCTGACAAATTCTCTCTGTAATGAGTCATCTGCTATATTTAAAACTAAAATTAAAAATTACCTTTAGTTTTAATATAAACCTTGAATTGTCTCTGCTGTGCATCAGGGGAAAATTATGTCCCCCCCACCACTTACTTGCCCATTTTCTACCCCTTCCTCTTTCAATGGTCAAGAAAAGATGGAAGTCAAATAAGAAAATAGTAATTTAGAAGGTGAAATCTGTCCAAATCTGACATGGTTTTGTCCTAACAACATGTGCCTCACCCACACTTCTATCATCGCAGGTGGACCTCACCCTTGTAAGGTGATGTTAATGAGCTGTGGTAATGCATCTGCTGCCTTTTTTCTCCCGTGGGGAAGATTAACTTTGTCTCCTGCTGCTGGGAATGAAGCTATTTAAATGATAGAGTTCACAATGTGTGAACCTGCCTCACCCCCCTTCTGTTCCCAAAGCTGTTCCCAAGGAATTAAAATTCAGATGTAATTGCACATTCTGATTTCTTTTTTTTTCAGGGGGGAGGACGTTTTCCTCATGAGTGGGTGAGCAGAGAAAGCTGTGGAGGACAGGGTGAATCTCATTTGAATGTTGAGTGGCATCTCACCTAATGCTAGTCCTTGAAACCTTACATGTCTGTTGTGAGGATTTAGCTAGCTGTCCTCTACAGATACCTGCCTTATGTGAGAGTAGCTGCCTTTAAGTCCTGTCTTGATCCACAGACTTGAGATAAAGTGACATCTTAAATTATGCATTAGCCTAGAATATTTTCTGCTTTTCTCTATTGTATGCTTTTAAGTAGAGGTTACCACACTACTGTACTAATGCCAGCAAGTACAGGGCTATTCTTTGCTGACTCTGACTTGATTTTATTTAATGTAGAAAACCTGCATAACAAAACCCATCAAATCCAGCTCCCAGGTTTTCTCACGGGAGCTGACAAACTGATGACAAGGGAAACTCTGACATAAAACCCAGCAGATCACAGCGAGTCCACGAGTCACCATATAGCAAATGCAGTATACAACACAGCATTTGTGTATACCACACAGCATTTGCTATTCGTGCTTGAGGTCACTGGCAGCCCCAGCACTGGGTTCCTCCTGCACCCACACTGTCATCCACAGTGTTAAAGATCTGAGGTTTCAGTACATTTTCTGACCTTTTTTTTTTTTTTTTTTTTTTTTTTGAGGTGTCAATGTGGATAGAGGTGCAAGGTTATAATTTTGTTGATGAGCAGACCTTTGTGAGTGTATCCATCTGAGATATATATCCAGTCTCTCTTTCTTTTTTGATCAGCCCATCAGTTCCTGCACCTGAGACCTAGATCTCAGTGCCCAAATCCCTCATTAAACATTGAAAATCTTAGTGACTGGTAAAACGACTCCAAATCTCCAGCAGAGAAAATGAGGCCAGAATTTAGTCCCCTTCCCACTGAAAGCTGGCATGACTGCTGAGCAGAAGCGCACATCAAGGACTATGCCTGACTTATCTTCCATGCCCTCCTGAAGGCTCTCCTCTGTAATGTGGGTTGCCATGGTGAGCCTGAGCACTCGGGGACATCTTTGGCCAAGTGCTAGTGGAAAGCTCCCAGCGCTAATAGGGTTGATGTGGTCCTCTTTGGGGAAAAGTGAGGGTAACAGATTGATAGTCTGACCTTGCTGTGATGGGTGCAATTGGAAAGGGACAGAATAAACTCAGAAGTTGTTCTGCTGTTGATTCAGAAGTGTTTGTTTACAGCCAAGGAAAACAGAAAAGTTAAATTAAAAAGTTGTCTCTGGAAGCGCTCTGCTGGGAAGAAAAAAAAAAAAAAAAGAAAAAAAAGAAAAAAAAAGCAATCTCTTCAGCTTTGTTTCTATCTGAGGTATTCAGAGTCCAAGGTATATTCAATTACCTCCCTAGCTGTCAAAGCAATTTTCTCATTTTTGTATGCATTTTCCTTTTGTTTTTCTTTTAGATTTGCTACTTTTGCTTTTTTCTTCTCTTGGGCAGCCACAGCCTTACGGAGATCATACTTACGGCTGATAAAGACTAAGAAGTTCTCCATGCAGCTTAATTTGTCCATGTTAGCTTATGTGTCATTTGTTGTACTGATAACTCTCTGCCTCTCTTAGTGGCGGTGTTTGACTCCATAAAGGCAGAGCAGCAGCATCCACCTGAGTTAGCACTTCAGCTTTGCTCCACCGTGCCAGAGCTTCATGCCCTGCCTGTTCCTAGTTCACTATGAATGCTGAGGTCCCAGGCCCCTGCTGGTTTCAGGTCCCTTCCTTTGGAGTCCTCTCTTTGTCATAATCTTTCTTCTTGTCTTGCATGGATTGCGATGCCCAAATAATGTTTAATATATAAATCGTAGCTCTCACATAGTGGGGAAACTGAGTCCTCTGAACTGTTGGCTGGCAAGGAGGTGTGGGTTAGCCCCAGTAGGCATCTAAGCACCATGAAGCTGCTTGCTCACTTCCCTCCAGTGGAATGGGGAAGAGAATTAGTAGAGGTGAGAAAACCCATAGGTTGAGATAAAGACAGTTTACTAAGTAAAGAAAAACCTGCACGTGCAAGCAAAGCAAAACAATAAATTCATTCACTACTTCCCCTTGGCAGGCAGATGTTCAGCCATTTCCAGGAAAGCAGGGCTCCATCATGCATATCAATTACTTGGGAAGGCAAATGCCATCACTCTGAACACTGTCCCCCTCTTTCCTTTTCTCCGATTGTTATTGCTGAGCATGACACCACATTGGGCAGTGTGAAAAACAGAGGAGGCATTGATGCTGTGCAAGCACTGCTTATCAATAGCTAAAGTATTGTTTTATAATCAACTCTGCTTTGGTCACAAATCCAAATCACAGCACCATATGTGATGTTTTGAGGAAAATTAACTCTATATCAGCCCAAAACAGTAGACACAGAAAGAACACTGGTGTTGTCTGTAGTGCCTATTTATGGGTGATCATTCACACTTCTATTACCATCTCTCCGCACAAATTATCAAAGTGATCCATTACTTCCTAAAGCTGTATCCCTGTGGTTTTCTGTACTAGACAAGCAATGAGATTGCTCCATTGGCAGCTGCCTCTTCCAAAACTAGTTAATGACAATATCTTTAGACATTCTGCTGGATCTGAAAATTTAGTGTGGGCACTTGGAACTTAACAAGGCCACATCTTCGTACACTGGTTGTTCTGAAGGGTCATGAGTGGTAAAGAAGCACATAGGTCCGGATTTGGTAAATAAAAAGGCCAGTCTGGCTAACATTGTTTCCTCAGCAGTGTAGGAGGCTTTGCTGATACAATAAAGCAAACTAGCCAGAAGGCATTTAGCCTGGTCTGGTAGGAAGAGTAAATTGCCCTGAAAGCTCTAGGCAGACAGTTGTTATAAGGTCATGCAGTCCTGAACCTGTCTGCCACCAGGGGAAATTCATAAGGGCTTTTTGGAAGCAAAGTTCATGTTGTACATCCCTTCTCAGAGCCAGACAGGTATTTATGCCATTGCAGCCCCATCCACATTGCAGGTAACGGGTGGCAGGTGATGGCTGGTGCCCCACGGGTGAGGAGCAGGGAGTGGGCAGTAGCTCAGCAAACACTCTCCCAATCCAGCTGCGTTCATAACAGAGCTGGCAAGTGAGCAGCATTGCTCTGTCATGAGCACAAATAGTGTACTGCGAGTTTCCCCGAGTACCAGATGGAGGCTTGAGCTGGTGTCAATCAAGTGTTTTCAGTTGGAATCCTTGGAAACTGAGCCCAGGCCATTTTACTGCCAGTTGGTTACTGACAAAAGATCTAAACAAACGTCAGGGAAACAGAAGAGAAAATTATGGTAATTACACAGCTTTTGAGAGCTCCTCACAAAATATAATATTCTATAAAAGCCATGATGCAGGGAGGTGACTCTCTGGGAAAGCACCACTGTAGATGGCAAAGTTCATTAAAAGAATGAAAATAGTTTAATTTCTGCTTAGGCAGCATTTTCTGTGTTCGGTGTTGAAATCATTCCATTAAATTTCTTCTTTCTGGCAAAAGACTTTGCTAAATGTGAAAGCTACCCAGCTTATCATGTTTATGCCCCACAACCACTGTCCCCAAAAGCCAACAGAATAATGGGCAGTATGGCCCAAGGAGCCTAAGAGCAATGCAGCCCCCTCTACCAGAGAAACCATTTGGCTGATGGCTTCAGCCCCCCTACTCTTCACTGACACTTTGACTCCACCAGCTACAATACAGACAACATACTTAGCTCACACACATGTGTATATAGGTGTCTAGGTTTGTAGCTGTATAAATCTCACACCAAGTCCCAAATCCCCAAAGCACCATATGGTCAAAGCCAACCAAACCACTGGCTTCTAGCTTATCTGTATGGCTGTGTGTGAATGTGGGAGACAATACTAGAATGGCCTGACTGAATGCCATGCTAAAAGATGGGGAAAATTTTTGTAGACCTGTAAGGCTCCCTTATTTTCCCTACAACAAAAAACGAATAAAAGCAGTTTCTTCTGCATTGGGGACATCTCCTAGAGGACTATGGCACATGCTTTCTCTGTTGCATAGAATATGCCAGATCATGATTGCTTCATCTGTCACTGGGATATCATGAAATACCACATTAGTGCTGCACAATGCATGCTAACCCATTTCCAGATGGTGCACGATGGTCAGAAGATAATGGTTTGAGCTCTCTTTGTCTGGCCTTGGTGATGCTCCTGCACTCACGTGGCAAATCTGCAATTTGTTTCTTCATGGAAGTGCTGCAGTGAAAAAGGAGACCAAGGCAGGCTGCCAGCCTGAGGAGATGCCAGCATGGCCAGAACTCAGTTGCCAACTGAGTGTAAGTGATCCCAGCTGCAAAATACACTGGAAATCTCCTATGGCACCAAATGCTCAACAAACAACAAGGCTGAATTCAGAAAGGCTGCACAGGGCTAAAGGGACCAAGAGGGAGCCCTCAGGGATTATGTACTTTGGCCTCAAAGTACATTGTGATCATGCAAGCTGTTAAATCTTCATTTTAAAGTAGCTCCCAGAGATAGAAAATTCGATTTCCTCTTTGAAATATTTTCTTTGCTACCAGTAAGATGGAGCCAGACTAGTTAGATTTTCCTGTTGACAGTCTGTGCCTTTTCCTGAAATGCCTAAAGCACAAGTACTTCATCTTAAATGTTTGCTCCTAAAAATGGTGCGTGTCTATGCAAGTGAAAAGCAGGTGACTAAATGTTCTAGGACATGTGGCATGGTGACAGTGTAAACCAGACGCCGTAATCCCCAATTTGCTTATCCTCATGGGTATTTAATATAAGCAATTTGAGATCCTGAAATGTGCCAGCTGCAAGCATGAGTCCCTTACGGCTCTAAAATGCAGATTTATGATGTTTTTGTGTTTTCTTCCTGTATTATACCACCCAGGTGTATAAACGCTGTCCTTGCTGGCTGCTCTTTCAGTATGCTGATATTGTTAACCTGTTTGCTCTTTGGCTGAAGATAAACCACAGCAGACAAATATGATTATACGTATGTGTTTGGATTCCTGAGCACGTGAAATTGCTGATAAATTGTGCCTGGCCAGCACAGAGGCACAGCCACAGCACAGCACATCCATTTCACAGCAGGCCTGAGGGTGCCAAAATCCTGCCTCCCACAGGGATGAGACCAAAACAGCCTTGCAGCTCTGCACCTCTCAAACCTCCTGGAGAAATCAGGGGTCAAAACTGCACATAAAGACAACATTTTGGTTTGAAAAGGAGAAATAAAATTGTGCTAAAAACATGCTGGCCTGCTCTAGTTTTCAGCTAGTTACAGGACAACCTGTCCTGCTTGAACCTGCCTGATCTCTGAGTCTGTGTTCTACTTAATATATTTTTTTAATATTATCATTATTTAACTGCATATTAACTAAACACATCCAATTATCACAGTTAGTTAACTATATGTTTCTTATAGGTGGTGGATTTACTGTCAGCTGCTGCTAGTCCTGACACTGGTGATTTCCTTTTGCTCTGGCTAAGAAATGAAAATTGGCAATTACTGCTGTACTTGTGGGCACTCTTAAGTTTGCTTGCTACATCTTAGTGCTGAATAAATTTAGTGAAGGTCTTCAAAATGAGAAGAATTTTAGCATAATTAAAAACTGCAGAGTGATGAAATTTATCAATGCAATCACAAACATTTGGATCAGACTAGCTAGACAGAGACTAATGCTTGCACAGGGCTGTGTATGCCACCCAGTGTATGAAACTTGTACTTGGCATGAAAGTCAGCATCTGAGCATTTGAGTCCTTTTTGAAGCATCAACATAATATTTTGAAGGTCAAATACTGGAAAATAAGGAGTAATCTTCCAAATCATGAGAATGCATGCTAAATATTGTGGTTGAGGATTTTTGAAAATAGTTTTGGCTAAGATTTTTAAAATAAATCAGAAACAAAAATGTTGAGTTTGCCCCTTGTCTCCAGTAAATGAGACTTCAGAATACAAAAGATTAAAAGAACCCTGGAAAACTTGTGATAGTTAATGGCGTACAGGCAGGACACCACATAACCAATCACCTGTAGTCATACTAACTTTTTTCAGGCTGAGAAAAGTGCTGTCTTGGCAAGGTAAGAAATTAAAATAAATTGTGCAAAGTAGTTTAAAATCTTTTATTTTAAGCTGCCATACCAGTTCCAGTATCCTGCACATCTCTCCTCATCAGCCTTTCACTGCCTTCAGACACTTCACTCCAACATGTCTCCTGGCTGTCCATTTACTACATATTTGCCACAGAAATTTGTGCTGAAATACCAGTTTTTGAGGGGCTGAGGACTGAGTTTCCCCCCTGGTCTGCAGTGGCCCAGTAGCCCCCATAGGAACTTCCCAGGAGGCTGGTTGCTGAAGCCAAATATTTTGTGGAGGCAAACCTGCTTGGTATCTCCTTCCTGGAAGTTTCCTTCTGGTCGGCAGTGTAAAGAAAAGCCCTGCAAGCATCATTCCTGCTGGCACATCATTTGTGAATCAGCTAAATGAACTCATAATGTTCAAAGTGCCTTTTAGGTGCATTTGGAGGTATGTGGGCAGGGAAGAGGAGCTCCCATCTCCAGGCCTTTGCATCCTGAAGTGATAACAGCAGCAAGTCCACTCCGTTGTACGTGCTGCAGGCTGTATGAGGGTGGTGTGCTTAGACTGTCATTAAAGTCAGGCTCCCAGAACACTTCAGCTGCTAGATCTGACCCATTTTTCTTCTAAGAAACAGCAGAAGGGATACTTTGAAGACTTATTTGCATTAGGCCTGCCATTTACTTACAGCCGTGGCTATGTGGGAAGATCTGCCTGCCTCTGATTTTTTTTTTTTTTTTGGTGGATATTTATGATAAGTGAATACCAGCAGTGGGACACAATGACAGGGTTTTTAGAGAGTGTCTGAACATCCTGCTTCATCCTTCAGGATAGTCTGTGTCCTTCACACAGGCTCTGCTCTGCAGCAGGCTGAGTTTGTAAACCCAAATCATTAAAGGCATGGAGCTCTTGGTAAAAAGGACACTGTTTTGTGAGTAGGCCCATATGGCCTCTGGTGTAGATGAAACCCAAACCTCCTCAGGCTGGCTGTCCCGGCTCTGCAGAATGTTCTTGGCTGCAGGTGAATGTGTCACAGGGGTGGTTGCTGGAGGCATTCAGAAAAATGAGGTGATGGAGCAAACATATTCAGGTGGCGATAATGTGAGCTGGGAAGAGAGCTTGGCAGCAGGGTGTGCACTCCCCAGCCACCCACCTGTGGTGGCATGGATGAGTAAATGGTGAAGTCTGAGGGCATGCTTCCATCCCAAGCCCACCACCCACAACATCTCAGCTAATTTTGGCTTGAGGCTTTGTTATGAAATATCTTCATTTTCTGCTAATGCTATTCAACTCCCCCCAAATGAGGTTGGAGGGAACTGTATCTTTCAATCACCTCTTTGAAATGCCTGAAAGAGCTGCACACTGGACTACACATGATGGCATGAACATACCCATAGCTGGGTGACCTGTCTTTACCACAAGCCTTGGGATTGAGCTGCGTGCCTTCCAACTCTTGGAGCTGGAGGATATGAGAGCATCTCAGCTTTCACCTTTTGAAAAATCACTGCAGTTATGAAGACATGAAAACATGTTGCAAGAACAGTCTGTAGATTTAAAACTGAAAATACAGATCATGCCTTCATCATGAAAGGAATAGGTTGGTTTATTCTGATTTTTGTTAATGGAAGCAGCTGCATTTCCAGCTTTCCAGTAACTGGGTGGGAAAGTCTCTGCTGCCAGAGGGATGTCAGATGAAGTCAGTGGTACAAATGAAGGCGAAGATTTGCAAAACCAAATTTTACAAACATATATCATAAAAACAAGTGAGTTTTGTAAATCTTTCATGTTTTCTCTAAGTGGTTGTCTTTCTGTGGCAAATGTCATTCTGAATTCTGCTTTCTTTCTATGAGAAACAATTTATTTTTTAACTGGCACCTGGTTGTACTTTTTTTTTTTTTTTTTTTTTTTTTTTTTTTTTTTTTTTT
>CM021766.1:17503567-17516182 GCA_011076525.1 Nettapus auritus | reverse complement strand
CTTTTTTTTTTTTTTTTTTTTTTTTTTTTTTTTTTTTTTTTCCCCTTTGGAATGTAAATGAAAAAGTTATTTCATCATATCTATATAGAAAATCATCAATGGTCTTATATCTAATATGATAAGAAAATCAGAATATAATCATATGGTGGGTTTTTTTGTTGTTGTTGTTAGTAGTGTTTGATTGGTTTTTTGTTTTTTTGTTTTTTTTTTTTAGTGGGGGGAGAGGGGAGACTGTTATTTGACCACAATTTCTTTCAGAAATGTACTGTGTTATAATATTTAATTAAAGATACAAAAATGATGTTTCCAGTTATTTTCTGATTAAAATTAAATTTCTTCCACTTCTTCTCTAGGACTCATGTTCACACACTTAAAAATGCCATAAGAAGTAGCTGTCCTTAACAGGGAAGGAGCAGCACGCTGCAGTATTTTCTGCTGCTGACACTGAACCACAACATCAGCTCTGCATCTATCTGGGACCATTACAGTGCTCTTTCCCTAGTGTACATCCCTCTTTTGTCCACTTGCCAACTGGCTTAACCTTTCATCAACAAATAATTTTCACTTAATGAGAATTTATTCTGAAGTGCATTTTCCCTCAGGAGCACAGGTTCTCCTTTTGTCCATCAGGAGCCTTGCCATGCAGATTGCAGCTGTTATCGGAGCACGATGAGCCTCAGTGCAGGTATTGATTTGTCTCAGGCTGCTGTCTAGACCACTATTTGCATTGAGCCATTACACACACACACACCCACAAAGATCTGCCTTCATTTTTCAGTGGCTGCTTGCTTCATATACTGGGGCATGGACAGTCTCACGGAGCCTGGTCTGCTTGGCTCAGCCTCTGAAGCTGTGCCACTGTGAACACATGGGGACGCAGCCAGCAGAGGCAAGGAGAGGGCTGTAATGGGCTGTCACATCTCACAGGCTGAGAGGGCTTATTTTTAGATCAGTGCATCAGGCACACGTTTGAGTGGTGGGAACCTGCTCACAGCTGCTCCTTTTTGAAGAGACTTTTCGGCAGCTCCGTGTGGCCTGCTCTGGGGATGTGGTGCATGGGAGGCAGGAGGGGGGAAGGATGCCTGAGCACAGCAGAAGGAAAAGAGGGAAGTGCAAGGGGTGTCCTGAAGACACCAGGGATATAAATGATATATGTTTATGACCAAGCACCTGGTCATAAATATGGGCAGGGATGAAAATCCCAAGTTGCTCTAATAGGAAAAAGTCACTTAAATCTACATTGACTGAGAAAAGGAGGATGGTCAAGCAAGGGGAGGCTGTTTACTGAATGAGACCTTAAGGTATCAAAGCTCTTCTCTGCCCTGCTCCTTCCCTCTCCCTACAACCATTCATTCCTGTGGTATTTCTTCCTCTTGATCGTGGCAGCAGGAGAGAACTGGCATAAGCTCCCATACAAAGGATGTGCTCCTCTGCCACCCTCCCATAAGCACTCAAACATCACAGCTTTGTTTTCCTTATTAGATATTTTATTTTTAATTAAACAAACAAACAAACAAACAAACACAAAGACCACCTTAGTTGTGAATCCAAAACATGGTTTGCTACCTGATTCAACATCAAGGTGTTTTTGTTGTTGTTGTTTTGACATGACCATTTTCTATTTGACATACGTCCATCTTCAATTACTCTTCTTAATTCTGAAAGAGGTGAATAATTCTGTAGCTCTGGGAATATTTTTTTTTTTTTTTCCCAGATCATGTAACTTTACTGAAGTGTTTGATGAGCTTAATTTTGAAGCTCCCAATACCTTCTTAATCTGGTTTTAATTTTCAGAGATTTGCCTTTTATAAAGTTATTCTTCCATGTTGTTAACATTCAAGCTTTTCATGGGGAATTTCTAAGGAATTAATGCATTTAAATAACTCAGAAGCTCTCTATATGGTTGAAGTTAGCCATCTGCACTGAAGGACGACACCACTGTGCAATGCTACTTCACCTCACTCCTGATATTTTTAAGTGGCAGACATTATCTTGCATAACCAGAAATAAGCATTAGTGCCAGTCCTCCTAAGATTGCTCAATGGATGACACTTGGGATGACAGAGGAGGCATGAGCTGTTCTGGTTTGTGTTTTAATGGGCAAGATCCTCAGGCTGCTGACTTTTTTACAGTCACGTTGGAATTAATGCTTCCTTCTTGAGGGAAAAGTTCCTGGGAAAACAGCTGCATGTCCCCTGTCATGCTGAGCACTCCTAGAGATGAAAGTTCCTTGCAGTAGAGCACTGCTTGTTCTTCAATTCATGTTGGTTGTTCTTAAGAAAATCCTATAGTCATCTGAGGATTTTGAATGCTGGAAAGTCATTAAAAAACTTCAGGATGTCATATAATATGTTTTTTTTCTACATGGACCCTGTTCTTGCTTCACTCCTTGCACTTGCAAGTTTTTGGCAAATGAAAAGTCCCATCAGAGTCTTTGAGACGAGATTTTGATCTATAATGACACAAAAACAGATGAAGGAAGTTTCATGAGCAATGTTCTATTATTGTCTTGCACCTCTGCATTGTTACCTGCTGTGATTCTGATTTAATGTTTAAACCTTTGCACTAGAACTATATTTCAAGTCTGAGGAGAAAGCTGTCTTGGTACCCTTAGCACTACTGCTGCATGCAGGCCTAGACAGAACCTCTGAATTATCAGCTTGCAAACAAAAAAGGGATTAATTTTCTTTAAAAAACCTATCAGAAAAAAAAAAAAAAAAAAGTTAATCTCACTTCTTAAGTGTCTCTATTATTATGCTAGAGATGGGTTTCACGTGCTTAAGAGTGCTGTTCTATCGATTCAATATTTATGTCTTCAGTTTTTTAAAGGCATTAGTTTTATTTGCACCGTCTGCATTTGGCTTCCTCTTTTAAGGAACACAAATAAAAATGAACAGCAGAATCATTATCTTGTCTGGCAGTAGATGAAAGAAGGCCTTCTCTAGAGTAATTTTAAAAACATTAGGTTGTAAGGTTCATTTTAACAAGGTGTGTTAAAGCAGCAATATAGTCATGCTTTATCTCCTGCTCACCATTGTTGTGGTTCTGGCTTCCTAGGCATGGGACTTTGAGTGAAAGCAGAGCAAAACAGACCAGAAATAGGGCCCCAGGCAACCTCCTCAGGCAGCAGACAGAGCCAGCCATCCTCCTCCATGGCCCCCTACACAAGGCTGGAGGACCAGTGCGGTGAGGTGTGTTGGTCTCATCCTCCAGCACCTTCCTCCGTGGGGATACACAAGTCAGGACAAGTTGGCAAAACCCCCATTAAAATTCTGGGGACTTGGTGCCCAGTCTGCATTCTTAAAGCAAAGGCTAAGTCTACTGCACACTTACCCTAGAAATACCGAGCTGCCAGATACACTTCCTCTTCTCTGCTGTGATCCACTTATCGAGTTAGGACATTAAATATAATTAGCCACACTGTTGCATTTGCAATCAATTTAAAATTAGCAACCTTGGTTTGTTTGGTTCTTTGTTTTCAGTAAAATTATCCCAGGGTGTGAAAGTACCTGAAGATTGAGAAATAAATTAAGAGATTTATAGTTCAAGTCAGGCAATCTCCTTAAGGATTTGGGGACTGTTCTGAAGATATGTGTTCTCAGTCACCACCAGCCCATGAACCCACCAGCACTTCCACACATGAAGTCAGCAGCTTTCATTTTCAGAAATGAGTAGTGATCATTGAAGCTTAATTGTAAGGAATTGCTTTCTTGACTCTGCACACCCAGTATGGTGCTTGAAATCAGTCCTCAGAAATGCAGATATGGCTAATGCAGGCCAACGTGCATGTGTTTTTCAGATTCAATCTTTAGCATACATAGTTTGTGCTTTACATTTTATAAACTATTTGCAAAGCACAGAGATAGGAATGTGAGTAAAACTAATACGCAACTGAAGCAGAAGAAGCTATCTGGGCAACCAACCCTGGATGAATGAAGCCCTTTCAAAGAAGTTAATTCAATATATATCATTTTTAGGCCCATTCCCTTTAATATTTTACTTTGAAGGGAAATTATCTGGGGAAAACCTGTCCCTCATTGACATAGGAAGAAAGGGAGTGATTTCATGACCCTTGAAATCATGGAGGCTCTCCCCAGGGAACTGTATGGGAGCAGAGCTGGTGTTTCACCGCTCTCACATCAGTGCCGTTCACATAGGTGCACCACTCAGTTACCATAAGAGCTCCTCTTGCAGCAAGTTTCCCATCAAGTGCTGGTGAAGATGTTTTTTCTTAACTCCAAAAATCTATAACAAGTAACATGTTAATGAAATGTCTCAAACAGAAAAGACACACTCATTTTTATATTGTAATAAGGATGCTGAATCTGCAAGTTTCCCTTTGATTTTTTTCTGCCTCCTCCATTGCAAGATCTTGCGTTGTCATCTTCCATCAACATACTATAATTTCCATGCCGGAATGGGAATTTGCCATGAACTACGGAATGCAGGTGAGAGAATAAATGTGTGTCCTCTATCTTAGCACAGTACTTTGGATTTCCTTTCTTATTACATGTATTATAGACTCTGTACAAACAGATGGATGGTAAGGGAAAATCCTGTCCAGTCTTGGTTCAGGACCCAACTAAACAAATAAAGCAAAGAAGGAATGGCAGTAGGGAAATAATATTTGTATTATTATTGTATTTTCAGTCTATGGCCTGTGTTTTGGAAATTCAGGTACTTTTCTGTGTGGTGTAAATTAGGAGCTTCATCACCCCAGGATCCTTCAGTCCTACCTAAAGAAATAAGCACCTTTTGGAGTACTTCTGATCCTATTGCTCAAAAAAAAAAAAAAAAAAGGCTAAGTCTGTATCTCTAGATAGATCCAGGGTATGGTTAATTATTTAAAAACATCAAAAATTTATTTTTTTTTTCTCTCTATCAAAGTACTTTTGACTAAACCTATACATTTTTACTGGCTTCCCTGCTCTAATAAAACAGTGTGCTCTCATTAACCGACAGGAAGGCCTACCACTGCTGTCTTCTTATAAATCTAGTACCTTTAATCAAAGAAGGAAGCTTTGTATTGTATCAGACAGCTTATAAAGTGGCTTTTACTGAGCTGAGCCACTTATTTGTAAGCCTCCCTATTAGGGAGCTGCAGATAAGCCATTCCTGAACTGAGTGAGGGCTGCGGGCTGGGGACCAGACACTGGTGTGGATCTGCAGCAATGTCCCAAAGTTGACAGATGGACGTAAAAGCTGGAAAGCACTCAAACCACACTGTTGTCCACCCAGTGTGTTTCTTTTCTGTAACTCCCTGCTTTTACTGAATGAAATACTTCATTCAGAGGCAGACAGGAGAGCTCCTTTGTTTTTCAGCACCCTTTTAATCTCGCGGCAGGATTAAAATGCTTTTCGGTTTAATGCTAATCATATGCCCTCTGATTTTAGAGTGGCCCGGAGTTCCTCTAAATTGTCAGCATGACGTGATGAGGTTGCTTCTGAGAGGATTAGAGAACTGTGCATGTCATTTAAGGTCAAAAAGGCCTCCCGTTCCACTTCAAAATACCAATTTTTCCTAAAAATTTGTTTTCCACGCCTACAAGCATATGTTCAACACTGAAAATGAAGTTATCCTTTGTCTACTTCAGAGGACAGCCTGGTAAGGGACTTATCCAGTGTGTGATCAGCGGTGACTGCCTCGAGCTCCCACTTCCAGAGGGGTGTCCTGAGGTGCCCTCTGCTCTGGAGTTCAAGTCCCTTGGCAGCCTGGTCCCACAGCAGGAGGCCTGTCTGGGCTGGGTGCAGCTGCAGAAGGGCTGGAGGTGCTTTGCAGCATTGCTCTGTCACTGCCCCGGGCTATGGCACAGTGTCCTGGTTTCAGTTAGGACAGTGTTAATTTTCCTCCTAGTAGCTGGTAGAGTGCTGTGTTTTGGATTAGGATGAGAAGAGTGCTGATAACATGCCGATGTTTTGGTTGTTGCAGAGCAGTGCTTATACCAAGCCAAGGACTTTTCAGCTCCTTGCTTTGTCCTGCCAGAGGGCAGGCTGGGGGTGCAGCAAGAGCTAGGAGGGAACAGACCCAGGACAGCTGACCCAAACTGGCCAAAGGAGTGTTCCATACCATCTGACGTCATGCTAAACAATATATAGGGGTGTCTAGCTGGGATGGGGGGGCCGGCTGCTCGGGATAGACTGGGCATCGGTCAGCGGGTGGTAAGCAATTGCATTGTGCATCACTTGTTTCATACAAACAATTATTATTATTATTATTATTATTATTGTTATTATTATTATTATTATTATTATTGTTTCCTATCTTAATAAACTGTCTTTATCTCAACTCTCGGGCTTCGCTTTTCTGTTTCTCTCCCCCATCCCAGAAAGGGAGGGGGGAGGTTGAGCGAATGGCTGTGTGGTGTTTAGCTGCCGGCCAGGTTAAACCACAACACACAGCAGTTAATGGGAGAATCCAAATTCCTTAACCCTTCTTAAGGAATGTGCTCCAGACAGCCCTTTTTTAGTTTAAGCTGACATTTTAGTAATTTTTTGTCACAAGCATTAACTGGGATAACAATTTGGCTGCAGTGAACCCTGGTGTAAAAATATCCTGTAATACTTGGAGGCTTTCCCAGTCCATTAAGCAGCAGATTGACCTCTTCATTGGTCTTCATCTGACCACGTATGTACTTATTGAATGGCTCCTGTCACTCTCCATGCCCCTTCTTAACTGCATCTCATTTTCACCTCCTAACCACCCAATGTTTCTGCTTGCTCCTGTCCTGCCAGTTGTGGCCTCAGTTTCCAGTCCTTGGTTGCCTCCCAGTTGTGTTTGAGCACAAGGAAGGGAACATGATTTGTCCCATTAGTTTCTTACTAGACTTCCTCTCTGTCTTCCAGTGCTGTTCTTTGCAATATTACTATTTCCTTTACCCCATGTGTCCCTCAGACATAGACCATGGGACAACTGTGGTTGGACTTGATGACCTTATTGGTCTTTCTCAACATAAATGATTCTATGATCCTATGATTCTATGAAGCTTGGGTCTGAGATTGTTTCAGCATGGATTAAACTCTCATTAATGGTCAAACCATCTGTCTGAGATCCTTTTTGCATAGTGAAAAGAGCTATCACATTTATGTAGTCTGCTAAGTTCTGAGACACAATGGTAAGGGGCAGAGAGACTCAGTCACCTTGAAGAATTAAATGTTTTTCTTATAAATTAACCATTGACAGTCTTCTATTCAATTGATTTAGCAAAGTTTTGCTATATCTCATCCTAACCCTCTTGTATGTTGCAGATTTCCAGTTCCTGCAAGAGCATGATGCAAGGCATTTGAAGGTTTGGGGTCCTTATCAAGAGAATAGATTGGCAACCTGGGTCAAAAAAAATAATAATAATAATAATAATTCTAGTGGGAAATACAATAAAATAATTTCTTATTGCATTCAAATGATTTTGGAGAGGGAATTTTCTATGCTAGCTTGAACTCCTCCTTTTCTTCCTGCCTCCTCTCACCTCTCCCACATAACTTGGATGGTTCTTGCTGATATTTTTACTACTTCTTTATAGCAATATTTTCAAATCTCTGGGTGTGTGAAGTTTGTTTCAAGAGCAAAAGATTAAATGGTGAAAATAATCTGACTCAGTTCTATCTGAGTTGCTCTCCACCTTCAAATAGCTATTTTTCTTAGGCATATTAGCTTTATTTAAAAACATTTCATTAAGTTGCTTGATTTGCAAATCAGTTATTTAATATTCAAATCTTGTCTAAGGGAATACATTCCATATAATATCAGCTTAAAAAAAATTGACTTGGGAAAGAGAGGCTTATAGAGAAGTATAGAGAAGATGAAAAATAAGTGACTGTTTCTCACCATGCAGTAACTTAAAGGGCATTAACTGACATTTCCAGCAAGTCTAAGACAATGAAGCATTTGACATAAAATGCTTAATTAAACTGTGAAACTTGGTTGCTGCCACAAAATGCCAAATGTGAATGTCCATGCAGTGCTGGGCACTGGGGATAAGATAATGAGCTGCTATGAGCTTTTATCTGGCTCAGCCGGTTGGTTCTTACACTCTCAGATTCTTGGTATATTTCTTACTCTGCATCTAGATAATTTAGAAATTAATCTATTTTCAGAATACTAGGTAACAATTCAGTCCATGCTAAAACGTGGATATAGTGGGGATTCTTGCCATATATCCTAAAGGCTTAATTCCCTCACCCCATGGGCCAGGACTCACGTGGTTTGGGAGAACTCCCCAGCCCATTCTTCCTGGGATGCATCTATCAGTGTGCGGAACAGATGCACCATTCTGTTTCACAGCCCTTGAGGAGACTGATCCCATTCAGATGGTAGGTGGCTTTTTGAAAATAAGAGAACAGAATTTGAATAGACACGACATGCTGTGACACACTGACATTTTGGCAGGGAAAAATGTTTAATTTCTGTGCCAGTCCTTTATTGTCCTCTCAGGTAAACACGTTTCCTGCCAAGGAGATCTGCTGTTAGCATGTACACAGATATGCAAATCCTCAGCATGGTGTTCCAGGGAAGGCAATAAATATGAGGCAGTTTTGACTCAAAAAGTCTAATCATGGCCAGACTTCAGCTCCATGTCTCCTTCTCTCATTTTAAGAAAGAAGAATATAACTGTGTTGCTTGGAAAGTTCTACCTGAAGGTTGCTGGCAACAAATTGCTGCATCCATCCATCGCCACAAGCAAGCCAAAACCTCAGTGAGGGCAGGGTTGTGCAATCCTTGGGCATGGCTCAGCACTGAACTGCAGCTTGGGGCTGCTCCTCTCCAGTCTCTCAGCTCTCCAGGGATACGGATGTCCTGACAACTGACAACAATGGCTGGCAATTTTTGGAATAACTTGAATGCTTTTAAATAAATGCATTAAATGCAATAAATAAATTCTTGGGAGTCATCTATCACAGACATCTCAGGAGGCTCTGAAATGTACTGCACGACCTATGTCTTGTTTTTGTTTTGTGAGCTGTGCACCTCTGGGTTAGCTAAACTGAGGATGGATGTCTTGACCTGAACTCTGTGGTTAAGACAGGTTAGCAAATATAAATGACATTTTCCACAAAATGAGGGACTTTATGTCATTTGGTGGCTTGTTTTAAGAAAAAGAGAAGTTTTATCTAAATCTTACAGTCCTTGTGTTCTGATGACCCACTTTCTTTGGAGTCAGATCATTCTGTGATCCTCCTTCCTAATTACAACAAAGATTAAATATGTATTAATAGATCTTTGGATCTGTAGTTTGTTTGTGCACGGAGGATTTTGTTTGTTTGGTTTTGTTTGTTTGTTTGTTTGTTTGTTTGTTTTTTCAAGTTTGGAAGTGCATTTGAGAGCTGTGAGGTGAAGGAATGCTCACAGGAGGAAAAGCACCACAGTCACTGCCCATTCCTGCCCATGTTTTCAGTACCCATTTTTATAGCAAGTGGGCAGGATCTCCTGCACTAATAAATAGCACTGAGGTAGCTCTGCGGTTGCTCTTTCTGTGGTAACACTGTTCTGGCCTCCATCTTTCCTTGCCTGCTGGCTTTGCCTCTTGCAATGCCAGGCTGTGGCGACGGCACACAGCTGTCTGGACATCCTGAAGGATCTGTTTACTGTTTGTTGTGACGCTGGTGAAGACAAAATCCTCCTGTGTGGTCAGTGTGATGTTATTAGTTAAACCCTGTTTCCTGGTCTGCTGTGGTATTTTACAATCATGCAGCTTCACACGACAGCACACTGGCTCCTTTGCTACTTCTGCTGGAGTTTTTCATTTTCTCCCTCCGTGCATGGAGATCAGCCCCTTTTAATTAGAAATAAAGACAACGGAGGTCAACACTGAAAATCTCTACTCTTTAAGAGGAGCAGAAGGAGTCGATAATCAGCTGCCATGTGCATGAGCACTCTGCAAGGGCTTTTCTCAGACTCAGCACGGAAAATGAAATTCACGCTGTTATCAGCGTGACTGTCTCCAGCACCAAAAAAAAAAGGGCAAATAGACTTAAACATCCAAATTAAAGCATGGAGATGAATGGGCCATAAAATACAGTTTCTACAATACTAGTCTTCTTTGAACAGTGCTCTTCACCTAGCACAGAACATAGCCCCTGTGTAGTAATAGCTGTGGGGAGAAAAGGAAGAAAACCGAAGACATCTGTGCAAAATAAATATTGCTTTGCTTCTGTTTTAAACACAAAATATCTCTAAGCTCATCAGGGTTTGTAATAGAGGGATATTATTTTTCGTAAATGAAAATGTCAGAAGTCCAATGTACAGGTTCGTGAATTTAATAGAAATTGTCTCTGTTGTAAAGCGTGCTTTATATTCCAGTCACGATGCATCAGCAGTTTATTCTGGAGTTCATTCTGAGGAGGTAATGACTAGGAAAATGACAAAGAAAACTGTTACTGACCATTAGTGAGCAATCACTCTGTCATATTACCAAGATAATTTAGATAAATGTGGGGTTTAGCTGTCTCCAAGGGAGACGGGATGCTGATATCTTAGATAGTGCAGCTTTTTAAAGCTTTTCCATTTGATGAATATATATTTTTGCCTCAAAGACATAGAATAGTTCCCCATATCTTCCTGATGGAAATAGTAATAGCTCATTTCAGTGCTGTCATTTTTGCCCAGTTGTTTAGAGGATGAAGCCACAGAGTTTTGCAGCAAACATGGAAAGCTCTGTTTGGAAACACAAGGTATTTAATAAATGAATGTAGAACATACCATGTTTTTCTTCAATTGGCTTCCATTATTTTAGCAGCTGCTAATTATGCAGTGTTGATATTTAGAGAAAGAGTAACAGATTTATCTGTTCCATCTGGATAATCAGGCTTTTAGAGAATGTCCTTCTACCAACATTGGACTTAACACTTCCTGTGGTTTTTGCTGTTTTTTGTTTTTTTTTTTCTTTTTTCTTTTTTCCCAAGGCCATAGCAGGTTAAATTAAAAGGTGCAGAATTACAGCTGAGAAGTTGAAATAACTAAACAATTTTGTTCTATTTTATAAAAGTAGTATCACTGCAGTCATTGCTACATGAGATGGCTTACAAGAAGCTGGATCTGCTTGGTGTTAAGGTGTGAATTCACAACAGACAGGCCAAAGGCTTTCAAGATCCACCTGACAACACTAGAATTGAGCATATTCTATAATATGGGCTTTTATATGTTGTACATCTAATGCCACATTCTCCTCCAAAAATGTGAGAGATGTAGCTTTGCAGGAAGGTTTTGCAGCAGTCAGATTGTCCAGATCTAAAACCAGGTATCCAGGTGCAGGATACACAATATCTCTATATTTGTGAACACCCCTAGAATGGGTGCACATCTGGTCATCTTAGCAGGAGCCACTCAGCTGTCATTCAACAACCTGAGTTTTCATCTTTAAATTGACTCTACATTCTTAAGCATTACCAAAATGGTGAGATCCATCTGAATCAAGATACCCTGAATGAGAACCATAGAGAGGTGCTGGTCACCCTGCCTCACCACCAAGGCTGTCAACACTCCAGGCACAAATTTTGACTTACATCTTCAGCTTCAGTAATCACTTACCTAGGGACCCAACTAAGCAAAATGAGGACTATTACACTCTTGAGAACTGATGTAGTGATAGGATTAGACCTTGTTACTCCTGACATTATGTCAATTTTTGCAGTACAGAGTGATGTTTTTTCCTCAATTTAAGTGAATTAGATGTTCAATGCATAATACAAATGAATATATTAGATGGCTAGAATGAAACAAACAGTTGGGGTGTGGGTGAGCTGAAAGGACAAAACTGGTTTTTGTGGGCTTGTCTGACAGGCAAGCTGGTGATGCAGGTTACTGCATCCTGGATTTTGTTGGGATGTAAATGATGCCTGGACAGTGTAAATGATACCTGGATTATTTTGGGATGTAGAATAATTGGGATGTAGAGCTTGTGGGGCCCCAACAGAACTGGCAGCACTAACAGCAGCACCTGCACACACACACTCCCCTCAGAGCAGGTTGCTTTCTACCTCTGAAAACTCATAACTTTTGCAGAGCTAAGTTCTGCTCTCTGAACCCACGGTGTCAGCAATACTTAGTGAGGACAGATACAACCACACCAACCAAGCATATATGCAGCAAAACAGAGAACTTATTTGGGGTACTTGGGTGCAAGCAATTCCTCTCCCTACCACCCCCTGCCTGGGGGAAAGTGGTCACTCTGCCTGCAGGTACAAAGAGCTAATGCAAACATTATTAATAAAGACTAGATTTTCACAATAACTAAATTATTGTTACAGTTTACCCCATTGATTTGCTCTGTTGATTTATTTTACTCATGTGTGCTTCACTTATGTGTTTTATTATTATTATTATTATGCTATTTTGTTTTTCCTTTCAGCCTGGTCTTTAAGGCAGCACAAGTCACCTAACTGAAGATGCGACTACATAGTTATTTCCATAGCAACAGGCTTTTCTAAGTCTCGATCAGGGTTTCTTGGCACTGCTATTTTCTCAATGCCTGGTTTATGAAGGAGAAAGCTTCAGTCAAAACCTTTAAGGAAGATGTATATATATAGAAAAAAAAATAAAAAAATAAAAAACTAGGAAAAGATACTTATTTTATGAAAAAGAAAAGAAAAGAAAAGAAAAGAAAAGAAAAGAAAAGAAAAGAA
>CM021766.1:17301720-17503557 GCA_011076525.1 Nettapus auritus | reverse complement strand
AAGAAAAGAAAAGAAAAGAAAAGAAAAGAAAAGAAAAGAAAAGAAAAAAAACTTCAGAATTTTGTAGGATACATTTCTGTATGATTTTTGAACCTATAAAAATTGTGAGATGAGATTTAAGCTAAATATATCACATTGTGTATATCGCCAAAAGATGAGAAAAAATAGCAGCCCTGGGAGAACCATTGTTTCTTATTCATATCTAAAACACACATTTTCCCTGAAACGGCTTGTTGTAACACCTCCTTTCTTTTTGTACAACAGATTTTCCCAGTGTGGAAGTTCCTCTTTAAGTCAGATTGTATTTTTACTGAGGTTGCTCTTTAGCTGCTGAACAAAGGGAGGTTATAGCTCCTGAAGTTGTCACTTAACAGATACTGAATTATTTTGTTTTCGTTCTTCCCTTAGCACCTCTCTATTTTTCTGAACTTTTCAGTCTCCATGTGTTGAACTCACCCAAAGTGTGGTTCCTGGAGGGGAAAGTGAAAGGATATATACTTGTTATGCAGTCAGAAAACTTGTACTAGAGATGCTGATGAACTCAAATAATCCCTCTAATGCTATGTAAAGGTTTCAAGAGCTTTCTGATTAATCTCAATCAATCCTAAGAAATAACAGAAGAACAACAAAATCCCAGCATACTTTCTTCAAACAGTAGCATAAAGGCCAGCAATGATTTAATTTGGTAATCTTGTATGAGCAAAAAAATTTTATTTATCCTAGCTGGTAAATTAATATGAGCACAGCCATCTTCTGGCCTCTAATCAATTCCATGCTGGCCATACAGGTTCAGGGGACTGGATCATTTATAACATCTCCGTTTTGACTCCTTTGCCAGCCTGAACAGTGCAAGCTTACTCCAAAAGCCACTGCTTTTTTCAGTATTATCACAGGTCAAAATGTTCAAGCCTACCACAGATGGGCAAAGCATATAGAAATGCACAGAAACACGTTGCTCAGACAGACACCAGCAAGATATTAAATACCATGGGATCCACTACTGCACTGTAAGAGGTTTGTCAGTTTGGATTTGTTCTCTACTCCTTTCTTCATAACTTCTAATGTTTGGTGTATATATTTTTAACTCTTGAGTTTATAGTTTTAATGGTATGCTTATAGCACAAGCATTTCAGTCAGTTCAAACGCTTTATGCTTTGCATTTGTATGTATCTACATACAACTTCATTTCCATTATTTTTTGCCCAGCTCCTCAGTACTTGCAGGGCTCTTCTGCTGCTCTTTACAGACAGCCCTTGTCCTTTTCTCCCCAAATAACTCTTAGTAACCAGCAGGCAATGCCACCTCTCTGCTCTCCCGTTTTCCAGATCATTTGTGACTGTGCTGCAACACTCAGACCCCACTGGTAACTATATCTATTGCTAACACTGATCACTTATTCTTATCCTCTTTTTCCTATCTTTTATCCAATTAATTTATTCAGGCCAAGGCAGTCTCTCTTCCTTTCTGGCAGCAAAAGTAGGTGAAAAGCCCTTGATAAGAGAACTTGTCAAGTAACTTTTGGAAATCTAAGTACATGACACCAGCTGGAGCTCTCAGACACTGGTTTGCTGACTCCTTCAAATGAAAGGCGGTAAGTTAACAAAGAACAACTTGCTTAATTAAAAGCTGTCTTGGTTATTCTTATCCTAACACAATTACGTCTCCTCCGATATATCATTTGCTAATTCTATTCTTCATGGCAGTGTCTAATAGTGTGAGCATTACAGGTGCCAGAGCTACTGGTCAATAGCTCTGTGGCTCATTCTGGACCCTTTTTATTTATTAATATTCTTTTTAAAATTAGCATCACATTGGTCTTCTTCTAGCCCGTCAGTACTAGTCTGATTTTAAGTGGTAGGCTGCACACTCCACTTGGTAGCTCATCCATTTCATTCTTGAGCCTCTGGCTGGAAATCATCTGGTCAAGCAAGTTGTTGCAAATTGATTTGCTCCAAATCTGTATTTGTTCCATAACTTTTGCCATTGGTCTGTCAAGTTGGACAAATCCTCTGGTGAGTCTGTTCCTGGGAAGGAACTGATCCAAATTCCTCCTTTGTGATCTGGGAAGTAACATTTATTTTCACAATCTTGTTATCCAAGAGCAGCATACATTGATTTTATATCTTATGTTCTTTATGTATTTATTTACTCTGCTTCAGTGCCCTCACTTTTTTTTGTAGTTTTTACTGGATTCCTGACCAGCAGCTGGAGCACAGGCTGTACATAGCTCATGCTGTCCAGCACCCCTGAAGGTAGAACAGCCTGAGCATTACCAGGACTCGCGTTTCACATCTTTTCACATCTTGAAGTAATTAAAACATTTTTTTCTTTCATGCACAGTACAAATACACTCCCTCACACTCCATTGTTCTTTGCTAACAATTTGATGTGGTACTTACTGAATACAGTAAATGTTGTTCAGAAAAAGAAATAAATAGTGTGAGGAAAGTGGTACAAATCCTCCTGTCTTCCTTAGAACAGAGGAGAAAATGGTCCAACAATTCAGTACATCTGCTGATACCACACATTAATAAATCAGTTTGGCAGAACATTTTGTGGATGGAAAAACCATTCAGAAGCTGTGACGTGCCAAAAATGAGGTTGTGTCACTCATATGTCCCCTGGACAGGAAAAGGGAATATACAGACCACCATGCCAAAGTTGCCAGTCAAATAGCTTTACAGGATGCTATGTTTGCCTGAAACCATGATGCTCTTTCACAGGCTAAGGAGATTTTAAAATTGCTGTTCCCACAATGCCATCATTCAGGATGTGTATCCCTGATCATTTGCAAGGAGGCAAAATGTGCCTCTGATAGGTGTAGGCGGATTTCTTGCCTGCAGCCGGGGGGAGATGAAAGCCAGTCTTATAAGATAAAAAATAGATTTCATTTTTTAAAATATATTTTCACAATGAAAATGATTCTGTATTATTTGTAATATGTGACAGTACAATACTATTTTTTTTTTCCTGTCAGTGCACCTGCCCCCACAAAATCTCAATTTTCCAAAAACCAGAGAGAAAAGAAAAAAAAAAAAAAAAAAAAAAAAAAGCTTTCTGCCATGATTTTCTAGCATTCTGCAGTCAGTTACTGGAGGACACCATTACATACCAGCCTTTGTTTGAGTGGGCGTTTCAGTAGTCTGTAGCAAGGGGCTGTATGCTTGATCTAGTCAATCTGGGGATAGAAAATCCACCTAAGATATATGAAGCAAAAGGATCTATGAGAAGTACGAGTTCCCATCCTTGTCGGATCTCACATAAAATAAGGTCACAGCAAGACAAAATAGGGTCATTTTCAGATAAAGGCTAGTTAATAATATCAGCAAACAGTTTCTTTGATTGAAGATAACTTCTAGAAGAAGTACGTGATGTTATGAAAGTGAGTTCCAAATATAGTTACAAGATAACCTTTACTGCACTGCCTTTATGGTTATCAATTAAGATACAGATCCCATGAGATTTAACCTGTCAGTTATAATAGCTTTGTAAATCTTAATGTTCTTCCACATGGAGTTGGAGAGGTAAATTCATGACATGGAAAGAGGACATATTTTTCCCTTCAAGTACATACCTGATACTCCACAGCCATGCCAGGTACAAATACATATAAATTCTTACACACTCTCTGCATGTGTATGCATGCATATATATGGAAGTAAGTTATTTGAGACCTTTTATTTCTTTTAAACATGTTGCTTCTCAAATGTTCTATGTTGAAATAGGCAAATAATTTCCTTATTTTGGGAATGTGGCTTCAACATTGATCACATTTTCCTTCAGCCACAATTGATAAAAATCAAATAATTCAGTATAAACTAGACAGACAAGAATTCCTGAAGTTCAGTCAGCTGGAAACAAGACAAACAAATGAATAAAGAAATAGATATCACTATTTGCTTATGTTTAGTCTCAGGCAGAGGAGTCATGAGCAAACAAATGATTATTTTCACAGTTATACTCAGGGCCCAGCAAGTTTTTGAGGTTTTTGGTCTCTAATTTCCTTTGGTTTGCCTAAGGCACTTCAACTGCTATAGGCTAAGGATGTTGATCAGGCTAGCCTACACCTACATTGGTCAGAGCTGCTTTTGTCAACTGAAGTAATTCAAATGTGTGTAGGGTGACACAGTGGTATATCCTGAGATGTCTTTTTAATTTTCCCATCTCACACTGCCTCAGGGAATCACCATCAGTTTTTCCAAGTTAACAAAAGCTAATCCTAAAAAGGACCTCACTGACAAAGCTTGAGGAAAATTCAGCATCCTATAGAATATGTTATTGGCAAGACAAACACAGTGTAATGTGCTTCGCTGCATTGTTTTGTTCTCCAATAGAATTCTTTTTTTATTGCACTATGGTAACCTTTATGGTACTACACATCTCCTTGATGCTTAATGCATCCGTTACATGCAAGAAACTTTACTTTCAATATACTGATGGGACGTTCCTTCTGCAAGAGCTGTGCCTTGGACATGGCACAGCATTGATTATAGCAAGAAATATTATTTAAGCATAATCAAACATGCTTTAGGTTTGGTGAGTTGCTGAACACCATAACCATAAATTCTATGTGAACATTTGTCCAAAATAATTCAGATACCTCAGGTAAATGCTGTCACTGTTATTACAGAACCTTTTATATTAATACAGGCTTAACAGATTTATTAAGTCTTCTTCCCTAAAATGTCCTCAGTCTGCTGTAGATGACTCAGAAGACTGACACCCCACCCCACCCCCCAAATGCCAAGCAAATATTAAAAAATTGCAGTGCATTTTATAAACATATCAGTCACTCATTTCTCAACACATCAGTTGCTTATCTCCCAAGGCTGCAGTTTTCTGAACTGAGTGAGTCATTGCAGCCTATCTTACTTCCAGTTCTCTGTGTCTTCTGTCAGGTTCAGGACTGTGGTGAAGAGTCAAGCCCTGAGTGAGCAGGCTACTTTTCTCCTTCCTCCTCCAAAAAAAAATCAGCTGGTTTAGTCCCCAAAGGAAAAGATTATCAAGAGATGTCCTGATGCTGCCCACTAGACCTTTCAAGAAGCAATAGTGAAATGAAGGTTAGTGAGGTTTTGGTTGGTGGTGGTGGTGATGGATTTTTTTTTCTGTGATTTTGTTTTGTTTTATTTTATTTTATTTTATTTTATTGCTTTACATTTTTCTTGCTAACCTCAGGCTCCAGGTGCTTTCACTCAGGTGTCTGATTTTCAGAGCATTCCCTCCCATTGTAAGAACTTAATTTCTATGACAACAAAATCTCAGCAAATGATGTCATGCTTCTGCTTTCATAGGATACCCTGATTTAGCAAAATGTTCACACCAAAGTATCCTACTAGTCATAAAGCTTGTCCCCTTCAGTCGAAGAAATGTAAAGAGTTAATGGCACATGTTTAACAATAAAACAGGGTACAAATATATCTGTTCAGTGTCATATTTGATTCTTGTATCCTGATCTCTCAGATGACATTGATGACTTTGCATCCAGCAATTTAGTATCAATCTTTCTGACATTCTGGGGTCTCCATAGATATATAGATCTTGATGCTTTAATTTATTAGACTGACATTTTGTTCTGCTGTTAAACAAGAAGAAAAGGAAGAGTTGAATGCCAGGGTTCATCAGAGCAGTCATTTCTGATTCAGCCATTGACTATCTAGAGCATAAATAGGGTTATTTAATGTAGGAGCAAGATGTATTGCTTTTAGTTTTGCGTTTAGGGAACAGATCATTCACTTCTCATTGCCTTTAATTTTACCATAGGGAAAAACTTAATGTGACTTATGAATAAAATCATTATAATCATGATTATTGAGCAAAATGGGAAAAAAGTTTGCCAGGAACTGAGCAATTTCTGTTCCTTGGCTTCATGTTCTATTTACTGAACAACAATGTCATTTGGAAAAAAATGAAGACTAATACTAGTCTTGCTAAAAAGAAGACAAGAACTGCTAATGGGCAATGTTTTCTTTTAGGTTGTTAGAAATAATGTTCCATATGTTTCAGCATTTCTAGTTTTAATGATGCAAATATTTTTCTTTGTACATGAGTGACTTCAACCATATGTCCTGTAGATCCAAAATTATATTTTTGTCTTTTGAATAGCCAGATCCTGCTACCTTGTTAAGGCTGATTAAGCCCAGTCCATACTAAAGTGTTACACTATTGGCCACAGGAATTATGAAGTGTGATGTTTCCTGTTTCTTGAGGACCCAAAGCATATGACTGTCATAAGCAAGGTTTTTCCTTGACTGGGACATATAACAGCCATGGTAGCAGCCATGTGTCCACGTCATCACTGTGGTTCTGATCAGAAGAGCACAGTTTAAGCAAATCATCACCATTTATCACATGGAGTAGTCTGAGAGCATGCAAACTGACTCCTTTTTGGGTGAAGCTGAGCAGACTCTGTGGGCACACTTTGGGTGCTTCTGACAGCTCTGGGTGTTTGGAGGTGGCCCAAGAAAGCTCCCAGATGCAGGCAGCATGGACACCTGGTCCTCAGCACCAAATGCTTCACACTTAAGCAATGCTGCTGCTGTGCCTCTTTTCCTGCTATCACGAATGTGGTTATGCACTCTTGCCTTGTGTCAGGAAGAATGATGTCAGACAAGCAAGTGGCAGCCCTGTATTAGATGTGGTTGGTAACCGATGGGTGTTACGGGATTGACAGATCTGTATATATAATGTAAGAGCAGAAGGAGGCTGCTCTGCTCACTCATGTGTGACTGTGGCTATTCCAAAGGACAAAGATCCCCCCATCATTAATAACTGCACTACCCAGTCATAACACCTGCAAGAGCTAGAGGAAGCAGGACAAATATTTCAAAAAGAAACCCAAGATCTGTTTACATTTTCAGGTGGTGGCAGCGAGGACACTATATCTGTAATGATTTGTTCCTGTGGCTTATTGCTCTCCCTTTTTTATAAAAGGCCTCATTTCAAATCTATTCATTTTGCTGAGCTCCATCTGCTCACCTTTGCACTAGTGCTCACTAGTGCTGGATTGCTGTGGGGACACTGTGGTGAGGGTGCCCTGTCCCTGTTCCACCACAGCCCCGTCCAGGTCCTGCCAGCAGCCCCCAGCCCTGGCTGCATGGCTCACCCAGGGGCCATCACTGCACTGCCAGCCTTTGCTGTCCCTGCCACACACAGCATGTGAGGTTTTGGGAGAGGAAGGAGAAAGCCTAAGGAGGCAGCTCCTTTCCCATGGCACTGCAGGAAGAGAGAAGGCAATGCAGATCTCCACAGGCGATGAGATGTTTTCCTGGCTTGTTTGCCAGTGGGCATGCCTGTGCCACCACCTGGCTGGATGCCCAGAGCAAAGCAATGTGAGTAGTCAAGAAAGTGTTTTCTAGGTGCTTGCACTGTGCTTTGAAACATGGATGTAGATACAGACATGTCTCTCGCCCTTGGAGCCAGGGACTGCCTCTGTGAAGAGCTGCTCACACATGGTTAATCCCTCTGGACATTAGCAGCAGCATCCACGCATATCTCTAGCATAAAGCGGATACCAGCTGTAAACTTAAGAAGCAATGAAAAGAAAGAAAACAAGAAGTTAGCCAACTATGTGTGTTTGTCACTTTTTTTTTTTTTTTTTTTTTTTTTTTTTTTTTTCTCCAGGGTGGAAAGAAAGTGCCCTTCTTCTGCATTCTCAAAAAGTTTGTATCCAGCAAAGGTGAAATTTAATAATCTCACCCAGAGCAATTACTTGAATTCTAATAACACATGTAAATATAGTAAAGATTAAAATCCTCCTGTCAATAAAAATCTTGAATCTTTAAAAGTTCACACTAAACCAGAGGGAATGTCTCCTGACAAAGGCCCTTCAAATAAGCAGGGTGTCGTGACTGAGGCTTTGCAGTAAAAAGCTCTGCCAAGAAGCAAATGGCTGCTCTGCTGTTCCCCCTCCATCCTCCTAGACATGAAGTAATGTCAATGAGCTGAAGGGCTTGTGTGGCTATCACTGGTTGTGTGTCCTCACTTCAGTTCTGCGGGCACATCTGGCAGTGTCACGCTCTGCTAACACTGAGCAGTAGCATATAAATGGGTGAGAAACAAATGGGGAATGTTATTAACCAACATGAAACTCCATCAGTCTTGTTAAGATAGTTTTGAAGTAATAGCTCTTGCCATTCTAATTAGAAGAAAATGCATGCCATTATTAGCATGTAGTAGGAAACTGCAAATCCGTCATCACCAGGAATGTGCTATGCCTACTGATTTTATATATCAGTGAATGAAATTGATATTATGAACTGTTTTAACGAGACATAACCCCACTTTTGTGGTTTTTATGTTTGTTTTCTCTTTTTTCTTTTTTCTTTTTTTTTAAATGTGGCTTTAAACCTTTTCATACATTTGGAGAATGTGGGATATTTTACTTTCTTTAGTTCAAGTGTAGGTTGCTAAAGACTAAATATATATGTCTTTTTACAAACAGCATAATGCTGATTGCTGGAAAAGGGCTCTGTGAAACCACCACCCAGTATATGGCATCCATTTTATCTCTTTTGTTGCCCTGGCCTATTCAGAGCAGTAACAAAGCTCATAAGCCTGCGTGTCCAGTAGGTGCTGCCTGATTGCCAGAGTCTTTAGAATATATATGTGCAAGGAGGGTTTTCCATGTAAGTAAATTTCTTACCAAATTCAATATAACATTAGTGCTACATACATCCTAGCAAAGAAGAAGCTGTGCAGTTTCACTGGGACTGATGAAATGAAACTTTATGAATAGTCGTATTTTAGTAAATGCTAACAAAGATATTTAAAGAGAATTTTGTCAGTGTCATGGGTTTGGTTGGGATAGAGTTAATTTTCTTTATAGAGGCTCACACAACGCTCTGTTTTGGATTTTGATGAAAATCATGGTGACCACATACGGGTGTTCAGCTGCTGCCAAGCAGTGCTTTCACAGAGCCCAGGCCTTTCCAGCTCCTCACGCTGCCTGGCCAGCAAGGGGCTGGAGGTGCACCAGGAGCTGGGAGGGGATACAGCAGGGACAGGTGACCTAGGCTGCCGAAAGGGATGTCCCACACCACAGGGCGACATGCTCAGCATTAACAACTGGGGGAAAGGAGGAGGAAGGGGGGGGGGGACATTTGGGGTGATGGTGTTTGTCTTCCCAAGGCTACGCTACGCGTGATGAGCCCAGCTCTGCTGGGAGCAGCTGACACCTGCCTGCCGGTGGGAAGCAGAGACTGGATTCCTTCTGCTCTGCTTGTGCACGGCCTTTGCTTTACCTGGTGAGTTGTCTTTTTCTCAATGATGAGTTCTCGCACTTCTAACTTTCTGATTCTCTTTTCCATCCCAGCTGGGGAGAGCGAGTGAGCAGCTAGCTGCATAGTGCTGAGCTGCCTGCTGGAGTTAACCCACAGCAGTCAGGAAAATGTTCTGGAATTTTATCATGATGATGTGTGTCCTTGGAGGAGTCACACACTTAAATCACTGAATAGAGGAGAAAATTAATCTCTTTTGACTGTACCTGCAAAGTACTGGGGTTCAATCAGTAGCATTCTGTACCTGGGTGCTTGCGTCCCTTCTGCTTCTCAGCTACATCTAGTCTGAAGTAACTGTTTCACTATTAAAGAGAATAACACAGGAGTATCATGCTTCTAGTAAGGTATAATTGACACTTTTTATCCTTAAAGTTGGCGAAGATTAACTAAATCATCTCTGGAACTTCCCATCACATATAGCCAAAGTAATTTAAAAACTTTCCTAGACATTCAAGCCAGAATTTCTTGTATTTTGGCAAGACTTCAAGATCTCTACAAGCAGCTCAGACAGATTTTTAGTAAATGCTTTACTAAGGCAAGGGATTCAGCTACTTTTCCCAAGCCTTCACTGGTACAGAGTCCCCTGGCCATATGCTGGAGCAATGAGGGCAATGAGAAATGGATCACACATTTGTGTTTCACCTCTTTCATTGCAACTACACATTTCTAATGTAATTTGAAATAGAGAAAGCCTTTTGCAAAAGATGGAGCCATTCAGTTCCCAAAGTGCTCCTGAATTGTTCATCTATATCCCACTGAGGCTCCAAGTTTGGAGGACAGTGCACAAGCAGCTCACGTCTAGGGAGATAATTACACTGAGCTGGAGTGACCCATTTCCCATGAAATGAGAAAGGACAGCCAGCACATTACCCAGGAAGGATCCCAGAGAGGCTGAAACATGGGATAATTCTGGGAAATTCTCCCCAAATCTGGAGATATTTTAAAGCAAACTGAGGCCAAATGCAGATGCCTTGTGCAGTGGCTGTGATACCTCAACAGCAAGTGAATATTACTTCTGTGTAGCTAGCCGTGAAACCAAGGTAAGGACCTTTTCACTCAGGGTGAAATCTATTTAACGGCGTCATTCAAGACATTAAATTTCTTCAGTATGAATGCAGCTAAATCTGCTCAAGCATGTTGAGAAGGGGACTGCCCTGTATGAGTGTACCTGCACAAGATGTTAGACCCACACCCTTAATGGGCATTTGGCACAGCAGGCCAGAGCAGCAGAAGGAAGGTGTGACATCCTGCTTGGTGGTTAGGAGATGGATCTGTGGTGGAGGTAGGGTCTGATGTTCCCCTCTGTGCATATTCAGGACAGGAACAACTCTCAGGAGACTGTTGCCTAAGGTATTTATCACTAGGGAAGGAGTCACAGGAGGAAGCACAATTCTTTCAGATTTGTTTTAGCATTTACATCTCCTCCAGCCCACACATAAATGGAGTGAGAATGATGCTCTCACCTATTGAACCATAAACCATTTTCACTCATTTGGTTTTTATCTCAGTGAATCTTCAAGTATTCTAAACAGCAAGGAGGACAAAAGCACCTTTCTCAAGGATAATTATATAATGCACCTGCATCAGAAGAGGGACTCATATTTAATTGGTTTAAAGAAGAAAAAGAAGGCAGTGGCAAACAATGGAATTATAAATCTATTATTTGGGATCATTCTGTGACAATAAATCAATGACTGCATCCCTTAGTTCCATTTTCAGCCTCTCTAAACTTCTTGGTACCCCTTAATTGGTTTGATTCTCCTATTGATTTCTACAGCTTGCAGGGGTCAGAAGGGTTACAAAGCTGTCTCTCTCCTTAGCCCATTCAGTGTTAGCACCCACTATATAATAAGCCTCCTGTTTTTTACAACATTAACTTACTCTCTTTCAATATTTGGAAAAAGGCACCAAAAATCAGCATTGAGCATATAAGGAACCCCTTGTCTGTAAAAAAGCTAAATTTTAACATAACTTTTAGTATTGCAAAATACTGCAGGACGCTATTAGAGGCATTTTGGCATGGCTGAGTTTTACTTACACATTTCAATATTTATGTCTGGAGGAAAGAAGAAGAAAAAAAGGGGAGGGAGGAGGGGAAATAGAGCAATTATTAAGAACTCAGTTGCCTGAATTTCATGACAGTAGATATATGATGATGTCCCTCCCCTCCATCATTGCCATCACCCACAAGGGCTGCTGATAGACATTAGGAGGTTCTCTCAACTATAGCAGTGCTAATGGATGCCATTCTAATGCTGTCCATCACAACAAATTATAATAATTTACAGCTCATGCATGGAGAGGTAGGGACAAAGCAGAGATTAGTAATCCGAATAGTGCAGTGGCAATTAAAACACTTGTGGTTAGCAGCTGCTGTAAATTGTTTGAAATCGGTATTTACATAAACAAGGGCTTTCCTTTAAGGAAAGGGGCCTGCGTGCTGTGCAGGTTTTGTTGTGTTCATTTCTGGTTTCTAGGTATCCACAAATGGAGACTTTCAGCTGCATGATAATATTTACTGCTTCTTCCCACGAAGAGCTACTTTATAGTGTTTGCGTGACTCGGTTTCCCTTTATAACAAAGGAACTAAACTACCCTGGGGAATAAACTGCATTTTAAACTTGTAATTCAAGTACAGACATTCAATTTCTCATAAACTTTTTGAAAAGTCTTCCTTAGGTATTTTGAGATTCATTCTGAGATTGTCTCCTAAAGAAATTTGTTTGGCCTTCAGACCTTCAAGGTAATTCCTGCCTGAAGGATAGGATTTGTCTGAAATCCCCCTCTATCAAATTGCCTTCCATCCCTGAGGACAAGCAGAGGGTTAGCCTTGCCAGATAAGGGCTTATCACTGGCAGATTTCCTTTTCTGATTGTTCTTGGTATTTTCCAGGCAGAAATAAAACAAAACAAATAGAGAATAAATACTATTTCAACCCATTTAACTATGTCTGCACCTGCTATTAATCAATCAGTTTCCTTGCCAGTTGCATACCCAGGATTCTCTAGAGAGATCTGAATATCAAGGGTGTTTGGGGATAGGGCTGGCTGCTCGGCAGCTGGACGTGCTGGCCACTGGGAGATGGACAAGACAGTGGGAAGGGTGATGTGGTCTGTGGAGGAAGGGATGTTTCGGCACTTGGGTACCAGTGTGAGGGTGCCATGGTAGGGCAGGTGTGTTTGAAAGGCTGCCATGTGAGACGAGGCAGGCAGGGGAGGCTGATATGGGTTCCTCCATCTAGTGGATGTGACAAGTTTGGGAGAAGAAGATGTTTCTAGAAAAAGCAGAGAGTAGTATTAGAGAACATATTAATTTACTTCACTTTGTAAAGACATCCCCCCCTCTTTACACTCTCTGCATTAACCATATTCTTTTTATATATTTCCTAGGTGGATGACTTTGCTACTGCTCTGTTAAAGACTGAGAGAGAAATATAAATTTCTTGACAAAAGCCAGTTTTCAGTGCCTGCTGACATTGAAAGACAAGGCAAGATGATGCACTAATAATATATCTTCACCTTTTCTTTTTGTATGGGAAAGTTCTGTATAGGAGGCAAACCAGAGAACTTTCATATGAAAGAATGAAGAAATGAAAGAAGAAAGCTATTTTATCTCTAGAAATTGGACACTGTCAATTAAGTTATCAGATACAACAATGTAGACCAGTAACATATTAGAAATGATTTTGGTTACCATTCATAGACCAATGACTGTGATTTGACTGTTGTCTGTAAGTATCTGGAGAGGAAGAAGTCTCCTCAGAGCACAAGGTTCATTTTTTTTTTTTTCAGTAAATTAAGGCATTTAATCTAAATGTCATATTACAGACAGGCAATACAATCTACTAGGGAGAAATTAAAACTAAAAAATGCAACTTGATAAATTAATCTTTGGAAATATAATATAATCTTTGGAAAAGTGGGCAGGCCACTAAGGAGGACTATAAGGATGTTGCGAAGCTGTGCAGGGACAAAATTAGAAAAGCCAAAGCTCAACTGGAGCTCAATCTGGCTACTGCCGTTAAAGATAACAGAAAATGTTTTTATAAATACATCAATACAAAAAGGAGGACTAAGGAGATTCTCCATCCTTTACTGGATGCGGGGGGAAACTTAGTTACAAGAGATGAGGAAAAGGTGGAGGTGCTTAATGCCTTCTTTGCCTCAGTCTTTAGCGGCAATACCGGTTGTTCTCTGGATACCCAATTCCCTGAACTGGTAGAAGGGGATGGGGAGCAGGATGTGGCCCTCGCTATACATGAAGAAATGGTTGGTGACCTGGTACGGCACTTGGAAGTGCACAAGTCGATGGGGCCGGACGGGATCCACCCGAGGGTACTGAGAGAACTGGCAGAGGAGCTGGCCAAGCCACTTACCATCATTTATCAACAGTCCTGGCTATCGGGGGAGATCCCAGTTGACTGGCGGCTAGCAAACGTGACGCCCATCTACAAGAAGGGCCGGAGGACTGACCCGGGAAACTACAGGCCTGTCAGTTTGACCTCAGTGCCAGGGAAGCTCATGGAGCAGATTATCTTGAGAGTCATCACGCAGCACTTGCGGGGCAAGCAGGCGATCAGGCCCAGTCAGCATGGGTTTATGAAGGGCAGGTCCTGCTTGACGAACCTGATCTCCTTCTATGACAAAGTGACGCGCTGGGTGGACGAGGGAAAGGCTGTGGGTGTGGTCTACCTTGACTTCAGCAAGGCTTTTGACACCGTTTCCCACAGCATTCTCCTCAGGAAACTGGCTGCTCTTGGCTTGGACTGGCGCACGCTTCGTTGGGTTAGAAACTGGCTGGATGGCCGGGCCCAAAGAGTCGTGGTAAATGGAGTCAAATCCAGTTGGAGGCCAGTCGCTAGTGGCGTTCCCCAGGGCTCGGTGCTGGGGCCGGTCCTCTTTAATATCTTCATCGATGATCTGGATGAGGGGATCGAGTGCACCCTCAGCAAGTTTGCAGATGACACCAAGTTAGGTGTGTGTGTCGATCTGCTCGAGGGCAGGAAGACTCTGCAGGAGGATCTGGATAGGCTGCACCGATGGGCTGAGGTCAACGGTATGAAGTTCAACAAGGCCAAGTGCCGGGTCCTCCACCTGGGGCGCAATAACCCCAAGCAGAGCTACAGGCTGGGAGATGAGTGGTTGGAGAGCTGCCAGGCAGAGAAGGACCTGGGAGTGATGGTTGATAGTCGGCTGAATATGAGCCAGCAGTGTGCTCAGGTGGCCATGAAGGCCAACAGCATCCTGGCCTGTATAAGAAACAGTGTGACCAGCAGGGCTAGGGAGGTGATAGTCCCCCTGTACTCGGCTCTGGTGAGGCCGCACCTCGAATACTGTGTTCAGTTTTGGGCCCCTCGCTACAAGAAGGACATCGAGGTGCTTGAGCGAGTTCAGAGAAGAGCGACGAAGCTGGTGAGGGGCCTGGAGAACAAGCCCTACGAGGAGTGGCTGAGGGAGCTGGGATTGTTCAGCCTGGAGAAAAGGAGGCTCAGGGGTGACCTTATCGCTCTCTACAGGTACCTGAAAGGAGGCTGTAGCGAGGTGGGGGTTGGTCTGTTCTCCCACGTGCCTGGTGACAGGACGAGGGGGAATGGGCTTAAGTTGCGCCAGGGGAATTTTAGGTTGGATCTTAGGAAGAACTTCTTTACCGAAAGGGTTGTTAGACATTGGAACGCGCTGCCCAGGGAAGTGGTGGAGTCACCATCCCTGGAGGTCTTTAAAAGACGTTTAGATGTAGAGCTTAGGGATATGGTTTAGTGGGGACTGTTAGTGTTAGGTCAGAGGTTGGACTCGATGATCTTGAGGTCTCTTCCAACCTAGAAATTCTGTGATTCTGTGATTCTGTGATAAAGCGTGTATCTTTCATGTTATTTGGCAGTTAATGATTCAAAATAATACATTAGAAATGTACTAGTTTCTCTATCATTTGAATTTTTAAGACTGCATGTTTTTCTTACAAAAATAAAAATTCTCTTGGAGGAAAGTTTGCAACTATGTTGTACAGGATGTCATAACCAAAAGAACACAATGGTCCCTCTCTGCCTTTAAAATGCATAATTCTATTAGCAATTTGCCATCTATCCAGAAATATCAGTTTATTGGAAACTTCTTCACAGTTGCCTGGAGGATTCTGACACATACCTTTCATCCATTTTAATTCCCTTGGACAACTTTGCAAAGCTTGACTAATAGATTTTTTCTTGAAATGCTAATCTTCTGAGCCACACATCATTTGGTTTGATCTCTAGGCTGGCAATGAGTGCACTATAGAAAACATACAACAACAGTTACTATTACGGATTTCCATATCACAGTCTGCCTTGGGTAGAATGATATCATATCATATAATATCCAAGTTGGAAGGGACCCAGAAGGATCATCGAGTCCAACTTCTGGCTCCACACAGGACCACCAAAAATAATAATAAGAAATCAGAGAATGTGTCTGAGAGCATTGTCGAAACTCTTCCTGAATTCTGGAAGCTTGGTGCTGTGACCAGTGCCCTGGGGAGCCTGTCCCAGTGCCCGACCACTGTCTGGGTGCAGAACCTTTCCGAAACATCCAGCCTGGCCCTTCCCTGTCCCAGCTCCATGCCGTCCCCTCGGGTCCTGTCACTGTCCCCAGAGAGCAGAGCTCAGCGCCTGCTTCTCCGCTCCCCTCGTGAGGGAGCTGCAGGCCGCCATGAGGCCTCCTCTCAGCCTGCTCTGCTCGGGGCTGAACAAACTCAGGGCCCTCAGCCGCTCCTACACACCTTCCTCTCCAGACCCTTTGCCGCCTTTGTAGCCCTCCTTTGGACACTCTCTAATAGTTTTATATCTTCCTATGCTGTGGCACTCAAAACTGCACACAGTACGTGAGGTGAGGTCGCACCAGAGCGGGACAGTGTCTTCCCTCGACCAACTAGCAATGCCATGCCTGATGCACCCCAGCATATGGCTGGCCCTCCTGGCTGCCAGGGCACACTGCTGGCTCATGTTCAGCTTGCTGTTGATCAAAACCCCTAGATCCCTTTCTACAGGGCTGCTCTCCAGCATCTCATCCTCCAGTCTATATATATAACCAGGGTTGCCCCTTCCCAGGTGCAGAGTACCACACCACTGCCAAGAGCTTTCCACTGTTGCCCACATAGCAGCCTGAAGCATCGTCAGACAGGTGTAACAGCTCTGTTTCCCTATTGCAAGAGCAGCCCTTGTTCCCTCCTCACAGCCTGTGACAAAGGGAGTCCACTGTTCTGATATGGTCCTTTCCTTTAGTTTTCTTTTCCTATTCAGTGATACACCAGTCTGATATGATGAAGTGTCAAAGTCATTACTCCGTGATTTTTGATTCCTTATCATTGATTAATGATTCTCATATACTTTTGCCTTTTGCTTCTTTTTTTTTCCCCCATTCTTCATATTTTCTGATGCATTCAGATGTGTATGATAAAGACTCAAAAATGTCAGCATGGCTCTACATCTATTACTTTCCCAAAGATCTCTCTTTCACGCTGGATCTCTATTTGTCCCTTTCAGAGATGCTGGACTTGGGCTGTCTCTCTTTTACTGATGTCTTGCATTATGTTGGCCATAATTTACGTAGCCAAAAAGTTTAAATCCTAACACTCCCAAATCAAAGGCGAAGCGATGTCTCCTTATAGCTGACAGCATTTAGGTTTGGTAAATTTTAGCGGGCAAAAGTTCTCAATAACTTTGGTAATTACTAAAGTGCATAAATCCTCACTGCATTTATATCCTGATGACCTACTGGTATTTATGGTTTCATCAGTAAAAGATATGAACACTGACTAGAGATTTCTCAAACTTTAGTCGAGTGTACAATACCTGTACCTTGGTCACTGGTAGCTTATGGCAGCTGCTTTTCTAACTTGGTTTACACATTGTGTCTTCCAGCCCTATAGTTTTCTCTGTCCATTTCCTCCCTTTTCTGGATGGAAGCTGAAAGTTCCTTCTTCTCACTGATTGTCTCCTCTGTTGTGTGACTTCCCTCTGCTACCAGTTTTGCTCATTCAGACCTACTCTGTACCATCACCATAACAGCAGCTTTTACTCTGCCTGTGTGGCAGTGTCTGACTGTCCCATTTCTGAGACCTCAGAGCAGGTTGGGCACCAGAGAGATGGGACATAAGGTCTCCCAGGTCTCCCCAGCCCCTTGCTGGCCCTCTCACAAGTGATCTGAATGAAGACATGCCCAGGGTTATCCTTGCCTACAACAGCCCCAGATTGCTGCTATAACCACAAATCAGCGCAGCCTTGCTGCTGTCTTTTATATCAAACTAGTCTAATGCTTGCATGATGTTGTATGATGGCAACTGAGACTAGTGCTGGGGTGAGTTTTGTTCAGCATCTTCATCAATCACAGTGAAATCTTCAGGTTTGCAGATGGTACCAAGCTTTAAGAGAAAGTAATAAAATTTAAACCATGCCAGATGCTGGTGAGTGGAACTGACAGGTCCAAGACAGGAAGACCTTGGATCTTCATGTGCTCTGAAATCATTGACTCAATGTGCAGCAGTAAGCATGAAAGCTGACTAAATGTGCATCACCAGGAATGATATGGAGTATAAGACAGATATCTACTGCTACATTGTTGGTGGATAGGGGGGAAAGGTGTTTCTAGTTTGCTTTTAGTTCTTGCAGTTCTAGTCCCCTAGTGATACATGATAAATTTTATTAATCTTCCTATGCTGAGTCTATTTTGCTGTGATGATAATTGGTGAGTGATCTCCCTGTCCTTACCTCAAACCTTGAGTCCTTTTATTGTATTTTCTCCCCTTTTTTTCCTTTGAGAGGGGGAAGTGAGAGAGCAGTTGTGGTGGAGTTCAGCTTCATAGCAGGATAAAACCATCACATTCCCCTCCCATCCAGCAGCAATACTGACCCCTCTCACCTCCCTGTGCCAGATGCAGCAGGGCATGCCTGCTTGCAGAGCAAGGGAAAACACTGTTTGTCTTCCATGTGATTTGCATGTTCTAATACACCCTTGCAGACCGAAGACAGATGTTCAGATCTGCTTGTCCTGAATTTCTGTTACCTGGGGAGTTATGACAGTGATTTTTTATTTTATTTATTTTTTTCACACAGCCAGGGCCTATTTGGCACAGCCAGAGCATAGTCTCATTTAACAGACCTTCCGGATTCAGCCTAACTCTTGCTAAACAGCTCCAATATCTCTGCACTGTACTTCCCAAGGCCCCACTCTGTTTATTCATATCTTCTATAATGAAGAGTTAAAGGTACAATAATTTCTCCTGAGGTTGATGTTCCAGTTTCTGTGAGGCTGAGATCTGGCAGATTCTGTTTAATGTAAAAAGAAACAAACAAAATAGTGAAAGATTTTGCTCTGTCTTTATCACTTTAAAGCAGTAGGAACATTTAAAAACGGGAAAGTAAATTTCAAGGTCAAAAACACTATCACCATTATATGGTTAATGTTATTTTTATTCACAATGTTTCTAGCAAGAATGTGCTTGACATAATACTGTAGGAGTGATGTAGATGTTCTTAATACCCTTGGAAATCCATCCCTGTACTTCTTGGAAGAGAATCAGGTACCCTGCTCTCAGACCCCCCTGTGCAGGATGGAGTCAGGAACCTCATCAGTGTCAGGATGTGTCTCAGGAAGCAGAGTTGGATTATTTCACTCAGGAGCAATGTGTCAAAGCCTTTCAGAAGTCATGCTGGAAGAATGATATAAGATTTTTTTTTATTTTTTTTTTTTATTTTTTAATAGTCTGGGGAAGGCATTCTGAGCCCAGATGGCTAAGGGAAAAGAAATAAGCTTGTGTAATAAAGTCCAGGGTTTTGGTATTCAGACATATGTGGCTTCAAGAAGGAAGGTCTCAATGCTGATTTCACACTTAGAGGTTCCAGGCTTTCTCCTATATCTCAAAAGGTACATTTTTAAACCTGTTGGAAAACAAAACAAAACAAAATGAACAACAAGAAAAAAATAACTTACACAGTAGCATGGGACAAGAACCTGACAGACCAAAAATAAAAATAAAAATGTGAATGGAATGTGTCTGATCTGGAAGTAAATTGACACAGGCAGAAAGACTGCCATATCTACACAGGAGAAAGCAGAGAGCAAGCAACACGTAATCAGAGGACAGACACCTTGATTCTTCTATATAATGTCCCCAGGGATCATTTGTGGTACTTGGAATTACCTATTCATTTACAGACCGCAATACAACAGCTGTGATATGTAACTGTCACTGTTATGTTTCCCAGGTGCCAATCAGGGAAATCTTGGGATTCATAGGACTCTGGGGAATAACCACTTCTCATACTGTGAGACAGAGTGGATTGATTGTAACATGTTTTCTTCTCTGTTTCTGTCATTGCAGCTGAAGATTAGATAGGGAAATCTGAAGTTCATGATTGAGCCCTGAAGTTCAAAAAAGCCCAAAATGCAAAATCACTGGCACTGCTTCTGCTTAAACCCAGGCAGGCCTGGATTTTGAGGAGACACATCAGTCATAGGTGGTCATACTTCAAAATTAGATCGTAAAAATCACCTTCTCAGCTCCAGTAAGTGACCTAGCAGACACCCCATTAAGTGGGTCAAGGCTTCCAGATGGATGACAGAAACACCACTGAGGATGACAGAAGTACCGGGACTGACATGTTCTGCCCTGCACGTGAGGGGCTGAATCCTTTCGAGGGACTTTGAATAGAAGTATCAAAAACATTTCTTTGAAGGCAAAGACTTCCACTTCAGTAGAAGAGGACAAAATAGGGGTTATTAAAGGTTTGTGGAAGGAGAGGACAGTCCATAGCATAAGGAGAATGAAGCCGTGATGTCTTTGAATTGCAGATGCCATAAGATGATAATCTCAGGGAACTGAGCAGTTTGCTAATTCAATCCATAAATAAAGATAGTAGGATATTGCTTCAGTCCATATTTGCCATGGGGAGAGTCTGTCCATCCATGCTGAATGGCCCATAGCCCTATCTTGGTTGGCCTGGCAAAGTGAAGCACAGAATGGCAAGCTGAGAAAGCAATGTGGACTCAAACATCTGTTTCTTCTAAAGATTATTTTGTGCAGTAGCATGAAGCACTTCAGTGTCAAACTTTCAACCCCAAACCTCTATTTGTATGAAAAAACAATCGACTTCTCCACTGACACAGCACCATACACCACTCACATTCAAGAGCCCAGTGCATCCACCACATCTGTGTTTTGAGCAGGGCATAGATGACTTGAGGGCAAATAATTTCCCTGAGCCTAGCATGACAAGACCACTCGATTGTGATTAATATGAAAGGGCTGAGATGCCTCAGGAAACAAGAGAATTAAAACACACTGGCCTGGGGAAATGTCATTTCACCAGGAGGAGGGGACACACAGGCTTTTTTCAAGTGTTCACCTTTGCAGTAGTATCAGGAAAAAAAAAAATATATATTTACACTGTTCTAATAGTAACATTTGATTTGTAACTGGAACTCCAAGAGCAGAAATAATCCACTTATGAGTCTGAAGTGCTCTGTGAATTTTTTCACACATGTGTCTCTGTGACACATTGCTACTATGTGGCCAAGACACATTGCTACTTTAGCAAAAGTCATTATATATAGCAAAATAACCTACACAGCGTATAACTACAGGTGGTTTGAAATTACATGCTTGTACTGTATTCATATTTCAAAAATATGCATTATTTTCACTGTATCATTGTCAACATCATTTTTGTTGTTGTGTCCCATCTCCTAAGAAAAAAGCCAAGTGATGACACAGTCACATGAAGCAAAAAATGTTTCATGGATTTAACAAATTTTTGTGATGATATTTTTAAGTGTTTAATAATTATTTGCTGGAATAAAAGTTACCATGCAAGTTTTCAAAACCAGGCTTCCTGTGTTTGATTAACATATAAGCATTAATACTGATTTCTGTTATTTGTAGTAGAAAATTGATATTCTTGGTCTACTAATTAATTCAATAACCAAGCAATATCAAATATGCCCTCTAGCAACTAATTCCTTCTTTGTAGGGCTTATGAGATGGTCTGATGGCTTGATGACCTGATATGATTCTCTGCCTCACATTAGGTTGATTGTAAAGTGAAGGAGTATTGCTAGACGAGTCAGCAAATACCTAATCCTGAACTCCCTTTTCAGCAATTCTTTAATCTCATTGGTGCTTGAAGTGACTGCGCACTGATGAACATAGGTAGGACAAAATGCACTTGGATGCTTAGTGAAATGTATCTTATATATATATATAGTAATTTATTTATTTGCTCATATACACATATATTTACAGGAAAGCTGGGATGAATCATTACTTGAAGACTTCCGTTTTAGTAGATTTGCTTCTACGATGAGGAGAGAAGGATGTCGCAATTGCATTCCTTCCTTGTTGGCTCTTGTGAATCCTAACTTGCCGCTGTAGGTCAGAGAGAAAATACCACATGATGTACCATGAAGAACATTGAATATTTCCTCCTGACTCCAGTAGTGCTGTGGGAGAAGCGCTGTGTGACAATAACAAGGCATCAGTCGCTTCCTTCTCACAAGGAAGATAGGACATCAATAGAGGAGACCCTTATCCTAATACTGAAGGTATTCAGTTCAGTGGTGCTTCCTAGAATCATTTCTGCCTTGCCCAGCCTGCCTTCCTGTAACAGCATTTAAGGAACAGTACACAAGTCTGTGCTGCTGTTAATCACCTTTGGCTGGCCAAGAGACTGCAGACCTTACAGCATTCATCCATGACTCTGTCTCTGCCAGGTTTGTCTAGGTAGCGTAACTATTTTAAGTCATCTGCTGAGCAGCGCTGCTGATAGAGGGAACGTCAAATGCCTTGTTGCAAGATTACCTCAAATAGGTATGTTTTTTTATCATTTATTTGTCATGTATACTTATACTCCAAAGAACAATTAATTTCCTTTCTACATAGAAAACTGATATAGTGAGATCTGGTGTTGCATTATTTTTGTGCTATCTCTGACTTTCAGTGCTAATCAACAGCATAGAATGACAAACAAATACCTACATAGATGAGCAGGAGTTTGCACACATTCCACTGAGTTATAGACAAAAAGAGCTTATGACTAACTAATATGCTTTATAGTAAAAACATTTGCTGATTCCAGCATACACTGGAAATGTACGCTCAGTGTACTCAGAAGCTTAGAAATGAGTCACTTCTTTTAGGAGAGGAAATAAGCACCCAGCAATTGTCAGGCTTAAAAGCTGTTCTGAATTTCTTTTGTTTGTAAAGACTGTTCCAGGCAGGCCTGGAAAAGATTTGAAGCCATACAAGTGAGGTGTGCAAAAAGAGAGGCATTAACAAGGTTTAACTTACTGTCCTCCCAGGATGAGTCTTTCCGTATCTCCATGTCTGCAGAACCTAGCTGCCCTTGAGTACTCTTCTATCCAGCAGGTCTTGATCCCTTCAGCCCTCCTAATCCCCACAGACCGTTGAAAAGAACCCCCTGGAAATGGCACAAAGCTCCTGAGGTCACAAGCTCACCCAAATGGGTAGAAAGAAGGCTATTCCCCCATGTTACTTGCTCCCACCCAAAACTTGTGCACAAAGATGGTGCAGACAGCAGAGTCAGGGAGGTGCAAGCAGACTGGTGGCTGTTACTATTGCATTTTAAACCTTTTGCTTTCCCAGGGGAACTGAACTTCAGCACCACCACTGATTTCCTGAGATTTTGCTGGGATTGCCCTCTGCTGGGCCAGCGTGAGCTACGCTCCCATAGCCATCCTGTGGGCATCAACTAACCGACAAAATCACTGTTACTGGCGCTGCTGGCTGTTACCTCTCTCTGTGCTTCAATGGTCCCATTCTGAAAAGGGATTCCTAATGGCAACAGTCATTTCTAAATCAGGACTGCCTTTTTCTGCAGAAGAGACTCTTTAGATCATTGCTCTTCTCTCTCCCAGTTGCTGGGAGAAGAGCTGAGAGAGGGTTTCGTGTATAGGAAGCCTGGTCATCTTATATGCCCTCTGAAAAATTTTGTCCTTGTCACCAACCTGCATGCTGAACCTGCACCCATGACTCACAGGTCTGGCAATGCTACTGATTCTGCTGATAATGTATTTTTCTAGCAGGAATCTGTCACCATAGCCCTCTCAGTGAAACTTATAATAATGAGGACAGACTCAATTTTAGGAATTTCTTAGAAGCTCTATTTCATATGTGGGTAAAATGCTTTCTCTTGCACATACATGTATGGTAGCTGCTATCACCCTTGACTAATCTGCAATGTTCAAACTCATAAAGTATTTCACATAGGTCAATTGCAACTATTGGCTCATTTAATACTTCACTTCAAAAATGTTTCAGGTGGCTAGAAGTAATTTCTTGGAATCCAAGACACATGTTAGCATATGATCATTACAGTTTTCCAGCCTGTTTCACATCATTTGCCAGGTGTTAGCTGTAACTGGTCCCTAATGTAGAGCATTTTACTGGAGTGGTTTAGTGCATACAGCTTCATGGTTAAGTGCCTTGGGACACTTCTCAAATGTTTGTGCAGTGGGCAATCTGATAGAGCTGATAAGAGTGTTTGCCGTTCTGCTTTGTTTTATTATTGATTAGAATTTTAAGCTTAGTCTTAGTAGGGGAAAATTAGTGACTGAACAAGTATGTATAGTCCCCCATATATGAACCACAGAACTCCAGTCAAGCAATGTCCAAAACAACCCTGTGACTTCTGATTTTGAAGGACAACCTGCCTACAAATCATAAAACATCTGTATGCAGATATTACTTGGAAAACTGCATCTCTTACTCATAGGAGAATTACTGTCTTATTTACAAGCAGTAGTTAAAAAGAAGTTTTGATTGTCTTACCAAGATGCTTAAAGCTGCAGACTTTTGATTCCAGGGTGAGATCAGAGCAGACTGAAGTAATGGTTTAGAGAAAGGTACTTAGAGAAAGGGCAGAGCTAACAGACCCCTCTGGACGTCTTCCTCTCATATCCTAACACTACTGACACGCTAAGTATGACAGAAACCAAGGGACAGATTGGTCTCTTATATGTGATCTTTTATCCTTATGCCCAATTACCATACCCTTTCACATAGCCTCTTCTCATAAATTACTTTCTGCAAGACTTGCAGGACAAAACCTGTTGAGAATTTGATTCCAAAATGAAGGAATTAGGATCTGGTGAGATAGATTCAGTGTGCTGTATGCAGACCTTTTATTGATGTACTTATCTTGATTCTTCAAGCCCAGAAACCTGAATAAGTGTTTTAGCATTGTGTTAACAACTCACATTTATCTTGGCTCATAAAAAATGCAGCCAGAACAAATACAGAAAACCATTTTCTTTAAGGAAGAGAAGCATTTACAGGTTTAGATTTGTTCAGTGGATATATCTCCCTGGCTGCAACACTGTGCTGCCTTGGGGACTCCCAAACATGACATTTTTCACACAGAATATCACCATTTCCATTATGCTTTGCTGTTTTCAACTTAGCTGACTCACTTCATACTCAAGACAGAGTGCCAAAACCAGGGTAGCAGGATAAACTGGGAGGTTGGTCTAACATGGAAGTTTAGGCCCAAGGCTAATGTGGCAGAGCTGATCTATCTGAGAAGATTACATTCTGCAGTTTGAAAGAAATTATCTTAGCAGCTCATACTGACAGAGTGCAGCTCTGAGGCTGAAGTTAGGAAGCAAAGTTTCTTACCTAAATTGTGCTTAAGATCTTGACCTTCTATAGGGCATAGATTAAAAAGCAAGAAAATAAATTGAAGAACTTCAAGCATGAGTGACAGATGAAGCACCTAGCTGAAGCCTCTAGCTAACTGCAAATGCCTTTATTTTCTGTACACTTGAAACAAACTTAGGCCTTTAAAATAGAAAGTTAGTACGACAAACCTGACTTACGTAGCTAAACTGCAGAAGTGGTATTGAATCCACGGACACGGGAAGTCATTTTTTTATAGTTGAAAAAATGGCTGTGGGGCATCAAATAAGCTTCAGCAAGAAAGGAAGCAGTTCCTGGGTAGCTTTATGTAGCCAAAATCCAGAGGTGCCATTTTGGATCTTTCAAACCAAGTAATCAATTAATTTAGCCCCAGAAGCTGCCTTGCTCCTGGCTCTACAATGGGAGAGCACAGCAGAATTATGGTAAGAAAAAAAACTACCTGACATTTTAGCTTGCCAGAAGGAGAAAGATCAAGGTCTAGCAAAAAATAACTGCATGATGGATGTTGCTTGAATTACTGAACTGCTGGCTAGATGACAACTGGAAACAAATAATATTTATTGGCAAGAAGCTACAAAATTACACTTTAAAACCAGAAATAGCTGAAGAGTAACTCCTGTGCTGCAAATAAGCATGCACGTGTTATGATGGGATTTAATCATACTTTAAATGAAAGGTAAACAAGTGAATATAAAAAATATTTGTTTTACCAAAGCAAATGTAATCAATGTTTTTTCTTTATTATTATTATTTAATACTGCCTTTCTTCAGTTTTACCCTTACAATGTGTATTTCAGGCTAAATATTTATGCTACTAATTCCCAGGTTTTCTTAGAAGCCAGAATAATGCTATTGCAATTTACCAATGTGATTCTACAAAGGTAAATTCCAACAGACGTGGAAAAGTGAGGGGACACATCGCGTTATCTTTATGCCTGCACTGATTTTAGACTGCATGGTACTAGCAAGCTAGAAGTATTATTCTCCTGGGTGTTGGTGTTATTACATGGTCCAGGTATCTGTAATGCCTCAAACATTGACAATATTTCTGTTCTGCAACTGAAAGGATTTATTAGATGAGAGATTGACTTGTTACATTCCTATTATCATTAATAGGAGCTACTTGCTAAAATCTCTTGATAATTATGAGCCAGGTCATTCATTAGCAATGCAGACCTAATTCTGCTCAGGAGGCAGTTGTATGCTGTCTACAGATCTGTGTGAAATGAATAAAGATGGTGTTTTGCACAGTGTCTTGTGTGGGATTCTTTGCAAGTTACCCTCTTGAAGAACTGATAGTAGAGGTATCTCAGCATCGAGGAGTATTTTCTAAAATAACAAGTCTAAAATATTGTCTTCCACATTTTTGTCCTAGTTCTATTGGTTCTAAATCTAGAAAAAGTATGGAAAAATAGTAAATTTGGAGAATAGTAAATACTGAGAAAGTAGTAAATAAAAATGTTCCATTACCACTTTAGCAAAACTTTCCTCTTTGAGAAAAAGGCATAGTTTGTGCAATTAGAGCACAAAAACACAGGCCTTGATTCTGTTAGGAGTCTGTGAGGTGCTGGTGAGGAAATCCAAAACAACCAACCTGGATTATAACAAGCCTGAGCTTCGGGCCCAGGGTGACAAATGTGAAGGAAATTCACAGTAGGCTGACAGAATCTGGAAGGAACCTATCAAGCAGTTCCCCTCTGAATTTTAAGAAAGGTACCACAGGTGAGGCTTGCCTGGAAGTCACATGAATTGATTTCATTTCTCCAAAGCTTTAAAGGCTGGATTTCAGGCATAATTTTGATTTGTCAGTGCTTCTTTGACTGTAGGCACTTCGGGCTGTGTTAGGAAGCTTCACTGGTAGGCGCTTCTGCACTGATATTTTTACAGACTGTCACATCATCCACTTCCCAAACTAAACAGATTTGGTTTAGTTCTCAGTTTTTCTTAGAATGAATTACACATGTCTCATCTCAGATGATACAGCTTCCTCTCTGTGCAAGAAAGCACAACTGCTTCAAATAAAATATAACAAAGAATGTCACTGTAGTTTGCTTTGAACCTTTAAATCCTGAATCACATAGTAAAATTGGGATTGAACCTCAGCACTTGGTGAAACAATATTTAAAGACCAGGAGTATGTCACTAAACTAGTGAAAACAGAGCTGCCATTTATGAAAAGAGTAGAAGAGAGCTAATACATCTAATCAGAAGAGGCAGGACTCTGGTTTATTGCTGTAACTGATCAAAACTCCCCTACTTCTCTGACAAATCCGTCCTAGTAGGCCTGCACAAAAAGACTCAGATCAGGAAACTCATAATCATCCAAGATTCAATACAGGCTTTCCAATAGACAGACTATTATGATGGTATAAATTAAAACTATTTGTTTGTTCGTTTGTCTGTTTTGTTTTGTTTTGAAGTTCCTTGAAGAATATTAACACTGTTTCATTCTGAATGTTCTTTTTCAGAAAAACATTGTTTTTTAGAGCAGCCACTACCTCAGTGAACAAAGCCCTCTGCCTCTATGTGAATAAGACCCTTTTTCTTAGTTAACTGCACCTGCGTCACCTTGTAAGATGGCACTGCCATCTTCATGAATAAAGAACATTTGATTTATTTATTAGTTTGAAAGTGAGAAGATTCTGGGAATTTGCTGTCAAGCCAAAAGACTTTCTATTGTATCACTTGTTCTTCCAATTTGTATTAATGAAGCTGCAGAGAGAAAGAAACTAAGAGTTGGAGTCATTTATGTGTTATTTCCTCAGTTATTTCCCAAGCTGCCTAAGTGATCAGACTAAGTGATGGAGCCCTCTATATTCATATTCCTTAGCTAATGGCTTACAACCTAAGTCACTCCAGGTTGTCACCTAGGTCCTAGGACATAGGCATGTGTAAAATGTGGCTAGGAAATTAAAATTTCAGGTTATATATATGACAAACATCATCTGTGCCAGCTAGAAAGTGATTGAAAAGGTTTTTTTTGTTTTTTTTTTCTTGTCACTATATAGAAACAGAGGGGTAAGAAATGAGCACAGCATACTCACCTCGTGTACATTGTTGTTTATCATTTTGACCATGAGGGTGTACAGTTTAATGGTAAGGCAGAATGTTTACTTGAATAGTCCATCTGAGATGCTCTATATGGAAGGCCTGCATTGGTGAACAACACTTTGCCATTCTGAAAGATGTGTTTGGTTTGCTTGTTTGTTTGTTTTTTTCCCATTATATCAGCAACTGTAGACCTCCTGCATGCTGATGGAATACTTTTTATAGTCCCATGGGCCTAACTGTTCAATAAATTAAGAGGAGGAAATCCAAGACTTGTTATCTCTTTTCTCTAACACTACCTGAATTAATTGGCAAAATGTTCTCTGTTGCATAACAGGTGCAAAACACATCATATCCTGCACTTTGCTCCTTCTGAGACAGGTAGATGAGGTGCCCTGTTGCGTTCTGTGCAGAGGGTCTTCTATATTAGATTTCAAAATTGAAATCTTGCCTGCTGTGTGTGGGCATGGAGATCTCTTCTGCCTAGTGCAATGGCAATGTCTGGCAATGGGATGATGTGTGTGTAGGCTGTGGCACATTCAGAAATCCTATGAATAAAAAGTGTCCCAAACTGTAAAGTATTGCTCCTTAATGTCGTCATGTATCTAAACAGTCAGCATGTGAAATAACTGCATTTCATTCAGTTATTTGTAACATCTTTTTTCTCAAGAGTCAGTCTCTAGCCCATTCCCAACCTGTCCAAATCAAGTCACCTTGAATGAGACCAGGATAAGGAATGTAAATCCTAATGGGTGCATCTGATCATCAGATACACAAATCTGTTCCTCAAGTAGAAAAAAGTACCATACTGAACTCCCTCATCCAAAGTCAAATATAGTAACTAGCTGTTTGTTCCTTGCATGCAGCAGTGTTCTGAGCAATAAACAAAAGGAGGTACTTTTCACATAATGCATTTTGGAGCTCCTTCTCAAGTCAGACAGGTACTTGTAGCAGAGAATCAGGCTCACTGTACTTTGAGCACTCACAAACAGAGCAATCAGGAGGTTTGCACCGCATGTCAAGATACAGAAAAATATTTTGAATCTGTCCTAACCTGCAGTCCATTTATAAAAACTATTTTGTTCATATTTGCAGAAAGTTTGTAGGCAATTTTCTGCTTGCTGCACACAGATCCTTTGATTCAAGCAGAACTGAAGGTATAAATCCGAGCTCAATTGTCAGATACAAGCAGGAGAGGACGTGGGTGGCCCTGCTCTTTGATGTGTGTTTGTGGTGAGTGCTGGCCTCCCCCCGCTGTTCTGATTTCTCTTTCCCTCTGTGTCCTGTGGTGTCCGCTAAGTAAGGCAGTTGCCGTAATCAAAGCTAGAACCTCAGGACACAAAACCATCTCCAGGAAAACAGCCTCTTCTGAACTAGGAGAGGTGATTGACAATGACAGTGCACACAGGATAGCAGCAGCAGGCCTGACCTCCATATGGCTTGGCAAAATAATCAAAAATTGCATTGTTGCCTCAACTGTATGTGAAAGCAATGATTAACTAGTGTGATTTAGCAAAAAGAGAATAAAGTAGACACTCAGCTTGTGCCGAGGATATTCTCCAAAGACGAACATGACAGGCTACAACAGGACAGGAAAGGGGGCAAGTGGCAGCAGTGGGAACATGGGATTTTGGCACCTATGAACCAGACCTGTGGGCTATCCAGTCCGGCACCTGATCTAGATCAGTGAGCAATTATAGCTTCATCAAGGAAAGTACACAAAGCACTGTAATAGGCAAAGGTAGGATAGTCCGACCCCGTATAAAATACCTCAACCTAATTCTTTATTTGTCAGTGGTTTAACATCTGAAATGAGCGTTCATCTGGTCTTTCCACATAGTGTGCATGTGGGTTCACAGTTGTGTGAGGTTAGGTGATGGAGGTGGAAATAGCATTAGTTATTGTAACTGATTATTTACAGCACATAGCTTTCAGGAAGAGAACATTATTATGGTTGTAAAGTGATGAACAGTCATTAGGGCCAGCTGTGCTTAAGACTGCCATAGCATGAGGCTGGGTCATCTCAGGAAAAGCTGTTCTCAGTGCCCAGCTTCACAGCAACAGGTGCAATAGCCCTACCTATACGACCTATGCAGCAAAACATTTCTACCACCACTTTCTCAACTCTGGAGACACAGTGGTCTGGTGTGAAAGTGCAAAGTCCAGTTCAGTCAGGGACCTGCAAGGGAAAACCTGTCATCCACATTAAGTTCATAATTTAAAGTGGATTGAAATTAAATTTTACTTTACAAGATCAGAGATACTTCCTCAGTATTAGCTGCTGCAAAGGCTGCAGAGTTTGAGCAGCAAAGTTTATTCTACTGAACCTTTAACTCTGAACACCTTCATAAAGATGTTTTCATCTCCAAGACTGGAAACTTCCACTTTTGGGCACATTTCAATACATTATGGCTCCTCTTAAGTTTCTGTTTAGCAATCCTTTAAAATATATATATATATAAAGGCAAGCTAAAGATCTAATTTTGGCACTGAATAGCAGCTAGACACAGTAACTGCTGGACCATTATACTAATTGCAACTTAAATGTTTTAAAGAACAGTCAGGTAAGTTTACCTCAGCTTTGCAAATGTATATTATTTGACAAACAAAAACAGTATAGTCTTCTTTGCCATATACATAATGTAATAGAGGAAATGGGATTTTTTTGACTGTTGGCTTTGCATTTTTGACTGTCGGCTTTCTGATTTAATTTAAATTTTGTTTATTGAAATCTGCAGGGCTTATTCAATCATTTTCTTTCTTCAGAACAATTTTCCCGTGTTGTTGTGACAAAAAGTGATGATTACCTGGAATATGACCTAATGAAAATTTGGCCCTAAAGAAAATGTCACTGCAAAAATGCTGGAAGCGCTCCAGAAGCAGTGAAGAATTGCCTCAGTTATAGAATCATAGAATCATTAAGGCTGGAAAAGACCTTTAAGATCATCTGCTCCAACCATCCCTCTACCACCAATATCACCCACTAAACCATGTTCCTAAGCACCACGTCCAACCTTTACTTAAACACCTCCAGGGATGGTGATGTCACAACCTCCCTGGGCAGCCCGTTCCAATGCCTGACTACTCTTTCTCAGAAGGAATTTCTCCTGATTTCCGACCTAAATCTCCCCTGGTGCAACTTGAGGCCATTCCCTCTAGTCCTATCACTGGTTACCTGCAAGAAGAGGCCAACACCCAGCTCCCCACAGCTTCCTTTCAGGCAGTTGTAGAGAGCAATAAGGTCTCCCTTAGCCTCCTCCAGACTAAACAACCCCAGTTCCCTCAGCCGATCCTCACAGGACTTGTGTTCCAGGCCCTTCACCAGCTTGGTAGCCCTTCTCTGGACACACTCCAGGGCCTCAATGTCCTAATCATGCCTGCTGTTTCTGCTGTTTCCAGAAAGGAGAAATCAGAAAGAGAGCAAATTACAGAGCAAGAATTAAGAGCAGCAAATATTTGTGTTCCATTCGCATAACTAGGCATGGGCCCCCTTCAAAATGTAATCATGTTTGTGTCACTGTTTACTACACCCCCTAACAGGATTAAAAAGAAAAAGAAGAAGACAAATCCAAATCCTCTGAAGGCTATCTTTGGAACATCCTCAGAGATTAATGACAGACTCACAAATAGAAAACAGTTTATATGCATCATTTGTGATGTGCCTCTGGATTAAGAAGCTGAGGAATTCATAATAGTACCTCAGAATAATGTAGAAAAACTTCTAAACAAACTTTTCAGGTTATTCTCAGATTATGTTGTCGTTCTTCATTAGGGACTGGTGTGATACAAGCAACCTGTCTCTTTCTTATAGCGCCTGAAAATTGTCAAAGGTTTATTTATTTGCATTTGGGACCAACATGATGTGGATTTGTGGTGTAAGTCTAGTCTGCTTGTTACCTTTGGCACCACAGGGAGGAAGATCTAGACTGACAGAAAGTTCCTGCTATGTCTGAAATTGTGTAAAATAGGAAAAAAATGAGTAGAAAAAGAATGTTTGAGACATTCTGTGTATCCACTGGAAGTATTTACTATATTATATATAATTTGAGTACTTCCATCCTCAATTGCAAACCTTACAAGTCAGAACCCTTCTAAATCGTGGTATTGTCTTTAAAATATATTATATTAAAAATGAAGACATGCAAAATAAAACTCATGAAATTTTTCATGCTATCTTTCTTTTCTACCTTATTCCTGAACATTTAGATTACATTTTCCAGGTTTCTGACATATTATGAGAATTAGAAGCTTATTTTTTTCCAAATGGAAACCTCAATGTCTGCTTAATCCACAGATTAAAGAACTGGTGTCCTGTGACTCTTGCCAAAGCTACAGGAACTGATTCGGTCTTGAGGAAACTTGGCCTTTTTTAAGAAATCTAACTTCTAAATCTAAAGAAATCTAATCTTCTAAAAAGACTATACTTGTTTGTTTGTTTTTTTAGCTAAAGGTCTCTTCAACTCTCCTGTAAGTACATACCAGAACAGCACAGAAGATAACTAGATGTATATACCAAACACTAATTTAATTGCTTGAACTATCAATACATTAATGCTGACTTGTTTCATGGATATTTTCTTAATCTCAGACTGCTGATTAGCTCAGCCCTCAGGGGCTATTGAGAAGGACAGCTGTAAGGAAATACAGTTTCCATATTATATATTTTTGTTTACTCAGATTGTGCATAACATAGGTGCTGCAACTTCAGGATATAAAGGATAGGACTTGGATGTCTGAGCACTGAGACGCACTGTACAACTAATTCAAAAATATTTTGCAAAAATTATAAAACACCAAGCCTAAAATCTCTAAGCAGTTAATATGGGAACTGCTGTATTAACAACACAACCCACATGACCAGTCTTACCACATGACTGGTGCTTATTGCTTAGTTTAGTTTTTTAATCCTATAATTTTCAAGCCAGCTTTATGACTCTGAGGAATCTGTTGTTTGCACACTTGGAAATGGCAGTATTATAACCGCAAATCCTAACTTTTTACTGTTTCCAAGACTGGCATTTCACATTACACGCAGATATCCAGAAAGCAGCAATCCTCAAATGTCCTGCTTTCTTCTTACTAGCTGACATCACCGCACGTAATCAAAATCCTTTAATGTTATTTTGGTGATCAGGGAGTTCCAAGGAAGGGATAAGTGTACTCAGCAAGTAACTACTGACATTAGAAGCCATTTTGTAGCATAAATCCTCTCTGCAGTTATCACTTCTCCTCTGTCTTTCTCTCCTGTGATTTCAGAACAAGGATGGAAGGTTTTATATTCCAAATTTTCCAATATTTTTTTTTCTTGATACTTGATTTATAAAAGATAGAAATAAAATCAAGAGCATTTTTGAAATTGAATTTCAGACGTGAGTTCAAATTTGGTCTGCCTCGGAACTTTCTTAGATCAAAAACAGAATCTGCAAAATGCTAAAACTCAAACCCTGAGCAATAGAAGGAGCTGTGAAATTTCGACAAATACCTTTCATATGTTTGTTTGCACTTCCCACCATCCCCAGTAGATGTGGATCAGTGTGAGTTATTCAAAGGCAATACTTCTGTGCTAGGTGTGCAGCTCCTGGATCTAATGACAGAGGCTGATACAGAGAAATTTTAGGGAGGAACTGTCAGTTTTCTAAATCACTTCTGCTTTTCAGCAATGCTTGCTTTTTGATTACTCTAATATTTACCTGTGCTTGTTTATATTGTGGAGATAGTTTTGGAGTGACAAATTTGAAAATTCTTGTGATTGCAGTTTTAATTGTATTCATTAATTACCACTGAGCTTTTAATTATTTTCCTGTTTGCCAAAACTTCTGTATTACAAATGCAGTTAAAAAAGCTGTAAACTTAAAGAAACACAGGTATTTTTCCACTACGGACTAGGCTAACTCACAGGATGTATAAGAGCTGTTAAACAGTCACAACTTTTCATCTGTGCTGATCTGGGTTGGATGTGAAAGGTTTTGTATCCTATTAACAATCTCCTGAGATAACCAGCCCTTCAAATGTGATTACAAGGATCACGCATCTTAAGACCTTCAAAAGAGGTTACAGAGCTCTTTTGACAAACTAAAGAAAATATCTGGAAAGCTTAGGGTTGCTTCAGAGAAAACTGTGCATTCAATAATAACTGACACTTCTGGGCATGCTTGGTAATTCACTATTGTGGATGGTATTTATGATCAAAGGGATAATAAGCTATATGTAGACAAACGATGTGGTGGTTTTCCTAGAGGACATTTACTCAGGTGTCACTAGAAGTATTGTTTCTCTGTAATAAACACCAAAAGGGGAGGAGTTCCTCATATTTACTCCAGACTGTGCTCAGTTAAGCAGCCAGAGAGGTCAAAAAGCAGTTCCCCAGAGAGGTAAGTTCTTTAATTCTTTTGATGGTATTCTCTCTTCTGCTAGCTAAACATGCTCATTTATTTTCTTAAGTTATCATTTATGTATCTGCTGATCTTTTTGTCTGTCACTTGCTATTTGCATATGTATGTAACTAGGCATCAAAAGACCTCCTCAGGGATAGAACAGTATTAGAGGCTCAGTTATAAAGAAAAGAAAATAGATGAAAAGAGGGAACATGCTTTAAGTCACACAAGCCTTCCATAGCTGAGCTCTGCCCAGAACTTGGAGCCCAGTGGCAGGAAGACTTCCTTTTGTAGGTGGTCCACAGTACCCAGCATAGCATCCTGTATGTATTCCGGCATGTGGAGCAAGGGCTTTTTTTAAACTTCTCCTTGTATAGCAAGAATCCTTTTTCTCTCTCTCTTCATTAGAAGCTTCTGGGAACCTGAAAGTCTGAATTAACAGTTCTGAAGTAAAAAAGGACCGCTTTAATAAAGTATGCTTTTGGTCCATTGTATTACAACAAAGAGTAAGACGTATTCTTTAAGCAACTGTACAGTGTGATGCCCTCTGAAAGGGCATCTGTTCATATCACTTTTACATTGACCACAAATTAATTTTAAAATGGATTTCAGACTTACACCTGCAATATTTCTTATACAGTTGAAAACTATGTTGAAAAGCAAGGAGAGTCTGCAACCAATCTAACTGTGATGTGTTAAAAAGATAGCGTAGTATGGGTGCTTTCTCACGGCATTAAACACAACTTAATGTCACACCGAGTACAGCTGGAGATTATCACATTTAATGTATCTTCCAATACATAATTAGATATTTCCAGTACATAAGACAATACTCGCCCTTAATTATTTAAAATATATTTAATGGGACAGGGACCACATACCCATATCAGTGCTCTGAAGACTCATCTGGAAGTCTTCTTAGAGAAAAGCAAAGACATCAATTTTGGGGAAAAAGAGGGGCAAAAGCCTAGGCATATTGAGATGAAAAAAGAAGAAAAACTATAAAGGGAAAGGATAAATGTCAATGGGCTGCATGACACTGAGCATCACTTAATCGATTCATGCCTATGTTTTCAAGTACAAACAATGGCTACTTTACATGTATATTGTCATTCACTAAGGGCTGAAACTCCCTGTTTTTGACAGTGTCTAACTTTATAGGCCTCACAGATTGTTTGTGACTGTTACTGGTTTAAACTAGCACTCTTTCTGCAGCAATGGGCTGCCATTATTTATATTTAGGATCATCAGATGAAATATACACTAGTTATGGGAAGTTTCATAGAACACATCATCAGAGTAGTCAGTGCAGACGACCAAAATGTGTGCAACATTTCAGTCCAAATGGACTCAATTATCTGAGTCATGTAGTGGATTTTTGCATTTTAGGTCCTTTTGTTAGAAGAGGGAGTGTTCATACAGAATTTCAAGTTTTCATAGCTAGGAGAAAGTAACATCAGCACATGGATATTGAGAAGCAGACAAGGTTCACTATGGGCAATTTTTGTTTTTAGCCAGCACTGTTAGAAGTGGAAGAGGATGTATGAATTGATCACTGAAGTTATTTTCTTTTCTGGTTCTTAAAAATGTGCTTAAGCACTTCTTGGGTCCTAGCTCCAGACCTCTGGATGCATGGAGAGGTGTGAGCATGCACCACCCCTTTTTTGTACCTGGATTTCCACTGAGACAATTTTAGCTTTGTTCACTTACATATTTACTGGTGCACTCGGGTCAAGCTTCTGCATGACCCGAGGATTAGGCAGTCATTCATGTGACCTGCCATCCCACCAGACACACAGCTCAAAGGCAGTGGGTGCTAGCTACTCATAATAACAACTAAAATCAGTGAGAGCTTTGCTTGGGAGGGGGAGAAGAGTGAAGAAAGGCTTTGTATAAACACTGTTCACATTGTAATTCAGGCCTAAAAGATATGGATGCTTTTACAGCTGAGGCCCTATTCTGCTAGTGATTCCCACCCCGATCAGTAAAATGACATTATAAAATCAGGAAATTCATATTGTATTTTTATAGTCTTAACCGAGGGAGGAGGTAAGTTTGTGGAGGGATTGAGCAGCCAGCAATGAGTGGTATTAATAACGACAATGACACCTTAAACTTTCCCTCATAAATTTCTGCCTGCATAATGCTGAACACAGGCTAAAAATATTATTAATTTTTATACAATATAGTAAAGAAGCAGTGCTTTGAGGAAGGCAGTTAAGGACCACCCCTCTTGTCCTTACAGATATGTCTCGTGGATGGTTAGCTCTGGGATTTAAAAATACAGATGTTTCTGTTGATTTTCCTACACTGAGGAATTTATAAGGCTGCTTGTTCATGTGACTTCTTTGATGTCACATGGGGTGAGCAGTTTTTCCCATAAGTGATGTATTCATGTGGAAAGGTCATCCATGAACTACGTTGTCTCTGCTGCGCTTTCATGAAAGACTGAGAAGCTTGATAGCTCTGAAACAACTTCACCACTGTCAGAACTATCTAAAAACAACCGTCTGGTTCAAATGTTATTAGAAAAAATGGAAGATTAACTATGACAGCACAAGCCTCCTATGGAGTCGTGTTCCTTGGTGCTAATATCAGGGGAAGTAGAAGACAGCCTGCTGAGCTGATGAGTTTGCCTTCTTTGCAGTGGATGTTGCAGGGCATCTCTAAAGAAAATAAGCACAACATAATTAAAGACTGGCTCATAAGAGCTATACTGACAAAATTTCAGTCATTTCCTAACTTTCAAGTGGTTTGTCCAGCAACCTCACTCTGCTCCCCCTTATTAATGTTGCATTGCTATTGTGTATTCACCTATGTGCAACAGTTGCTAAGATGTAGCTAGTGCACACACCTGACCTCAAGTATTTTAGTGGACCACTAAGTCCATTACGTTCACACAGGACAGCGAGGCTTTCAGCAGACCCAGTGTTGGGGTTTGCAGTTCACCGCTACCGAGTCTGCTTGGTTTTGTGGCTGTCAGGTGCAGCCCGTTTGGTGGATCAGGCCCTGAGGCTGTGACCCTAACGTGGACGCGGGCCAGCCCCACTCGGCGGTGGCGGCCCTGTTGCACACCGGACTCGGGGCGACCCCCGTGAGGGGAGCCGGGACAGGCCGGGCCGGGCCAAGCCGCCCCTGCGCCCCCCGCCGCGCCCTGCCCGGGGCGGGCCGAGCCTCCCCGGCTTTGCCTGCGGGGATTACCGGGGCAAACCGTTCATCCGCCGCTGACCCCGCGGCGGGGCCGGGGCAGCCAGGAGGAGAGCGAAGCCGAGGCAGGGTCGGCGGAGGAGGCGCGGCCCCAGCCCCCTCAGTGGGGCTGGCTCGGCGGGGACCGGAGGCTTCGCTGTGGGTAACCCCAGCCCCTGGAATCGGGAGCGGCGGGCAGAGAGCAGCGGGGGCACGGGGCCGCTGGGGAACCGGGCTGGGAAGGAGCTGCGCTGCGGCACCGCCTCGCCACGAGACTTCGGGGCGGCCCGGCCCCCCGACATGGCGACCCAGCCCCCCGACATGGCGGCCCGGACCCCCGGAGGGTTCTGCGTGGGGTCGGGCCGGTTTCTCCCGCCGCCGGCTCCCCGGGCTGGGCTCCCCGGGCTGAGGCTCTCCCCGGCCCGGGTCCATCCGTCGGTGTGTGTGTGGAGGTGTGGGCTGCTCTGCTGCTGTTAGGAGTTTTGGGGGAAATAGGGAGTGAGCATGACCACGCCGCATGTTTTTTTTAGCGGCCTTATAGAGTTTTACCGTGTTAAAAGAGGAAAATTAAGAGATGCTTTAGCTCTGAAAGTTACGTTCTCTGCTAATATATCGATCTAGTGTGGAGTCGTTTAAAAATTGTTCCCTTCCAGAGCTGCAAAATGAACTGGGTGCGATTCAGCTCATGGATCGCCAGTGTCAGCTCATTACTTCTGGTGGCACAAGGTCCAAATACAATTCGGTAATGACACTGTTCCCCCTTCTGTTATTAATCTTGTCTTCATAATTGTAATGCCCCTGGATAAACATATTCTGTTGGATGACAATTACCATGAAAATCTTTAGCTCTCATTCATTTTCAAAGTAACAGCATTTAAAATTGACTTCATAATACAATAATTAAATTTAGCACCTTGTTTCCATGTTCTTTTCAAACTCTCTTTTGTAACTGGTGGTTGGCTTCAAAACACTGGAAACGTGTACTGCCAGCCTCTTTGAGCTCTGGATTGTCACCCAGTGGGCAGGCCCTAGGCATGAAGGTAGAATTGAGTGCTTATAGCCCATGTTGATTTTACATCCTGTTGCTTCAAAAAAACTCCTCTGATGGACCTTCCTGAGAACTGTAAGCCTCAGCACACAGATGAACCGTTACTGTCAGTGGCAGCAGGAGAACGAAGGAAAACCAATGTGGAACATGACGTAGACATCTTTGAGCAGCACACTTTGAGAGCACTCAGAGAGTGAAGAGGTGGAGCCACCTGGGAGCAGGGCTGGCCAGTTCAGTCTGCTGCAAGTCAAATGTCAAGATCAGCTGAATAATAATCAGCAGATGAAATGTCAGTGTGGACACCCAATATGCATTTATCAATAGGAGATCAGGTACCAATACCACCCAGAGCTGTTCCTCTGTTGTGTGTAGAAGTTTTACCAAGGTCAAGGAGTCCAGAGGCATCAAGTTTCTCTGAAGGCTGTCTTGCTTAGATGGGAAAGGTGTGGCTGGATAACAGTCAGAAGAGGAAAAACTGTTTATTAGAAACAGAAGAAGCAGTTACTTGGCTCTTCAGAGAATGAGCACTAAAAGGTGTCCTCAGAAGTGGATCAAATTTTTACTTAAGTGGCCCTAAGATTAATGTATATACTTTGAATTATGCTCGGGAAATACATTGTCTGAGACTAAGCTTAATTTATCACCCTCCTTGCCTCCAGATACTGTAAAGTAACCATTCATTTCTGCATTTACATTAATTCAATGCTCAGTTTTGGGGTTTAAAGTTTGCTTGGTTCTGAGCATCATCAGACAATGTCTAAGACTGGCAACTTTCAGGTGAGAAGACATGGTTGGTTTGCTGCTTCCCTTACTGTAACATGGAGTTGATAATCTTACTGTCAGTTCTCAAACTATAACTCTTTGTTTCCAGCAGTTAAGTAGGATGGGATTCATTTTGCCTAACATCTACATCTGGAACTAGATAACTGGGCTCCTCCTCTAGTCAATGAAGATGTAGCCTGCATAATCAATGGAATCTGGATAATGAATCTTCTTGTGCTTCTTATGCTGGTCTGGTGAATTGTTTTTTGATTGTTTTGGCTGGGTCTAAAATGAGATTATAGTATCTACTTTAGGTTCCAACAGGTTTATTGTACACATACCAAGTGAGGTAAATCCCAGCTATCATGTTGTACTTGTGTGAGCACAAAGCAGTGAAAGAAATGGACTCATAGAAAATGTTGCTGATTTGTATTCCTCATCTACCATAGCTGGGGCTAATGACTGCTGCAAAGCATCTAGCTTTCTTATCTGTAAGAACAGAGATAAAAAGCTTCTCATCACAAATGTGTCACATCTCAGTGTGATGTTTTTAGATATCACTCAGTTGAAAAGATGAATGTTACATTTATTTCTCCAAATAATGAATAACTAAAAATAACATTTTTACCTCTAAGTAGTAGAATAAAAACTGTGGTGAAAACTTTTGGATATAGTAATATCTGAAAAAGTAAACCTGATCTCATATTCTCTGAATTTATTTGAAGGTGGTAATTGATCTTAAATTTTCATTATGGAAATTAATTTAAAGTTGATGTCTTACTGCCAGTTTTTCCTAGGCTTAATGTGATTTATAGGGCTTTTATTCGGCCAAAACCACAAAATGATGGTATGGCCTAACTAAAGGAGCAGTCAAAGCTTTCTTGCTACTACTGTAGTGTCTGTAAATGGCTTGCTGATTGTTGTTGGTCTGTTATTCCGTCTGGAAAGTTCCTGGTAGATGGCAAAGACAATTGTTCAGTTCTGAAAAAACACAGGGAATTGTATACAGCAGAAGAAGTAAGCAAACTGATGTACAGTCAAAGAGAACATGCGGGTAGATATATGGATCGTATAAAACGTAGGTAATAATGCAAAAAATTGTGAAGGTCTTTATTTTCAGAATTGAGTTAGTGTTAAGTATACTCAGTTTTTGACAAATGAGGTAAAAAAAATGCTCACATTGAGCTTAGATGCTTAGATTTGTATTGGTTTTATCACTATCAAAATTGGAAGCTCAGTATCCTTCTGAATTAAGTGGAGAAGATATTAGGTTTTCAGGAGCAACGTGTACTCTTTGAATGTTGGATGAGATAGTAGGCTGTGTAAGTGGCTCGTTACAGCTACTTTTATATTAGTTCAGGATCTGAGCTGCAATCTGCGTTCATGGTTGAACAACCAAATTCCTTGGACATTTATCCAGGAAATATTAGGTGTTGTTTTAGTGAATGGCATATGTCAGCTTCATATCCTTCGATCATCTGAGGAATACCATGCAGCAACCATTAACTTTCTTATTAAAAATGTATTGTCAGTGTAGGCACAAGCTCATGAACCAAGAGGAAATGTGAGATTTTATCCTACTATTGCATCAAGTATTTCAAGGCCCCACTCTGTGTGGTGCTCAGTACCAGACCAGTACCAGACTTTATAAGGTAAATATCAAACTAATGCATCAGGTGGAGAAAAGGTGAAGTGGGAAGATTCATTTTCTTTGATATAACAAGCCTTAGCAGCCTGCACATGAATGATGCCTGGCTGCCTGGCATTTGTTCTCTCTCTCTCTCTCTCTTTTTTTTTTTTTTTTTTTTTAATATATATTTTTTTCTAGCATTTGGTAGGCAAGAGATTTGAATTTCAGATTCAGAAGGAGTGCTGTGAAGACTGAAAGTATCACCTCCATGTGGGGAAACAGACCCGATGAGCAACGTAAGCTAGTGTTGCTTGCTCCTGACATCTACATCCTGTAACAAATGTGAATCTGGCAGATTACAGGGTAGGGTCACCATATGTGCAGGAGCTGTCTGATTAAACACATGCAATGTTTGCAATGGGAGAGGAGGGACGATGCAGACAAATAAAATGAGAGATCGAAGACCACTTCAGTAGCTGTGTTTTCAACTGAATCTGTGAAGTTGCAGTTCTAATTTTCAAGACCACTAAAGAGAAGATTTTGGGAGCCTGGAGACAAGATGCTGGTGGGAACATTAAGGCTGGCTTCATTGTAGTCACAAATGAATAGATATCTGCTTTGTTAATCATCTGGGCTCCCTTTATGTAGAAAGATGAGAAGAGGTGCCCCACATGTTTTGTCAGCTCCTTATTGAGCAAATCGATATGCTTTCATCTAAGTGAGATTGGAGGTCCAGTCAGAAACTGTTTGGGGGATGGAGGAAGGAAGTTGCAAACTTTCATGGTCTTAAACAGTGACAAACTTAGGAGTGTTGAAATACAGATATTTTCTTTTAATAGTAAAAATATTGGGCTGAATTGTAGCATTTATTTATGAAATTCAAGCTCTGTTGTGCTTGCAGCTCAAGCTGCAGAAGCAAAAGCTATTGCTTATTCACACTTGACACCATCATCTGTAACGCTCAGTGGTCTTGGCCATAAAGCCCTTGGTAGTGTAATTGGTATGTGTCTGAAGTTTCAGGTGTGATGAATGTACTGCACTGAATTGCCATTGCAGTGATCTGATGGCCTACAGGAGATAGACTGCGTTCTTCATGAGGCTGCCACTTCCCTTTCCCTCTCCAGACTAGCTAGGTATTGGAAATGATGGAGAATTCAATGATCTGCATGCATCGATACCGAGTGGGGCATTTCTGGTTATCTCTAGCTTGTTGCCTCAGGTCTGCTGCATAGAGTGTGTATGTTTGATATCACCTACAAAGCTAAAAATCATATAAAGCTGGCTTATCTGAAAAAAAGTCTCTCCCTATTGTTTTAACTGTGATCACATCACTGACACCACATCCAACCCTTTTCAAAACAAAAAACCCACAAGCAATCAAAAAATAAATTGCCTTCTTGTCCAGGAATTCCCCAAACTGTTGTTTTTCTTTCTGGGAGCCCTAAATTTAGTAATTTTTTGAGCACACCAGAGGTATTTTAAAGAATTTTTATAGAGGTTTGAGGGTATGTTCCTAGCTCAGAAGCTTGAATCAAGCCACAAGCTGTTTTTAAAGAAAAGTTTTAATAGTGAGGGGTATGATAAATTACCCAGTTATTGGAGCATCCAGACGTGTTCCAGAGACAGTCCTATTTATTTCTGAAATATGAGGTTATATCATTATCAGCTGTCTCAACTTCACTGAGATGCAATAAAACATTGTTCATAGCTCAGAACAGAACACTTGAAATCATTCGGTTTAATATATTTCTAATAACAGAAGTGGAAGCTAAACAATTTATCTGCAGAGGGTTGTTCTTAAACATGGTGGAAATGAGGAAATATGTTCAATATAACTTATTCAAGTCATGATCTTGAAGCTGCAAATCAAAAGACAAAGGATTAGAGTCAAAAGACAAAGGATTAGAGTAAGTAATTCTTTCAGGAATAGTAGCTTTAAATTCTTGAGCTAAGCATGGCAGTTATTGAATGTGTTATTGGTAAGTACATGGTGACTTAAGACAAGAAAAAGTGTAACTGGTCTGGTTTGCAGGGGGAAAAGTAAGCATGTGACTGTTTCTAGCGCTGATTTTTGGTAGCCAATAACACCTGCAGGAGCATGTTTCCTCAGTCCTTTCACAGTTCTCCTTGTACTAGTCTCTGCAGACAAGTAAGCAAGTGATCCAGGGAGTCAATTAAATTTAGCTGTGTTCTGTTAATCTGTAGGAAACAAATGGATCCTGAGAAGCTGGCCGAAGCTGCCATTTTTGATGTGTGTTTCTTAGAATATATCCTTTGCTACGAAAACCTTGCATGGTAGGGTGGACCTTTGACTAAGGATGTAGGTTGAGGTTCAAGGTATCAGAGTTCCCTGTGTGGCTCTGGCATAGGCTATATGTTGTAGTCTTTGAATCCCTCCTTCATCTTTGGTACTCGTTTTTTGAAAGGAAATAAATTATTTTTCCTTTTATAACTTCTGCATATCTCCTGTAAGTTGCTTGGGTCAGGGACACTTGCTGCATGTTTTCGCAGCGTGAGACCTAGCAGGACCTGCATTTGGATGGAAAACAATTTATTCTGTAGAAAATAGATTGGAGTATGTCTGCATGCAAAATGATTTGGGCATTTTGGTTCTTATGTAAGTGCCCATCGATTGCCCTCCACCATTTTTTCTAGAAAATCATCCATTACATATTGAGTATTCAGTAAAACTTTAAGCAAACAGTTGACTTCTGTTCTAAAAACTTAGGCTCAGACGGAAATTTCATCATTGTCATGTCTCCCAAAACAAAAGTTTGGAATTAAGAATCCAATCTCACTGTCATCCCCCCAAAAAATTGTTCTCAATTTAATAATTGAAATTAATAATTGTCACAATTAAGAGCTAACTATAAAGCATTTGCATATGCCTACAAAGTAGTCATTTGTTTTTTTCTTTGTTTTTAAGAAAAGATAAACATTATGGTTTTATTTGAGTACTGTTCTGTAGGCAAAAGAAAAAAAAAAGTCCTTGTCCAAAATGTTATAAATTGTGTTCACTTTCTGGGAAAGAGGAGGCTTTGCCTGGAAACAGTAGAGCTCTCAAGGCATGGGTAAATAGTAGGCACAAGTTGGAAAAATTATGCATTGGAAGAGATGGAAGAGACTGCAGTCAATCTCCCGACTGGGTTGTGCTTATAGGAATCCAAGCAGGAGAGGTGGACAGGAGGAAAGAGGAAATTTCTGTAATAGGAGTTTGGGGATTTACATATTAGGTTTCTATGTCTTGATCTCCTGCCATTTCTTTGACCTTAACTTGGATTTGTGTTAAGGGAAATTTTATTATGACAGGTGAAACTGGTTCATTTTGCTCCTACAGGTGTTGAAGTCAAGGTGAAGGGCCACAATCACAATGTTCAGTGGGCAACAGACTTTGTGGATTTCCTGATGTTAAGAGGGTGTTACTCTACTTTGCTGCCATGAGCTGGTGTAGAAGCTGGTAATAGTCACGTGTGTATTTAAAAATAAGGGAAAAAAAAAAATGGAGAAGAAAACCCTATCTTCTCAGTGATGAGTGAGTTAATCAACCAAGAGTGGAGCAATGGGAAGAATTCTGAACCTCAAGTTCCCCAGGAGAGCTAGAAAACTTGCCTGAATACATGTGACGTGCCAATGTGCATATTGGATAATTTAAAGAGCTGATACAGCATATGTTTGAGTAGCGGTCCATTTCAGCTGCTTCTAGGGGGTGTATATACTGCATTTATAGCTTGGTTATATGAATAAGCAGATGAATAAAGAAAGTATGATGAGTATGCTGGAATCCAAAAATGAAGCTGAAATTGAAAGTATTCCGTTCATTATCAGCAAAGTGCAGTATAATACCATTTCTGTAACTGGAGTATCATGATATAAATTGCTTCATGTATGGATGTATGCTGTTGAAAATGAAAAATCCAAAAATAATTAAATTGATATAATACTTTTAAAACAGGCTACAAAACTTTAAAAATGAGTGTATGGAAATGACTCTCCAAAGCTCACTTATTTGTTGTGCCCTTACTCAGTAAGGATTTGAGGCTGCCCTCTTGTCTGCCCCTCTCATTTTTCAATCTTGGCTCTGCAGTTAGGAATACAAGAACATAATTTTTAACACCCCTATAGCAGGTTTTTGCCTGTTCTTAAAAACCAGTAAAGGTGGGAGTTTCTGGTTTGTTTGTCTTGTTTTTTAACACTGTAAGTGCTAGATAGTTGGTATAAAAGCATGTGCTAGTGACTTGTATCCATCACTGACCAGGGCATATTTGCAGTGTTTCCTTTACAATATGTAAAATAGGTGCATTAATGAATGTACACCAGTAAACACGTTTTCCATGACTGAATGCTTGCTTGTCAGAATACCATAATATTGTGAAAAGATCTACCCCTTCAATCTGCTTGGCTCAATTCTATGTAAAAATTCAAATGTTGTGAGTAGGATTCCTCTGGATTTTATGTAACAGTAGTCTCTGGGCTTGGCTCCCAGTGGCCTACCCCTTTAAAAAATAAAATAAAATCCCAGAGTTATGTTTTAGTTTCATTATGGGAAAGCTTCTACTGACTTCACTCAAGCCAGAAATTAAGGGAAATTCAAATAATCATTTGTACTAATTTGATACTGTGTTGACTACATTAAGTACCTGTATTAAGTGCAAACTTCTTGTTTGTTATGCTTTCAGTGCACCTACACTACATAGAAGGAAAAAACAAACAAACAAACAAAAAACCCACCACTTCTAGTGTTAGAGATTGGAATATGTATTTCTTTTCATATTTGTAGGAAACTAATTGTGAATATTCTTTTTTTTTTACTGAATGCTGAAATTTTTAATTTTTCCTAGGAGCCATCATCTGAGATGCTTCCGTTGACTGGGAAAACAATCATATTTGATAGCTTTCCTGACCCCTCAGATACCTGGGAAATAATTGAGACTATTGGCAAAGGAACATATGGAAAAGTTTTCAAGGTATTAAATAAGAAAAATGGCAGCAAAGCAGCAGTCAAAATCTTGGATCCTGTTCATGTAAGCTACTTAAATTACTTGTGTTTGTACTTATTTAATTGTAACTGAATTTATTATGTAGTTTTTTTTTTTTTTTTTCTTTCAGTCTCAATAGGTCATTTACATTAGAATTGATAGCTCCAACCTGCTAAGTGAAATATATTTTCTAGATATCACTGCATTTTTTCTGGATGATGAGTGATCTAGGAGGTGTTTGCATATGGTAGAAGTCAGAAATAGACCTAAACTCTATTACTTCTACTTTTGGTTCTGCCTTGCTTATCTTTTAATTTCAACAATAGACCTCCTTATTTTCCTTACTTTCCTTTAGAGTCCTAGCTTCTTATATTTTTATTGTTCCTTTTCCTTTTTTGACATGCTAGCCAGTAAGGAAGCTGTGTATTTTAAGTGTCTTAGACGTCCCTTCAAGCATCTATTATGAGTATGTGCTTTTAGCTAAGTGCTATGAGTGACACTTTAAAAACAAAACAACATACTTTCTTTTTGTTATTATTGGTTCTGCATTTTCAGAATGTGCCAAAACGCTTAGAGATCCATCTTTTCAAATGGAAAATACAAAGGCTGTAACTCCTACACACAAGGCACCAGGTGATGGGGATGTGGAATTATGTTTTAGAGGGATTTTGTACTCAATAACTGACATTTGTTGAGAGGCAGATTAATGCTCAAAGAGTAAGGAAGCATGTTAGTCTGGTTCATAAGGTGAACTCCATTGACTTCAGTGATGGCTGCATGTGGCGTGAGATCGTTCTTGAGAACAGTTACCTGCTAAACACACACAATGAGCTGTTCCTTTTTTGAAGTGGCCCTTTGAGCTTACCTTTTACACTCTCAGCACAGTGTTACAATTTCTGTTGGGCTTGTAGGTCTCATGTAGCAGATGCTGCTGTGTGTGAACATAAGCTATGGACTGCATAGCAGCAAGGACACCGTAGTGGCAAGAGAAGGTGTTTCCAGTCCCATCCACTGTCTGGCTGTGTGACCCTGCTACATCATATACTTCAATGTGGGGCATGTGCTTCCAATGCACAATTCTCTGGGCAGCTGGAGAAAAGCACACTGTGTTGTGTGAAACACTGTGTGTCACACCATGTTCCCATGGCCTTCATGTCCACAAAATGTGAAAAAGTACTGTCTTGCATTTTACTTGCTGTGTTTCCTGATATTCTACTTTTCATTTCAGTATACTTTCAAAGTAACAAAAGGAGGCTAACCTCAATGCAGTATCATGTACCTCTCCCAAAGTAAACGTGATTTGCAGCCCAGCAATAAGGCTCTTGGTGAATTCAGATGCATTGGAAACTCTGTTTGGACTCTATTGCTTTTTGTAAACAAAGTTTGCACGTTTGCAATGAATAGAGGACTTTCTTGCAATTGGTGTTCATCTAATGCCAGTATCACAGGAAATGTTTCTGCTCTAATATGTTTTACAAGTGTTCAGGAATGGCTCTTAACAGGCAACTGGTTCTGAAGGAACCGGGTAAAGTTTCAAAATTCTATACACTTTAGAGGCTATAAGAAAAGGGTAGAAGATGAAGATAGAGAGGGAAAGAAGAGGAAGTAAAGGTGATGCTAAAGAAAAGAGAAACAGATTAAATAGGAGATGAGGGAGTAGCATGTGAAGAAGCCAGAAAAAATAAAAACAATGGGTACAGATGCTACTTAAGAAACAAAAGAGAGAAAAAAATATAAAGGTATAACAGATTCCCATTTTTAATGAAATAGTTAATTTTAAAGTTCCATTTTTTTTCCTTGTTTCTTTGTAAAAACTTCTAGTTTAAAGTTTTCTTCTTGGTCAGTTGAGACTTTTAAACTGTTGTTCGGCTCATCTGCTGAAAACCCTGTAAGTTGTCACCCAGAATTTCCATGAACTGGGAATGCTGAACATTGAGAAAATTGTTTTACAGCATACCCTGATATTATTCAAAAAAGGCATCTACTTATATTAGAATTCTAGTTTTGTTTTAAAGCTAGATTTTTTTCTTCTCTCAAATATTCCCATGGATTTTTTTTATTGCCTATATTAAAGGTGTTTTTTTTCAGTGCACAAACAAGTTAGCCAAGGATACTGATACATAATGGAAAGCCAATAATTCAGTCAATATCAGAGTACAAGACTTGAATTCTTAGCTGAATATACTCTCCTTTTTATTCTAAGAACACCATTCTTCTTTTCCCCCTCCTATTCACAGGAGGTCTGAAGTAGCTGCTGTATCTCCATGTTGGTAATAAAATGGCAATCCAATATTAGAAATAGAGTGAAAGTTATAAAACCAGACCTTTTTGTTTAAACTGAAAGTATCATTAATGGCTGCAGAGGGAGCCATTGCAATGATGAAAAAGGTACTTTATGTTTTCTTTAATTTTTACTATTTTTTTCTTTAAAGATGGTTTCAGAAATGCACAACATATAAGAGGTGGACTGAAGAATAGAGCAGAAACATGCTTTTATGTTACTTAATTCGATCTGGAAATACCAATTTAAGAAACTACATTATTATGGGTCTTATGAAATTGAAATAAGCATTTCATATTTAATCGTTTCAGAGTTTCTAGTTTCTTTATGTTAAATAACATCTCAGATTTTTGAAACTGAAACAAGAAAGCGAAGGTGTTGAAATTACTATGTATGAAGGTGGAACTGAGAACAGTATTAGTCTTGTCCTTAGGGCTATAAGTAACCTCCAGTGTACTTGAAGACTCTTAGCCAACATACCTTATATCTAAGTTCACATGAAAATATTCTATCTACTCTTTCTAGAAGAGGCTCTCCCTTTAGCTATGTTTTATGCAGGTAAGTATGTTAAATTCAACCAAATATATCAAGTTGTCTTCCTTCATAAAATGCAAAGGAAGATTTTTTTTTTTTTGCTAGTATGTATAGAATAAATATTCCATTCATCTCATTCTCCCTCTTTTCATTTCTCCTCATATTGGTAAAAAAAAAAATCAAAATCTGAGTACCCCTCAGGAGGCAGACACATCTATTACATCACAGTGGAACAGTGGGTAATTCTCTTCCAATTTCCCCAAGGCATCTAGGGCTATTTTATGCTTTGTGTGTATTTTGGTTTTGACTATATTTCTTTTCAGTTTGTCCTTTTGTTTTTACCAGATGCTCTCTCTCTCTCATTCCCTCTTATCTTTGTCTCTTTCCATTTTTGTCCTTCTGTTCCCTCCAGTACCTTGGTTGTTTCTTCCTTCCTTCTTGTTACTATTATTATTTTTTTTTTTTTTGCTATGTTCTGTGTTGTGCTTGTGGGGAAGATTCTATTAGAGTGAATTCCTTCTTTTTTGAAATAGAGGAAAACTTCTGCTGCTTCGTCCTCTCCCCTGCTCTCCCTCCTCCCCCCCACAAATAAATAAATAAATAAATAAATAAAATCTCCAAAGCTCTTCCTTGTAAAAAGACTTATTTCTGTAAGCTCAATGTGAAAGTTTAACAACCCAATTCCTGAAGGTAATGGTGACAGGGGAAGTTCTTTGAGGTCAGTCAAGAAAAATAGCCCAAGGCTAATGTGAGGAGCTTTACTTGGATTTAGTGTTGGAAAGACTTGCATAGGAAACAGGTGTCCTCTTAGGCACAAGTGTGTTATGTTCTGAACAAAATGAGGATTGTCATTCATTAGGACTACAAAGCATCCCTTTTCTCCCCAGTAGTCACTTCCATTTGGTGGTGATGAGGCAGGTGATATAGGTTTTCAGCACGAGTTGGTGCCTTTCATTGGTATGAAATCCATTCATATGGATAGTGCACTTCATGGGTAGCCTTCCTCTACAAGTGATTTGTCTATTTCTTTTTTTTTGTCTGTAAATAACAAATTGTATTAAAAGCACTTTACATTTGGTAACAGGTTTGCTGCCCATACTTTTTCAAGATCTAAACAATGCAGGGAAAATGACTGCAGCTATTCTGCCTCTACATGGCAGAACATGGCCTGGATGGACTGAATGTTTTCTCAGAATGAGGAAAGCAGTCTAAAAACATCCCTCAATGAGCTCTTTTAGAGCAGAGTTGAAAGGGGTTACCTGACTTGTCCACTGCCCACAGTCGATATCATCAGTATTTGGCCTGAAGGGCCTTGCACAGCTCCTGGTGCATGTGATGACAATCATGTCTTGCCTCCAAATGGACTTGCCTTGCTGTGTAAGAAACATGAGGTCTGTTTAAAAACAAAACAGCAATAAAACATACTGACCAAAATGCCACTACTCAGCTCAGTGGGAGAAGCTGGAGAAATCATGGATATCACCAATTTCTATGATAGCAGAAAATGAGAAGAATTCACAGATGTTTCCAGAAAGTGGAATGATAAATGAGTAAGAAGGAGCTGCAGTCATACCTGTTTGTGAACAGAGATGTAGCAAGGTAGTTCCAGCTGCACCATCTCTGGCTGGCAATAGCCTTGAGACTGGAGAAGTAACTGGTGACTTCCCAAGGCATCTGCATGCACTTCCCAAAAACTCATTATTTTACTCCTATACACTTCTGGATTGCACGGGCTTCAACTTGAAATGTTCTTTGCCCATTCTTCTGAGAGCTCCTCTGCCATTCCCCATGCATTTGTTAGTTGAAATAGGCAGAAGACCAAGGGAAAAAAATAAATAAATAAACACAAGACTTGTATTAAATAAACAAAACCAAGCTTTGTAGCTCTGCAAATGGCACATTATTACTTGGATTTTTTTCTATATTATTTTTTCTCTTTACATTATTTCAAACTAATTTTGAATAACCTGAAAACCTTGTGTTTTTTATTTATTTTATTTTATTATATTAATTATTTATTATCTGCTGTTTATTTCTCATTTGTGATCCCAGGACATTGATGAAGAAATTGAAGCTGAGTACAACATTTTGAAAGCTCTCTCTGATCATCCCAATGTAGTCAAATTCTATGGCATGTACTATAAGAAAGATGTGAAAAATGGAGACCAGCTTTGGCTTGTTCTTGAGGTAAATAATTCGGGAAAAAGAATTCTTCAAATCAGCATCCTTTTGTTGAGTATAAACACAATGAATGAGATGCAAGTTATTTGTTTGATGTCTTTCTTTAGAGTGGTTGCATGTAAAGTGATAAATACTGTTGTTTAGTTTTGAATTAATTTATCTTTGAATTTTGAATCAGTGTTTTGAATTAATGTTCTGCTCTGATTTCACTATTCTTGTTAGGTATTTTATATGGCTAGTACTGTGCCTTCAGAATTAGGATGTAAATGCTAATAGGACTTGATAGGATTTGCTACTTTAGATCTGTCTTTGACAAAAAGTGTGTCATAGGAATCTTCTTTTCTGTAGTATTTGTTTAAATATGACTAAGATATAACAGGTAAAGTAACTGCTATGGTGATTTTTTTCAAAAATAAATAGTAGAAATGAATTATGTTGTGTTTTTTTTTATGCACATAAATATACAAATAAAAAAAATGAACAAGGGTAATAGCCTGTTCTGATTGCCAAATACTGTTGAAAGGAACAGGATTTCCCCAATGGAATGAGAGCAAGGTTAGGCCAGTAATTTATGTGTTTCAGTCTTTAATTTTAACTAATCTAGGAGCAAAGAACTTGATCGCTACTATTTTCATAGGTTCACTATAATCTGTTCTGCAAAAGATTCCTTGCTGATGTTTGATCATTGTTTGATAAGGTTGAGATTGAAGAATTGGTTGTGTTTTATAATGCCAGCTACACGAATCTAACTTCTAAAGCTTTTCCAAATTCTGAATTGCATTGGCAATATGTTTTTAGGATAGTTTGCACTAGAATTGATAATAAATTTTTAGGTTAGACTAAGATGTCAGCCTTTTGTGCAGTGAGCATCTTTGAAAAATCTAGCTTCTGTTGTGTCTGCTGGGCATTTGAGACTCCATCTGTGAAACTTCTGGCCTGTAAAGGATGGGTGCCAAACAGCCAGGATAGAACAGACTGTGAGGAAACAGTCAAGTGTTTGTATTTTAACTTTTGTATTTTGTGTGGATTTATTTTATTGATGTGAAGAACACAATCTCCATGTGGCATCTAAGTTTTATATTTACTCTTCATGTGCCACGCTGCACATGTGCAAGTGCCACTGTGGGTTGGGTGGAATAGTCTTGGTTGCTTTCTGTCACTGCACATGGAGATCCATGAGTACAAAGGACTTCAGTTGGTGTGTGTATGTGTACATATACAAGAGCAGAAAACTAAATTTCCAGCAGTGACTTTGGTGAAGCTGTACTTCTAATACAAAGGTCTGTGAAAGAAACCTGTTATGGCATAGGTTCCTCTGACGCATCACCTTTCTTTTAGCTGGACACAGCTTTACAGTGCCATTGCAGATTTTTTTTTTTCACAGTAGCTATATAGGTGTCATAAAATTTATGAGTGATTTTTTGTTGTTATTTTGTTTTGTGTGTTGTTTGTTGGTATTGTTTTTGTTTTTAACTGACATCTGTATAAATTCATAACGGCAGCAATTAGTCTTTAGCTTATAGAGACTTCTGTTTCCATTGCTTTGGAGTCTGTTTTTTTGTTTGTTTGTTTGTTTGTTTTGTTGTTTTGGTTTGGATTTGTGTTTTGTTGTTGTTATTTGGTTTTGGAGTATTTGACTTTACCTATGTAGATGTGATGAAATATTTTTTTCCTGAAGAGGGAAATCCTCAGTTCTCAAAAGCATGTCCCACAGTAGATAACAACAAGCTCATCTGGGAAGATAGTTTTCAGGTTTTTTTTATACTTAATTCTCTTTTAAACATTATTTATATGAATTGTACTGTGAAATTCTTACACATTTCTAGTATAACAGTCATGTAAAACTATCACTATTGCATGTGAATGTGACAGAGAATGACTGCTCCTGTGTGCATCTTTGTTTTAATTGGATGAAAGTCCATCTAGCCTGACTCTGTCTGACTGGGGTCAACTGTAGATATCTGTGGAATACTATGGGACAAAGCAAATCAATAACAGTATTGCTTATGAAGCATGGGAGAATTCTATTAAATGCTCTCCTAGCAGTAACTGAGAGAGAGTTCAGAGGTTTTTCTGAACTAGACATGGTACCTCTGTTATGAGAGGAAGGTAACTGTAGAGAAAGGTGATTACATATAGACATACATGTCAGTATGTCCATTTCTGAAGCTCGAATAACTGGCCTAATTCTTCTGCCAAAGATTAGACAGTACTGGTATGACTAAATGGAAATAAGGTAGTACTGCTATGTGCAAAACCATTCTCATCATGGACATCAGATTAATCACCATGAAATTAATGTGGAAGACTACAGTATGATTTTTGATGTACTCTGTAGTTCTCTGTAGTTGTTTTATATTGCACTTGATCGTGTTTGATTTTGGGGGAGGAAAAAGTTACTAACTGGATTTGTACTAAGCTAAAGCAAATGTCTGTGAGGTCTAGTTTTGAGGTCAAAACTAGCCAAGTAGCTAAAAAGACTGTCTACAATGTTGTAAAGGGATCTTGTGAAATTTTTAGTCCCAATTATCATAGAATTATCATGTTAGTCATAAGTTAGCAAATATTCTGGACACTGGAAAAGACCGTGGATGGGTTTATGATGAGATTATTGCTGTCTTGGTCTAAAATAGTCCACACCACTTTTCATCTCTGTTTTCCAAGACTTATCTATCCTTACTTGACTTGTTACCTATTGAACCTGTACTCTCAAATTCCAGGACAAGATAGCTGTACATTCAATTTTTATCTAAAATTACCAGAATGAAGAATTATTTACCTACAACTAAATGGCATTAGAATCTGACCTATTGGTTTAGGTCATCTGACAGTTTCTGTGTCTGTAGGCGCCAAAAGCAGTTGTTTCAAAATGATGGGAAAGATCTGTTGCAGGCTAATCTTGGGTAAACATAATATTTTTTCATAATCTCCTCACTTAATAGTTGCCTAATAGCACGTATCTTTATAGAAAATATTTTTCTAATTTGAAGTGAAATTCCTAGTTTTCTGTTGAATATTTTAATTTAATTTTCTTTGTTGTATTGCTGTGTCTCTGTGCTGATGTGTGGATTACCTAAATGATCTTGTAAAGCGTTTTGAAGTTGCAGTGCTGTGAGCTGGAAATACACTTCTGGGAGAACAGGAGCTATTCCTCATCAAAAAAAAAAAAAAAAAAAACAAAAAAACAAAAAAAAAAAAAAACTGTTGAAAGAAACAATTAAGAAACAATTACTTTCTTGATGTAATAAAGTATCAAGAGAGATGTAGTCAATCTCCTACTTTGATTTAGCCTTTCAGTGTAGGTCTAATCAGTTTAAAAACTTGCATAATGATTACATGGAAAAATAAAGTTGAACAACATTTTCTCATAACCCTTTTTATGTATTTGATATTCTAGTAGAGTATTTGTAGGAAAATAAAGTTACCAAATAGTGTTTATCTTAACACATGAGGACCTAAATTTGAGACTGGCATAGAATAAGAATTAAGTAAATAATAAACTAAATGAAAACAATGCAAGAGCTTTTTATGTGATTAGGTTACTTTATTACAAATAATAATAATAAAAGCTAACTTTCTTAAGGTAACAGTGCTTAAAAACACTGTTTTTAAGGAAACCACCTACAGGAATGAATGTTAAATAAAAATACATCTATATGGTATAACAGTAGTTTTAACTCAGTTCAGTAATGCTTTTCTCTCTGTAGGCTGCACTTAGGCTGAACATCTGCCCCTGTGTGGATGCTGTTTGAATCACATTTACAATAAAGAATTGCTAGAGAGGATTCTTGCCAGTTTTTTTTTTTTTTTAAGCCTTGTCATGTGTTTCCAGAGATGTAGGCAGAAGAAATTGGCCTATTGAGTCTGTGTTGAAAAGAAACCACTTAAGTATTATACTTGGGATGAATCAGCCTAGCAGTTTTGTGTCAGCAGGCAACAGCATGATGGCATGGCTAAGGCAGAGTGTGCTATAGCCCGTTTGTTTCAGCTGTGGATATTAATTAGGAAGGGAATAGATCTCAGGTAACTGGAAATCAGCTGATGGAAGATGGAGCAGAGAGACACGTCATATTGGATCTTACAGGTAAAGTGTGCAGGTTGAGGGCAGGTGGGGAGAACAAGTAACACAGCCCTTGCCTGAAACATGCTGCAAAGAACTACCAAGTAAAGACTGAAGGCTGAAAGTACAACAGCAAGGTAAATAGTAGGTATTACATAGCTTTTACTTCTGTGAGCCAGAGGCCAAGAATCACAATGGAATTTATTTTTATAGTTCATCTCCTACACAGATTGGGTAGAACTTTAAGAGTCATCTCAGTATGTCTCCAAAAGACACATAGTTATGCTTGTCATATCTGGGATATGTTTGGGTTTGTGAGTCACATAAGTGAGCTAGTTTGCTTTACCATTCTCAGTATCTCTTTGTGCTTAGAAAATAGGAAAAAACATCCATTATTTTTATAGTAAGAAAATAATTCTGTTTTGTTTTGAGTTACAGCCTGGAAGGGGAAGACATTTGGATGGAGCAACTTCCCACTCAAACATGCAGTTTTGTAATATCAAAATATTTTGTAGGAACCGTGTTCTTGTTCCAGTGTGATCTTTGGCAGAGAAATCATGTGAAAATGTAGAACAGTTTGTGCTTGGAACCTGCTTCTCTAAAGACAGTGGCTTGTTAGCCTTTTCTATTCCCTCTACCTTAAAAGGTGGGAAAATAAAAGCATAAAAAATGATTGCTGGAGGTAGAGGAAATTGCCAAGAAGTTATAGAAATAAACACCTTTGACTGTGCTGAACTTCAAGAAGACTGTCAAAGCATTTTTTTAGGTATTTTGGTCCTCCATGTGTGTATGTGAACATTTTAAGAATATTTGCAGTGCCTTAATGATTTAGACTAACGGTCCATGTAGCACAGTGTGAGTCTGTCCAATTTCTGCAGTCCATTTCCCTCATGCTGTCCAGCAAACGGGTTGTATTAAGTGTCCTTGCCTATTCTGTTAGTGTCTGTATATGCTCACACCAAACCTGATGATGTACTGTCATGCTTTGCAGTCTCCTCTTAGAGCATGAAATTTTAATTTTGTCATTATTATATAATTATTACTGTGTATAATATTCCACATATTAGAATACACTGTTTTCAGTGCTATGAAAACATCTCCAAAACAAAATATTTTTGAATTTATGGTAAGAAGTTTTGAACCCTGTTCATTTGAGAAGGAAGAGTATGTTAAAATTTCCATTTGACTGCATGCTCTGTTTTCTGACTAGCTCTAATATTAAAAAGTACCTTCACAAACAATACTTGAGTAGTGCCCAACACTTGAGGTACTGCAATCTGTGTAGGTATCAATTATGCACATTCCAGATTGAAATCAACATGATTAATTTTTGTTCTCATGTAGAACCTTTTCTTGTTTCAGTGTAATCTGTGGTGGAGTAATCATGTGAAAGTGTAGAATAGCTTTGTAACCTGCTTCTCCAAAGTGACATTAGCCTTTTCCATTCCTTCAACCTTTTAAGGTGGGAAAAGAAAAGGATTAAAGAAATGGAGAAACAAAATGATAATTTGTATCATTTTACATTGTTACAGGCCAATTGGTATACTTTTTTGGTCTTCTGTGTGTTTCTTGATGTTAATTGAACCTGCTGATTAGATGCTGATAACTCAAAAGAATTACAGAAGGATTATCATGAAGGATTATTGCTATCCAGTTGACAGTTGTATTTGCTAATTTAAAATCTGCATTAAGTAATTCAAAATTGTTACTTTGATCTTTTAAAGTTAACTTGAGGAGAAAACTTTTTAAATGTATAAATATTTAAATTATCTTTTTAAATCCATGGGACACTTCTATTTATTTCTTTCTTCTAAGGAAGAACAAAATCATTAAACCCGGTAAATAGAACCCCTAAGAGTTTAAATTAAACTGAACACAGAAAATTGTAGTGCTCCTGTTCATATGGCACTCTTTTCCCAGCCATAGACAAGTACAAATCCATTGTGTGGATACCATTTAATCTACACTCTAACAATTGTCTAGGTAGTTCCATATGGAAAAAAGGATTGTCAGCATACCAAGCTGACAGTCTGCTGTACCAGGGTAACAGGTCCGTTGCAACTAGATTGCTTCTAGTGGCTTGCCTGGCCTGAGCTAAAATCTAGGTAAAATGCTAGTAACTGTGAGAAAGCCTGTCTAACAAAATGTGACTCTCAAAGGAAATCTGTATGGTAAGCAGAGAGCAGCAAGCCTGGGGAGAAGCCAGACATTTTGGTGTAGTCTTAATTAGCAATGATAAGGGCAGTTGCCATTTTCTGGTAAGTCACTTACATATGCTGAGTATATAACAAGCTGAAAGCCTGTGGTGGTTTTACCGTGCTAGGCAGCTGAACACCACAACCGCTCTCTCACTCCCCCTCCTCAGAGGAGGAGGGGAAGAAGTAAAGGAAAGAACAACTCACGGGTTGAGATAAGGATAATTTAATTAAAGAAGAAGGAAAAAAATATATATATGTATATATATATTAAGGAAATATTATTAATTAACAATTCAACTAAAGGGAAAAAGGGAAAAAGGAAAGGGGAAAGGGAGGGGGAGAGGGAACAGCAAAACAAAACAAAACAAGTAAAGGCTATATGGAAGTGCAGAGGAAATAAATGATTTTCTACTTCCCACAAATGAGCGATGCCTGACCACGTCCTTGAAGCAGGGCCTCAACGCACGTAGCCGGTGTTCGCGAGGAGGACAGTCGTTTTCGCAACGAAAGCCCACCCCTCCTCTCTTCCTCCTTCTTCCACCTTTTATTGCTGAGCGTGACATCATATGTTATGGAATATCTCTTTGGTTGGTTTAGGTCAGCTGCCCTGGTGATGTTTCTTTCTCACTTTTTGCCCACCCCCCAGAAGGGTTAGAGAAAGTCCTGATACTGTGCCAGCACTTCTCAGCAGCAGAGTTGAGTATCACAACACTGGTGTGATAACACTGCTGTTCTAGCCCCAAGTGCGGAGCGTGGCACTGTATGGGCTGCTGCAGGGAAAGTTAACATCCCAGCCAGACCAAAGCCCGTAATGCAAGTCCTTGCAGATCTTTTAGAAGAATTTCCACTCATGAATTTGCCAAGAGAAGGAGAGTCCAACACAATATGGAAAATATCAGTTACTCTCTCCATTCACTGGGGTGGTGGTGGGGGGGGTACATCAAAGCTTAAAACAAGATAGAACAAATTGATTTTGAAACCAAGGGAATAACAGAAGTCAGCTGTGATCGCAAGCATCTGCAAGCATTTGTCAGCATTGCAACAAAGTTATTAAGAAGGATTTGAAGGGTAGTGGTGAAGTTTTCTTTTTGTTTTGGTTGCTCCTTCAAAGCAGAAGAGAAAGCACGTCGTGTTTACAATTAGCCAGTGATGGATACCAGCATTGTAAAGATAGGAGCAGATGTGCTACTGCCTAAGGAGGAAAGGTATTAGGGTTGCCATGGGTCTGGACAGTAAAAACAGCTAGATCATGTGTGTTGTAGGTGAGAAGGGGTAGCCAGCATGAGGGTTTGAGGGAAGGATGCATGGCTGAAGGTGGCTAGTTAAGAAGTCTCCAAGACCAAGGAAGTGTTGGAGTAACTCCCGGATAAAATGATGAAAGATGAGCAGTATACCTGCTGCTATGCATGTGGCCTTCAGTGAATTTCTGTGCTGTTACACTCTTGTATTTGGAAAGAGGAGTTTAGCAAATCAGATGCTTCCAAATGTTTGCAAATGCTGACTGTAGTCACAGACAGAGCCCTAGCATTCATGAAATATGTATAAATTTTCCTCACAGATCCATAAATGAACAGTGACAGCATGATTTACATACGTGTCAGACTGAGAAAAATGAGAGTAATTAATGCCCAAACTAGTGTGGCTAATAGTTCTGGATCCTTCACTGACCTACTTTACATGGAAGTCTCTTATGTTGCCTTTTAGACACCATGTGTAATTCTAATATATGGTGAAACTCACTGAAGTGTGTCCTTATTAAAAAAAAAAAAAAAAAATCCTCTGTTTTGTCATATAGTGTCCTATGTGTGGAGTAAGGTTATTCATCTAAAGAAGTAAATCCCAGCAGGTCTAGATACTGCATTGTGCTGGGGAAGGGAGAGCAGAGGTACTGACAGTGCATAGAAATCATAGAATCATTAAGGTTGGAAAGGACCTCCTGGACCATCTGGTCCAACTGTCCCCCTACCACCAATATTACCCACTCTACCATGTCCCTAAAATTCAAGGTTGAAGTGAGGTCTGCTACAGAAGAAAAGCAACCACCATCCAAAGTAAGATCAAGGTATCAGGGTGTGTGTGTGTTGGCTGAAATTGCCAAAAGCACAATAAGAACTTCTGGGATCAGGACAACTGCAACAATTTATTATGAAACTCAGGTCTCTTTCCTACATCAACATGCATGAAGAAAGGTAGTGAGACACATCATCCAAATATTTCTGCCACTGTTGTACGGTTTAACATGGATGAGACTTCAGCTGTTTGACGGAGGGGAGACTGGGTGGTGTAAAACATGGAGAGACAAGAAACTGTAAAAGAAACTGTATGCTTTTACACTCGCCTGAAATTTTGCAGTAGATGACAGTGTATTTACTTCTCACTCATTAATTGTGATTTTATGAGCTCTTTAGGGGTATTAGTAAGCTCTGTGTTAGGTAAGCAGATCAATATTTTTTAAAAGCTGTTTATCTGAATAATCCTTGACCAGGAATGCAATGCCTTTACTTCAGTCGCATATCCTGCCCTAGTATGAAAGGGCATGGAGTCTTCTCATAGGTGTGGAGCAGGGGAAGGGTATGGTTCTTGAAGCTGCTGAACTTTACCAGGTGAAGATTTTGTCTTAAAATAACAATATTTGTAAGGAATGGGTAGGAATATGGAAACTGGAGGCTTCTCTGGGTATTACAGTGTCTGGAGTGACTCACAGGAGTCTGTGGGAATGCACAGAAAGGTCCTGGTGGTCTCATTTTGGCTTTCAAAAAGAAAAGCCTATTTAGCAAAAATAAAGACATTACTGTATAGAATACTTCTCTTTTATGTTAAATAGTTGACAGGGGCATAATTTATTTGGGATTTTCCTTTTGAGATCTTGCAGTGTGTCTGTTAGATACCATGGTTGCTGTACACAGAGATGTTACCATCTGAGACAAGAAAGGCAGGTTTATGGAGGTCTGAAAACATGGTGGAGTTTCAAAAACACACTGGATGGAAGTTGGTCTGTCTAATAAAATGCTATAATAGCAAGTATGATTATTTTTTTTAGATGGAAGATTTACTTTAAAACTAATCATATTTCAGGAAATAAGCATAGTGGAAAATAAACAGTCCTTTTTTCAGTAGGGGAGTGTTGGAGGGGAAGGGAGTTGTGATTTGTCTAACATCAGGTATTTCCAAATGACATACAGAAGAAAAATTAAACAATTGAAAATTGCTTTTTCATGTTATTCAATGTGGATCATTTTTCAATAGTGTCTTTGGTTATAATTGCTCCACTCTGACCAACATTGAATAATTTCATCCATTACACATCTGAATCAGCCTTAATTTCTCCATTTCTAATGTGTACCTCTTTGCTTCCCAATTATAGCAATTTTTCACTCTTGAATTATATCCCATTTTCCCAAGATCAAAGTTGTGTGGCTACAACTATTATTTCATGCTTCAAAGTTTTAGTAAACACTCGTATTTTTTTTCTGCAAGATGAGTATTTTATATTACATTGTGGTTTGCAGGGTCCACATCTTTTAGGCAGCTGTTGAACATATATTATGGCCCACATTGCTGAAGAATATAGCAAATACAAAAAGCTTAGTATGATAAATCTCTAACAACTTTGCCAGCAGAAGGAAAGGGAGGGAAAAAAAAAAGGAGATTTTTATTATTCCACTATGTAGTTAAGTGGCATGTGAATACTATGCACCTCATTCTAATATTTAGCATGGCTTGGTTTTCTGTAAATTTTATTTTTGATCACATCTTATTAAAGATATGAGGTTATTTTAAGAAAATCGAAAATGAATTTGTGTAGCTATTGGTCGAATCCCAGATTACTATCTTTCTTTAGCTTTAGTTGAGGATAGCATCAGTCATGAGAGTGTTTGGGGTAGGGTTTTTCTCTTTTTCCTTTAGACACCTGAAGGGTAAATGCTTAAATTCAAATGTGATATTTTTTTCTTTGTTCTCAGTTTATATGTTGGGTCCCTCTATAAAGGGTGTGACTGGAGCAAGTGGACTTGTCTGCAGGGAGGGAGATTCCTCCTCCTCGTTCTTTGTCAGGCAGAGAGCTTGGAGGCTGCAGAATTTGGAGGAAGAGCACTACAGCAATGAACCAGGAGCTGGAATGTGCAGGAAGCAGACAGGTGTCAGCACTGATGAAAATGAACATTTTCCTGGGGTCCAGAAAGAAAGTCAGTTTGTTGCAGCTCAGAAAGGTGTTGGCGTAGCTGGAACCAAACCCTGGAAGCAAAGACCTGTCTTGCATACACACATGAGCAAGGGGAGGCTGATTTATAGAGCACTTTGATTTCAACTGTTTGATCCAATCTCTCAGAGTTAAGCATTCCAGTAGCTTATTTAAAACAAAATAAAATACTTCTGATTTCAGAGTCCTTTTGGTTCTTGCAATATTTTCTGTATATTTTGGTACGTACTTCTCAATATTCTTGCAGCTTTAGGATCCCATCACAGTTACTGAGTCACCATAGCTGCTTTTGCAGTCACCAGACAGAGGCAGGGAACTCCGAAGAGTGGTTAAGCTGACCTGTCCTGCACTCTGCTGAGTGGAGAGGAATTGCCTTTAGGATGAGTCTGTTTCAGCTTCACTCCTTTTGTAAAAAGAGCCTGGAGACAAGGCCTATTGTTTCAATCGTGCTTCCCCAGCCATGCTTTCAGACTCAATAGGGATGATTTCAATTGCAGTCATTTAAATTACAATGAATTATACTAAATTATTGTCTTCATCTAGGAACACAGACATAAAATTAATTATGTGTAGTGTGGACATGATAGTACTTGGAACTACTGTCTGAACCTTGAATCATATTGAAACGAGGCTACAAAAGAGGAAGATGCTTTGAAACATTTTGTAATTCGTAAAGACTGAACAAGGGCAACGTCCTGAGCAGGCAATAGAAGCTGTAAAATGCTCGCTGTTATGCAGCCCACCTTACTGCTGGGCTTCTTGTATTTTCTGGAGTCTTAGCTAATTTTGCAGCAGACAGTAGAAATGCTTCTCTTGATGTTACTGATCTCTAACTTAGGCTTCTATTTTTCTCCCTACCCAAATGAGTGTTTTTGCATTCTGAAAGTTATTTTTACCGCTGCTCCTTGTGTAAAATAATAAATGAAAATAAATTGATGATTTGCACTAAGGTTTTTGTATCAAAATGTTCCATCTAGGTAAGCTTTCACTTGTGTTTGTTCAGAAAGTCCTGGGCTCTTTACTGACCAGTACTTTTCGATTTTGTAGTTGTTAGCTCTGATTTTGCAAAATTATCCTTGAATGGAAATGTAGTGGGAAATAAGTTTCTTGTATACACTAAGGCCCTAGAATTATGTTTGGATGACTTTATACAGTCCAGATGAGTCCAAATGAGCTCTGGAAACCATCACTAAAATAAGACACTGCTTTTTGGTGTTTCTGCAGCTCAAAAAGTGGTATCATGAAGTGCTGCATTTAAAAGCTGCAAGCTTTTGTATGCAGGGAAAAGCAATATTGGCATAGATGTGATCTTTTCTATTTTGGCCAGAGTGTGAGGTGATTTCTGTGTTCTGACTGAGAAAAAGAAGAGACTGAAGGACATCATTGCTTGAGATGGAATGGGCAAACCTTTCCTCCGGGTGCTTGTGTTGTCATTGTATGAACTTGACAGGGAAAATGGGAAGTTAAAAGCCAAACTGAAAGAGAAGAGATCAGAAGCAACAAACAAACAGCCGTGAGGCAGTGACTAACAGCCCTGAAGGTGCTAGATGATGTAAAAGAGCAATACTACAAATAGCACATGGACTGTGATCACTGAAGCTAAATAACAACTCAGGAAAGATGTCTTTCAGAGACATGTCTCGTTCAGGCTAAATTGAAATCAGCCAGCTTTATCTAAAAGCCCAGAGCATTGGTATGGTTTCTTTTGATTATAGGTTATCTTGTACTATTGTTAGGAAAAAAATAGGAGTCACAGTGCACATCTTTCCTCCATTTGATGTGAAATTAAAAATGTGCTGTACAGATGAGCTGCATGTTGAACCACTTGGCCCTTTGAAGAAACTGATGTGGTTCTCTAAAGTCTACACAAGGACCCTTGGTGTCTGTAGTTGGCATGAGATGTCAGTGGAAGGTGCTCTTTGGCTGTAGACAGCTGTAGAGACGTCACACTGCAGGCAAAGAATTAATTAATAGGAATTAACCTGGTCACAACTGACTATAACAGCTAGTGTTGTGAGAAATGTAGTCCAAGTTCTTGGAGGCAGAAGGCAAAGGATGTGACTCTGGAAATGGCTGTATGAGGTTGATTCTGCTCTAACAGATAAGTTCTGCTTTGAAAAGTTGAAGATGGAAGGACATTTGAATGTAAGAGACCCCAAGACAGTTGTGTTCACTTTCCTGAGGAAAGGAAGGTTGGTGGAGCAGTGGAGTTAGAGTAATTGGCTTTAGAAAAGATTGCTTCTTGGGAAACTGGTAGGTAGCTGTGCTTAGAGAAATAGCATAAAAAACGAAGGAAAGCAGGATAGTTGGGCAGTTACTGATAGAGATCATGAAATGCACAGTAACAAACTAGCTGATGTGGACAAAAGATACAAGCACAGTAAAAATTAATCAGGGTTTGTTTATTTTAATCTTTCAGAATGCCCTCATACAGGAGAAACAAAAATGCCCAACTAGGGTATGAGCATTTAAGTATAAGCGCTGAGAGATTACTGTGGCACGGTAAAGACAAGATTGTGTTACTAAGAAGAAAGAGAAATGATAGAAGAATATTTAATAAGTGTTTACAAAGTGAGAAAAACTATGATGTAGGGAGATACAGAGCAGTCTGTTTAACTTTGATACCCAGAATGATTCCAGAACATATGAAAAGAAAATAAGCATAGAAATACCTAGAACACAGTATCATGATAAAAGCAGTCAACTTGAATTGGGCCACAACAATTCATATTAATAAAATCTCTAACAGGATAACTGGTGTTGTAAGGGAAAGCAATAGATTGCATTGTGCCTTTTGTAAGGGTTTGGTGTGTTTCCATGTGATGTTCTTGTGAGGAAAATGTGGAAATTACAGAAACTTCACATAAACAATAAACCAATCTCATTTCCATAAAACTTCACTCAAAGAACAGTGGTAAGTAGTTCACTTTTAGGCAGGAAGAACCACAAGTGAGCATCTGCTTTTGGCCTGTTTGTGTTCACTAATAACTTAAGTGAGGAAACAAAGTCTGCATAAAAAATCCGAAATGCACACCTAGCTGAATGACAGGCACGTTGGAGAACAGTGTCAGATTCCCTGTTGTGACACACCGAGGAACTTTTTGGAATCACAGAATAAATGCAGTAGATACATGCAAAGTACTGCTGCCTATAGGAGGAAGAAGTGGGCTATGTCTGACTAGGCCATGGGACTGCAGAAAGGGTTCTCTACAAAGTGCAGATGTTTCTGCTCTGTCCAGCTTTTCCCAGCTGAGACTTCCAAAGGAATAACATATTCAGTCTTATGCAAAATGTTTCACAAACATCAGTGGCAAATTGCACACAGTCTAGGTTTAGGAAGAGTATATTATTGCAAAAGGTTATGGCAACTAACTTTTTCAGCCCACAAAAGAGAAAAATAACATGTCGTGACAGTAGTCAGAGATGATGTTAAATAGAAAATAACCATCATTTATTTTCAAAAGCTACAGGGAAGAGTAAAAGTAAAGCAGTTTTATTTTCAGCAAGGAATGTTTGGATTGGATAGTAGGAAATATGCTCTGACTACAGGGCAAGTGAAACCCATGGGCTACTGGGAATCTTCCTCAATGGGAGATTTTTAGGAGTAGGTTAGGCCAAGTGCCTGTCAAAGACCACCTGAAGGTACTAGATCTCTACACAATGAAAATACAGTGGGTTAAATTATTTCTCGGTCCTGCTTATACACGTTTCTGTAGTTTTGTAACAAAAAGCAACAGCAAATCAAATCTTTTGTTCTTAAAAAAAAGGACCAAAAGGAAGGTACAGTCATCTCAGGGGCTGGCAGCACTGCTGTACTGCCTGCTCAGGGAAACAGATGAAATTTATTGATCTATCTAAGAATAGGAGAGAGAAAAAAATAGTGCCTGAGATGGTTTTAGGATTCTTGTGTGTGAAGACATTAAAGCAAGGTGGGCCAATGCTACTTTTTCATAACTATCACTTGTGTAAGCCTTAAGTTTTGCGTGCATGAGGTGTTACTCAGCCAATTCTGTCTGTGAGGATGGGGCAAGTAGTAACTGTAGTAGTTGTTACTGTAGTTGTTCAAATCCAAGCTGCTGAAATAAGATTAAAGTGCCTTGACAACTGCAGGATGCAAGCAAATTTCACCTGACAGCTTAGCACAGATGTATAAATTAGGAGCAGCTGGATGATTAAAGGCTGTAATAGTCCTAACAAAAGTGCAACTAATAGTTCTCTTAAAGCAAAGCTGATGCTTGAACTGTTGTTCAGTGGGCTTCAGAAACCAGAAGAGCTGAGCACAGAGAAATGTATCAGCTGGGTCAGGTGAAGAGTGAGTAAGACCTATAAAGAACAACTGCATGACTGAGATGTGGTGACAATTTTAACTGACATTTCGTGTTAGAATCGTGCTATTTTATAAATCTATTGCAGGAGAGAGCTTTGCATTCTAATAGCTCAATTACAGCAGCACAAGGTTGTGGCAGATGGGTGGGTGGAGGGCTGTGTGTCATCCTTGTATGAGTCTTTGCCTTTTGAGTGCCAGAAAATCATAAGGGAGGAGCTCTTTGTCACCACTGTAGAAGTCATAAGCACATTTTCAGATGGATCAAGTCTTCTATCAAGTTCTGAGGAATTCTTGCATACTCAGTCCTTTTTCCCTGTCTGTCTGAATGTCTCCGGACTAGGGACTGAGTATTTTTAAATCCAGATATTATTAACCATAGAAAAATACAGATTGAAAAGCACCTTCAGAGGTTATTGGGTCCATCCCTCTGCTCAAAGATGATTAACTTCAATGTTACAATTTTGCACCAGGTCTTTTCCATCTGTGTTTTTGGTATCTTCAAAGATAACAAAAGATCCTTGCTGGGTCATGTCTTCCAGATCATAAGAACTCTCAGTGGGAAAATGCTTTCTTGGTGTCCAGTAGGAATCTACCATCTTGCAGCTGGTGACTGTTGCCTCTCATCATTTTGCTGAGTACCTCTGGGAATCATCTGTCTCTCTCTTCTTCACCCCCTTTTACATAACCCAAATATGTCAGTTTGGTCCTTCAAGTTAGCACAATGGGCTGACTTGCAACAAAATAATAGCTACCAACACCTCTATTCTCTACAAGTTTCACAGGAAAGGAGAAAGATCTTTAAAAAAATGTATTTTTGTTGCCTTTGTGATTTCTTGTTGTACAAGCATTGCAGTTAGCTACACTCAAACACATAGCTTTGGTAGGAGGTTGCACAGGTTTTACTGTGGACAGTGTACTACTAAGAAGCTGCAGAGATCATAATTACAAGCTGCAATATTTATCAGCACCTCAGAAACTTCCGGCCTGGCAGTACTACTAAGTAATATTTATCCAATAATCTCATTGAAGGACTGCATGATTTAAGAAAATGTGATTTTAAAATATTTATTTAAGTTTTCATGACATTGTCCAGAATTTGGTCAGCATTGCCTACTCAAATTCCCACTTGCAGCTGTCAGTTTTGGTAAAGAAAATAATAATAATAATAAAAATAAAAACAAACAAACAAACAAACAAAAAAAAAAAAAAAAAAAAAAAAAAAAGGAGCTCCTTCATGTATGGTCCAGAAGTGCATCAGGCAGTAGTAGTATAGTTTTCTGTAGCCTCTACTTTTGAGGGGGAAGAGCGGAACCTGGCTTATAACTTATAATAAGACTTTTGCTATTTTTATAAGCTTGTATTGAAAACACGTGTAATTGTATAGTCTTAGGAAAAAGTCACTGAAGTTCAGTTATAGGGATATGTGGCAGCTTCAACTGCAAAAATAAATGGTAGGAATAAGAAATGAGACCAGAGGCAATGTTTTACCCTCAAAGATTTGTGTGGCCTGCAGAAAAATAGAGCAAGGTTAATACTAACCTGTGTCATCTTTGTCATCATCGTTCCTCCCCTCCCCACCCCACGCATCTCAGAGCACACAGATATGGTGTCTGCCATAATCTGCTTTTCTAATTGTGGTTTGTATTCTCATAATCCCTTTTCCTTCATTTAGCTGCTTCCATTCTATTACCTAGCTTTATTTCCCCACATCCTCCTATGGTGGTGGTCAGAAAAATACAAATCATCTGATATAAGTAGAAGTACAGCTTTTTGAGACAGAAGTAACTAAAGAAAATTTGCCTTGTGCATGCAAGAGCCTCTGTCTATGATATCCTCAGCTGACCTCTGCCTTGGGAGTCACTGTAGATACGATCACCCCCCGTGATGTGGGTGACTTTTGTTTTTCCGCTCGATAACTGCTCAGCTGAGCCTTTACATACCCAAGTTCAGTTTTGGTTTGATATGAAATTACTGGTTTTAGTACCTTACTTCACCTGTAATTTTATATAATTTTTGTCTGTAATACAGATAGTTATAACAGGTGCTTATATCTTACAAGGGTGGTAGAAAGATTAGTTACAGCAACATGTTAAAGCAAAGATAAACATTGCTGTCCCAGACAATTAAATTCAGCATTGGATTTACTACCTACATATTGAAGAAGGTGATTTCTGAAGTATTGTTCCTTCTCCCATCTAGAGAAAGAATATATTCCTTTCTTTGTTAGTTCTCTTTACTTTGCGCAGGAAGCCTAACAGATATCCAGCTCTGTAACAAAAATAGAAGACCCATCTATAAGAAGCAAAATTTTAATATTAGATAATGAAGAAAAGTAGTTTACAGAACATTATTGTATTTATGTGATTTATTTCACAGTTGTTTTGCCAGTTGTCAGTGTCAGTGCCCTGAAATGCAAGTGCATTAATTGAACTGGACTTGTCATCATCCATTAGGTGTGATTAAATATGTCAGTGATGTAGCAAAGTTAAAACAGCAGAGATTCTGAAAGGTGAATGGCATTGTAGAAAATGTAAGTAGAAAAAGGCAATGGAGAAGGCAGACCAGCATGCCTAAAGACAGTAAATTCAATCCTGCTTGGGAATCTGACCCTGATCCCACAAAGCACTTAATCTCATCATTTACGCACATGAGTTTTTCCCTTCTCTAAGCATACGTGTTGTCCCACTGAAGTTAGGGGGTGAGATTAAGCAAGCACCAAGACTGCTGCCGTACAGCTCAGCATCTATCAGACCAGAGCCTTCATTGACCTGATGGGGGGAAATATCTTGCCACAGCACTTATGTGTTGAATGATATTTGTGTAGGCGATCACGCAGTGCAAGTTCAATGCAACCCCGGGTTCCTACAGTAGTCAGAAAATTATTGTTTTGTTTGGGTACAAAGGACTGTAAAGTGTTTTTTGCTGTGAGGTGCAAGTCTTTTCTCTAGTTGCTGCACAGAAAAAAAAAAAAAAAAAAAAAAAAAAAAAAAAAATTAAAGGTAAAAAAAAACATTTTAAAAAAAAAAAAAAAATCAAATATAAAAGTATCCAATGTCTGGAGTTCTACCGTTGAAAAATTTTATTGATAAATTATGCCATCATGAATAAGCTACCCTATTTGCAGTCAGAAGGATTTGCAATTTTGTGCTACTTTGGTAAAATGTCTTATGTGGGTATTTATTTTGGTATAAAAAGCTACTAGATGATACAGTGTAAAACTTATAGATTGTTTCACTGTTTTATTAGAAGCAGCTCCTCCTTTAAAGAGGTAGTGGCTCTCTAATCAATGAGTGTTTTTAGGTGATGCAGAATAGGTATCATTAGGGATAGTTTAAGGCCTTAAGTACTGATTTCATCTTTGCAGGTACAGAGCTGCTACAGACTTAGATCGTTGTTTCTTCCTGCTGAAAATTTTAAGTGGTAACAGAATAAACATATGAAATGTTGCAGTTCTAAGCTAAACTGCTGGTAATCTTTAGAGCACAAGGTCAAACCTGTGCTTCTTGTGTATACAGAAAAGGGACAGGTCTTGCTGGAGTCTGTCTGGAAATGAGGCAGGAGAAAGAGTAGGTTGTGACTCTCTGCATCTGGAACAAGGAGCTGAGAGGGCTGATGCTACAAGGGCTATAATTTATCTTACATCCATGACCCACCTTGTTTTGGTGATAAACTAGACTTTTCTTTCCACTGTGCTTTCATCGCCATCTATGAAGACCATCCCTTGTATATAATGTCCTTCTCCACTACAAATTACATACTGCTTGGCAAAAACTTTTGCCCTGGAATATTTTCCTTTTGGGGGAATTTCTATGCCACCTGCCTTCTGATGCCTGAAATCCATTTTACATTGTATGTAGCTTTTGTACCTGAGAATTGATGCTGTAATAATCCACATTGCTGGTGAGCTGCACATGATGAATATAAGAAGCAATTAGCTTGCCCCACAGAACATGCTTTCACAGCAAATTTATTGCTCTCTAAGCTACTTCCATTTCAGTGAAAGGCAATTGCTTATATAGGAAAACAAAGAAATAGACTGCTGTACTTGCATTTGGGCAAGAAGAATTAAATGCAGAAAGTGGTGAAAAAAGTTGGCATAAGTTGCTGTTTTTGTTGTTTTTATTAATGGTAGATGTAAGAACAAATTTGTGGTTTGCCAGTTTAGTAAGGAGTTCATTCAAGCACAAATACAAAACCTACTGTAAAATAGAACCAGGTGGCTGCTCCAACATTTCTTGATTCCTTTTTATATTCCAATTTTATTTTGCAGCTGTGCAATGGTGGATCTGTGACTGATCTTGTGAAAGGGTTTCTGAAGAGAGGTGAAAGGATGAATGAACTTATAATTGCTTACATTTTACGTGAAGCTCTGCTGGTAAGATAAGCTCTCAGTGAAAGGACAGTCAATATTCAGTAAATGTTTTCTGTTCTTTTTTTTTCTTTGAATCAAGGTCATGTCCCGATTAACACAGCCTTTATATCAGTGTTTAGTGAAATCAAGGTAATGTGTAATGCCCTCTATAGACAGATAGAAGAAGTGTCACATTCACGATCCCTGGTTATCACAGGGGACTTCAACCCCAGTATCTGTTGTGGGGACAGCACAGCAGGACATAGCAGGACATAGGCAATCCAGGAGGTTCCTGGAATGTATTGATGATAACTTCCTTTTCCAAGTGAGAGAGGAGCCAGTGAGGAGAGGTTCTGTGCTGGAACTCATTCCCACCAACAAGGAGGGGCTGGGGGGGAATGTGTAACTCAAGGGCAGAATTGGCTGCAGTGACCATGAAATGGTGCAGTTTGGGATCCTGAGAGCAGTGAGGAGGGAGTACAGCAAGCTCGCTACCCTGGATTTTTGGAGAGCAGACTTTGGCCTCTTCAGGGATCTGCTTGGTAGAGTACCATGGGACAAAGCCCTGGAGGGAAGAGCGGCCCAAGAATGCTGGTTAATATTCAAGGATCACCTCCTCAGGAGCAATGCATCCCAACAAAGAGGAAGATGGATAAAAACACCAGGAGGCCTGCATGGATGAACAGATCACCTGGGAGGAATACAGACAAATCATCTGAGCAGCTAGGGATCAGGTTAGCAAAGCTAAAGCCCTGCGAGAATTAAATTTGGCCACAAAGATGACCAGAGGGCTGAAGCACCTCTCCTAAGAAGTCAGGCTGTGGGAGCTAGGGCTGATCAGCCTGAAGAAGGCTCCAGGAAGACCTTATAGCAGCCTTCCAGTACCTCAAGGCAGTCTACAGGAAACCTGGAAAGGGGCTTTTGTCAGCAAGTGTAGTGATAGGACAATAAGTAAATAGTTTTAAACTGAAAAAAAAAGGTAGATTTAGGTTGGATGTTAGGAGGAGATTATTTACTCTGAGGGTGGTGAGGCTCTCACATAGGCTGCCCAGAGAAGCTGTGGATGCCCCAACCCTGGAGGTGTCCAAGGCCAGGCTGGATGGGGCTTTGGGCAACCTGGTGTGGTGGGAGGTGTCCCTGCCCATGGCAGGGGGTTGGGACTGCGTGATCTTTAAGGTCTCTTTCAGTCCAAACTATTCTATGATTCTATGTAATTCAGGCAAGGTAAGTTAAGATAAATTCATCAGTTTGTTTCATTTTTAAGGGAATGAAAATTGATTTCTGACTGATTTATTTTCTAAATAACTATAGTTCTGCATGAAAATTGCTTTTATTTTGAGAAATAACAGAAATATACAGAAATATACCCAGAATACTGTTCAATTTATGTCTGGCTCCAAGGTATTTTTAATAGCAAAATGATCATTGATTCTAGTGAATTCAAACACCTCCACAAGGGGGGGGGGGGGGGGGAAGCTGATCAAGTATCTTTCTTTCATGTTGTCTTTTTATCAAAATTTGAGTTCCTGCATTAGAATTATTGATAGGCGTTAGCAGTTTTCTTTGAGTTTATACTTTAAAGGTGTAATATGTAGCATACATTTATAGTGCTTTTTTTTCCTGTTATCGTCTTAAAATTTCTATTGACATTAAGCAATTAAAAATATCCATTACTCGTGGTGAGTAAACTCCAAGAGTTTTTCCCGAAAGAATGACATCTCTGGTTTTGGATTGTATATATATTTTTTTCTCATAATTATCTGCTACCTTTTTTTCTGTAAATGTAATATAGAAATCAGAGCTGTTAGTAAAAAGTTCATGTTTACATCTCACCTTCCAGGGACTTCAGCATTTGCATGAAAACAAAACTATCCACCGTGATATTAAAGGAAATAATATCCTTTTGACCACTGAAGGAGGAGTCAAGCTTGTGGATTTTGGTATGTTACATTATTTATGTATACAAAATGTTGTACATTTGAAGCTTGGAAAATAAAATAGAGAAAACAAATCAGAAAAGATGAGTTATAATAACTTTGTATTAAGATTTTGAATTCTTAATTAAAAATCACTTGGATAACAAGAGTCACTTTTTGACTGGACAGAAATAAATTATTCACACAGAGTGCTTTTAGAACTTTGGCTTTTCCAGCCATTTTACTAATTCCATTTAAAAAGCATGGCTAAAGAGTAAATTATAATACATTGTTATAAAGTGCCAAATGCTTCAGAGCAGGCATAGTAAGTAAAGTGACAAAACAAGTTAATAGGATTGAAAATAAGGTTGCTGTTCAGATCCTCAGGGACTGTGTGCTGATTCAGGGAGGTTAAAAACCAATAGCCGAAAGCCTTATTTTCTAACTGAGAAGATTTAGAACTTAACAGAAATTGTGAAGAATGGGACAGTTCTATCTCAGTCATGTATGCTTAATTTTTTGGATTTGAAATGAAACAAGGGATACCACCTAAATGCAGCAAAAGGAGATATATTATGTAGGTAATTCCCACTTTCCAAATTCTGTGAAGAGTAATGGATTAGTGTTTGGCAAGTCTGAACCTAAGACATTATTTAAAAGGTTCTGCTCAAGTCTGTTAGATCTTAAATGATTCTTGAATGCTGTCATCTGGTTTCACCACCAGAAGGCAAGAAGCAGTGACACAGGTAAATGATGCCACCAGCTATTTTGCAGACATAACACAGTAGTTGGCCTTAAAAGCTTGACTGTTGTTTTCTTTAAGGGATTATGAATTTTTTCAGTGCTTCTTATTATGAACTGCTATTCTATGGTAACACACTGTCTTCTAATGTTTAAATTTAATTTATAGGTCACTACTTCATAGCACAGCAGCCCATTGTAAATATCATGATTCCATTCAGAAGATGGAAAATCTTAGTTTTTCTTTCCCTCCTATCTTGTTAATGAGATTTATTTAATTGATACGTAACAATTGTTTAAACTAATCATGGGATTTTAATTCCCATTAGTCTAGTGTCTTCCTGCCTGTAGACTGTATTTGTACAACCCTCCTACTTCACACACAAAAACTCCACAACTATTAGGGTTACTAATTCTGAAAATGTATGCATTTTGTTCTTTTTTTTTTTTTTTTTTATTACTCAGATAAAATTTTCAGCTGCAAAGCCTCCAGATCTCATAAATTATTTGCCATACAGTTACTAGTATTTTCTGATTGTCTGGAAGTTTAATGTGAGGCAAAATCAATATTTTTCCCACAGGTTTTTAATGTATCACAAATGCTATTTTTTAAGGTGCTGAAGGCAATTAGGGCTGTGGAGGATCAATGCTTTTGAAAAGAGGAAAATTAAATCACTTATGCAGATGTCAAAATATACAAGCTTTAGGGGTGAGGACCTCAAATTCTTTGTTTGTCAGTTACTGCAATCTGCTGCTAAGGCTGTAATTAAAAAATATTTTTAAAATATTTTGGGAAAATAATTGTGATGCCAAAACATAGATGAGAATGTGTGCAATAAACATGCAAACATGCACACACATTTATGTGTGTTGAATAAGGGCCAGTATTCTTCTAAAGGAGTATAGGAACAGCACCCTAATTTAGGAATAAATATAAACTTTCTCTAGCCTTTTTTTCGTAAAGCCAATCTCAAGCCAATAATGAGTATTTTCAAGTGGGAAAAACTTATGCAGTCTTGGCAAAACCGTCAGGGAAGACCATTCACCCTTCAGGCTGATGTTTAAGGTATTCAGCTGGGATTTGGGAGCTTTGTGTCCTCTACTTAAGAGGATTTAAAACCACATTAATCAGATTTCAAGAGTATTTTTTAGCCAGGAATGTGATTTGATTAAAATCTCTCACATTGACACAGCTACAGACTGTTGCCTATAATCATTTATTAGATCAGTGTCTGAAACTCATTGCCACTTTTTTTTTTTTTTTTTTTTCTTTTTTTAACACTATATAAGCCTGTGAATCTACAGGCTACATAATGATATAGATGCATGGACACAATCTCTTTCTGTGTCTCCCAGTAGGTATTTAGTGGAAACAACATTTTTGGTTTTGGTTAAACCAATTATTATATAGGGCCAAACAGACAAAGAAACACAAAATAACAACACAAATAATCACATAGCCCTTTCTAGCATGCCTGCAGATTTTCCTTTATGTAGAGGGAAGTGAAGACAGTGGATTAAGGGCTCCTTTAACCAGGAAAGACTTGACAGAGGAAGTGACCCCTTCCCAAGATAATTCTGGCTGCACTGTTTTCCTACATGTTGGTTGATGATTAGATGATCCTGAAGAACCCTTTGCTCTCCTCCCTTGATACTCTTTATGCTGGTTTGTATTTAAAAAGGTGCATAAAGCCTCTATATGAAAAACTGACTTGTGAAGCTTTATGGAGCACAATACCAAAAAGGATGTTCTCCACCTGTATGTGTTGAGTGGTCATATTGAACTTGCATTGCTGTGTCACTTTTTCATTCTGAAGTACTATTAGGAGCTTCTCAGAGTCACAAGGGGGAAAAAAGGAGGAAAAAAAAAAAAAAAAAAAAGTTAACTTTCAATGAATTAAGTCAACTTTGAGAATGGCTTTTCTTTTCTTTGTTCTATTTCTACTCACTGAACTTCAGTTATGAAATGCACCACCACTGTGAATCCTTTCTTGCACAGCAGTACTGACTTTTTAGAAGCTTTATTTTGTGACACAGTGTATACTCATTACCTTATTGTTGTTGTGTCCTAGGCATTTATGTATACTGTGACCATGGTTTCTGAATACTGCACAGTCTGCAATAGATGACCTTCACAATGCTATACAATGAGTCAGATTACTATAATTTCAAGCTACAGACTGAGGATCCAAAACTCTAAGAGAGACTGAGTTGCTTGATGTAATACAGAAAGTCTATGGAAAAGCTCTCACAAAATCTTAACAGTCTTAACAAACCTAAAACAGTCTTAGCTGTTTGTTAGCCTTTCATAGGCATATTGATGGTTGATGAGATGAGAAAGACTTTGAAAGAATATCATGGCAGTGCCTCACCTAGGTTGTTTTGAAGAGTGAAATTTTTGCTTTCGCTCAAAGTTCTGCTGCAATATTGCTTAATCTGTATAGAACTCACCCCAGTATTATTCTTGTATCTCATAAACACCTTAATTCCAATTGAGGAACACAGCGAGTTTATAGTATCTACATACCAATGCTTATGGAGATAAATTGCTAACCAAGGAGTTAGCAGATAGATGTTTTAGTTTAAATTGTCCAAGCTAGAAGTTTGGAATACTGTTACCAGGGAAGCATCCTCTCCCCTCACTTCCATCCAGTGTGATAACTTAGATCAGCAGAGATAAACAAAACCATTCTTTTTGACTACAGATAATGAGAAGTACCCAAGGGGATCAACACTACAGTTTCAGTCCCTGAATTCATTAAACTTCTAGATACGTTACAAAATTTGTATTTTCCTCTGTGAGAGAAGAAGGTTGACTGAAGGCAATTTAACTACCTGAACATCTGTGGGAATTAGCTGCTTAGCTGTTCTGGAGGAAAACCTTTGGGGAAGGATGTTGCACCTGAGAATCGCAACAATTATACTCCAAGTTTCCCTCTGCTCTGTTGAAACAAATAATAAATAGCTGAACTTTTTTCAAGAGTAACTGTTATGTTTTCAGTATAGGGTAGAGACTTCATAGAAAAATACACATTTGCATAAAAAGAAATGTCCTGCAACACTTTAAAGGATGAAAGCTATATAATATTAAATAAAGAGAGTTGGAGACAGACAAGGTGTGAAGCAAATCCCCTTTTTATAAATATTCTTAGTTATATTCACAGCTGCTCATCAGTTTTCCATGAAGGAAATGTTTTTGTTCTCACTTTTTAGAAGTCTTTTGTATATGTTTCTCAGATTTCTGGTTGCTTGCAGTTGATTCTTTATGTTAAAGAGGCAGTTTTCAAAAAACAATTTAGCCACTAAAGATGCAGATAAGCACTTAATAATTTTTTTAGAAACTTCTATGACATAAATCCAAATGAATTAAATGCTAGATAACTTTTGAAAGTCTTGTGACCACTCTATCTGCAGCTTGTACTGACAAAATATCTTTCAGTGTCTGACCTTGTTTCATCAGTTTAAAAAGTCGCTTCCCTGAAGTTACTTGCATGTATAGCATACCTCATCTGTAATAAAAATACATATATTCATCTGCATCTTACAATGTGTGACCAATTTCATAGAGAGCTGAGTGTATAACATCTGCTTAGGCTGACAAATACTTACTTCTTTGAATAGTCCCTCTCAATTCAACTTCATTTCTTGAAATCAGGATGCTGTGCAGGGCTTTTCATGTATTAAATACAGTTAGTCTAAGACAGAATTCCCATTCCTTTGGAAATTTTGAAATGTCAAAAAATGTGCTGTTCCAAAATGGGAGAAAATAAACTTAGGTGTATTATTATTAGTGTTTAATTTTGTTCTGACAAATACCCATTTCATTTTCAAAGATTTGATGTATTTCTTAAATCCCCTGCCCTCCCAGTGAGTCTGGGAGCTTGTAAGTCAGAGACTTTCATGCTTATATGTTTTTGAAAGAAGAAGATCCTAGAGGTCACAACTATGAGCAAGCTAGACAGGTTGATGATGGGTGGAGAATCACGTGTGAGGAAAGAACCATTCCTATCCCAAAAGTTTTGAAACATCTAAGTCATGGGGCGAGTGATTCTTTTAGCTAAAAAGAGGAGAGTGTAATGCTGATGGAAAATTCCTCTTCATCTGTGTTTTTGAGGGTTGACCTTGTAGGCTGAGAGTCTTGAACAAGAGCAGAAGTAGCTTATATTTCTCTGGGACTGCTGAAGCCTGCTGTCACAGACTAGAAGTATCACAGGATGAGCAGCTGTTGCCTTGGAAATGGCCAGAAAAGAACATATAAATTGTACTCTACCGCTTAGATTTTCAGCACCACTGTTTCATGCTGAAGACCATGCCTGCCCATGCATCAGATGAAAATTCATACCACATGTAACTGAAGTTACCACATGTTGAAGTTACTACCATGAAAGGTCATTGAAAAAGGGGCAGAGAAATTGTAGGGGAAAAAAAAAAAAAATAAAAAATAAAAAAAATAAAAAAAATCTTGTTCTTTGGAATTTAAGCCTTTCTAACTACAAGAGTTCCCATGACTCCCCCAGTTCACCTAGTACTGTCACTGGAAGAAAGAGGATGTCTAAAAGGACTGGCACTATCCATTTTCAGTTTCTTAGGAGTTTCACTAATGATATCTAAAAATCTCCATTGAAGTCTCTGGATGAGCAATACATAGGAAGGTTCCAAGTTTGCTATGGGTAAAGCAGGTTCCAGTGGAAGACATGGAAAGAAGGTAATGCATTCTCACTGCTGCTAGCAGATGGTGGAAAATTACAAACTGTTCTGCACGCAATTAATAGAATAATGACTTCAAGGGTTCCTTTAGCACTGTGGATAAAGAGATCACAATTTGCATAATTAAAACATGTATTGCAACATTAATGGAGCATATTTATACTGAAGATTATTTTTGTATTTCAGACATGCTTAGTTTGCATTTTTCTGCTTTTTCTTCAAAAGAAGTTTTGCACTTAAAATTGTACGTAAATATTGTCTTGGCATTACAAATGCAGTTTCAAATATCCTACTGTGCATGTAGCTGACATGATTTTAGCATGGGTGTATAGTAGCCTAACACATTAGCCTAACAGCAGGTTTAACTGGAATATGACTTATTGGGGAAAAAGTAGATTAGGAAAGAGAATACTGCATTACTTTTAAATGTATTGGAAAGTGACATTACTTTGATTAATACTTAAACTATTTCTTCCATGTAGTATGAAAACTCAGAAAAACAGAGGTCAGCTTTTGTGTGAACTATTTCTTCCATGTAGTTTGGAAACTGCAGATAAATGGAGGTCAGCTTTGTGTTTGGAATGTAATAGGGTTGTTATTTTGCTATGGAAAGAATGATCATTCTTCTCTTAAAGCCATTTGAAGTTATCCGAAGTTAAGAGCCAAGAAAATCTGAAGTTGACATTTCTGGATGGCCTTCTTACTATTCAGAATTGCAATTCTGTGAAACAAGCCAAATGCAGGACATGGTCTTTTTGGTAGTGTATCTTTAATTAATTAGTTTCTGCTTTAAAATGCATACATAATTTCATTTAGGTAATACTAAATTAAGGTATTCAGTTCATTTCATAATTCAGTTTAGTCCATGAATTTAATTTCTTTGTTATTCCCCACCCCAAAAGAATGTGTAGTGATTCTGCCAGCATTCTCTGTGATGATTCGGTAGTGGTATGCTACTGCTTTCGTGCAGATTATGAAATGTTGGTACTGCTTTACTATGATTAGTGATCAGTAATAGTTGGTTACTATAAGTCAGGTTGCATGGGTGTTTTTCTTATGTTTTGTTGCATGATATTCATACCTATTCTGATGCAGAAATATAGCCCAAATCTCTAAAATTCAGTGGCTACATTGAACAGGTTAAGTGTTTTTGAAGTGTAGATGAGCCAGCATCTACTATAATGAAAATCCAAGAATAGTAAAATCAGCATGTCCAAAATATTAAGGCCAATCTCAAAGTAATTAATAAGCTCATGGTAAGACTTCATCTTAACAGATCTGCTTAATTAGTCACCTCTTCTGGTTTACTGATGCATGGAGGAGGCTGGTCCTGTGGGGAAAGCATCTGAAATCATGGATCAGGTTGAAGAGGGAACCACAGCACTGAGCCTTTCACCATGACACCTCACCAGCTCTCATATTCCCTTGCTGTGACACAGTGCTGTGTCACTCAGTGCCCAGTATCTCTCCCTGATGTGACCACACTTGGTAGATGTAGTTTCTTGACTGATCACAGATCAGTCTAGCAAGCCTTGTGTGACACATGGCATTGCAGAGCGACAGAAGGCTTACAGCACTATACTGCAAATGCTTGCAGTACAGGTTAGGGTGCATGGATTGCAAGTTGATAGCTACCTTGTGCTCAATGGAGAGGTTGAAAAGTCAGTTATGAGTGATCCAAGCTGGAGTACTGGGGCATTTAGGGAAATCTCTGTCCTTTTTAATATATTATAATGATTTCCAGCTCTGTATGTCCTGCTGACATTGAAGAGGAGCTCAGCATGACCTTGAGTAATTTTCCAAACTTCTGTAGATTGCTTGTTCTGGAGTAGTCAGAATACCCTATTGTGCCTCCTTCTCCTTGTATGAATCATTCTGGAAAAAAAAATAATAATAATAAAATAATAATTTCATTTGAATGTATTCAAAAATAAACATAAAAATCTTTCTGCCTTTAGCTTACTTTAAGCAATGAGTCATAGCAAGACATGTATTTGCCTTAGTCATTCTAGCATGCATCCATAATAGAGCTGTCTGCTTCACTGGTTCAGATCAAAAACAGGCTATTATTGTGTTGTCATTTCTGCATACTATATAGCATGACACTCACATGTTACTTTTAAAAAGCATTTACTAGGGGTCTTCAATGAGGTCTCAAAAGTAAAAATAAATAAATAAATAAAAAGAGAGAGAGAGGGGAGGGGTCTCAGAAGTAAAAAAGGAAAAAAAAATCTTTGAAGAAAGATTTCTTCATGAGCAGCTTGTCAAAGTGCTTTGAACCCAATCAAAGTAGTAATTCCAAATTTTTCAAACCAGGGTCAGCAAGGATAAGATGGATTGCATTGACTTGAGCTGTGGAATATTTTCATTGTTGAATGTTTAATTCTTTGTCAAAGGCTTAGTCTTTAAAAACTTATTTTATGGGCCATGGGTGAATGAAAACCTTTGTGCTGTCCAGTAAAAACAAAAAGAAATCATGTGGCCAAATACTGTACCCAGAATAAGCTGTTCACTTGCTCTTTTATGTGTTTTGTGTTTTTTTTCCCTACTAGTTCACATAAAGATGTCACTTGTAAAAATTCAGGAAGCTTGACATAGAATGCTGGTGTCAAATGTCAGAGACACATGAAGCAAAAAAATAGCCCTTTCTGGCCAGCAAAGACTTCTTGGTTTTCTCCAGGGTCACAAAATATACATCTCTTGAGCCCTTCTGAGCCCTTTTCTCAGTCAGCCCAGACTGCATCTGAGCAAGAAGGGCTGTCTGGAAAGTATGTTGCAATGCTCCTTTTTTTTTTTTTTTTTTTTTTTTTGGTGGTGGTTCTAGAATTCATTGAACCTCTCACTGACTTTTTTTTCATTTTTACCTGAAAGTTGAACCCAATGACTCAATTTTAACTGACATATTTTTGTTCTTAGGTGTTTGAAATATTCTGTCACATTAGCATGGGTATTACTAGTAACCCAGATAATCATAGCAGGTAAATTATGTCATTCATATAAGGAGAAAATCTCCCATTTCTTTTTTTTTTTTTTTCAATTCATAGAGTAAAAATCCCTTTTGGGTCTCAAAAGTGGTAGTCAGTTTGAATCCAAATGTGTAAGGAAGGCAACATCTAAGAAGGAGGACTTTCCTCACCAGCATACTGTACCAGATTGTGTCTAGCTGCATAAATCCCTGAGGCTCCAGAGAAGAGTAGTGCTCCACACGAAATCCACCCAGCCAATTGTGCATCAGGAAAACAAATTTTCCTGTGCATCTCTTTCAGGAAACCAGCTGAAGCCCTGAAGCATGAGATTTGATTAGAATAATTAGCCTTGTGCCAAACTGAACTGTCAGGAGCATGTGGAGTGCAGCCCCTAGTCACCTGCTCTATCTAGGGCCTTGGAGAAATGGTGCAGTAAGAACTGTAGGCTTGGGGAAGCTCGAGTATGCCACCACACCATCCTGCCCAGTCTGCTGTAATACGAAAGTCCGTATATTCCTTAAAGAATCTGTATTAAAACTTTTCATTTATAAAAGTTTACTTTTGTCAAAAATGTAGTGTATGTTCTGCTTTTTTTTGGATGCTGATTGCTGTTTTATCGTCTGTATGTACCCTATAATGATTCTGTATCTGTTTTAGGATTTTCATTTTGTTCTCTACTCAAAAGTGCCTTTTCTTTGTCTTTAGTCCATGTGGTGAATTTAATGGGAAAGCCACTGGGCTTTGACTCCTTTAGGTATCTGTGTACATGACCCAAATTTTTATATTATATATTGATTGTTTTTTATCCCCCATTTACTCCTTCCTCTTAGTTTTATGTTAAACACCATGGATTTTTCAACTCCTAAGCAGTTCATGTATGTGGTCTTCCTGGATGCTAAGCTTTTGATCCTTCTGGATTTGTAAAGGGCTGTTTGGTTAGCTTTTGGACATGCCCTGTTTTAGTTCAAGATTTGCATCTGGAATGTGTGTTTTCCTGAGTGTTTGGGGAAAGTCTAGTTTTCCAGTTACCCTTGTCTTTGTAATCTGTTTCATCATTAAAACATAATTTGCATTAAGACAATACATAAAGGCAGGGGATGTGGTAACAAAGGACATGGAAAATGCTGAGGCACTCAGTGTCATCTTTACCACAGTCTTTACTTGTGAAACTTATCTTTGGAAATTCCAGGTCTCTGCCACCAGTGGGAAAGTCTTGAACAAGGAAAAACCTGTGATAGAGGAGGATCAGGTTAGTGAGCATTTAAACAAAGTAGATGTACACAAGTCCATGGGACCTGGTGGGATGGACCTACAAATGCTGAGGGAGCTGGTCAATGCCATTGCAAGGCCACTCTTGATAATCTTTGAAAGGTCTTAGAAATCAGGGAAGGTTCCTGAAGACTGGAAGAAAGCTATTGTCACTCCTGTCTTCAAGAAGGACAAGAAGGAGGCTTTGATTCACAGTCCTTTTGGGGAGGGGATGTGCTTTCACAAACGGGAAGCTTTAAGTGAATGGACACCAAAGGAACAAATGAAAGAGGGTTGTGGAAGAAGTAGCCAAATGCAGTGAGATACATAGTGTGTAAGCCCTTTGACATGGCTTGTGTGTTTTTATGTATAGATGCAGTAGCTAGTGTGCAAGAAATGCAGTCTCCCTTCTGTGTGCAAAATGTCAATTTAGTAGAATTTGCTGGGGCTTGCAATTCCCCCATTAACATCAACCAGTACAACGTGCATACTTCTGTCACAGAGCATAATCATAAAAAGGTGTTGTACAACCTCCCAATTTAGATCAGAACAGTTTCTGCTTAGATCGGGTGCAAATATGAGACAAATCTTTCCTAATAATAGGGAGATCTTTTCTGCCCTATTTTTCCTTTATTGAATGCTAAGGTCATAAGTAGGTGGCTTTACTTTTAGTGTTATTCCAATATGCCATTTTTTGTAATGAAAATCTTATCTAATGGTGTAGATCTGCTAATTTTCTTTCTTTTTTTTTTTTTTTTAATTAGTAAATAATGCCTGAAATAAGCAAGTAAAATAAAAAGAATACCTTTTCCAACTATATGCACATTATTTCCTTTTGCACGTTAGAAAAGATACTGTAGTGTGCATTGATGCTATTAATGCATTTATTTATTAAGCCATTCATTTTCATAAGATTTACAATTTCTATGTAATAAAACACTGCTTTATGATGTATTTTTAAATCTCCATAGGAGAATGTCTGACTCCTTTTGCAACAAAACAGTAGTAAAGGAGATTGAGAAGGAACAAGATGTTATTGTTAGAAAATGTACAAGTTAAAAAAAGCTGGCCAGCTATATGCTTGACTGGTTACTGAAATGCTGGAAGAAATGTTACTAAGTGTGGAATTACATCATCTTTCCACTATACACAGAAAAAGCCCAAGGAAATATCATTTTTCATAAGACCTACACTCCATAATCTGAAATGCCACTTTTCTGCTAAGAGCAAAGGAATAAAAACAAACAAACAAACAAAGCCCACAAAAAAAAAAAAAAAAAAAAAAGAAAAAAAAAAAAAAAAAAAAAAAAAAGGAGCAAAAAGAAAGAAAGTAGTAGTGAACAATTCAAATTCAATCAGCTTTTTACTGAAGTAAAAAAAAAACCCCGGGGGGGGGGTTCAGAAAGGAAAAAATCCTTCCGTTTATTTAATACTTACAATTCAAAGAGAAAATAAATGTGCATAGACAGAGAAGATTGTGCACATTAATGTTCTTTTTATATTTGGCTCCTTATCTCCTTATGACACTGGAATAATAAAAATTCAGTTAGTGCCTGCCTTTGCCTGCAGATCTAAATCCCAGCTCCTGTTCCAAGACTACAGAAAAAGAGCTTAGCATAGGAGACGCCCACAACATCTAAAAAGAGACAGTTGCCTCCTTTCCCACCAAAAGCAAGGATCACATAATGATGTCCTTTTGTATCACCACGATGGTGACAGACCCGTGGCGATGTGTGCTTATTCCTTGCTTTCTGAATGATGTGTTTTGCCAGAGGCTGGGAATAGCCAGGGACTCTGTGAGCAAGAAGCCGGACATCAGACAACTCCTCGATGTAGCAAAAACAAAACCCTTGCTTGGCTGAGTTTGAAGCAGGGTCAATGGACTTTATGCTTAACCTCAGATTTTCCTGCTTTCCTTGGTGCAAACACTGGTTTGGAATTTTTGCAGGCATGCAGAAAGGAAGAGAATCAAGTTTCTCATTCTTGGAGTAAATACAGGGAGGAAGCCCCAAAGGCAACAGTTGTGCTACTCTCAAAGGAACAGGCTGACTTAGAAATCAAGATCCTGCTGCCTTACTTTCAGTGGTTATGTATGTTTCTGTGATGGACAAATGCAGATAATTTGTTAATCAGGGCTGAACACTGCTTTAGAGAAAAAAGCAGATCAAGCCCTCTGTGGTTTCTTGACTGCCAATTGAAAACAAAACAAAACAAACAAAAAACAATTCTACCCAGATACAGGCTTAGTGAGAGTATTTCCACCGGGCAGTTGATGTGAGTTGCTCCCATTATGAAACACCCACAGGGTTTTCAGGAAAGTAAAGTCAAGCATATTGAAACCAGAGAATACAACGAGTTAAAACTGGCCAGTGGTGCTCAGTGGAGCTTCACATTTCAGAAGACAAAATGGTACTCACAGAGTGAAACTGAAGCTTTTTGTCTTCTGAACAAGAAAATAAGCTTATGTATGAAGGCAAAATAAATGAGCTTCAATGTCAATCAGAATAAGGTTGGAAAAAAGAGTAGAAAACATCATCTTTCATTCCATCCTTAGTATTGGCACTTCAGAATATGATTTTGGTGGACTTCACAGTTGGCTATGGCCAAGTTCAGGCCTTACTAGCTGAAGGGCTGCTTTTTTGCACATGTTGTGCTCTCCCCTTTGCACACACTAGAAGTATTTCCAACCCTTACTTCCATACCACTTATATTTAAGGCAGGAAATGGGTGGCATGCAGAACAAAAGTTCGCTGTAGCCCACTAGGATTTCTAATATTTCAGTGTGTCTTTTAATCTAAAACCGAAAAGAATATTTTGATTTCAGAATTCACTTTCCAACTCATGGCCTGAAATAGTTAATTCCTTAAACTGCAGCTCATGTTGCAAAGCTGATTTGCAGGCATTTGATGTTGCTTTGAGAATGGGGAGACTTCTGTTTTTGTAAGCATTTTGATGTTTCTCCATTTTGTTGTTTCTTCTTTATGGTAGAACAGCTAAAAGATGTAGATAAGTATCATTTATAGTGCTTAACTTGAAATATATAAATAATGAAATAGAGGTCTAGTGTCAGTAATGAGCTTTAAAAGCAAAAAAAGAAACAGTGGGATGTAGAGTTTTTTGTTGTTGTTGTTGTTTTTGTTTTTTTAACCTCATGAAATGCTGTACTGCTCTCCTAAAACAGGATATAGAAAAATGGTAATTAGCCAGTCAAAATATACGAAGTCAGATTACTAATGAAACTTTCATTTGGGACTAAATCTCAGTCCTGCTGAAGTTGCTGGAATCTAAGGATGTGCAGAACCTGAGCTGAAGTGCTCTGTACCTTTGAGGGTTGGGCCTATAGCAGAGAACTGGAAAGATAACATTGAAATTCAACTGCAAAGGAGATCACAGCATGACAGGACAAGACCAGGATGATACCATTCAGAAGAACTGTCTTGGATGGTAATAGCAGTTGCTCTGATGATAGCTTCCCTTTGTTCTTCCAGGTGTATCTGCTCAGCTGACCAGCACCCGTCTCCGCCGGAACACCTCCGTGGGCACCCCATTCTGGATGGCTCCAGAGGTTAGATTCAAGTTTCAAAACATTCTGTTAGTGGTATTCAAGCTGCCACATTCCACATTTCTGCTCTTTCTCTGTCTTTCTTCCTGACTACTGGACCTTTCAAAGGATATTGCTATTTCTTTTGGTGAAAATGTGTTTTTAAGCTATACTCTTAAGTGTTTGCAGGGATTAAGTTAAAAGGGTCTTTAATTTGAAATTAAAAAGTTAGAGTGAGTGAGCAAGAAGTCGAATTGCTTAGTAAAATGTTAGAGGAAAGAGTACTGCCCTTGATCCTTTCCAACTTCTCAAACTATGCCAGGTATCTCATCTTCCCATGGAAGGAAGGAGCCTAGGGTGGTACTGTGATATGTTATAACTTATACTTTTAAATTTCTACACCTGAACAGTTTTTAACACAACATATTCATAGCTGACAGCAAAAAATGAAAGATGTTATTTTGAATAAATAAGATGCATTATGCATCTTTGGCAATTTTTCCAGCTTGAAACTGAATATATATATATAAATAAACATTTTAAGTTAAGGTGGGAAAAATTTTAGTTATTAATAAGCCTATGTGCTTAGTCTATTTTTGTGCACACAAACACAGGCACACACAGATACATGTACATCCATTTATAACACATGAAATTACTCTGTCTATATGCATGTATGTTTATAAACATGCTCTATTTATACATATTTGCCTAGACCTGTAGGTAATTCAGCTGGCATTGTGAATGAAACAAAATGTTTATGAAATTAAATATATTTGCTGTAATATCTGATAGCAACCACATTCCTGATAAATTAGCTTCATCTTTAAATTTTCTGAATTGGCTGAATAAAAACCCAAAGGGAAATAATGAATTCAGCTCCTGCTTTCCTTCTTGTTTCACTTTATACAGAGAGCAACATAACTCCATTAGTTCTTTTTCAGGAATAATCCACAGATAAGAGGTTTATGGTTGCTGAGTTTCCTTTTTCTTCCCTCAGCTGTGGGTGCAATTTTCCACCTTCAACTAAATAAGCTAAGGATTTACACCCTTTTGTCAGATCAGGGGACATCTGACCAGATAGCAGCCTAGTGTTCACAAAAGACTTACTTTTCTGTACTTCTAACCTTGCTTTTTCAGCAGCAGGATGTCTTAACTTCCTAAATGTGTGCAGTTCTGTTTATTTCAACCACTATGTCCATCCTTTAAGAGATTCCATCAGCTGTGGGCATACTGTTAAATTCAGACATTTGACTGTACAGTGACAGACCGAGTCTTTTCCTCTAACAGGTGATTGCCTGTGAGCAGCAGCTAGATAGCTCCTATGATGCCAGATGTGATGCGTGGTCCCTGGGTATTACTGCAATAGAGCTGGGAGATGGAGATCCACCCCTTGCTGATTTGCACCCTATGAGGGCACTCTTCAAAATACCAAGGTAATATCTTGATGTGTTTGTTTCTTGCCAGGCTAGGTTGAACTTTCTCCATTAGCAGGTACTTTCTTCAAACTTAGACTATTTAAGTATGTACAGTTTATTTATACTAGGAGAAGGTTAGAAATACTCTGTCCAGATATATTTTCTGAAAACTCAGATTCAACCATGCACACCCATTGAGAAGTTCAGAGATGATTCGTCTATATTTGAGACAAAGCCCTACATTTTTTTCTCCGTGGACTGCACAAGCACAGGACTCAGCTGAGTCCCATATACCGTATTCTCATTGAGATGTGTTATGATAGGATTGTAGAGCCTTAGTGGGCCAGTGTGGCAAACAGGCCCCACAGCTCTCCTCAAGAGTTAGCACACGTCCTTTGAAGCAAGGTGTTTTTCCACCACTCACATAAATTTAGTCCCCTACCTTTCATTAGCTTGTGCTGCTCCTGCTAGCTGTAGCATTTCTGTCCCCAGGCAGTGTATCCAGCAACTTGTTTTGCACTTTCTTTGAAGCTGGAGATAAAAGTACCCAAAGTACCACTTACAGTGTTTCAAACAACATCAGTCTCAAAGACTATAGGGGATGATCATACAGCAGCTAGTGGATGTTACTCTAGCAGCCGAAGTAATACCGCAACATTTGAGACCACATAGCATATGAGTGCTTCAAGTCCTTTTCTTCCAAGTCACCCAAATTGGTTTAAATTACCTTCAGTTTTAAGAAATCTTGTTTGACTTGACACCAAAGCAGAACATGAATGCTCTTCTTACTTCGGTTTTCTACAGGAAAAGCAGTAACAAACTTTTGTGGCAAGTACTTTTAGCTAGACCTTCAAAAGGCCATCTAGCTTATACCCTTAGAAATATTGGGTGCCTTTCTTCCCTGGAGCAAATGTAAGATCAATACCTTTTAACTTCATTAAGAAATACATGAAAGTGCTGGAGTTAACATCAAGCAGCACTTGAAAAAAGTAGTTACGATGACTAGCCAGAAATAGACAGAAAAGAGTCACTTCATCTGTAGTTGATTCCTTTTGTCCAAGTGACTACACTTGGTAAAAATGGCATTTCTGACTCAAAGAAGACTGTTAAAACAATAAGAATCACATTAACACCTAGAAAAACAGCTTTAACTCAACAGCAAAGAAAGAAGTACTTATCTACAGTATATCTGTATCTAGTCTTTCAGTTGACTTCTGTATTTTCTGATGAATCAGAAATAGTTAATAAAGAGCTACTTTCTTCCAACACCTTGTTCAGCAAACTGATTAATTCAGTTCTTCTGGGAAAACTTAAAATAGATTTTCTTTTTAAAATTCTCTTAAGAAAGTCTGTTGTTTCATGCTTGAAAAGATAAACTTGCCATTATAAGTGACCAGCGATTAATGGTTTGTTATTTACATTTCTGTTTATTGATTAATTGAAAAAATACAGTAATTCTTAGCTATGCTTGGTAGATCATCTCCTTGCTATTTCTTCTTCTTAGTTATGTAAAGCAGGAGAACCACCAAGGTATTGTGTCATCTGCACATGCTCCTTTTACCAGTGGAAATCAATATCTTTTTTTAGTGGCTTTCTAAACTCATTACTCAGCCTGCCTTCATACATTGTTTTCATCAACTGAGTAGTTTATTAACTTATTGTCACACTGACCTTTGCAGGAATCCTCCTCCAACACTACAGCAGCCTGAACTGTGGTCATCCGAATTCAATGACTTCATTAACAAGTGCGTAACAACTGAGGTCACTGTAACTGAATGTGGAACGTGTAAATGTCAGGTGTAAAATATCATTGTACTCTCTGTGGAAATGTGTTGCTGCTAATATTTTTCTTACTCTGCTTCCTTAAATTGTAAAAATGAGAAACATTTTGGGTGGTGTTCTTTGCAGATATGTAATTGCTTTTATGTCAAGCTTTTGCAAATGAATGGGCTCTAGATTAGGTGTCCCAGATTAGCCTGGACACTTGAACATAAGAGTTTTACCTAAGGAGTAATCAACATATGTACTCCTAGATTGTAACTGTAGTTTTACTTTGTCTTTTGAATGACACTCCAGGTTTGAAACATGAAATAACATGCTAACACACTTGATACTTCTGCTTTTCTTGCTATTTCTGAATATAAAGAATATTTAGTTTCAAAAAGCAGTGATTTAACTTCTTAGCCTCATCAATTCTGTGAAAACTTATAGTTTTCAGTATACAGCTGTTATGATTAAGATGGATGTATTTATTATGTAGGTATGAGTGAACTGCAGACAGGTACTTCAAAACTTATCAGTGAGCCCTGAATGATCATATATTTTTTTCTGTCAGCACAGGTGCTTGACTAAAGATTACGAGAAGCGCCCAACGGTGTCTAATCTTTTGCAGCATGATTTTATTAAGCAAATTGAAGGAAAGGAAAACGTGCTACAAAGGCAACTCATGGAATTTATTGATGTTCATCAACAAATGGGAGTCACTGAAAAGGCGAGGTAAAAATAGCTAAAAAGTAGAAGAGTTGTACAGACTTTATACTTTCATTGTTTCCAAATGGCTAGTGCTCAGAGAAAGATTCACTTCTTATAACTTCAGCTGACTGAAAAATAGGGTGCTTAATTTTCGCGACCGCCTGTAGAACCAATGGAAAGCAAGGGACATCATGATTCATGTGTGGGATGAGACAGTCTTTAGAAGTGAACCCCCCCCCCCTCTTATCCTGTGACTCTAGATACAGATTAGCTTTCAGAAAGCTAAGGGTAGGGTAGATGAATGCTTTGAGTTCTCTTAGATTTCCGTGGTTAATGTTTAGTTTGAGTATGCTAAAAGCAAGTAATTAACTTCTTCCTAGAATCACATGCTACTGACTGAAACCACCAACAGTGGTACCAGGATTTGATTTGCAAATTAAAAAAAAATATTTTATAAAATGCTTATGTCTTATTGAGTAGATGTTTTCTTTCTTCTATTAGTATTTAGTAGTATCAATTCTGCATACATCACTTGGTACCCGATGGCTTTTATTTCAAACAACTGAAACTGACTTGGCTCAATATTGCAATTAATTAAAAAAAAATCCACTACACTAAAATAGTGTGTCAAATATGAAATGCAGCAGAAGATTAGTATTGGTATACTGCTGGTGTGATGTCTGCTGTGCTTTAAGGTAAATGATGATAGATATTTTTAAAATGGAACATAAAATCTAAAAGACATTTTGACATTATGAACTGTATGGAAAAAAATTACTAAAATCTGCCATATTTACTTTTACACATATTTATAGTAACAATATATACGACAGTCTTCAGTTCTGATCTTGAAGAATTTTATGATATACTCTGTCATTTGAGGATAATAATAATAAATATATTTCTAAATAATTTTTAATGTTCAGGCTTTTTCAGACTCAGTGCAAGTGGATGTGAAATGATCTCTAGTTTCTCTTTTCTGGCATTTCTATTAAAACCTATGCAGTTGACTTAAATTTAAGTCTCAGACTGGATTTGTATGTTCTGGATGGTGCATGTTTGACGTTTGCTTAATTCAGAAAGATTCTGAAACTGAAATAAGGTCGTTAGATAGTGCTGAGCTCTCAAACAATGCCCCAGACTTAAATATATATGTATATTTATAAAACTCGGGACAATTAAATGTGGTAAAATAAATCCAAAAGCCTAAGCAATATGAACTTAAATCCTGGTAACACTTGTGACACTCGTCCTTTCAATGCCTAAGTCATTTCTGAAAATCAAGCTTCTAAGGCAGTTGAGTATTTTGAGCTTTTTTACACATTTTATAAAACTTATGTTTTCTATCAAGTCCTATTCTGTTTGTTCTTTTTTTTTTTTTCCTAAAATTATTCATTTTTCATCAAGCAAATTACATGAGCTTTCTTTTCCTATGCAATCCAAGCATAAAGAAAGTGGCCCAATTTGCTTGTGCATATAGCAGTCAAATTGCAGAGGAGCAGAACAATCTGTTGGCACTTTATCTGTCCTGTTTTGTGTTCTTGTTCCTGGCTGTGCTTTTTTAACTGACTGCTCTTCACATGAAACAGAGCTAAGGGAGTTTATTACTATAAATCTCATTTGCATTGATTTAACTAACTCTTTTCCTACCTGAGATCACTGAAGGTAGTATGAAAGACAGCAAGTAAAAGTCACATTTTAGTCACTGTACATACAGTCTCTTCAGCTTTAATATGTTTATTGATTACATTTGTAGGAAGATTGCCTTTTGCTAGCAGTGAATGCATAAAAAGATTAGCCCTCTCCCAGAAACAGCAAGAATACCCATTGTAATATCTATTGTTATCCCCCGTATAAGCAAGAACAGCAGTAATTGTTTTCCAGTCACTGCAACTGTAGTAAGTGTAACATTTCACTTTAGAAGAATCTAGAATCCCAGGCCTATAAAGGGTGTTAATATAGAACAGCATTTTTTTCTTCTCTTGAACAGTAAAATGATCATACAAAGATCTCTTAATTCAGATGTTGTACTTGTTTAAGTCTTTAAATCCAGATTTGATGTATCTTCTGACCTTCGATCTGCACAGAGCAAGTGGTGTAAGCAGAAGTCTGTACAGAAGTATCAAGTAAATCTCATTCAGTCAAGACACAGGCTGTGTAGTGACTAGTCATAGGGCTTTGTCTTAAAACCTCGTGGCTTTCTTTTCTTGATTAGTCTGTTCTGGGGCTGTTTATATACTGCTGTGTTAGGGCCCTACTGTGGAATTCTTGAACTTTCACCAGTTGCTGGCAACTTTCCTTGTAAAGCTCCATCCTGATCTCCATCTGTCTCTCTCAGTCCCTAATTTGAAGGCAGAGTTCTGCTGGCTGTCACTGGGAGGCAGGTAGTTAAAGGGATTAAAGAACCCTTCCTTCCACTGAGGGAAGAAATCCTCCTGCATGTGTAGTGTTACGTAAATGGGCACAGTGTATAAGCTCAAGAAATTTGGCTGCTTCTGTGGTTCTGGTTCTGTGGTTCTGTGAAACTTGGTAGTGTTGGCTTAAAGTTGAAAGTATGGAATCCAGTTATTTTCTCAGTATGTTTCCTCTCCTCTTCAAATTACATTTTATTAATACTTTTTTTTTTTTTTTTTTAACTAAAAAATAAAAGAGTAAAATACTTGAAAGTTAATAGCTGAGCTCTGGCCACTGGGTCTTCCCATGTCCACTGTTCATGTTTTCACTCAATATCTAATCAATCACCCTTCTTGTCCAGCGTCCCTAAGTGTAATTTGGCTCTGATTGCCTCCTGCAGTGGCAGTTTGTTGTGGTTGTGATATTGTCTCGTTGCTTGCTAAATGTGCGGTTGGTATAGCTCAGAGAGAAGAGATCACGTTAAGTTCTGTCACATTCTCAGAGGGTTGTTTTTTTTGCAGAAGGCCAAATGCTCAGATAAAATATTTGTGTACCATGTCTGCTCAAGACAGGTTTGTGATCACTAAACATAAGGTGGAGTCACCTTACAGTCACTCCCATTAGCATCATTGTTCCTGAGGTATTTTCTAACATTTACCAGTCTTTGAGTTATTAGGGCATTGCACCAGGCTGTTTTGACAAAGGTGAACCTGGTTTTAGATAATTGTGCTGCATCCCTTCCAAACACCTAGCAAGAGAAACAGAAAATAAGACAAACTCTACCATGAAGAAACAGTAACCTCATTTGAGCACATTTTGGGCACTGCTTAAGTCTCCCCTTGATTTTAGCCAATCCCTCAATCACATACTTAGATTTTTTCTAAGTCACATGTATAGCCATTAAAAGTTATAATTACTGATCAAAATAATTATTAGAAATGAGTGCTGCAGCATATACCCAAAAGCTGTTCTAAAAATACACTTCTCACCAGGCCAACTGAGGGGAAAAAAAACTGCATTGTAAAGAGTTTTACTTTGCAACAGAAATAGCTGTCTTTGAAATGGCCTTCAGAAGTGTCGCATTTACACCTGACAGTCAGGCTTGCAATACTTTCATCTTGAGTTGTTTGGCTCTCTTAATCTTGACTGCTTTTACAATAATCTCTGCAGAAATATGCAATGATTAGTACAACGTGTATTTCCTGGGAATTATGACTCATTCCAAAATGAGCTGTATATGGGAGGGATATTCACTGCACCTAGATTTCAGCAATCAAGTGGACCCCAATTATCTTTATATGCCCTCTAAATAAATGTGGGAAAGAGACTGGTTCTGCTGCAGAGTGATTCAGAGCAAGGACTTTTGGCTGAGCTGAATTATTCTCCAAAGTGTTTGTCCTGCTGTGTTGACCATGTAGGGATGAAAATTCAAAAATTCAGCCAAACAGTTTAACTCTCTATTTAACTCTTTAACTCTCTCTATTTAACTCTTCGGAAACTTCAGAGAGGTAACTTCATAGAAGTTCATGTACAAATGCTCAAAGAGGGTTGTCATTTTATTCACCACTATTAAAAGCAGAGCGTCATATCATTTTCTTCCATGACTTTGCCTGAGTGACTGCCCAGACTTGTGTCACTTATTTCTTGAGGGTTCTCTTGCTCTTTCTCTCCTTGACTTATCCTGCCAGTTGAAGCAACTGACAACAGTCCTTCAAGCTAAACTGTGCAGGGCAGGATGTAATGGAGAGTAGGAGATTGCCACACTAGCTTGAGGAAGGTAATATGAGGAACAGAGTAAGATAGCTCACACAGAGTCCAGTACTGATTTGGTCAAATCTGTAGTAGAGCAGGGGATTAAACACGAGGCTTTGGAGTTCCAGACTAATCCTGGACCACTTCAAGCCACTTCCTCTCCTGTGGTTCAGAATGGATTTTGTTGTACCAGCAGGGTGTGTGTATTAATTACTGCAGTAAGGATGCTCTTGTGTAGATATTTGTGCTGCAAACTGCTCTCAGTCAATAGTTTCTGGCAATACAGGCCTTTGAATAAGCAGATCTCCAGTCCTGTGTGCTTCTAGGTAATACACATCTCCGTAGCGGAATAGGAATGTGGTTCCAGTCTCCTTCCATACAATTCAATGGAAGATGCCTAAATTGAGAATCACAGAATCACAGAATCACAGAATTACTAGGTTGGAAGAGACCTCAAGATCATCGAGTCCAACCTCTGACCTAACACCAACAGTCCCCACTAAACCATATCCCTAAGCTCTACATCTAAACATCTTTTAAAGACCTCCAGGGATGGTGACTCCACCACTTCCCTGGGCAGCGCGTTCCAATGTCTAACAACCCTTTCGGTAAAGAAGTTCTTCCTAAGATCCAACCTAAAACTCCCCTGGCACAACTTAAGCCCATTCCCCCTCGTCCTGTCACCAGGCACGTGGGAGAACAGACCAACCCCCACCTCGCTACAGCCTCCTTTCAGGTACCTGTAGAGAGCAATAAGGTCACCCCTGAGCCTCCTTTTCTCCAGGCTGAACAATCCCAGCTCCCTCAGCCGCTCCTCATAAGACTTGTTCTCCAGGCCCCTCACCAGCTTCGTCGCTCTTCTCTGAACTCGCTCAAGCACCTCGATGTCCTTCTTGTAGCGAGGGGCCCAAAACTGAACACAGTACTCGAGGTGCGGTCTCACCAGAGCTGAGTACAGGGGGACGATCACCTCCCTAGCCCTGCTGGTCACACTGTTTCTTATACAGGCCAGGATGCTGTTGGCCTTCATGGCCATCTGAGCACACTGCTGGCTCATATTCAGCCGACTATCAACCATCATTCCCAGGTCCTTCTCTGCCTGGCAGCTCTCCAACCACTCATCTCCCAGCCTGTAGCTCTGCTTGGGGTTATTGCGCCCCAGGTGCAGGACCCGGCACTTGGCCTTGTTGAACTTCATGCAGTTGACCTCAGCCCATCGGTGCAGCCTATCCAGATCCTCCTGCAGAGTCTTCCTACCCTCGAGCAGATCAACACACACACCTAACTTGGTGTCATCTGCAAACTTACTGAGGGTGCACTCAATCCCCTCATCCAGATCATCGATGAAGATATTAAAGAGGACTGGCCCCAGTACCGAGCCCTGGGGAACGCCACTAGCGACCGGCCTCCAACTGGATTTGACTCCATTTACCACGACTCTTTGGGCCCGGCCATCCAGCCAGTTTCTAACCCAACGAAGCGTGCGCCAGTCCAAGCCAAGAGCAGCCAGTTTCTTGAGGAGAATGCTGTGGGAAACGGTGTCAAAAGCTTTGCTGAAGTCAAGGTAGACCACACCCACAGCCTTTCCCTCATCCACCCAGCACGTCGCTTTGTCATAGAAGGAGATCAGGTTCGTCAAGCAGGACCTACCCTTCATAAACCCATGCTGACTGGGCCTGATTGCCTGCTTGCCCTGCAAGTGCTGCGTGATGACTCTCAAGATAATCAATGAAAAAATTAACTCCTGATGCAAAACAGGCGAAATGAGTTCCTCCTGCATTTAGGAGACTCCCTTAGAGTAATTCACAGTCGCATCAGTCCACTTGCTCAGCAACTCATTCTCCTGCAGGTGGGATACCTCACCAGGCATTGCTCACTTTTGCAGATTCCCCATTGCCTTCTCAGCATAGTGCTGAGTGTAGAACACGGGGCTGACTCACAAGGGCAATAAAGAACCAATCCAAAACAGATAGTACATATATCTTATTTGCTCTGTTAAGAACACACATTTTTTCCTGAAGTTTGTCAGGGATACAGCCATTTTTTGAGCTTACTACAAAGAGCCAGTAATCTACATGTTTGCAGGGAATGGTAAACCAGCACAGAGTGGCAAACATTGTACTGAGCCACACATGACCCAACTGGCTGGACATGGGCCACCTCTGAATCAAAAGTCCTGTAGCTCTGCTTAGCAGCAGTGTGCTCTCAGCAAGATTGCATAAGCTTGATCACAGCTCTGAGTGGAGCTGGTGCTGTGCAGTCATTTAGAGGGAGCACAGGTCTGTCTGCAAAGCATTGTGCACATGCAGTTGGAATCTATCAGTACGTTCTTCTAAATTCAGATTTTGCATAGATGTAAAACTGTACTTTTATGTAAATATATTTCACCAGATACATCCATTCCAGACATAATTTCGACTTAAAATGTGAATTAATATTGCTTTTTGCAGCCTCTAGAGAAACAGAATCACCAGCAATGACAGATCCTATACAGATTTCTCTGTGTTGCTTCTTTTCTGTTTGACACTTTTAATGATATTTGTAAAAGCTGGGAGGTGTACAGCTGTTACTACCTTCATGTTACAGGAAACTTGATTATTTTTAGTTTCTTCTTTACACCCAGACTAAGGCCAGCCCTTTTCTTGTCACTTCTTAGACTGTAGATGATTCTCCAACCAGTTTCGGCAGAGAGTTCAACAGGGCATCGTGAGTCACACTTCCTTTTTCATGGTATTTTTGGAACTATCAGAAATCTTTTAAATGCATTCTGACAACGCGAAGAAGAAAAAAATGCAGTTCCCTCACTTTGATTTAACTGAGTCTTGAAAGACAAGAATGGGGGGAATGTGAAGGAGGACACACAGGAACAATGCTGCCTAGACTCATTTTCTTGTTCATTCTGGGTTGATGCTTCTGGTCTTTAGCTGCTTCAATTGCTTGCTGAGCACGGCTGTGAGATCTAATGCCTCCAACAAATAAATTCTGCACAGAACAGAGAAAAGTGCTTATTTTGGTTCATAATGTCAGTGTGCATGATGGTAATGAAATTTCAACGTAGATGTCAACAGCACTGATGTGGGTTTTTTTGAGTGGTTGCAGTTTTAGCAAGTGAAGCAGTATAACTGCCCTTGAGGGGTCTGTGGCCTTTGACAACAAAACAGAAAAATATTGTGTTCTGCAAATCTGCTGCTCTGCTGTACTCTGAGAATGGGAAATATAATCTGGTTTAACAAGAACTACTGTTCTCATAATGTCAGCTGAAGAGGATTACATGAGAATCAATTTTATGTAATTAAACTCCTCTGGCATAAATAAAAATTGTTTTCTTAAGAGAAAAAAAAAAAAAAAAAAAAAAAAAAGTTAGAAAAAGAAACAGCTCCATGACTACAGCATTCCCCTCTCCCTTCTTGCATGGCAGTTGTTAACTTCCTACGTTAAATGAAAAAGGTAATTGAAACAAATCTTGGGAAATATCACACTCTCACTGATGCACAGCAACAGCAGCATCTTCCTGTATCCAGTGTTTAAGAATTCCAACAGAAATGGAAAATATAACTTAATAAATGTCTTGTTTGGGGTTGTTCTTTGGCAATGGATAAAACAGAACAGCAGAGCTTGACATAGTACTTGACATAGTTCCCACACCTTTCCGTATGTGCATGTTGATAAGTCTTTCTCAAAGCCATGAGGATATTAGATGCACCCTCTGGACATAAAATGACCTTGCAGGAACAAAGGAGAAATTGCGTCAGCTGCCCAAACTTAAATTTTCAAATGAAGAGGATAAATAAGAGGAAGTATAAGTAGAGGAAGCCTGAGTTACAAATGAAAGAGGTTTCTGTTGAGGGGGTAGGATTTTGCCTGCACTTCTGGCTTCAAATACAGTAATATCCTTTAGTGGTAAATGGAAATCGAGCAGTGGCAGGGCTGAAGAGTCAATTTAAAGCTTAACATTACCACAGTCTTTTTAATATAACCTGGGGGTACATAAAACCAAAAGTTGTCTCACGGTGTTATTGCAAGACTGTACTAACAGGACAGCCCTTGCAGTACAGATGGGTTCCAAAGGAAAGGGAAGAATAGATCACATACAGAAGACGTTTAATTGCTTTACATCAGGTCCATGCCTTTCAATGCTGCTTGCTTTTGTGTTTTCTGCTTCGGGATATTTGAATACATGCAAAATTACCGCCCAGTTACAGATTTATTGCAGCAAAAGTTGGTTTTGTGTCTCCCAGGATACACTCTCCTCTTGGATCTCTGTTTATTTGCACTGCTTATGTGGAAATATGCACATGCATTGCATGTCATGTGTTGCATGGTAGTAATAAGGCTCTGTACTGGACTGTGCAGTTTTCCCATTGCTTTTTCACCTCTGTGTAATTCAGCTTCACAATCATCGTTACAGCTGGGTCTACGAACAGTCGTTTTGGCCTCTAGTAAATACTGAAGGAAAGAAAGCATTTAGAAGTGGATTGCTTTACTGCACAGGTCGAGGGTCCTAATGACAGTTTGAGAGTAGTCTGCAAAATATCCAAGTGTAAAACTGGCAAAATTTGCCTCCTGTCCTTCATCAGTGCAGCACAGATTCTGTTGATCCATGTTGTTCCTTGTGCTTTCTGGACAGCGAGCCTCCTACTCACAGCCTTGGGTACTGGGCTGTGATACTGGCTGAACTGTGCTGGCTCTTGCAATGAAGTCTGACATGTTTGTGTCTGAATCTTAAGGTTGCAGAATTAGTCATCTGGAGTGGCTGGGAAACTCCTGCCTTTGTGCTAGGGACAAAGGAAAGGCTCCAGTGATAGCAGACACCTGTCTGAGAGAGGAGGAAGCTTCTCTATTACTGGCACCTGGGTGAGGACAGGCCGCTCTCTCACCCTCAGAGAATGATCATTACAGACAAGAGAAGCTGAAAAAAGTGCTAGATGAAGTGCACTCATGCCTGCACTTCCATCATTCTGATCTTGATTACATTCACAGTTTGGGAGGGCATCATTTGCCCATTTCTTCCAGCCCCTCTTCAGGCCTGGCAATCAACAAATAATGCCAAGTGGTGCCTGCTTCACTTTCTGCACCTGCAGCCCCGTCAGCAGACAGCCTGCATGAACTGAACTAACGCCCGTGAAGTACGTGATGTCTGGGGAGTGGGTGCAGTATGTTAACTGCAGTAAATCTTACTGTGAGAGTTCAGAAATTCTTAGCTGGCCCAGTCAGCATGTTATTTATTCATTCTAGTTTTCTATATTGGTGTAGCTGCCTTTCTCCTGTCAGTGGACTGCTCACTGTATATCAAAGGTCTTGTCTGGGTAAAAAACATGTCTGCTTTTACTCATGCCAAATGTCAAAATTAAGGGATTACCCTGATCTTGGTTGGAGTTGAGGTAAAAAATGATTGTGTTTCAAAGAACATCTCTGCTGCCTCAGTTTGCCAAAGTATACATTTAAGGGGAGTGAGATCATATCAGGAGATTCAATTTGCTTAGTAGTCTTCTGTCATATTGCACATTTTTGATTTAGTTTGTGAACTCTGCTGTTACTTATCCAGTGTCCCTTTCCCCGATTTTCCCCCATGTCATAGAGCAAGTATAATTAATGTAAATTGTAAATCTCATGTTTATTGCTGTTTTCACTGAGTTTAGCAATGTCTTTTCTCTTGGATAGGCAACAGTCCAACTTGGGGGGAATGTTTTTGCAAATTTCTGTAAGACTACAGAATTTTATTTTTTTATTAAAAGAGAGAAGAAATTTTAAAATAAACTTTATTGAAATTTAATCCTGATTTAAAAAAAAAAAAAAAAAAAAAATGAAGTTTTGAAATGCCACTTTATTATGTACATTTCTTTCCTGTAGACTCCAAGTAAATTATTCTGGGTCAGGATGTATTTCACATGTTACAGAGTTTCTGTGGCACTTTGCTCAACAGTGTGACCATCTCAGCCAGGTTTTGAGCACTGTCATTACTAAGCTAAATATGTTATCATTCTGAATGCCTTTTCTGCATCATTTTTGCCATATTATTTCATCATACACCCCTGTTTTTGTCCTATCCGTAATGTTTAGGTGGGTCATTTTTCTTTTTAAAAGCAAGTGCTAGAGTTTGACTGTTATATCCTTTATAAATATATTCTTCTTCCTTTTTTTTTTTTTTTTTCCTCCTGTACTTCATAGCTCCAGTCCTGCATCTGATGTAGGCATGTGATCAAGTAGGGGATGGCACAATGAAAAAGTGCTTAATGGTATCAGTTGTGGGATCAGACTATACATTTTTAATTCTCAAATACAGATGTGTTGTACTACTACTACTACCACTAATAATAATGATAAAATCCTGTCCTGCTTTTCAAACATCCATGTATTTGAGTTTGAAGCAATGGAAAGCTGGAATATTTTAGCTGAATTGCAATCAAGATGGTTATAGATGCAAGATCTGCTCTGTGTTTCCTTTCATCAAGAAATTGTATGTCTGTCTTTTCTAGGTTTGAACGTATTCATACAAAGAAAGGGAACTACAGTAAGTCACTAGTTTCAAACCAAGAAGAGGTAGATGATTTAGCTACTTTGGAGGTACTGGATGAGGTAAGAATGTCCTTTTTCGAGTTTTCCTGAAGAAGTGTAATCAGGTATTAAATCACAGTGATGAGCTTGATATTCAAGTTAATGTATAAAATGTGTAAGTGTACAGTAGCATTTTACCAGCTTATACCAAACATTTTAGATGAGTTTTTCTGTGTCCATAGTGGTTTCAGCTCCATGCTAAAACATCTCCTGCAGTCAAAGTCTCAGACTGAGCAGTATAGTAGCACCATTTGATTGACTGGATCTGTATCACTGGATTTTATTCCAGCTAAATATCTAGTCTGCCATGATATGTTAACCTGAAATTGATCCAGGTCCAAGAACAAGCACATTCTCATCTGTTGCTTGGACATCTAGAGTTGTCCTAAACTGGTGGCTGGTTCCTAGGCTGGGTTCTCACTGACTTGTTTTGGTGTGGAGATGCATTGACATCAGTTTATGTCAGCTGAGGCTCTGACCTGTCAATGCTTTCTGTTGAACTTTTGACTTGGTGGTTGATGGGAATCTCACTGGTTTGTCAAAGGTCAGAAGTGATTCCACTATGTGCAGTGAAGCATGCATAAGGTGAGAGGGAAATCTGTTGTGTTTATAGCATAAGTTTCAAAACCAGAAAGAAGAATCAGGCCACAGCACGTAATCTGCAGGTCATAGAGGCCATCAGTAGTTGTAAACAAACTGTCATTCTTCCTCTACCAGGCTGTACATAGACTGGTGCATACTATAATTCACATCCTCTTATCTATAAAATTTCTCTGGTACGTTGTATCTTTGTCAGTCTAGAATTCTAAATGTGGTTCTCAAGCTGGTAAGTTACCTAAGTGAACAGCCCATGGATCTTCTTCCATCATCCAAGAGCTTAGTACTAGTAGCTTAAAGTTTAGTTAATGTGATTGAGCTAATCCAGACTTCATCTGCTTCACAAAGCTCAGTTTTAAGCATTTTTGTATTAGGTATAATCATATGCTATCAATACTGTTTTTTGTCTTTGGCAATGAAGTGTATAAAAAGTCTAAGAAGACAAAACAAAAAACAACAGACAAGCTGGAAGTGTATCCCGTCTCCTCAGAGATGAAACATTCTCAATAAAGTCCTCAGGAAGCCTCCACCTAAAGGCATCATTTGACTACGTGGTATTTTACAGAATCCGATCCAGTTTATAACCTCTTTCATATATGAATGACAGCTTCACAGAACTCCTCAAAGTTCCCTTTCAGTTAAACAACCCCATCAAAAGGGTGAAACAGGAGGCCTTCTAGAATTGTGGCTATAGGTGCAAGAAATAACTTTTAAAATGGCAGAAATTGCAGTAAAATAAATAAATAAATCTGTTAATCTGTTAAATACAGCTATGGCCAAAAGCAAGGTACCAAAGCCAAAAATGGAAGAGTTTCTCAAGTCAGTGGAAAACCAGGGTTTTGTTCTTATACTTTCCTGTGAAGGGAATGTAACCTCTTCAGCTGGTAAGACTTCAGGTTTGAAGTGCATTAAACAGAACACAACACTGTGAATAGATTAAGATCTAAATAAATGGAGATGGAGAGAAAGCAATTCTTTTTGTACTCCTCTGCTGCTTGTGGTTCTCTTCCAGAGGGAATAGGGTCTTAATATTTTCATATATAACTCAGTATAGTCTCAAGGCTGGTTTGAATTTTTTCAGCCAGACGTATGTTCTGTTTTGATTGGAAATCTTACCAGGCACTTTACATGCCCAGCTATGTACGTCAAAGCTGTTCAGGGTAAGTTTGTCAAGGAAATGGTTATGCCAATAGGAGGGCTTTGCTTTTTTCTTGGTTCAGAGAGAATTGTCTTTGCAGGAGCAAAGAACAATCACAGTAGAGACTGGTTGCTGATATAGGAAGGTACCCGTTTGCTTTTGTTAACAGCATTTGAATAGTTCAGCTGGACACAGTTCAATAACTGTGTCCAGTCCTAACTGAGAATAACTTTAGAGCATCTGTAATGGCAGTTATGAATTCAAGCATATGGCTTTTGCTTGATGAGTTACATGAAGCTGTAGTGTTAGAAATTAACTTGGGATTGTCACATGAAAACCTTTGATTAATTAAATTAAAGCACTACTTATTAACTAATTTTTCTACAGCCATTTGGGGATCTGTAAATATATATTGTTCAAAGGGAGACTGGACACAAGAAATTATGAATGCCAGGGTGTTTGAAAGTATTACTTCTGTTCAAGACCATTTGTATTTCTTACCATTAATGCCTTCCCTCTCTTTTCTTCTCTCTCATTGTAACTATATGTGTTTTGTACATTTTCCTAATATTCTTTTTTTTTTTTTTTCCTGTGAGTCAATGTTCCTATTCTTTCTCCATCAGAATACAGTAACAGAGCAGTTGCAGAAGGGTTATGCCAAGGATCAAATCTACACATATGTTGGGGACATTCTCATCGCTGTCAATCCATTTCGGAATGTAGACATTTATTCTTCACAGGTGTGAAAATCTAAGTTTGGTTGTTTTTCACTAGCACTGATTTCCATTAAAATATGAATGTTAAATATAAAGTAGGACCATTCTTGAGATTTGCTTCAGTTTGCTCTGAAAAACAGAATTAGCAATACAATAGTTCCTTCAACTGCATGTTGACACATGTCCCTATCATGTTGAACTTCAGCATAGAAATGAGAAACTAAAAAAAAATGATCTCAGGTATCTTTATGTCTATAGTGTAGATCACGTCTATATCATATCTTAAGTGCAGATAGCTACATCTGAGCAAGTCACACATTTTAATCACTGAATGGAAATGAGATTTGTAGGTCATTGTTCTTTTAATGACTTTCAATGTTAATTCTAGGATGAAATAAATTAAACTCAATTTCATGAGATTTGTTGACTGTACCACCACTGAGTGTAAAAACTGCCCTTGACAGTTAGTTTACAATAAGTATTTGCACAGATACGTCCATTAATATGGCTGAATCTTACCCCTTTTGTAGAATAGATCATTCCTCCATCTCCTGTTCCTGTGGAGAAATTCTGTACTGAGGTAAATGGTTGGAGGTAGGAGCTGCAGCCATTTCCTCCCAAGACAGCTAGGGAAGCCATAGCTATTTAATTAATCATAGAGTTCATAAAGCAACACAGTAAAATTTTAACTTTTGTGAATTTGTCCCCCTGCTAATACAAAGGGAACAGACATGAAATCTGGGTAACACAATAATTTGTCGTTATTAATTATGAGTTACCGCAGGTACAGGAACAATCTTCTCTTACGTTTAGCCATCAATATAATGCAGAAGAACAAAGAGGGTGTAAAATACAATTTCATTCTAAATGAAATAAATAAGTAGGTGCTTTATATTTGGCAACACTAAAATTGTTCTAATAATTTGAGTTTCACAGCATAGGGCTGATATCATGCAAAATTGTACTTCATCTTTTTTAGTAGTTCTTATAGTTCTAAATACAGATTCATGGTATAGTGAGTGCAGTAACAACTCACTCAGAACGTTTCACTGCTGGTAACCTCAGCATGGTGTCTACTAATTTGAGAATAGAACTAAACTCCAGTAAGTGCAAAAAGAGATGTTAATGGGACACAGTTAATGTTTTCATTTTTCTTACATTTAGCATTCCAAACTGTATATAGGAGCTAAACGGACTGCCAACCCTCCTCATATTTTTGCTGTTGCTGATATAGGTTATCAGTCCATGGTGACATATAACTCCGATCAGGTAAAGATGAGATGACTTACTTACATCTTCTGCTAGGCTGAGACATATGTAATGCAGTAAGACTCATGCTCTTGTTCCCTGCAGTGTATTGTGATTTCTGGAGAAAGTGGAGCTGGCAAGACACAAAGTGCCCATCTTCTAGTTCAGCAGCTCACTGTCCTGGGAAAGGTATGTGTCAAAGGGGATGCCTCTAAGGCTTTAATATCTTAGGCCTAATTGAGTAACTGAACCTGGGGGCAGGGCACTGGTAGGGGGCCAAGACTGTAATATGTTTTCCAAAAAAACTCCTGTAAGGCCAGATTAGAACTTGGTACTGATCCGTCTAGCCCTTTCTCTCTCCTGAAGTAGGTCACAGAGAAATATTTCAGGGATTCTGCAAGGAAGCATTCCCTGCAGTGAGGGCCTGTCCTTGTTTAACTGGGTATCTTCGAATCCCCTGAACTGTGTCACATAAAATGATCGTCTAGCTTTTCACTTTCAACCACAACCAGTTTGCTGTCAGTGGGACAGTCATTCAGGGAAGTGACCACACTAACTGGACAAATAGAATGTCATTTTCGCATTTCCCAAAAGCAAGCAAAACAAACTGACCTATTGGTGTGGTGCAATGCAGCATAGGCAGATGGCAGCAGCAGTAGACATTGATCCTAAAAGCAGACCAGCCATCTCAGAATGATGGACCACAGAAATGGTTTAGCTCTATTGTCATTATGATCATACATATATATATGATATCTATATATAAATGATTCATATGATTGTGTGTTATCACTTCCAGACAGACATTAGTTCTGCAGAATGCTGTATTGTGACAGGTTTCACGCTATACACCTGCCTTTTTTTTTTTCCATACGATTTACATAGGAATGGCTGTGCTGACAATATGTCTACTTACAAGTATAGTGGATAGCCAAGTAGGTGTCAGCTTGTGAAAATCTGGTGTGTCAAATGCTAGCTGTATATGTGTGATGGCACACTCAATTTGAGAAGTAAACCCTTTATCTACTGATCCTATTGCATTTTGATGCCTTCTTGAGTTGGCAGGACTATGTTTCTTTGAGATCCATGGCAAGGCACCTATGCACCTGATGAGGAAAATTAATTGGTGAATATGATTAATGAAAACTCAAAGACTGTTTTTGTTCATACTTGGTGAAATCTTTTTCACTCTGAAATCATTTACATTCCTACTCCTATGAACCCCCTCAGTGGAGGTATGCCTACACGTTTAAATGGAGGTTTGTGCTCAGGTGGTCATGTGTGAGCTAGCTTTAATGTCATTCATACAGTTGCAGTTGGAGTGAAAATGAGGAGGGCATGGTTCAACGCTTATATAGATACAATCTGTAGTTTCTAGGCTGTGCCACAACACTTTCACTACTGTTTTCATTTACACTAATGAGTCAAGGTAACACAGGTGTGAGATGTGCCTACCCTTGTTACAGATACAGTTTGAGCTGTTCATTCACTGTAACAAAACTGCAAGAAGATCAAATAGATGGCTGAATAAATGACATACAGGACCCCTGTTTTGTCATTCTTGTGCAGAAGCTTATTCCCAGGCTTGAAGTATTGAAGTAGCCCCCTTGAGATCATGTGCATGCATCTGGGCCTATGTGTAAGGATTGTTTTTTATTGTGTTCACTCAATAACACAGGAAAAAAGAATTGCTTTCAGCCCCTCCTTTCTCAGGCCCATACGCAACAGTCTGAAGTACACAAAAGTCACACTTCATGGTGCCAGCTAGATGAGGGAAGAAGCATTTAAGAAGGAATGTATTTGAATGATTATTGTTCATTTGAAGCAGTTATCTTTTCATATCTAGGCTAATAACAGGACTCTACAGGAGAAGATCCTCCAGGTGAATAACCTTGTAGAAGCATTTGGAAATGCAGGCACTATCATTAATGACAACTCCAGCAGATTTGGAAAATACTTGGAAATGAAATTCACTTGTGGTGGCACTGTAGTAGGAGCTCAGATTTCAGAGTACCTCCTTGAAAAATCCAGGGTTGTCCACCAGGCAGTGTAAGTATAAAAATTATATTTGACCTACTTGAGGTTTACAGAGAAAGTCTACAATACAGGAAATTGTTTCAGGACAAAACACAAAGAAGAATAAGGTACTGTGAGGTTTTTGCTGTTGCTGTTTTGTGTGTTTGTTTTATATATATATATGTTTGGTTTATATATTTTTATATATATAAATGATATATGAATAACTTTATAGATCTGTAAGTTCATTGAAAACTACTCCCAGTTTTTTTTTTTTTTCATTATTTCTTGGGTTATTTAGACAAGTCCCATAAAGATCCATATGTGATATATAAACAATGTTAGAATATCTAAATAATTAAAAGCTTTCTAGTGGTTCTGTTATACATTTCTCTGTGGAAGTTTGAAGTAAGCTTTTCCTATTGTACTAAATACATGACTTCAATTTAATTCCTCTAAGTTTCTTGTCTTGTAGATTATTATTTTTATTTTTTTTTGCAAACTGTTCGTTTTCTGTTTTGGAGCATCTAGTAGGATCTGGTTTATACAGGGTCATAGACCAAATACAGTAGAGATCCAACTCTAATTTGTGTGTATCTCATAATATAAAATAACAGAAAAATTAAATGGTCTCTGCATTGAATTAAAATCATTGAAATTTATTTTCTGTCCCAATATGTGCCACATTCAGGTTAAAAGTATTTTGCCAACTCTTTTTCTGTCATCATAACAGCAGAAAACACAGGGTTTGAAATAAGGAATCTTGTCACTGTTGTAAATTTTTCTCCTTACTGATCTTTTCTCATTTTTACATTTTTTGTAGTTCTGCATGACCTTGTTGTCTGTTGTATATTGTGATATGAAGGACTTCTAAGTCCCACTGGCAATGTTTAATAAATAACTTAAAGTTAGAGGCAATTTTATGAAATGCTGTTTTCTTTTCCTAGTTGAACATAAACGCAGAAACTACTTTTTCAGAATAAAATTTGCTTTTCCCTAAAATACTTTTTTTTTTTTTTTCCCCCCCAAACTGTTATTTATTATTTTTTTTCTGTCACTGCCTGTTGGTATTTATATTTAGCCACATGATGAGACAGGAAGTCAGCAAACCTTTTAGGTGCCTCAAATGCACTTTAGGTATGTGTGTAGTTATCTGAATTCACAGGAAAATGCCACTGAACATAGCATGAGAACCACTGTAGGAGGTTAATGCTTGAAGCACGAACTTCCAAGGGTGCCTGAAGTTGTTTGTGTTGAGCAGTGTCCTCCTCTTCACTGAGCTGTCTGTGTGGCTGGTCCGTACGGCCATGCCAGTGCAGAGAACTGGAATTCTGGTACCTGAATTGCACAGGCAGCCTGTTCTTGCTCTTCTAGGAGAGCATAATGCAGAAACATGGAGGGAGATCTCGGAATGATTTTTTTCAGAAAACCAGTGATTAATTACCAAGGAAATGGGAGACCCAAACTCCAGATCCACTTCAAATCCAGAGATTTTGAATCTGTGTCTCCCTCCAGAGAATATACAAACCATCAGGACGTGCTGAGGTTTCACACAATGTTCCAAGTGCAGCTGTGCAACCCAGCGGTCAAGGCACTGAGGAGGAAGATACAAGGATCTGCTCATGCTCCTTGAATTGAATTTTTATTTTTATTTTTATTTATTTATTTTTTTCTTACGAGTGATGGTCCACAGTAAAATACACCAAAGCTGGCACCAAACTCTGATTTAGGCACCTCTGTGCAGGGAGCAGCGCACTGGGCTCTGAATCCATGTCACAGAAGCATGTAGTGACACAAGCATGACACAAGCCTCAGCTCATGCAGAAACCAGAGGTTTGAATACAGTTCCTTTTTGCTCATTCATAGTGACTGACTTGGCCATCTCAGAGTTCAGTGGTGGCTGTGAATTTCCACATAAGCATCCATTTCCTGCTTAGAAGATGCACAGGAATCTTGGCTGTGCAAATAAGCCTTCTGTCCTGGGTTTGGGCACCTAACTTATAAGTAAAGCATTCCAAGTCATAAAGCTCTTTGCTGAATGTATGCTTATGGGCTTTCTTGGTTCATGACTAAAGGACTCAGCAAATATATTGGATTAAGTTAATCAGGAGTGTACAGCTCTCCCATTGTCAGAAAAAAAAAAAAAATTGTTAATGAAAGTTAAACAGCCCACGTGATGTGGGTGGCAGAGCAATGTGAACTTGGGTAATAAAGCCTATTTCCATGTCTTTTTTCAATTTGTGTCAGCCTTGCCTGTTACTAAAATAACAATAGTAACATAGTATATCATCAGTAAAAGTAACATAGTTAAATTACTAAACAAGTTTGTTCCTTCTATTGTTTCAGAGGAGAGAAAAATTTCCATATTTTTTATTATATTTATGCTGGTCTGGCAGAAAAGAAAAAACTGGCGCATTACAAATTGCCAGAATATAGACCTCCCAGGTAACACAGTTTATTTTTACATAAATTGATTACTAAGAAGTGTGGTGGTGTTGAATTATTGTCCTCATCTAAATTCTAACTCTGTATATGTCAACTCTTCCAGATATCTGCAAAATGATCATTTCAGAATAGTGCAAGATTTTATGAACAATAGCTTTTATAAGTCTCAGTTTGAATTAATTGAACAGTGCTTCAAAGTCATAGGTTTTACACTGGAGGTGAGTGCTGATAACCCTTTTAAAATGAATTTTAATTACTTCTTTAAGAAGGAAAAGCTTACAAAAATAATTCAAATAATCATCCTTGTTATTTTCTTACTTTAGCAGTAGTGTGTTTACATTTAATGATAGTACATGGTCAAATTACTGTTATATTGCTACATTTAATTTTTTTAAGGTTTCAAGGCACTGGTAAACTAATAAAATGCTGTTAGTCAACAAGACTTCGAAATCAGCTGAGTAATTGGGAAAAAAAGGCCTTTGCAAATTAAATGCATAGAAAATGTTGTAAATGTTTATTAGCCTATCATTTTAGGGCTGTGAGTATGAGCCTCATCTCTGCTTTAAGATGATGTCTGTGGTGAGAGTTCTAAAAATGCACTGAGTTTATCTGATTTTTGATGAATTCAATAAATTTTCACTACTCCAAGGGCAAAGTTGAGTGAAGTATTTACATGCCTTTAGAGTGAATCTGATCACTGAACATTAACTAAAACTAGTCTTTATCATCTCATACCATTGCTCTGCTGGCTATTAAAACCCTCTCATCAGGTTAGTTTTCATGTAATTGTAGTAAAAAACAGGCCTTTGTGTTTACAAAATAGGATGCAATGGAAGGAAACCCCATTCTGCATCCTAGTTGTTTCCTCTTAGAAGAAAGAGTGCATCATGGCTGTACTTTACCACTGACTTTATTAATCACAAATGACAGTAGGAGTATGATCTATACAATATCTGTGAAATATAGAACTAGTGCTGCAGAATGGATGCATGTTTTAGTTTCTTTCATAAAACCATATGTTTTAAGGAGTATTTCACAGAAGACTACTCTATTCATTTGAAAATTTCTATTTTCCCTCAATGTAAGTGTTTGAATAGCTAGCAGAACATATTTATTCATCTATTCTGTTCCTCTATACTCCTTTTGCTTTAAGCTGCAGTAACAGCAGAGTTCATTTTCTTTCTCCTCTACGTGTTTAATCGCAACTACACCTAGTAATATCACACATCCTTTCACACCTGTACTTTCAGTGTTCCAGAAGCAGCCTGCGAGGATATGCACCGTTCAGCACTGATAGCAGTTTTATCGCAATACCAAAGACCTTGATAATCCCTAATTAATGCCGTGTAAAGCAGGAAGTTTGTTCTTGTTACAACTTATTTTGTTCACTTTGATAGATGGAAACAATAGTGCTGATTATCCAGAAGAGGACATCTTCCTTACATATTGAAGTTTCAGTTGCAGCTATGTCACTGGATGCATTGTTCAGGTCTAGCATGCATCTTCGCTTCATTAACTCAGTGAGCCACCATGAGCTTAGTCTGTAAAGAACCATCTACATGTAGATTCCCTACAATTTCCAAAGTAGGTTGAGTAGCATAAGTAATTTGTGGTTACATGTGAGCCCTATCTATGACAGCCTGTTTCACATGCTTCACAGGGTGAATTAGCCTGTCTGAGGCTATGTTTGCAAGAGTGAAGGAATATAGAATTCTTTCTCTATTGAGGTTCTAATATGGGACAGAAGGAAACTGCAGGGAACAAGCTCTGGTGCCCACGTAGATCACTCAAGAACTGCCAAGGGAGCATTAATTTTTCTGTTTCTGCATCAAATAGCAGAGAAGGATGCAAACAGGGGAGGGATGATTGACTTGTTTCCAAAGGTCTGATGAGTACTTGGACTGGGTTTCCATAAAGCTTCCCAAGAGTTCCAAGTGAACTCAGGGTGTCCACACCACCCTCTCTGTGGAGCGATACCTACAGCCAGAAATCAGAATTTGTGTGTGCAGAGACAATTTCATTTCAATGAGGAAAAAGATGCTGTAAAATAGTGAGTTCCTTTTCTAAGTTCACTTCTTAGTAATGCAGCCTTAAGCTTTGACATTCATCCCAGTGCAGAGAAAGATCAATATATATGCATGTTTTGTGTTTCATTAGCAGAAAACATTGTGTAGAATATCTTCTTCACTCCAGCTGAAACTGAGACCTAAACAATGCTTTATTTCTTTTAAATTTGTTTTTAACTGACTGACAGACTTCTGTGGTAACTACTGTCAGTACTCCCAGTCTTAAAATAAGTCTGTTTTGTTTCAGGCTGCATGGCAAAATTAATAGAAAAGACTGGCTGAAGTGCACAGTAATCATGCTGTATACAACAGATCAAGCCAGACTTAAAACACACTGAAAAAGGGCACAGAAATGTCAGCAGCAATAGATATTGTACAGTGTAATGGCAGAAGTTAAGCTATGCATTTCTGTGCATTTTATGTTTAAAACGAAAACAATTGCTTAAAACCTACAGAAACTGTGAGGCAATTATCCTGAGCATAATTTTTCAGAGTGAGATGGTCTAGTTTGTCTTGCCGTCACTGGAATAGTTAATTTATTAACTTCTAGGTTAACTTCTGAAAGTGCTGAAAACAAGATCAAGTCTTTAAGAGCAATTAAGGATTTTATCTGAGTAAATGATGTCAGATGTGGTAACAGGAAACTTTTATATTAGGAAATTAGGAATATTAGGAAAAAATGCTGTGGAATTACAAAGAGTCCATCATTATAACATACTAATCAAATTTACAAAAGCACCTCTTGTAAAACTACTATAAAACTTTTAAAATTGCTATTTACAAAATACACTATTATTGCGTGCCTCAAAATATATATTAACAGATTTCTAGCTTAAATCCTAGCCTGCTTTACAGGAACACCTCAGCATTTCTAAACAGAAAGTACTCACAGATCATCAAGTATACTGATAAATGTTCACAGTTCAGGTGAAAATTCACAGCTGAAAAATCACAGTTCAAATCTAAGTGAAACCTGCAATGAAAACATTATTTCATTAATTGCAAATATGATTTTGTCCTATGTAATTGCTTAAAATTATTTACTGTATGTTTCACTTCATTGTCCAGATAAATATTAACCCTATTTCTAGGTAGAATCCCTATTCAGAACCTACTAAACCATTTGAAATCTATAGATGTTTAAATATGTTTTAATGCAGTCCATACCAAAGTGCTATGGTGAGTACCCAGTTCCTAAGTGACATTTTGAGAGGTAAAGTGCTTTGCTAAATAGAGATGTGAGGTCTCATTCTTCTCCCATTGAAGTTCTTTTTTCTAATGACATTGACACGAGCTGTTGCAGACCTTTTACTTGGAGTACTTTGCTTCTGAGATCCAAGAAACTTCATTACAGATTTTTTGATATTTTTGTTGATCTAGGTATTACATTTTTAGACAACGCTGTGCCTGCAGACACAGTGAAGGCTGTGTATAAATACCCTCTGAATTTCTTCTGTGCAAGAGAATTATGCTTACCACTGTTTTGAGCTTGCCCTTTTCCACATCATTCCTGTTCTGTAGACAAGTGTAGAAGAGAGATTAGGGAATAGTTTGTCTTGCCCTCTCTGGGTGTCTTATGTGTGAAAGACGATGTTGAATATAGACCAAGTAATAACTGCTGAGGAAAGTATTCCTAAAAGAAGGGGTCATGTGGTAGACAGCAATAGAAAGTGATTGTTCTATGTGTAGGAAACACATGGCAGAGCAGTATGCCCATCACACAAACCGAAGTGACAAACTTGTCAGTCTATTAAGCATTACATCTTTTTTTTAATATACTTTTCAGGAACTTGGAAGTGTGTACAGTGTTCTGGCTGCCATTTTAAATGTGGGGAACATTGAATTTTCTGCAGTGGTGTCCGAACATATGATTGACAAGAGCAACATTTCCAATCCAGTAGCCCTTGAGAACTGTGAGTTTTTTCTTGATTTAACATTGTATTCCTTTAGCATTTTAGTAGCAAATGTTATCGCAAGAAAGTTATCAGTGAAGACTGTATTCACATGGAAATTTTGCAAGAATAATTAAAAGTTGAAGTTAGATTAATTCCAAGTCCACCTGAATTCAAATGTAGAAAGAAAAATCCCCAATTTATGCACCTTATTTGACTAACCAGTTTACTGGCATTCAGGAAACATGACTAATACTGCAGATGCTTGAAAAGAAAATCTTTGGATTTTTTCCAAGGTTATTTGAACGTCTGATGGAGAACATCATTAACATTTTGAATATCTTTTTTGTTTTCATTTTCTTTTTTAGATCCTCATTACTTGTTCCCTGCATGTACATGTTGAACTATAGCTCACTAATTACTTGGAGGGGATATCTAACATTATAGGTTGCAAGAAAGCAGAGGAGGGGAAGAGGCAAAGATTCTCAAGGAAGTTCCTACTCATTACAGCTGGGGAGTAAATGAAGTCTTAATGCTGTATTTTGCACATTTTCCCATCACAGGAAAATAATGTGCAACTGGGATAGAGGCAACCCTTTTTTGGAGCAAAGGACAGCTGCAGATTATAGGGATGGATTATAACTGAGAGGACTATTCACACCTCACAACTTTCATGCTCCTGACATAGTCACCTAGATTCCCTAGCATTTCTCCATAGACAGTTTGGAGAAGCAATCTCCTTGATGGAGCAATTTAGAACACCTAAAAGCCTCTGCTTTGAATCACTTAACTGACTACAGTGGAAGATAGGAAGGCTGGAGACTAAATTAGGTACTGACCATTGGTTGGTGTGAACACGCCTGTTTGTCATAGTTTAAGGCTGTGATTTGCCACTTATTTTGTAAGACATTGTACTTGCAGCCTTGACTGCAAACATGCATAGTTTTTCTTCAGATGTCTGCCTCTGAGCTGTGACCTTACTTCCCAGGTGCATCCTTGCTGTGTATTCAGGCAGATGAACTGCAAGAGGCACTTACCTCTCACTGTGTAGTAACTCGAGGAGAAACGATTATTCGTCCCAACACTGTGGAAAAAGCCACTGATGTCAGAGATGCCATGGCCAAAGCACTCTATGGGCGCCTCTTTAGCTGGATAGTCAATCGCATCAACACTCTTCTCAAACCTGACAAACATTTAAGGTAAAAGAAGCCTTTCCAGAATAAAGAGAGATTTTTCTGTAGGAGAAGTGTGGTCTACAGTGGAGCATTTAGTGTTCTCATCTACTTTTCTCTACTACTTTTTTATTTATGACAGCACTATTAAAATACTTTTAATCCTATTTATGCTATGCAGTGACAATACAGTAGATAAGGACTGCACAGACATCTGGTGTTTTCCTGTTTAACTTTTACTCATTTAACCCTTTGTAAATTCTGTGTAATTGTATTGAAATTAAATGCTAACTATTTTTCCCATATACCGTTTACTCTTAATAGTCAGGTTAACTCTTTCATTCATCTGATGATTACATAGGTTAAACTCTGCTCTTATTTGCACCCGTGTCATTGCTTATGTTGAGGTTTTTATGAGTGGTTATATATATATATGAGTAGCTTCTGAACACATTTACTGAGGTTAATGTCCGCTCTGTCCTTACAGAGTGACATTTAAACACACAGACAAAAAAGATACTGGGAATGAGGATATGATACCTATTGCAAATTAACTGAAGAAGAAATTACACAGCTTACATTGTAGATTCTGTAGGTCAGGACCCTCTCTGGCTGCAAATAGCAGTGAAAATGCATGAATTTATAACTACTTGAAATGGAACATCAACAACAAATTTGCTTTGCAAATCTGGATTTCCTATATATATATATGTGTGTGTGTGTGTGTGTATGTATATATATATATTTGTAACATCAGATTAAAGCCAAGGCTGCAATCCTAAAATCCGTCCAAGCTTTCAAATATTTGGTTACAACAGAACAGCACTAAACAGAATTTTAATCAGTAAATAAAAGAATTAAATGTGTGATAGATGGGCAGCACTACTAATTTGTGTGCCTTTCTCATGTGCCTGTAGCAGAGTCCTTTTCAAATTGAATACTTAACGTGCTAGTGAGGAAGGAGAAAGTATGACCTGAAATATTCACTATACAAAAACAACAAACAAACAACAACAACAACTACAAAAGTCTGCTTTGTTGTTGTGGTAGTAATATTTTATTTTATTTTATTTTATTTTATTTTATTTTTTGCTATCTTTTTGTAATTAGCTCTGGGAAGGAACTGGAAAGACAAATTGCAACAGAAGGATCACCAGAAATGTAATTTCCAGACAGATAAAATAGTCACAAATATAGGTCAAAATGAGTAAATGTCTTTGGTCCCTCCACCATGAAACAATGCAATTCATGAGATGCTATTCAATGCAATTCTCAAAGATGCTATTCAAAGATGCTATTCAAAGTGCTGTTCATTAGTATCTTGAAGCTCCTTCTCCATATCCAATTTCCTACGCTTTTTATGAACAAAGGAAAGTCATTACAGATAGCTCCTCCAAGGTAGCTATAGATCAAATGTGTTTTTTATTTTAATTTAGCTTGGAAAAAATGCTAATGTCAACTACAGTTTGTTATTAAATTATGTTGTTATTTTTTGTTTCAGCAAGTAATTAGAGATATTAGAGGGTTGTTACAATTGCAGAAATGACTACATATTCCTCAAAATGTCTTAGTTAAAATTTCAAACTCAAGTTTTTACTAGTAGTACTTTTCTGGAACTTAATTGGTGATTTAAATTCATGTCATGTTTCGGTACTTAATACTAGGAGTAGTTATTAGATGCATACAAGGTCTAGCTATTCAATTTTCAGACTTCTGTGTTAAAATAAGCAGTTTTAATTGCTATGAATAAGAAATACAAAGAAATATTATCTAATGTCATCAATCTTTAATTTCAAGGTACAATTGAGTAATGCCTGCTTAATTACAACAGAAATTTGCATGTTGTTTCTGTACCAAGTCATCTTTTAACAACACATTTTTAACTAGCAAATATTAGTTTAAAAATAAATTGTAAATCTTCCATACACTTATCAGTTGACTTGGTCATTCTGTATTTCAGTGTATCTGGTCTGCAAATACAGATATCTTTGAATTTATGTGCATTTATTGTATTTCAAATAAAAATGAATTGTTATTTTAAGAAAAATCTGGCTTAGCAAAAACTATCCTGTTCAACTGCTGTATAGATTTGTCCTATAACGTGCTTTCATTAAACAGTAATGAAGATAGTCGCTATAAAATAGTTAAGGTACAACAATAAAAAGTTTATTTAATATTTACAGTGGAAATGATGATGGTTTGAACATTGGAATTCTTGATATCTTTGGCTTTGAGAATTTCAAAAAAAATTCTTTTGAACAACTCTGTATCAACATCGCCAATGAACAAATTCAGTTCTACTTCAATCAACATGTCTTTGCCTGGGAACAGGTATGTCTTGAATATTTTGATAAAGCTTCAATATTGCTGAACATATGAAAGCTTTGGAAATTACTCTGTTCCTTCTCCATAGGAGACAAATGTTTTCTGAGTATGCATTATGTGAAGCACTGTTGGATTGCTATTTGCAAGTAAAATGGCTGCAAAAAATACATTAAATTTGAAATGTACAGTATCTAAGCAACATAACAGAGTAATAATCAGACTGATGCAAATGCAGTGTTGTTTTTCTGAGGAATAACATGAGTGATGTAGTGTATGGTTCCACAGTAAAAACATAAATGAGTGGTAACATAATTTTTAAATGCAATGTTCATAATAGCTTACTAATAAGCTTAATGAACACTGAAATTCCATTAATAAAAACTGAAAATATCACAATTTATTCTTGTTCAGGAACTAGATCATCTAAGCAAAATCATGATGGATTTAATCTAAATAATTTGATGTAAAACAGAGAAAAGGAACAGAATTTTAACTATAGTAGTTTATGAAATTGAAAAGGACAGTAAAAAAAAAAAAAAAAAAAAAAAAGATTATCTCAACTTTGTAAATAATTCCATAAAAATAATTTTTAAATCATTATTCAATATTGTTATTTGAAGAAATTATATGTCTGGGGAAAAAATAACGATCTCAGTGAAAACAGATATATATCAGAATGCTGAACAGTCAAAAACAGAACAGTCAACATTCACATTTTAGGTGAAATAATACTTTATCTGTTTTACTGAAATTACTGATTTTATGATCCATAGAGCAAACTGCTCCTGAAAACTAATTTTAATTATTAGTAGAAAAGGAGTATTTTGTCAGTTTTAATCACTGCTTGTTTTAAGGATGAGACAGAAGTTTGGAATGTGTCTAGGTATGCTGGTATGTACATGTGTGTTGTCGGTCTATTGGTCTGAAGAGGATTTTGATTTTAATTGGTCACTGTTTTTTTCCTGTTTTGAATTGATTCTGGAAATGTTGTCTTGCACTCTTAGATCTTGTAGTTGTTTTTATAGATGTAGGGGGGAAGATAATCTCAGTCACAAGTCTTTCCTTTTCTTTAAGTCAAGTATCTCTGCCTTTTTCATGTCATCTGACAATAGGTCCCTGCCCCATTCAGCAGCAGGCCCACATTTTCCCTACTGTCATTTTGCCACTAAAATACCTGCAGAAGGAAGCCTTTCTTGCATCTTTGCTTCATTCACCAGACTCAACTATAGATAGACCTTGGCTTTCGTAAGCCCATCCCTCTAAGCTGTAATACTGTCTTAATATCACTCCTCTTTTTTAATCAGACATGGGTGCAGTTCAGTGTAATCTGCCTTTACTTGTTTGTAGGTATACTTATACAGAAAATTTTGGCCAAATATATTAATTAAGAGGTTTGTGGTTTTGCCATTTAGTAAGTACAGGTTGTTCTCCTGCAGACACCCTGCTACAGGTAGGTCAGAGAGGTGATTTTGCTACTGAGGAGATTGGTGGGAAAATGAACTGATTTTGACAACATACTGTTCACCCATTTCTCCTTGTAGGAAATATGTATAACAATAGACATACCTCATGGAAGGGGAAGATCTTTATTTACAAAGTTGCTGCTTCATTTGGACCTACTCACACTCATTCTCTCATAGATTTCATTGGCTCACATTCTCACACCCACACAGAAAACACAAAATATATGTGTATTAAAGTGGATCATTTGTGAGTCACAGAGAGAATAAAGGACGCAACTGGAAAGTCTTCATCATGTCTCTTGGGTTCTTCTTGCTGAAACGATTTTTCGACAGATCTTTTACACCCTTTATGAGCCAGTAGTTGTTATGGGGCTGTTGTTTGCCTCAGAACCTTTCTTCCACCTCTATAATCAATAAGACAGGTCATTATCTGATTTTGTTCCTTTTATATATATACAACTTTATGACTACAGTCTGTTTCCTTGGTGGGCTCATAGGAAAAGGAAAGGTATATGTAACTTCATAACACTGGCTTGTAGCAGCTTCCAAAGTCATTACTACAGCAGTGCAGAATGAGCTGTTTACATTATGTTCATGCAAGTACAGGTGTAAATCCCCACTGCTTCAGACCCAGAAAATGACAAATGTATTATTATTCTTCATTACAACCCAATGTCACAGAATGATTTGCAGTATGATTCATAGTCATTATAAGACATCACTTTTTACTTGTCTATAATATGGTTGTTCCTGTTTTACGTCACAAAGTCTTTGAGAAAGCAGATGGTTTCAGAATCTTTGCTGTTCATTGTAATGATTCTTCTGTGTTAGCACCAGTAATGTACTTTAATTGCAAGTACAGACCATACCTGCAGACAAATCAGAGAAAGCTATTTGCAGGAAAATATATTAAAAAAAAAAAAAAAAAATCAAAATCATATGACTGAAATTAAAAATTCAGCAGATCATTGCTTTTGCTAATGGTATGAAGTATCACTTATTTAAAAACCAAGCAATAGGATGACCCCCTCCTTTCATTAATGTGTCTGCCTGACTTAACACATATGTAAGGGTTTTTACACATGTAAGAGTTTGTGGTTTTGATTGTAAAGATGGTTGTTGTATTTTGGAGGTCTGATGCCAGCAGTTACCAAGACCTTTGCATTTGACTTTTCCTTAGCCCAAACTGAATGTCATGCAGATGAAGCTATTTTGTCACTGGGGACCCAGGCTAGTATCTCCCCATAATCCTGTGCAATGACAGATATGTCAGATTGTTCCATGTTTTCTCAGAAATCTCTAACATGACATTGCATCTTACTCTGTAGATCTACCCAAGGAAGTCTGGGGAATTTCATTTCTTTCCCAATTCCCTTAAGTAAAACGTATAGGTACCTTATTTCTTCATTTCTTGCTCTTTTTTGCCCAGTTCAATTCCACACCACATGCAAACAGATGAAATATATCTGGTGGTAAGTCAAGGCCTAAATCAAAAATCAAATGATCATAGCCTAGTTCTCAATAAACTCATGTCAACCTAATAAGCAATGATTTCATAACTAAGGAAGGTGATTTTTTTTTTTTTTTTTTTTTTGGAAAGGTAAGCAATGAAAGCCAATACTAAATGAATTCATGAGACTAAATCGTACTTTCAGTGTTGCAGGTAACGTATTTTTAGCATTGTCAGGAGTTTCTTTCTTGTATCTGAACCTGAAAAGTGATCACAGCTTTGCTTTCCTCAGAGGTGTGGCCTACTAAAACATAGCCTCAGCAGCGACAGGAATAGTATGTTAGAATGTGGTCAAAAATCCTGAGCTTTGTTGTTCAGGAAGTTACCTAGGCAGCCTCTCTGAAGAGCTTCATTACCATACAAAGACGCCCTTTTATATGGGCAAATTACAGAGAGCAGTCACCCACAACCCTTCAGGAACGAGCACCCTCATTGCAGTTTTCTCAAAAGAATGAATGAATGTCGTATGTCTTACATACCACGTTTACTGGAGTGATATAAGTGGCCCAAAAAAACAATTAGACATACCAAAATATAGTGGATTGTACCATTCCCATTCACTGATCAGAGAGAAATTGGTCTTGCTGCTTGTTTATCATCTCTGTGTTAGTCTTTCTTGCATTGATACAGTAAATGAGAGAAGTAATGTGGTAACGTGTAAGGAAGAACAGCCTCTGGTTTCCCTCAGGAAGAGTTTATTTTTTCCAGTGGGTGACCATATACTTCTGATTATAGGAGGTTTTCTCCTTTAGCTTTTTTTTAGCTTTTTTTTCTTTAGCTTTTGTTTGTTTCTCCTTAACTTTTTTGCACCAAATGATGCTGAAATTTTTCTACAGGAATGAAAGTTACAAAGAGAATTGCACAATATTCAAAAATCCATTATACTAAATGTTTTTCTTAGCATTTAGTGTTACTGTTATACTCCTAATCTGCTAATTTTCAATAATCTTTTCCAACTTTTTGTTGTATACTACGTGTCAAAGATTAGATGAAAAGGCAGAAAAAATAGGTTCACAAAGGGATGCTTCTGGTTATTGTAATAAAGTTTCATGTAGAATATAAATACTTTCCTACTGTGTGCCCACACTTTCCCAGTCCAAAATTATACATGGTCACACATCAATATTTGCAGAACAAATGCAGAATAATAGAAAATATTTTGTGGTTACAGGGTATACCCAGGGCTGCTCTTTAAAATTCCTTGCTACTGAAAATATAGAATAAGTATTTCTTTCTCTTCTAAATGACCTCAAAAGTCAGTGTTTGTGTAAATGATATTGCAACACCACTGCCTCTTGAGTGTTCAGGCTGACAGCAGTCACAGTGCACAAGGCTAATTGTGTAGTGGCAACTGGAATGATTGCTCCTATTCTGTGATGGAAAATAATAATCTGGAATTTGGACTCGTGGATGAATATGTAGATTAGAATGAGAAAATATTTGATTTGGCTATTTAATATTTAAATTTTATAATGATTTTGAATCTGTTTGGGTGGAAATCAAAACCTTGTGAGAAAACATCATATAATTTTCTTGAATCAAAAGGAATAATTACACTTCATAATGATTTTTCCCCTATTATGCAGGTCTAAAGAACTAAGAGGATGAGGTATAAGCCATTCAGCAGCACCTGTCTTGGACCAACCTTTTTAACCTTAGTTCCAGATTTAAGAAAGTACATAAGCTCCATCTCCCGTTTGGATCCCAACTCACCTTTGACTTCCCAAACAAAAGCTGGAGCTAAAATACTTTGTTGGATCTCAGCCTACCTCAGTGGTACAACTAATACCATGTTGTCAGAGATTGCCCAGCTTTCATTGTGTGCTTTGTCATGAACAGAGATCGAGTCTGCCTAGAGATTTCCAAGGGACACTTCTTACGAAGCAGCAGGAGGCTCAGGGTATCTGCTAGAGCAGAGTATCTGTGTGCCAGAAGTCAAGTCAAAATTAAAGACATTTATTCTTTATTGTTGAGTACATATTTGTATTTAAGAATAAAATATTTTAGGTCTGAATACAATCTTAGTATTCAGTACTTAAATACAATTTAAGTAAAAGGCTGAGCATAGCCTAAACTCAATTAGATTCCTTGTAGGCAATGAAGACAAACAGGTAGATATGTCTCCACTGACTGGGGAAGTAATGTGGGCTCTCAAATTAGTCACTTCTTTTATGTGCATATCGTTAAGTGGAATGAATGCTGCCACAAGCTTTTGTTAGGTTAATAGTAAGAAAAGGACAACTTTTGTGCCTTCAGTCCTGTCCTTCATGGTGTTTCTCTAACATGTAGGCTACTGTACTGATGTAAGTTACTTCTCTGTTACCTCTGAGCTCTGCAGGTAACATTGTCCAGCCAGCCAGTTTTCCCATTTCTTTCCCATTTGGGATTCTTCTATAAAAACTAAACAGTGCATAGTCAAATATCTAAAATATTTTGGAAATTGGTAAGTTTATTGTCAGTTAGAAGGATGCTACTTTTTGCATTTTATATATGCAATGTGTTTTTTTGTTTGTTTGTTTTGTTTTGTTTTGTTTTTATATTCATGCAACAATCTTATATAAGCTGGAAAATGTTTATTTTGAATAACTCTCTGGTATTCCTATTTAAAACAAAGTGTCATTGTACCACATTCTCAGAAAAAAAAATGGCATTACGTTTTTTTATTAAGCATGAAGATAATTTCCTAATGTATCTAATGATTCTTTTGCTATTAAGTGAAACCAGGCTGCACAAGCTAATATTGCCTAGTTTTGATCACAGAGAAGTCACCATAAAATACTGAGATGAGATAGGGGCCCAAGTATAAGTGTAACTCAGTCATTCCTTTTGACATCCCAACTATAGGAATACTGTCTAGTGGATTAAGCTTTAGAATTTCAATGAGCAGCTGCTATTTTAAGGATTCTTCTTGTCATAAAACATCATGGGAGATTACAGCATCCTGTAGCTGATTCAGCTTATTAATTCAAATAAGATCTATTTCATTACAGTTTCATGATGTGCATCATGAAGGCTTTTCTGCTTGGTGCTTGTATCTTAATAATATGGTTGAAGACCTGCAGTTGCATAAGAAAATGTAATATGGTATCTCTTAATTCTGAGCCATCTGTCATGTCGGTGCCTGGAAGACTTGGTTATCAGCCATGCTCCAGGAGCCCATGGGAAGTGATGAAGTGAACTCTCTCCATATCCTACTGGGCAGATGGTATCATTACAGAAACTGTCAGCACTGACATCCCATTCAGTTGTCAGGATGCAGGCATAAAAGGCTGAGTGGTCACATACACCAAAGGCTTTGAAGGTCAGGCCTTATGTGTTGGCAGTGCAGGAAGGGGGAGCAGATGTTGCTGCTGCGGTGTTGCAGAGCAGCTATTAAAGAGTTCCCTTCAGTTTCAAGGAGATTTTCTCTATCTGTTCTCCTAACCAGCCCTTCTCACAAGCACTTGAAGAAGGAAAAATCAATCATTAGGTGTGTTGTCTAAGAGAAGATGTCTTTCTTTGTCAATCATTAGGTGTCATTGTCTAAGAGAGCTTCTTTGAGGATGTCAGAGTGTCACTAAAACACACTTTTCTGACAGATTCATCCAGAGCCTTATTTTCTGCAATATCTTCCCTTTTCCCTCTTGATAAGAGTAGTCCTGGTAACGCTGAGCCAGAACAGCTGTTTTCATGAATGTAACATCTGTGTGTCCATACAGCCATAGCCCTTGGTTAAGCTGCCCCTACAGCAGTGTTATCTTTGGGAGATAACACAGACTCATTCCTTTCCTGCCACTAGCTCCTACAGGTATATAATTAACTTCTTACCTATGTCAGTGATACATTTATTACTCTTCTGTCGTGTTCTGCTACTCAGGTCATTGATTATAATGAGAAGCAAAACTCCACCTGTCCACTGCTCCAGGGGAAAAGTGAATGAAGTTAGTGTTATGCACCTGAGATGCAGAGCTTTCATGGGGCTGTAGGAGAGACTCTTACTGTTCACACCCTTGTATGAGCATATAGACTTAGCCATAATCTATCCTTTGAATTAAGAGCATCCTGATTAGTTAGATCAATCTGGATAATAGAAAAGTTTAGGTATATATTATGTCTTCTCTCTCAAATGGATCAGCAGATTTATTTAGGTCAGTATTTCCAGGACAGTGTTATTGATTTTTTTTTTAATTATTATTTCATTTTAGTTTCTCTCTGGCTTAGAGATGAAGAGGTACGGAGTCTAATAATGTGTGCTTTTCTGTTGTATATGGCAGTTAACTTCTTTCCGAAACACTCGGTGTGCTGCCTTCTTCACTCACCGTTGACTGCCATTCAGACTCAAGTGAATGACACATAATGAAAGGTCATTGGGGTTAGAGATCTTTGAACTCATTAATATTAGCCATCATTCATGTTCATGATACTCATTTTGCAATGAATTCTGGATAGCACTACTGTGACATTACATCATAAATTAATAAAACACTTCTATAAAGTCCTGTCCTTTGGAGGAGAGATGTTTTTTTAAAAATAGATCAAAAGTCTTAACTATGTGTTTCATAGTGTGAGGAGACATCCACACAGGGCTGAAGGCAGCCCTGGTATATATAGGAGCACTGTGCAGTGGGTAACTACTACTGCATTAGGTAATACAGGCAAAAATTATGGAGGGGTGGCAGTCCCTAGAGCACCCTTCTCTTTGTAAATGCCTGTCCTCTGACATGCTGAAGGATTAAAGAAAGTCATTCTTCTATTTATCACATACAGTTTAACTGATTTTCAAGAAAAAAACATTGCAACACACCATGGACACAGCTTTTGTTAATAGGTTATTAGTATTCAAAATGATAAATAAAAGCTTTTATCATTCTTCAAAAAAAAAAAAAAAAAAAAAAAAAAAAAAAAAGCTCCTTTATCGTCTTTTAATAATTATGAATACTTTTCTGCAGTTCCTTGAAAGCAATAAAAATATTGTAGAAGTCAACCTGAGACAGTTTATTTAATTAATTTTTAGAAAGTACATGCACCAGCCTCCTTAAAGAGCTTTTCCAGGTGTTTGAGGATGGGAGTCAAACAGTTGAGGCCTCTTTGATCTTGAGTCACTTTTGCAAATCTTGACCACTGTACGTCAGATAGATCTAAGCAATAAATTGGGAATATAAATATAGCTCCAGATGATTAAGAAATATCTTTTACACTGCAGACCAGAGTAAGTAGAGACTCTATCTGCAAATACTATGCTTTCTGTTCTACAAGTTTGGTTTTTTAGCTCTTGCATTATTTGTGGAAAGCATCTTTACCAAATATGCCAGAGGAAGCCCTCAAATACCCAAAGGCAAATTAAAATCTATAGCTTGGCAGTGTGATACTTCCCAGCTGGCATTGGTTCCACTAAAACCTTGATGTCCTTAGCCTTTTGGCATACTTATCTATGTACATGAACTATTTTCTGGAGTGTTCCTGTATACATTGTTAAAATGTGCCTTCTTGCTTATTACAGAATGAGTATTTATATGAAGGTGTTGATGCAAGAGTTATAGAATATGAAGACAACAGACCACTCTTAGATATGTTCCTGCAGAAGCCAATGGGTTTATTATCCCTGCTGGATGAGGAAAGTCGATTCCCACAAGCAACAGATCAGACACTTGTAGGTAAGTTTATGGTTTGTTTAGAAGTTTTGTAGGATGTCTCCCTGTTACTTTTCTGTTTGCTGTGTCCAGTTTGTGTCCAGCTAGCTGTATATTTTCAGTGAGCCCAAATGTCAATGTCACACTATATTTCAGGGAGGCATGCATGCAAGGATGGGAATATCTTTGAAATTGATTTAAGAAACATGATGAGTATAAATGAACCTAAGCTGCTGGTCCACATTTTTAATTCTTCTGCCTTCAGGAATTTTTAGCTACAGGACTTAAAAAATAAAGATCAAACTGAGCTAGAGCTCTAAGTTCATATGCCAAGATGTTCAGCTGTGAAGTTCATCTCTGAGATTTTCAATGAACCATATCTGAACAAGAATTTTAGTATTCTTTAAGGATAATGACTGCAAACCTGCTTCAGTGTCCTTCAACAAATTACGTGTCTTATTCTTTCTATTCAGAAGTTAAAATTAAAACATCTGAATATGTTGTGATTTGGATCTTGATAATTTCAGTGCTTCTGTGTCTCCAGTACAGAGCCCCCAACCAATTGGTAAATGGTTAATGTTTGCAAACAGTAAATGTTTCCTCACAATTCCCCAATGTGGTAGGAAAGATTACTACATTGTTTCATATATGAAGATAAAAGCTTAGAAAGGTAAATAATTTTCTGAGGTCACACATTTAAAAATGATAAAAAGAAAATAACTGATTCAAGAGCTCAATATCAAGAGATTCTCTACATAGTGTCTTTTGTTACAAGAACATTTTGCTTCCTTTTCCCGTAAAAGCATCAGTCTGGTTTGTGCCACTGCATTGTCTGAGAAGTTAGGCAATATCTTTAAAGGGATCCGACTTCAGAAAACAATAATTGTACAATAACTACAGTAAGATAGACTTAACTCCAGAAAGATAAACTATGTGTTTCCTTCCAGAAAAATTTGAAGACAATTTGAAGTCAAAGTATTTTTGGAGACCCAAAAGAGTAGATCTAACCTTTGGGATTTATCATTATGCAGGAAAGGTAAGAGACCTAATGATATTAGTTGGGGACTGGGGAACTGTAGGGCTGGAAGGAAATGGAAGAGGTCAGCTGGGTTGGTTCTCAGCCTTCATCTGCTCAGACCTGACATGGAAATGTTGGCATACACTTCAAAAGTAAATTGAAAATTTATTTTCCTTCACACACACACACAAAATCAATAACAGAGCTGTGTTTTTTCTTAAATGTCACCAAGTAAATGAACTGACTGTATTATATCAGAACCAGAAAATCACCATTATGTAACTGTGGTGGTTTTACTCAGATGGGCAGCCGAGCTCCACCACAACCGCTCTCTCACTCCCCGCCTCCTCAAAGAGGAGGGGGAGAGAAAAAAAAGTCAACACAAAGAGCTCGAGGTTTGAGATGAGAATGATTTAATTAAAGGGAAAGGGAATGGGGAGAGAATGTAACAAAAGAAACAACAAGGCCGCGTGGAAGCACAGAGAGAAAGGAAAAAATATTATTCTCTACTTCCCATCAACAAGCGATGTTCGGCCACGTCCTGGGAAGCAGGGCCTCAAAACGCGTACCGGTTGTTCAGGAGAGAGACAGAGAGAGAGAGAGATCCCTCCCCCACAAGAGCCCCCTTTATTGCTGAGTGTGACATCAGGTGTTATGGAATATCCCTTTGGTCGGTTTAGGTCAGCTGCCCTGGTGATGTCCCTTCCCCATCAATTGCCCACCCCCAGCCTGCTGGCTCCTGGGGCTTGGAGAGAGTCCTGATTCTGTGCCAGCACTATGCAGCAACAGACACAACACTGGAGTGATACCAGTGCTGTTCCAGCTACGAGTGCAGCACTGTGTGAGCTGCAGCAGGGAGAAGTGACTCCATCCCAAACAGACCCAACACAGTAACGCAACTCAGAGCTTCTTGCCCTAGTTCCTCTAAGTCTTCTGCTGTGCTTTCTCCCACTGTTTCAAATCAGGCTCCAGCACCACTCTTTCTCCCTTTTAGCACAAATCCTACCTCGTCCACCCCATCAGTCTTACTTCTTAGTCCTGTACTTAGTCATCAGCCAGACAATGTAGGCTCTGCCTTCTGCTTCATTTGATGAGTAGTATCTTGCCCTCCTCTACTAGATGACTTGTTGCATATGCCTTTACAACCTCAGGAGGAGTTGCTGATGTGCTGAGGGAAGATGCCACTGGTCATCTCAACCTTGCCTTGTGAAAGCATGAGCTCCCACTTCCTTTTGAGCTCTTTTCAGGGGTATAGACTGGGAAACTGCTCTTTTCACATGGGAAACTGTTGTGCCTCTGCAGTACTGGAGCAACTGCAGCCTATTAGCTGATGGAAGAAAACTTGCCCCTTATATGTAACACAACCAAGTAGAAAAGATCAGGGGTGACTCCTCTGAACCTCACCTCCAACTGGCTTACATTTCACAAGTGTGTCATATGTCACTTCTGAGGAGAAGGGAGCCATCTCTGCCTGTACCACTCCTGATATCAGCCACTGAAGTTGGGGATGCCACCAGACTTTTCCAGTGTCAAACAATGTTCTTCATTAGGAAGTTTCTCCTACCAACTAACTTAAATTTCTGTTGCTGTGATTTAAGTTCATTCCTTCTAGCCCCATTTACTGTGAACCTGGAGAACACTTTTTCCTCTTCCTTTACAAGCTTTTTTTTTTTTTTTTTTTTTTTTTTTTTTTTTTTTTTTGTAGTTTAAGATTGTCACTGGGTTGTTTTTTGTGCTTTCTTTTGAAATTAAACGTGCCAGTATCTTCTACCTTTGGTCACCCTTTGGCCAGGTTTTCTTGTGGTTCATTTCATGAGTCCTGGAGGTACATTTTGAGTCAGGTATGTCGTGCCTTCATGTGTTTAGAGAGATTTCAGTTGCAGCTTGTGACTTTGAAGGCTGCCTCTATAATTAATACAGAAATCTCTAGGAAGATAAGTCCTGGGGCAAGTGTGGCACAATATGATTGGGACAGAAAGACTGCATAATCGTATGAGTAATCCTGTGTGATAGGGTTGAAAGCAAGTGCATTGTTAATTATGAGTTTACACCTGAACTGGTGTAAAGGAGGACTACAGTATGGCTGTCCTACTGCTGAATCCACGCTGGCTAAAACTAATGTTAACACATCTGCGTTAGGGAAAAGAAGTATCTCAAACTTCTTTGGAGTAATAGATTTGCTTTTAGTGACCTGCACCATGTTTCTCAGTATTGAAAAGTTAAAACTGCCAGTGATCTAAAGAAAGACTGCAAGTGAGAGTAAGCCTTGTGGCAGAAAAACTGTTTGTGTCTCTTAATATATTATAAGCCACATGCCAGAGTACTTAAATTTACAGTTACTTTCCAAAAACCCATAAGATGCATAAACACACTTTTTAAACAGGTTTTGTATAATGCAAGTGGATTCCTAGCCAAAAACAGAGATACCCTGCCAGCTGATATCGTGCTGCTACTACGATCATCTGAAAACAATCTGATACGCCAGTTGGTAACCCACCCTCTTACAAAAACAGGTATGGCTATTCTGGTTATCTTCCTATCCTCCTTCTTTAGCCTTCATGCTGACCACTTCTGGGTTTCATATGACCATTTATTGATGACTTTATACACTTTGTGGCTTAACTTTCCAACCCTAGAATCTATACAGAATGGAGCCCCTGCCGTCTCAAGCTGCAGGGGAGGGACTGGTCTGGTCAAGTGCGAAGGAAGTGGTAGAGGCTTCTTTCAGGGTCCCCTCTTCAGGTTAGGGGCACGGGACAGGGAGTGGAGTGCATCACTTTTGTTGAGGACTGAACAGAAAGGATCAGGTAAGTCACTGGCCTTTTTTGGACAGGGTATATGTAAGTTGCCTGTTTGTCTCAGTGCAATTTTTCTCTAAAGTAGAAGAGAACCAAGGTGGGGCTCCTAACATCTACTGCAAAGAGTGAGGAGACTCTCCTCTATTTCCCAGTTTTAGTTCTTTATAACATCTAACTGTTGAGGTCCTAGTAGTGAACCCTTCCTCAAGGAGTTTATAAAGTGGTGGAGGAAAGTATATGGCTCTAAAGAAATTGCTCCTAAGTTGCACCTTAGATGAACTAGGCCCTTTGTACAGGGTCTTACTTTCTTTTTTAAGGTAGTAGGTAAGTCTCCTTTACAACCTGAAAATCTAAGTGGTAAATACCATTTGTGTCCTGTCTTTAAATGAAGTTACCCAGTATCTGCTGTTACATTTTGTATATTACAGCCAGGCAAGAGTTATTTGTTATTGTGTAGTACTGCTCCCTGTGTGAGGGTACTGATGCTGTACAGTAAATACTTCACAACATTACCTTCTTGTACAACTATCTACAAGGGAGAACAGGAAAGGTAGAGCCTTTGGAAGAGCCTAATGGAAATTTCTCTAATTTTTTATCATGGCTTACAGAAACAGAGGTTTTGGCAAAGCCACTATTCTTCACAAAGGTAGCTTTGCTGGAGGAGTGCAAAATTCTATCCTTAAGGTCTTTTTTAAGCCAGTATTCTTAAGAAAGCACTAAGCACAGTGTCCTTCCCAGAACTTTTTAACATGTTAATATCTGCTAAGATTTTAAACTATAATTTCTGTGGAGCCAAGGTCAGAGCCCACATGGTCCCAAGAACTTTTGTAATGTTTTGCAATATAACTCTGAAGGTTGTTTCAATCTTCTTTTTAAGCATTATCAAACATTGTGTGTAGCCTTTTGAAACTGACCTAAACCATCCACATCCAGCCAACTAAAAGCTAGATTTCTGGTCTGTCATTCATCTAGAATCAATGGAAACGTAGAGGTATATCCAGAGTACAACCCATCCTGCCCTGCCATCCCAGGTGTTTCTCTTAGGATGGGATAAATCTCCTCCGAAGGTGCCTCTCTTCACGGAATACAACAGGGATCCTATAGACACCTCATGTCCAGATAGCTAATGTTAGGTATAAGTAATCCTCACTCTTTCCATCCCACCCTGTGACATTCAGCTAAGAACAGGGTATTTATGGCACTTGATATCATCACATAATACATGACACATTAGGTGAGCATCCATATATAGTTGCAGCTATTTATCCACCTCTTCCTGATAGTAACTGAGCACAGAGAGATTACAGGCTCTCACAATGTATAGTGAGATGTCAGAGGTATGATGTTATTAGTAGAGGCAATTGCAGCATGCAGCATTGGGTGGGGTTTAGCAACATAAAGTGACACTGTGTAAAGGCCAGAAGCATTTTCATTATTCCTTTAGAAGACCAGTTTCTGTATAAACCACTCCTGTGAACCTCTTCCAAATCATTATGATACGGGTCGTACTTGACTAAGAGTTCCAAGGTTGGAGTTTTAAGACAAAGTATATGATAGTAAACAAAACATGGCCAGTGAACAGCAGCAAAAACACTGCCACAGGATTGCCCATTCTGATTAATTTTAAGCATCCCTCCCTGGGACACTTCTGGTCCATGTCAGCTAGCATTCTCCCAGGAATACCCAGGCACATGTCACAACAAAGTGCAGGCCAACAGCGATTTCCAGTAAGCTCTGTGGGAGGACACAACCCTATTTTTACCAGTCAATTAGAAGAGTAGAGAAGTATACAGTTTAGCTGTATAGATTTGAGTCATGCCATGTCACTTGACCTCAGGGCCAGAGAGGGTTGCTAGCACATATTTTTAACTAACTAGGATAGTAAAATAACATCCCTAGGGTAAAAGCTCATGGATGCTAGAAGATACACCTCTTTTACCTTCTGCAGCTTTCTGTTTATTTTTTTGCTCTAGTAGGTGATATAAGTGCTGAAGGAGGAAAATTCAGCTCACATTCCATCATCGTGCAATTTCTTCAGAGCTTGTTCCATCCCAAGGGTGAAAAGAGAAATGAGGACATGCTCAGAAAAAGTCAACGACCTTTATAATCATATGGTTACACAGAATAAGGTGGTTCAACATACTTTTTAGTTTAGATGAGATCTAAGCATTTTGGTAGGTTGCATTCTTTCATCTTCCCATAGGTAACCTGGCACACAGTAAAAGCAAAACTACAATCAGTTACCAGATGTGGACCCCTCAGAAATCAATCAGTCATACAAAGGTAGGAAGACTGATCTTGTGATTCTGCATTTTGCACTTAACCTTATTTTAAACTAGAAAGGCAATACTGTTATTGGTACTAAAAGTGAGCAAGTAACCCCTTCGACGTTTTTTTTTTTTCCCCCTCCTGTTTTCTTTTCTGTTTAGCTGGATATCTTTGTGTTGTGCAATTCATATTCCTTCCGTGAGGTAAAAACCTAACATTTCCCTTCTTTCTGGCTATAGTTTTATAACAATTTCAGAAAATAAATAAATAAATAAATAAATAAAAATAAAAAATCTACTTCCTAGCTATATTGTAGCAAAAAAAAAAGCCATTAAAATTTTGGTGTGGAGTATAGTCATGTTCCATAGAGAGTGACCACAATAGCAGTGGCACTGGAATAATAAACAGGACCTCAGACATTGTCAGGTTATTTGTAGCAATCATTTAGATGTTCTGTTATCAAATTGTGTCCTTGGTGTGTGAATGTTTGTGTATTGTGTAGCAAAGTAATGTAATGGTGTAACTACTTTGTGCTAGTGATCATGCAGTAACTTTCTCAGTCTGGGTATGTATTTTTACTTGATGATTTTCTGTGAGGGATGCTTTGTTGAGGCATTGGAAAAGGCATTACATACTCAACAGAGATAAGAAGTGTCTTTTTTTTTTTTCTTCATCCATATAGAATGAAGCAGGAGATACCGGACATCATCCAAGAGAGACAACCAGTATGAAAACGCAGACAGTTGCTTCTTATTTTAGAGTAAGATATCAGATATTTTCATTTTTTTTTCTAGAGTAGAATGCATATTTATTCTTTCACCTTTTGAAATGCAGCTGTTGACTTAGAGTCAGCAGTGATACATTTAGAATTTGTAAACTGCTTATAGGGCTCAGCAGTCTACGCAGTACAAATATATAAAGGAGATTGTGATGTTTCATCTTTAATTGTACTCAAACACAGCCACATTTCCATCATGATGATGCAGGATGATTAATATGAATTGTCTTTCACTCGCTTGCTTTTCCCCAAAGGAGATAAGAGGAATTTGGATATCAGTCATATAGCATTTCCTTAAGAGTTTAAGAAGTAGAAAAGCAAAATTAATTAATTTGGAGCAGGAGCTACAGAGGAAGAGCTTGACTCCTCAGAGGCTATTCTGAGTGCATTCTTTTGGCTCTTTTATCAGTGCTCTTCATTTTTCCAAGCGCTGGCAGTGCTGCTGATCCTGCCATAGAAAATAGCTGTGAAAAGCATTGTTTCCTCCAAAGTCATGCACAGAGTTGGCTTAATGGGGCCCAGCTCTGAATTTCCAGCTCCTCTTATCTCCCAGCAAAAATGTAAAGGTGGATCAGGTAATCTTCATGACCTTTGAGAGTTCATTTACATCTATGACAGAGAAAGTAAGGAGCAGGATCTCTATTTAGTGGATTTGCACAACATTTGGGACTGTCAAGGATAATCTCAGCCCAGGTATCATGGTGATCCAAAGCTGGATGGCATTTTAATGTTCTGGATGGAGAAATGTATTGAATCTACTTCAGAGCTCCTGTCTTTGATTCAGTGCATTACCAACAAATCTAGCAACTGAAACTGTGAAGGGTTCATTATATTTGCACTTTCCTGTTACTGTTTTCTGCAGTGGAAATCCCTGCTAGTTAACCATGCAGATCATGCTAGTTAATGCTCTCAAATGAAGATTCAGCTTCATCCCTACTGGTTTACTCATATGCAGATATCCAAGGGTGATTGAGAAAAGCATCTGCTACCTCAGGCGGAGTAGAAAAAATATATATATCCATTAGCCTGCCAGATTTGTTTGTGTTCCATTGCCACATGAGTGATAAATCTAATTAAGCACTTTGCTGCTTGGTGCAGCATTTGTCCAAAATGGGATTGCATATTTTAATAGGAAACATATGTCTATTGATGTCCTACTCCAGTTTCATGTATCTAACCTACTGCTGAACTGCATTACATCCTGCCTGCCTCTTTCTGTTGAGTCAGGTTGAATCCTGAGTAATGAGCCTCTTCACTTGTGTTTCTATAAGATATTCCCACGAAGAAATTTTATGAAATACAAGTCAAGCTTGTTTACAGCCAGATTCACCTCAGTTGTCACGGGGAGCTACAGACAGCATCCCTCTGTCAGCCTGGCACCCTGGTGAGATGGGAAAAGTGCAACTTTTGAACTGTGATTTTGTGCATTTTTAGTTTTACTCTCCTCAAAGGTTTATTCCTGGCAGGGCAGCTCTACTGTCACCATCAACCGTAATGAACAGGCCATGCTATATCAGAATAGAGTAAGCAGCCCTCTTCCAGGGTAGCTTCAGGTTCCTCTATTCTAAAGAAGGGGTAGCAATATTTACTGGCTTGCTGCACCTCCACTGTCCACCCTTAGGCTAATGATTCACTCTCTGGAGAAATAAAGATCTTCAAATATGTGACAACATTTTAAAAACAAAACAGCAACAACAACAAAAATAAACATGCAAGTGGGTGGTTGTCATTGCCTAACAAGAGAAAAAAAAGGTAACAGTAACAGCTGCACAGTCCAATGCCAGGCTAACTGATGCAGTTGCCCCAAACACCTATTTGTTCTCTGTCTTCAGTATTAGGCATAAAATGTGCATTCATGTGCTTGTGCATTTCATGAGAATAAGTGGTATGCTTTTAGAAATATTCCTCATTTAACACTTCCCTTCTGCAGTTGTACTCAAGAATTCAGTTATGATCTTGCAAACAGTGCTTTGCTTCTGCATAACATACAGCTTGATATGAACTTGGTCTAGCAGTCTCAGCTAACAGCTGCTGTTATATCCACTGGTCTTCAAGGGAGCCTGCAAAGAAGAGATTTTTTTTTTAGAACTGTGATTAAAGATAATGCTGCTTCCAGAAACAAAGCAGGTGTTCAGTTATTGGCAGTACCACAAATTTTGCATATACCAAAACTGTAGTTTGTGAGAATGTCCTGGGTGGACTGTGATACACCCATTTGGAGTCAGTGTTTCTCTCACGTAGTATATGCTGGTCTTTTCAAAGCTAGAACTGTTGTTATACAATCTACTTCATCTATCATTAAAGTACCAGCTTACTGAAATCTAAATGGATTTGCACATGAAACAAATCTGATCATATGAAATAAAATTTCCACTACACCTGGACCTACATAAAAGTTTTGTAATTATCCTGATAGCAAATATCTTCTTCCTTTCTTGCAGTATTCCCTGATGGATTTGTTATCCAAAATGGTCGTTGGCCAGCCTCATTTTGTCAGGTGCATCAAGCCAAACAATGACCGGCAGGCAAATAAGTTTGATAAAGAAAAAGTGCTGGTTCAGCTGCGTTACACCGGAATTCTGGAGACAGCAAGGATTCGAAGACAGGGTTATTCACACCGTATACTCTTTGCTAACTTCATAAAACGGTAACATTGATGTAAAGAAATGCCTTTTTCTCTTCTATCATTGCTGCCCAGTGTTGAATAAGCATCTGCAATGTGTTTAACATGGTATTTAAAGAAAAAATACAGAGACACTTCCTGTTACAAAAGAGATTACAGGCTGGATGACAGGATAGCTCAGGCACAAGATCAGAATGACTGTTTTATGCTCCATCTGCATTTGGTTAAGTTATTTGTCTTGCTTATAATCTGAAATTTTTCCTCAAAGATTTGAGGGTTAGAAATGTAATGCTTCAAATTAAAATGGAGAATCTGGAGAAAGCCTCTGAGAAGCACCATCATTTTCCTGACGTTCAACACTGTGCAACATCTGCATTTGCAGGGGGTGATAATTTGGAGTGGCTAATCTAGGGCTGAAAAGTTCATTAAGATTATAGTTCTGTTTGAAATATGCTTTTTAAGTATTAGTCATTTGTTAAGAAGAATAATGAACTCAGTATTATTTTATAATCCCTTTAACTCTCTCTTCTTCTACTGCCTCTAAAAATTAATACTGAGCATTTAACCTAGATTTTTCCTTTACAAATAAAGACTCTGATTATTTGCCTCAATCAGAACTTAAGATTTATGGAATGGAGAGTAAAACTGGGAAGAAGCAAACAACGTCCACTCAGAAAGAAATGCTTAAAAATAATGGTGCACTAGAAACAGAGAGCTAGCCGCAGAGTGCTGCTGGTACGTAAGGAGAGGAAAGACAAAGTAATGGTTTTTTAGCACAGTATCTGAGAAGAGTATTGCTGGGACTATTACTGTCTTGGAAGAGTGCAGGATGGGAAAAGGTAGTTATCACTGCACCAAGATTTGTTGTGGCTCTTGGTTGCTGCTTTTTATCAAAAACTTTACTGTGAAGGTAAAAGAGAGAACAGTCAGTGAGCACAATGGGGAAGCTCTAGAGAATGTGCCCCCCACTGCAGTGAGGCTGTGCAGGTCTCAAGCACTGATGATATGGCGCTCACACAGAAATGGACTTTTAGTAAGTACCTATCTCTTTGTCTTTCTTTTATTATTAGTTGAGACTTACAGGTAGACCTGGGATATTTGAAAAGTTATTTTGTTAAAATTAAAATAAACCAATTAATTGTGTAACACATATATATATATATACATATATATATATATATGTGAATTGGTGGTCATAATGCAGGAATAAGTATTGTCTTCTTTTTTATAGTCCTCTGAGTAAATTGTTAGCTTCATCTAAAGTTGGTACAACCCAACTTAGTGTATAAACTTTGAGTAACAAGAGAAAAAGCAAAACACAGTGTCAGGAACACACATAATGCTATTCACATATTTTTATTTCTGAATTAAAAAACAAAACAAAGCAAAATAAACCAAAACAATACAAGTATAGTTCATTTTGTAATGAAATTACATTCTGGAAAATGCAAATGCTTTCCTACCTGCCAGCTGCATGAGGATCCTGACCTCTTTTCTCAGTCAGAGTTAGTTCTGAGAAATTAGTTTGCCAAATTAAATGCTTACATGCTATGTCAAAACAGCAAATATTATGTTCCAAAAGGATCTACAAAGCTGAATCCAAGAAGGTAACAAGAGCTGGGATGAATCTCACATGTTAACCATCTAAGCGCTTGAAATAACATAGGAAATCTTCACGATATTTCTAGATATGAAGTAAGCTAATTTAGGCAGAAAAACACAAATATTTTTATCTTGTCACTGAAATCACTTTCACAGAGAGTCAGAGCAGAAAAGGACTGGCACACAGCCCCATTTGGGTTGCACACTTTTTAAAACCTCTCAGTGTTGACATAGAATTAAACAGCCCTCCAGGGTGTGCAATATGTCACTCATCCACTTTTAATTTAGTTTCTTAGTGCTGCATATAAATCACAGCAATTTTTTAGTGAGCTGTTTTTTTTTCAGTGATATGTTTTCTTTCATGCAACTGTTTTTATTATTTAAATGAATGATTTAAATGTATTTGCATATATCTTTCACCGTTAATGGAATAACAAATCATATATTTGTCTTTAGGTATTATCTCATCTGTTACAAAACAAATGATGACCCTCCAGTCAGCCCAGAAACCTGTGCTGCCATCTTGGAAAAAGCTCACCTGGACAACTGGGTTCTTGGAAAAACTAAAGTAATTAGACATAGATATATACACTGTAACAGCATTAGTGCACTATGTCACTGTTAATTTATTAGGCAATTGTTTTTCTCACTCATTTGATTGGAGTAGCTCTGGTATTAAAACAAAAACAAAACAAATCAAACAAAAAAACATACTTTGCTGGGTACAGTTCAATGATATTTGGCTGAAATCCTGAGCCAGTAGTGTGTTAAAATTCTGATCGCCTGTAATGAGGCCACAGTCTGCCTCACCTGTACAAAGCAGTATGTGACAATGACACTGCTTGCATCACCAAAAATGTGATAGTAAGGATCAGTTCATACTTCTTCCTTGTAGCAGTCAGCCTCACAAGGGGAGGGCAGAAAGTTTTCACCTTCCAACCAGAGGGGTCTATGCTAGAGTTTGTTGAGCACTGGGAGAAGACATAGATCTCAGATGCGTGAAGTCAGAGGAAGGCTTTTCTTGATATACAAGATATATGTCTGTTCCCATACTCATGCCATTGGTTCTAGCTCACCAGTCCTCCCAGTGCATCCAAGAGGCCCCTCTCCTGACATGACAGATCCCAGAAGATCTGCCAGAAAAAAAAAAAAAGCTGTCAGACAAATACTGCACCAAGTATCAGTCTTCTAATTTAACAGAAGTGCATGGAGACGGGAGAGGGACAAATGGATCCTAGATGGATCCTAAACTGCATGAAATACAAAAATACCTCAGAGCAGAAGAAACAACTCTTCTTCTGAGAAATATTCCTGGATAGGCTGGACAAGCCATGAAGTTACCTCCTCATCAACCTTTATTTCCCTTTGCTGTCTTAGTGAGGCTAATGGATAGCATGTAGTGAAGGGAAGGGTGTTTTGAGATATGAGATATATATTATATGTTTACTTGATCAGAGTTAACCTGTATCTGTACCAGAGTGATCAAAGATCATGGGGAATTTTGTAAAACAAGAGTAATTGTTGTCTTAATCGCACAAGATCTATCTACAGATTTTAGTTTATACTGATGTATACCAGGAATGTGTTTGTATCCCTCATGCTGGGCTAGTTGTTAAGGATCTATATGAGCTTCATGCTTGATAAAAACAATTTAGTAAATAAACAATGCTTTACATTTAAACTGGGAAAGCAGAGAGGTTGAAAGTTCTAGATTTGGATCACCTGTATGCAGTATGCATCAGATTTCTGAGGTTACTAAAACCGTCAGACGCTTAGGTTTGAAAACAGATTTGTAGTTACAGCCTGAGGTTTTGCAATGGGACTATGAAACGGGGCCACTCTGTCTAAGCCGCATTAACTAGAACTACTGCTTGTCTGCTTACTCTTTTTAAGGTGTTCCTCAAATACTATCACGTGGAGCAGCTGAATTTAATGCGAAAGGAGACAGTTGACATGATTATTTTGATTCAGGCTTATGTCAGAGGGTGGCTCGTGTCAAGGAGATACAAAAAGATAAAGGAACAAAGGGAACAAAGTGCTACTAAAATACAGTCAGGTAATAGCTTTAAACATTTAACATTTTCCTTAAATGTAGCACATGCGTGTAGTTGATAGATGGATGTGCATGCCAGATGTGGATTTTTCTGTTTTCCTGCTGTTATATTTGATAAAATGTCTAATACTTCATGATATCTGTTTTTATGGAGAAAAATTTCTTTTAACCAGCTTATGACAATCTTCTTACTAAAGCTACATTTATCAATGTTTCATTTAAAGACAGTTTTAACAATGAAAGGACATGATTACATAAACGATACAGTTATTAATAATATTCTGACACGCTCTGACAAGGTTGTGCAATATAATAATGAAAATATAACCTATTATCTGTCCAAGACAATAAGACCAATTATGCCTTTGATGGAGACATCAGTTGAGATTTTTAATATATTTCAAACAGCATCTTATTTTACATTTTGATTCTCTCATGTTTGTATTTATTTCATTCTTAATAATGTTACTCACCAGAAAATGTAGTTTTTATGGAGATTCATATTGCTTGTGCTTTTTTGCCATTTTTGGAAAGATAAAGCCTTGAAAAAAATATGAATATCTTAATGGAGGCCTATAATTCCTTACAGACTCTTTTTATTTTTAAAGACTTTCTGTGTATCTTAATGTATTATTTATTTTTTTCACATCTCTTTTCAGCTTACAGGGGTTTTGTTGCTCGTAAAGAATACACAAAAGCAAAACGTAATCAAAAAATTGAAAAACACATTGTTAGACTTCAAGCAAGTAAGAATTGTTTGCTTTCCTTGTTTTTAATGTGCTATCCAAACACAACATGTTGATCCAGATTCTTTGCTGTTACCTAGCTACACTGATTGACTATGCTCATTTACAGATTCTGACGTATAATTATTCTGACGTATAATTTATCTATTATATATCTATACGCAGTGGTTGAGGCGGGTCAATGTATTCCACTACAAAGCAGCACAGAGGCCCTTTCCACAGCTGGGAGGAGGGCTGGTTAAACGCTGTGGCAAGACTTTCACTTCTAGTTTGTTATGTCTAATTATTGCAGCTGATGCTGTTGAAGCCCTGTATGAGATTATGTGCACATAATGTGTGTGTGCATACTGTTCGGTTGGGAATAGGTTTTGCTACATATCAGTCATGTTTGAGAAGACTACAACCTGTAATTTCACTCATATCTGATTCTTTTTTTGCCAGGACTCAGTCTGAGCTAGCAAATTATTCTGCCTCTTCTGCAGCAATAATCACCTTGCACCTTGTTGTATACTATATGACACTTTTTCCTTCCTATACTTCTGTCTCTCCTGTCCCTGCAGAGATGCCCCAGAGCCAGAAGTATTCTAGGCAGCTCTGAAATCAGTGGCAATACAACTCAGAGAGGCACAGGTCTGAAAACAGGTGGCACAAATCTGCACAGTGCTTTTAGTAATTACAAAGGTAGTTACCCCAAACATAAGCTAATGCTGCCAGTACCCAGGCTATGTAGATGTAAACTTCCTCTGATATGCCTTCAAGAGTATATACCAACACTAGTGTTGGTTTTAATTATTGTCACAAGCATCTGTTAATTGCATTGAGCCAATGTTAGAGTGTACTGAAGAGCACTTTGCTGCAGTAGGTAGAATTTTATCAGCGTAAAAAGCTCCCTAAAACCAGAACAAAATTCAGTGATGTGCCAAAAATAATTATCCATCTGAAACCTGTCAATTATTGTAGAATATTTGCAAATGCAAAACTATGAATTTATCACTTTACTCAGTTTGTTGATCTCCCCAGTGTTTCTTCTCGTCCACCTTCTTTATCTTGAATGTAGTTTCATTTCAAGTTTTTTCAGTGCACAAGAAGCTAAAACAGAAGGAGGTCCATTTTTACTTAACTCTTGGAGTATTTTTTCCTATTTATTTTTAAGTCAATACAAAACCTTTCTTCCAGTTTGAAAGCAATGCTTAGATAGCTACAGTATCAAAACAAAAGCAAACTTCAAAAGTGAACCAGAATAAGTCTAAAAAGGCCATATTTGGTTTACATAGCATGTCCACTGACAATGTAACTTGATATAGTTAAAAATATCTCCTTTTGACTTATTTTTATAGGGAAATTGAATGAGAATTTGCCCAAGAAGTCCAAGAAACTCTGAAAGCATTCAAAATTCTTTACAATTTGCACTTTTCTAAAGCCCTGCCAGACAGCAATATGAAACCCAACTGTGCCATTTTGAACAAATACTAACTGGACATATATCTATGTCCAGTTATCAATATGTAATTTATGGCCCTTTTATACAGTGCTTCTTACACCGATCCACTGCATCTAGTGTAGCCCAAACTGGTCTAAATTGTGAGTAGGGAATGCTAAAGCAAAAACAAACAAAAAACCAACAAAGTAGCATAAAGTTTTATGAATGTGTTAGGACAGACTGCTTATGCTCCTCTCCTGTTCTTAAGTGAGCTTGACCTTCCTCTGTGATGCACAACACTCAGCACAGCTGGAATGAGAGTTCCCATATCTACCATCTCCTGAGGGTGGTTAAATCACCCGAATCCTCTATCCCCATAGTCCTGCTATTGCATTTGGAGTTAGAGTTCAACAGAAATATTTTGACAAAACACTTTGTTCATCTTATTTGCCAGGGATTAGCGGATTTGTGATGAATCTTTGAAATCGCAGGCTTGTCCAAACCGCAGCACTGTGGAGAGTGTGCCAGTTTTCATTAGGAAATGATTTGCAACTTCAGGAATTTTTGAAGCAACATTCTGAATGGGATTCAGTTTCTGATTATGACACCTCAGTGTAGATCTCTGAAAGTGACCTAGGTTTCTAAACTCCTCTTAGAGTCAGCAGAGCCTAGAGTTTGAGTAATCTTATTCTAAACCACCAAATGCTCAGCAAATTTGTACCTATATTGGTATCTAGTGCCATTTGAGATGCCCCAGGTTATCCCGTCTTTATTTCATGTGGCACACCCAACTTTCTCTCAGCAGAAAGTCCAGTCTGTTTCGACATGTCTGCCAGCTCCACGTGAATGCTTTAGGCATTGCGGAGCACTTCAGATGGCACTAGATACTCACGTGCCAGCAAGCGTATCAAGCCCCTAGTGACTAGTCATTGGCTTTAACAAGAGGTTAGAGACTTAGCACAATTGCAAACACCTTCATATACACACCTAACTTTAGTTACCTTCACCTGGAGCTGAATCCCAGTCCTTACACTACCAACTGGTAGTGTAAGGCGAGGGTGCATACGTGTCTGGTGAGACACCTATCTTTGAGTCTTTATTTATCCTGATTCACAACAGGAACATGAACTTACACATCCCACAAAGCAGAAGTACTGAGTATGCTTGCCACAGTGTACCTGGTTATTGTGGAGCTTAGCTCACTTTTCATGCTGAGCTTTTTCATTTTGAATAATGAGTCTTTGCAAAAGGAGCATGAGTGAGGTCTGATGTAACTGCTGAGCTATAAAATTTTCAGTTTCTCTCAGATCTGGTGAATGTTCAGCTAAGGAATTAAAGTTCCAAGCCTGTGCCAGAAGAGAGGCTGGTAATCTCTATAGCCTGATTGCCAGGTGTTTCCCAGGGAAATAAAGACCTTGAGTCAAATCAATTGCCTGAATCAGGCAAAGCAGGTACGTGGCACTGAGAGCGCAGTGTTCTAGAGGCACTTCGACAGCACTACGCTTTTGTGTCTTTCAACATCTTCCTTTATTTTTTTGATTCCAATAAAATACTGAGAAAGATCTTGCTTGTGTCCTCATGTAGAATGGCTGCAGCTTTCTGAAATCACAAAAGGTTTTGTGGGACAGAATAATTTCAGCTGAAATGTAATAGTAATTACCACCCCAGTTTGTATGCTCTTATTTCTCCTTTTTTGTTGTTGTTGTTTTTGTTTTTCTTGTTTGTTTTGTTGAATAATGTTATCATTTAACTCTCTGAAATGTTTGGGATACCCATTGTTTGTTGCCTAAGGTTGTTTTATATTACAAATTATGGCAGTTGCCAGAGGATACTTACTCAGAAAGAAGAGGAAAGAACTAACTGAGGCAAGGAACAAAGCAGCAACAGTAATTCAGTCTCACTACAGGGGATATAAGGAGAGGAAGAACATCAAAAGGAGGAGGTAGTAATATTTTCCATCTCTTCTGTCACTGTGTCCCTTTTGTTAACCACACTGATAAAAACAGGGTATAATCTAAAAGTGAAGCAAATTAGAATTATTCTAGATGTATATGTAGTAATGTACATTCACTTGGAGTTCTTTCAATGTCAGTAGGCAATTTGCTCATATTTTCAAGCCCAGGGAATAATGCATATTTAGGGGAAAGATAAACAATACTGTGTTTTACCTGTAATTTTAATGTAACTTTTAAATTAATCTCTTTTTGGAACTGGCTCATTGCAAAAATAAAAATAAAAATAAAATGCTTAGACAAGAGCAAGAAATAGGTATCTGCAAGGAACTGCTCTCATCTTAAGTCACTGTCTGGTAAGCATAGGTGATGACAAGCAAGAATCTAGAAGACTTGCTCAGATCAGACAGCTGAAAGTAAGGGGAGGTGAATCACATTCTAAATACTTCTGCAACATGGCTGTAGTCCCAGTCACTGAAGAGGAGCACTTTGCACATCACCATATTGTTTTCAGTGACAGCATTTCAGTAGCTGGAGACTACTCCAGAGAGGTAGAAAACAGCTGTGAATGAGTGAAAAGTCTTTCTCAAGAGACAAAGGGGAGGAACAGTGTGACAGATTTCACCTGGCACTTAAGTTTTATAGACAGTAACAAACACAGTGGAGGGAATAGGTCTTTTAAGTTTGACCTGGACCTATACCCAGGATCATAGAAAGAAAACAGTCCAGTGTGACATGAGGCAGTTTTCTTTCATGAATACATTTAGGATTGTGTGTACTTGTACACAGTGGAGGTGCTACAGATTTTCTGCCTTACATTCTTGTTAAACGTTCAATTAATTCTTTTTTGTTTTATCACCTGCCCTTGTGCAGTAATTTTCTGTGAACCGTTTAACAGGCATACCCCTTTTAACATTAAGAAGTAGTAGTCAATAGAAAAACATAGATTGGTTTTCTATCTTCAATTCCAGCTATGTGCGTTAAATCTTTCCCATGTTGCAGTGTATCAAATTGTCTTTTACTACACAAGCGTCACCAAAGGTAGTTGCAAAGTGGTTACTATCCTTCGTCTCCTTCAACTATAATTTCTCCCAAAATTCTATTCCATTCAGGGAAACACTTAGGAAGAAACAAACTGAAAATGCATCATCCTTTAGCAAAAAGGAAAAGGATGAAGAACTTCAAGATAATGAGGAAAGTCCGGCTGGAGTGAAGAGTGCCCTTCCAAAAACAGAAGAAGAAGCAGCTATTATTGTTCAGAGCAATTACAGAGGCTACAGAGCCCGTAAAAAATTTAAAGAACAATGCAAAAAAATAGGAGAGGAAGAATTATCTGCTGTTGAATACCTTGAAGCACAACTGCAGCCACTTCAAAATGTTATACTGGAAGAAGCAGTGAATGAGGAGATTCAAGATGAAGGTGATGCTGTTACTGATAGTGAGTGTGCTGGGAACAGTGACATAGGGAATGTACAGGAGCAAAAGAAAATGCCTACTAAAGAAGAGACAGTTTCCATGAAGCAGAACCCTGCAGTAGAGCATGCTGGTGAAGGTGAAGACCAGGCATCTTTGGAAGAGTCATCCAGCAAAGCCAGTGTCAAAAGCATAGCTGAACCTGAACTCCGGCAAGAGCAAACTAACCAAGATACATTCAGTGCAGATGGGCAAAATCAAGAATCTGCTGTGGTCCAGCCCAAGACCAATGGGGATGTGGAAAGAAACCATGTGAAACATGAAGTGATGATGCCTAGAGAATGTAAAGGAATTATAAGAAAAGAGTCAATAAGAGGCTCACGGAAGCATGCTGAAGCAGAAAAACGAGATTCAGAAGACAAAGAGAAGGCAGCAGTGGTAATTCAGAGCAATTACAGGGGTTACAGAAGGAGAGGACAACTCAGAAAAGAAGGGAAATTGCCTTGCAAAAGTCAAGAGAAAACTATAAAGGAGCCAACAGAAGCAGTACACATTCAAAATAATGATCCCCAAACAACAAAAGATGGGGAAAGCACTGTTATGGGTGCTGACAACTCTAAGACACTGAAGGGAGGCTCAGAGAAAGAGCCTTGTGATTTGGCAGCCTTTTCACGGCAGGTAAGAAGCTTATAAGCTAAATTTGTTAACCATAACACACTGAGCAATGACAGAATGGCAAAGTTATTTTACTGACCTCAGTGGAACCAGGTTTTCACTCTCTCAGCTGAGACTGATGTTTTTTTTAGTGAGTGTTGCATTACAAGGCATATTTGGGGCTGCAAGAGAAATACCCTTTTCAGGAAGGAGGGAAAGATCAAGTTAGAAAAATGGGGAAAAATTATGTCAGTATTAACCTAAATGCAGAAGCTCGGGCTTTATTGAAATGTGCGTTTACCAAGCAAGGTGCTTAATTCAGCATTTAAATATGTCTCTGTAAATAAAACTGTAAGTTTCTGCGTCAGTGCCAGGGACTTGCACGTGTGCCGAGATATATGCCTACAGTTGCAGAAGCTCTTCTGCATCCCAACATCAGCAAGGCACCATCTGCTCACCTGAGTGAATCAATATGAAGGAGCTGCAGGACTGGGCTGTAGTGTGGGGTTTCCTACACTTTTTTGTTTTGTTGGTTTGGTTTGTTTTTAAGGAGAAAGCTGGGAGTTAAGTGTGATAGGGGCCTGCACTTTAGTAGCTGGAGCAATACCTTTTAAATTCATTATCCAGCCCACCGTTTTACCCTTGGTTACCTTGGAACATATATACTTATTTATATAATAATGAGAAATCCTGTGTTACCTTTTTTCAGATATCGAAATTATCTGAAGACTACTTAGCATTGCAGCAAAAATTAAATGAAATGATATTGTCACATCAGCTGAGACCTGTGATGCTGTCCAAAGATAAGCAAACTAATGACCAACTTTCTTCTAATGTTTGTCAGTCAGGTAATGTTTGAACCTTACTGTTAGGCAGACTTTCCATTTGTTAACAAGACTGTCAAGAAACAGCTCCTATTCATGGTTTAAAGGCCAGGGGACTAGAAGAGAAACTAGCTCTGGCTTCTCCTGTAACTCAGGCTGTTTGTTTCTGTACTAAGCCTCATATCAGAATGTGTCTGAAAAATACGTTCCACAGAAATGTCCAAGGATGACTGGGATTTACACATTTACCGTTTTTCTTGGTACTTCATTTCAGTGCTTAAGATTGGTGAATGGATCATTGTGAGGCCTAGACACAGCATATCTAGTAATAATTTTATTTGGTAAAAAATCCACATTGACTCTTTTTTATGCATTGTTCCTCCGCAGTATGTGTTATGGATGAGATATGCAGCTGTAAAGAAAATATTTTTAGGTACTATGTCAAACAATTTGCCACAGTTTATCACATTTATGCTGAGTAAATGTTTTAGCTACCCGAAAGTGCAACTGAGTCTATCAAAACTTGCAACTCCTCCCCATGTTGGTGGGCATGACTTTAAAATTATAAATTCTTATTAATAATTAGCATCTGTTTGACTTCTGTGCTTAAGAGATATAGAAACATCTGTTCCAGTTAGCATGGGCAGTAGGGCTCCCAGAATGTAACCATTCTTGGAGCAGGTTAGGTGCAGAGGTACTGATAGGTGGAAGACATGGCATTCAGAGTGTGCCCCACCAGGAGGTCCACAAAGAGCTCAAGCCTTTTCAGTTGGTATGGATGTAATGGGTTTTCCTCAGCCTGTTTTTTATGCTGCAGGTGTAGAGGAAGACAAGGGCAAACAAGGCAGTTGTCTGTGTGGGCCTCCACTTCTGCAGGGCAGCTTGTGTCAGCCATGCCACTTCACTGCTTCTGGGAAAGAGCTCTGCTCACCTCTGCACAGCTGGGATCAGATGCAGAAATGCCCCTGGCTGCCCAGAGCTAATTGTAATACTTTCATTATAACATTGTGGCTTTGGTTGCTGGTTTGCCAAAACTTAATTCTGATCCCATGGCTAAGTGGAAGAGATCCTAAAGGAACTTCACTCTCACTTTGCAGTCCTTTCAAGAGGTCAAGCATCTCAAATGAGGGCTTGGTGTTTAGAAAATCTAAACTTCCAAGTATAAACTGACTGCTCCTAGATAATCTATGTAGATCAATCTGTTCCCCCCAAAAAATAACAAAAAGAATACAAATGTGAAGTTGAAAACAAAGTTCCGCGATCTTTCATTAAAGGCTGAATAATGTTTGGGTTTGTACTGAGTTAGTTATTAAATATTGCAGATTTTTTATGAGGTAGATCTGGGGGATTAAAAATGTGTGCTATGGAAAATAGTTCTTGGTTCTTACACATTCTTCCTCTAGACGCTGGAGAAGAGAGGTAGATAGAGGGATGGGAATACAAAAATCCCTGTTTAACCAGTTAAAGGTCTCACTACTTACACCAGTGAACACAGTGAAAGTGTATCAGTATGTTCCTGCCATGTGCAGAATAGAACAACATCCTCCCAAAGCACTGCTATAAATTTAAGTAGTTCTGCAAGAGGCAAACGGATGTCAGAGCTTGTCACCTGTGCATGCAACCCTGCTTAAATTGGTTACCAGTCAGCCACTTAACTTCCCTTTGTTTTTGAAAATGTCACACCATTTTACATCTCTGTAGTGTTATAATACAATGTTTTTAAAGTGGTGAAGTGTGTGAAAGTGCTGCTTGTTATCTTTTTGAACATGGAAGTGAAGAGCGTCATACATTTCTTTGAAACAAGTCCTAAGTTTTTAAAACAACAGTGAAACAGTTGTTGAGTGGCATAAGGACTTTGGTTTCATTTTGATGAATAGAAAGAAATATGACATTTTTACAAGCTGCTATTATGTTGGTTTAACAAAAGGAGGATTTATTTTCTTTTTTTTTTTTTCTACTGGCAAATGTGTGCATGTGTGATATGACAGCACTTTGCTCTTTTGTGCACCAGGCATAGTCTTTGAGAATATTTTGCTCTTTTTTTTTTTTTTCTTTTTAATTTACAGGTGCAAAAAGTGACTGTTTGTTAATAATGTCTAACTGCCTTTTCCAAAAAAAAGTCAGCAATGGTAATCATAATCCATGTTTGGACGGAGTTACTCCTTCCAACGTGAATGTATTTAAAATGAAATAGTGGGTACTATTTGACCATGAAACTACAAATGAATTCAGTACAAACAGAAATGTGCTACCTAAGCACAGGCCTGCTAGTGTCCTACTTTGCCCTTAAATGTTGTAAATCATGAGTTGGCCTTTACTATCTCAGACAAAACTAGCCTTTCCAGCCTATTTATGGCTCTCCAGCCAGTAACTCATTTAATGCTCTGCTCCAGTAAAACCCCTCCAAAGCCAGCTTTTATTATAACTGTTGTTCCCAATCTTTTTGTAGCCAGGTGTCCCATGATGAAACATGCAGTACTACACTCGGAGCTGCGTCTGATTTCTTGGCCCTTCTTGCCCAGCTGGTCTGAGTTGGGCAGCTGTAGTCCCTGTGTTCTATGTTCCCTTGTCATACCTCATACAGGTCGTGTGGCTACTTGTGATAAATGTGACAAAGGTGACTTTTGACAGATACTGAACTTTAAAAAGGCAAGAAGGGAAGCCAGCTGGCCTCTAGTCAAACTGTGTCCCTTCCAAGCCATGATGGAAAATTTCAGTCTCCATACCACAGTCAGTCTGACAGTGAACAGCAGCTCAGCCACTCGCCTAGGGCATGGCGGGATGGCAACAGGGGTCTGAGCCTTGATTCCTTACATCCTTGCAGCTATATTTATAACTGCTAAGCCTCACCGAAAGACTGTTCTTGGTATGGAACGTGAACGGGTTTTTTTTCTACATTCAAACATAATTCACACAACAGGAAAACTGTTTACTTTCCAGCTAAGATCAATCAAGAGAAGATACTGCAGCAATTTCCAGGTGTGCCTGAGAGCTGGTTGGAGCCTAAGCATTACAGAACTCAATCACAGGGCTGCTTTGTCTTAAGTTAAGCAGATATTTATTATAACAAATACAATCTACCTGGATGTACAGAATATGTAAGTAAAAGTATGCATATGATCACGTAGGTTGCACTGCCTACAAAACAGGAGTTATCAGCATCCTGGATTTCTTATTTTCTATATACAGTGTAGTGAGATCACAGACAACTACAGAAAATAAAGACTTGAAATAATGTGTTGCAGACTGCCATGCTACAGTGAAGCAGGTAGACATTGTGAGTGATGACTGGCTGTTATTAAACAGGGAGGAGCCTTCCTGTCCTCTTGCCTACGTTAGGTGTTACAGTACAGTTTATACACACACATTTACAGAAGGATACACTTTTAGTGCAGGTTTCTCTCCAGGGCCACCTTTGCTGTCCTTATGCTGTCCTACCCTTATGAAAGCAGAGGTTGTTTAGTAGTTGTTTAAATCATTTAGCATTTGACTGTATCTAATTACTCTGGTGGTTTACACTTACTTACATATCTTCCTCAGCTTCACTGGTTTTATATGTCATTTTACACCTATAACATGTGAATTGTATTTTATAGCTTTATGCCAGATAGGAATACTTGTCTGCCTTCATCACTGGCTAGGTGGCCACTGTCAGTTTTAGAACCTACCTGCTCCTATAGCAGAACTCACCTGCTCCTATAATAATTTTTTTTATTATATTGCTGCCCACAGAAGGGAAGGAACTGCGGGACATCTGGGTGGCGAACTGTGACAAGTGTTCACATTTTCAAATTTGTTTATTTTAATAAAAATGCAAATCCTGCAGTTTAAAGAACCTATGAGCCAAAAGGTTAAATGAGTCTTAAATCTACAAGGTTAAATTGTTCATAAGCGAATTTAAAATGCACAAGGTACACTGCACAAGGTTACTGGAATAAACAGTATTCCCCGTGGCTCAAATCACCAAGTAGGTTTTATTTTCTTGTTAAATACATTCAGCAAACATAATGGCTACATCCCAGGACTGCACCTTTGGACTACAAGTGAGCCTTGGGGTTACAGCAGTGTTAGCATAGATGCAGAAATGGCTGCTATCTAGTTTTTGAGGTCGAAACATGAAGGCATGGGAATTTGATCATGATGGGAACAGATTTTTTTTTTTTTTTACCAGATGAATAATAGTGTTCATCGTTCTAAGTATTAAATGACAGTTCAAGTACAAAATCTCTGGAAGAGAATTTTCTATATTTAAAATGAAATTCACTGGGAACAAGGAGCTCCTGTGCAGCTGAGAGCCTATTCAGCTACACGAGGCCATGAGTCAGGCAGGGTTTTCACCCGGGATTCCTCCTGCTATAGGCTGCTGCAGCACTGTTTTCACTGAGCACTTGGGAAGCCTTTGCAGGAAAAAGGGAGCTCTTCTAGTGCTGGGGGAGCAGAGCAGTATTGAGAGGCCAGTCTTCTCCTCTTTGCACAGAGGAAGTAAGTGGCCAGCCATAGAACACTGACGAGTGGCACTGCAGCAAAGCAGGGCAGTGAAGTGCTTCTGCTGTTTGGTTGTTCTTTGGGCACCAAGCAGCCAGGGCACAGAAAATCTGTGCAAGGAGCTGGTTAGATCCATTGGCAGAGCATGAGAAGAGGGAAGCTGAGGAAGTGGAGAAAAGCCATTTCCCTTAAACATCCTCTCCTAAATAATGATCAGGCAAGGCCACCAGGCTTTCAGGTATGAGAGTATCAGTATCAACCAGAGGCTGAAACTGCGTCCCCTTGGTGGGGCGGGCAGGACTTAGGCATGAGAGATCAAACATTGTCAGCTACTGTTTGGTGCAACTAGAAAATTCTCTCTCTCTTGCAGTTCCTAGTTCTAAGTCTGTGCCAGAATAATCCCCCTAAGTTTTTCTAGATTGCTAAAACCTTGTGCCCATCAACCATAATTTCCAAATCTTGGCATGGGTGAACATCCTATGAATAAACAAGCCCTAAAATTACTAACCGGAACATTAAAGAATAGTGCTTTTTCTACATGCATTTCCCAAACTCAATTTACTTTTTTTTTTTTTTTTTTTTTGGTACAATTAGCACAACAAAAAGGAATGCACGTAAATGTTGTAAGCAGTAATAGCTGTTAATTTATTGTTGTCATGTCCTGGAATTCCAGTTACTCTCTCTGCATTTTCCTGATTACTTCCAATCTCCCCAAGAAAACCCCAACAATTACTGGTCCTACTGCCTGTTTGGTTTTGTTGTTGTTGTTTTGTTTTGTTTTATTTTTGTTTTGTTTTGTTGTTGTTTTGTTTTTTGTTTCTGTTTCTTTTTTTCCTGTTTATTTCTGAGACTAGCATCGTACTTCCTGTCCCCATAAGATGTGGAGCAATGTTGAATCAAACAAGTAACATTTCACTTAGGTGGCCTGCAGACAGGTTTATCTGTTTCTCCAGGTGGCCTAACAAACAGAGACCTTTCATCACTTAGATGCTTATCGCAGCTGTAACCACACTATTTCTTCAGTCTTTGGTATAAGATCTGCTGTAAGTCATATGTTAATTTACATTAGCATCCATGGATGTTGATTCCTCTAGATTGTTGTCTTCCAAGTTTATCATTGCACGTCAGGATGTGCAGATACATTTCAATGTAAAGGGTTGGTGATACTGACTCATCTTTATTCAAGCATTTCTTGCCTGTACTTGAATGTTTCAGATATGCACTGCTCTCTACAGTTTCTGTGGTTTGTGGTGGTGTTCAGGATACACATACATTAAATAGGCAGCCTATTAAATAGGCACTGTTCACACACCTTGGCTGACCCTTAGCACTGTAACTTGTTCATTCGCTTGGAGAGTGAGCTTAACTTTTGTTAAACTTTCCACCATTGCTTGGTCAAATGTATGCTGTGATGGTCTGCTTTAGGTTTGGGCAGCAGAGAGATTTAACTTCCTGGGCATGGATTACAGCCTGGCACACATTCACTGTTAAGCTCAAAAACCTTCCTACAGGAGGATCTTAAGCAAAAATAAGCAATAAGTTATTTTACTATGGAGTGATGAGGCTTCCAAAGAAACATATTCTTTGTTATGGACCACAGAAGTGACATAATTGGCTTATTGATAAGTGAATGATTTTACTCCTTTCAGCTTCATTGCTTAATGCAGAAAGGTGTAGGCCATCTAGAAAACAAGCACATCAAACTCACCATTTATCAGGACTGGGTATTTAATTTGCCTTCCACCTTTAACTCTACCAAGTAAATGATTTCTGGAACTATCAGCAGCTAATAAAAAGTAAATCTTACTTTGTGCAGTGAGTTATCCAATACCACAAACAACAACCGCATCGGCTGTATTTCAGTAGCAATGAACACAGACATCTAAGTGCAGAGGGAGATCACAAGTTTACTTTCTGGGGAAACAAAGAAAGCTAAATCCAGCAAGCTACTTTTAACGTGCTGTGTAATTTAAAGGCAAAACTCCAAACTGCATTTTCTTCTATGTAATTCTAAGAAAGAAAAACGAATGTCCAGGCATAGAATACTGGCTGCCCCAGCATGATACTTCTGTCCCCTCGGTTCTTTTGCATAGCTCATATATATGTAACACGCATGAACCCAGATAATTAGCTATTTTTTCCTAAAACCCTTATCACTGTCAAAATTATTTTTTTGAAAGTAAGAGGAGTCTTCTTTGCAGAGCACATATGCAGGAAGTGTACAACTAATTTCAGGTGGAATCGTGTTATCCAGGATATGAGAATGCTTGCATGTGTTTGACAGTGATGAATTAAATAATGTAACAGCATACATTGTTATAGGTTCTTAGGAGACAATAAAAATTTTTAGGTATTATGAGAGTCTTTTCCTTGAGATTTTCTTAGAGCCTCCAGTTTGATTTCATTTTCTAGCAGTCAGGATCTTTGATACGGTTTTTGTAAATGTCCTACATACAAGAGTTTAGGTATTTCTATTCAATTACACTGATTTTTATGTGCTTGGTTTTCTGGTTTTTGTTTTGATTTTGTTTGTTTGTTTGTTTTAAGATATTGTTTCCAGTTTAGGCTCCCATTGTGTTTAAAAATACAACAGGGAAGGTTTGCCTCTACCCAGTCACAAATGGAAACTCAGATAACTCCAGGTGGCCCATTTGAAATGCAGCAGGGTACCAGCAGCCCACATAGAGCACAGTCAGCCTTCCATACCTACTCAAATGAAAGAATGTAATTTATATTTAATACAGGTTACTGAAACAAATGTATTGCATCTAAATCTCATTGTTTAGCATGAATTATCTGTACCCTGACTTAGAAAAACACCATCATTCTCTTAAGTACAAAATGTTAAAAGGTACTTGTTCATTCATTAGATGAGAAGCAGTCTGCATTTTAGATAAGAAACTAAAACAATAAATGTAATCATTATCCAACCACAATTTAAATTAACATTATTCATTCTGGCTCCTCTGTATATCCATGACCTTTACAAACCTTTATTTATCACACATAACAAAAAACTTACACAGCTAATTTTGCAGGAGTCAACACTGATGTATTACTGACCGTTTCTCATTTTAAATGATCATGCTACCTCTATAATTAAAAAGATGTCTGATGTATATGGGAGAGGTTTTATTTTTAAAGTGTGAAAGAGTTTCTGGTGGCCATTAGAGAACAAAGTACATTCTTCCCTCAAAGTCTCAATCACATGTAATTAGCACATCTGGCTTATGGATTCAAAATCTTTTCATGTGAAAGAGGAGTAGATGAGCAGAACACATTTCAGTAATTTATTGAAGCTAGATCTTTACTCCCCCCTCACACTATCATCATTGATGAGTGTAGAGATGATTCTTTTATGAACTCTTACGTAGCCCACAAATCAGTGTCTAACCTAGAGCCTGGAGATTACCAGATGACAGCAGTCCCATTTTGTCTGAAAATCTTGGTTTCATTTCCATTAGAATGAATGCATTCCTGGTATGTTTGTAGAAAGTTTTTGTAAAAGTAGAGACCGAGTTGAGTACATCTAAACCAGAGAATCTAAAGTGGGTTGCTCTGGATGCTATGGGCACAGTTATGCTGTGTTACCCAACGGTATGTCATTTGGCTTGAAAAAGAATAGCCTCAGCAGGGGAAAATCTACACCACAATAGTGAAGAAGAACAACTTTTGAATAGGGTAGGGAAGATATCTAACGCTGGTTCCCACATTTTACACTTTACTGGTTGACTTGAGTCTGAAAAACCATCACCCACCCTGCTCAGCTCCCTGTTAGAGATGGTCACTACCCTTCAGAGCACTACTCCAAAGGTGCAGCATCAACCCTTTTCAGAGGAGAAGCCCGTGCCAGGCAGGCTGCTGGGCTATTCCAGTGTGACATTCATTACGTGAGTCCATGTGGATAGTCAGGCCTCAAAAAAATAAACCCATTCTGCTTTCCAGTCTGGACATGGGAATGCCCAAAACTGTTGCTTTCTTGAGTGACTGCAAGCAGTAAATTGGCTAAATGGATTTTTTTGCTCTCTGGTGAAATTCTCTTTGTGTAAAAGCCTTCCATTTCATGAAGAAATAAGCCTTACTATTTTCTTCTTTTCCACAGTTGCAGCCAAAGTTGAAGACTCTCGCCCAAAGCAGAGACCCCCAAGGAGGCCACGGAAGCCCAAGACATTAAACAATCCAGAAGACTCCACCTACTACACTCTAATACATGTGAGTTGAGCAAGTTTTTGTGGGCTAAAACTGCCAGATAATCCCCATCTAAGCATACTCTCTAATTGCCCGATTCCTTTACTCCTTTCTGATACAGCATAAAAGCTGTGCCTTACTGAAAGGAAGCAAGCCATAAACATCCAATTTCAACCTAGATTTGAAATTATTAAAATTCAGAGTTACCCAGCTTGGGACCCTACATCAAGCCAATTTTTACTTTTTTACCATATGTACAATCATTATATGCATAAGAAACATTTGCACTTTCAATATCTAAAGGAAATGCCTACTCTCCATAGTTTCTTTGTAAGTCATGGGAGAAAAACAGGTTCATTCGGAGAGCTATTTTGAGTGTCTAAATTAGTGCTCAATCTTGCAGAGAGAGCAAATATTAAAATAGTCTGTATTAGTATGCACACTGTAACTTCCTTTACAAATGTGTCAGATTGTGATTATGAAGGAATTGGCAAATACAAACAGCTCAGGAGACTAATGGATTTGAGTGTCTCTATATATAGCCTTTGGTCCAAGTTCTGATACCAAGGTCTGCTTTCCTTTCTTGACTTTAGTGCCCTTAAATATATAGAAAAAAAAAAGAAAAAAGAAAAAAAAAAAAAAAAGAGAGAGAGAGAGAGAGCAAGAAAGTAAGCATAATGAGAGAAAATGTAAAACCAGCTCAAAAAAGCAGTTCCAACGAAAAAAGCAATTAATGTCATTTGCTCGAGGTGCCTGTATCTTAGTGACCTATTTTAGCAGCCGGTGAGAGCCCAGCTAATAAACTAACCGTAGCAATTGCTTTTCCTTTCAACAGAAGGTGTCACAAGGGCCTTTAGGGAGAGTTGTGTCTGGCATACCAAAAAAGACAAATACAGCTATATTTTATTATGGGGGCTTTGAAATAACTCTGCTTGGGAACAATGATATTCTGAAAAGAAATGGTATCCTTAAAAATAACTTGGCATTTAAGAATGCAATTTGTTTTGTGAAAACAAGATTGGTGAGATAGAGGACTGAGCTGAAAGGCATGACACTGAATTCTGTATTGAGAAATGTCTGAAGAGATGTGTAATTCCAAGGGAAATGCATAAATGCAAGAAAGCTGAGACTATGCAGGCAGGAACATTTTATTTTGTGGACACAAATTTGTTACATGGCCATTTCCATATCAGAAAATGGACATCACATCAGTGCAAACAAAAACTGCAGTGATATTGGGGATTTTTAAAATAATTTTTTAGCAGCAGTTTTGCAAAGTATTAAATATTAACTTTGATTAGTTGTATTTTTTGTGAAGTTGTGAAAAAGAGAAGCCTGTCTTCCTGACATGAAATTCACTGGTAAGGGAAAGAGTCAGAATAAATTTGTACTACACTGAAACTTAGAAAATGGGCCTACCAATTCTGTTCTTGGGCATTGGACAAGTCATTGACCTCTGATTTAACAATAGTAGAGGGTAATCAGCTTTCCCACCTTTCATGGCTTTTCTGCCTTACAAAAAATCTTTGTGCTCAGCCACTATTCACACATTATCATGCCCAGACTACCCAGATTATGGCATACTCTATGAATGCATTTAAAAAAACAAAAACAAAAAAAAAAAAAAAAAAAAAAAAACTTTGTTTTATGGTCCCCTTCTGCAAAAACAGGTATTTCTCTCACACCGCATTATAGACGTTGATTAGACACCTTCCATTCTCACTCATCTTCAGGCACATCAAATGAACTAAAGTGGTACACCAGTGTAAATGAAGCCTGACAATAGGCCTTTGTTCATACAAGCCACTAAAAGCTTATTTGGGCGGTTATTACTTTAAATCAGTCTGTCATTTTGAAATTATATGTCTTGTGCATCTGCCTGCAGACTGAGGTGTGTGTCCATCAGGATTCCTGGTTCTCAGTGGCCTTACAGTGTTACAATTCATAAATTCTAGTAAGTGTTCCCTGGTTTGAGAGAAACATAATCAAGGCCAAAATTAAGACCAAATTTAAGACCATCTGCACTTAAAAATACTGCTTACATCACGCTTTAGATGCTGCAACATAACATTCTTCCTCAGCATAAGGACAGAAATCTATTAGAGATAAGAAATTACTCACTTTCCTTATCAGTCTCTCTCCTCTGCATTTCTGGATGTCTCATATCCTAAAGGTGATTTTGCCACACGGTATAGTTCTAAATGGGCCTTTGCCAATTTTATCCTACTAAAACCTGTGACAATGTTGCATTGGCATTAATGAGAACATGATTATGCCTTCTCCCACTGTGTTGCCTGTATACATGGAAATTCTCATGGCATCCAAGTAAACTTGCCTCAGTGAGATAGTGTTGTGAACATCATTAAAACATCTACAGATAATGGAAGTTTTACTTGTTATTATTGTTGTTCTAATCACAATTACTTTAGCTTTTCCACAGCATTTCAACACAGTCTCAGTGACATGCATAGTCACAGAGTCTGAAAAGAGATTTTGCCAGCGTACTTGCTCTATGGCTCAACAAATTAAGTTCTATGTATCTTCATTAAACAAAAAATATGCAACACTTTCCTACCTCGCATATTGATGAGTCATATCTTTGCATAAACTTTCCTTTCAGTATTTTTTTAATAATTTTGTGCTTTTTTAGAAATCAATGCAAGATGAAAAACGGAAACCAAGAAAAGAAAGGTAATTTTTTTCATTATTGCACTATTGTCATTTTAGTAATCTATAAATAGTTCTTAGCTGCACTTCAACTAGGAAAATAAAGCATTAAAAAAAAAAAAAAACATGGTGATTTGGTGATTCACAGGAAGGGCATCATATACAAAGTTAAACGTGCAATTTTCAGCAACAAAAATCCATTATGGAATTTAGTTGTTCAGTTTTACTGCAGCATGGCCCTTTACCATGGCAACACAAGCACAATAATAAGTTAAGATAAGGTCCACATCAAAGATAGTACTGATACAGAAAATAATTGAAGGTGCTTAAAATTCCAGTCAAAGTAAATGAGCAACCACTTCTTTTTTTGGTAGCAAAATTACAAAGGCTGTTAAATTTCTCTCCTAAAAATATGCGACTGTTTGGAAATAGATGATAAAAATGGAAACAGTAAGATATTAGTATAACAGTCATATATTAATAACAGGCAAAGAAGAGTAGCTATTGAAATTTCAACCTGAAGCCTTTCTTCAAAGTGTAACTAACCTGTTTTGATAGATCTATATACAAATGAAGGAAGCAACACATATAGAATCATATATTCTGCCTTCCTGTATTTTAGATCCTCACATATGCTGTAGACTTTGTTCACAGCTTCTGACTTACATCCTAGCTCTGTATTGTTTGTGTTTCTACACATAAGCTTTTTTGCTGTTCCCCAGTGACCCTGTGTAATGCTATGTTGGCCTCTTCATAGATGCAAGATACTTGAGCACTGTAAGGATGGGCTGTTAGAGCTAACCTTGGCTGAGGTTGCAGAATCAAGCTCCATATCTAAAAAAATGTATCTTCAATGAAGTTACATATTATATGCCCATAAGATGTGTTCACAGCATCTAGCATCATTAAATCACAGTGTAAATTGTCCTTGATTGTGCCAGTGCTTCAAGGGCTCACTTAACATCCATGTCTTCCATGTCAGTTCTAAGTTACAGCTCTTCTGATACCATTTGGATCTTGAAAATAATCCACATCTACAGTCATTTACGTTTAGAAAACAATCATAATTATCGTCATCTAGTGTTCCTCCCTCACTGGCCTCAGTTTGGTTTCACTCATCTTAAATCTAGTTAAACTGTTCCATGACTGCATCTGCTTTCATGTGTTGACTCTGTATTAGTCAAACACAGCAAGAGAAATCAAGGAGTTATTTCCATCAATGTGAGAATTGAATTCTGAAGGTTCTTTTTCAGGTTGCTTCTCAGAGATTATTTTTTTTTTCTGTACATATGATACTCTGGTTAAACATCCAAGTAACAAAAACCAGCCATTACATTATTGACACCAATATCTGAACAAGTTGCTTTAGACTCGCTTCTTGTAGTCACAGGAGGAGAAAAAAAAAAAAAAAAAAAAAAAAAAAAGCATCTTCAGGAAAATTATTGCTATCTTCCTAAAAGAAATATCTAAAATAGGCCAGATGAACTGCATCATAAAAATACCTCTCTACTGAGTATGATGGCAAACCCATGCTATTTTCAGTGATATATGTTTGCTTTATGAACGTCTAAAAGTATTTAGCATTGCAAAATTCTCCATATCTGCATCATACAGCAGCTATGTTCCAAAGACAGATTTCTTGTGTTTATATATTTTTTTCTGTAGACCGTCAACACATAAACAACCAAAAATGGCATTTGTTTGTGTTACTTTTAATGTTGAATATAATGTTGAAAAGTGAAATTGTTAACTTGGATTATTTATTTATTGACAGTCTGAGCAAGGTGCTAGACTTAGATGTCTATTACCATGAAATTTCATCTCCTGATTGCACCTCAAAGGACAGCAGCTCTGTCACAAAAAAGAAGAGACATCCAGCTGAGCGCAGGATTTCAACTTTAAGAGCTACTGAACGGTAAGTCATACAAAATAATAATAGGAAAAAAATAAATGTGTATGATCATTGAGAAAAAAAAAAAAAAAATGCATAAAAAAAAATAATAAAAAAATCAAATGAAAAAATACATTTATGAAATTATTTTATTTAAAAAAAAAAAAAAAAAAAAAGATTACACTTTCACATTGGACATAAATCTATTTTTTAATTTGTGGATTCTTGCCAAATTAGCATGGAATATGTGTAGCTAAAAACTTAACAAACAGTAGCATGATTTGTCTTCTGCCTGCCACCTTTGGCTTCCCAAACTCCAGATGAGATGGACAGAGTTCCTGCTGTAAATCTTTTATCTAAAATTGAATTCAACTAAAGCAGAACCTAGGAGTTACATTTCTGACTCGGTCCAGCTTTTAAGTAGGGTAGATGTGTGGCGAATTTTCTGCCTGCTTTCTGCAGGTAAGACACCTGCTTGACTGCCTCCTCCTGCTGTCCTGTAGCAGCATGTGCGTTTACAGCCTGTGGTGGACACCACCAAGGTGGACAGTCAGGAGAAAACTCTGAAGGGAAGGTCTGCTCTACCTCTTCTCTTCCCACATAGACTTCATAGAGGGTGACCTCTGCTGGGCAAAAGAAATTCATATTCTTTTAGGCACACATCGCACATACAAACACACACACCTATATATGTTTATTTATCTCCTTGTGTCTTCATATATATAAGGAAAACCTGGAAATGATCTAAGTAGAAGCCTAAGGAAAACACCAAGTCTAGGATGTTTGCTATATTTGAAAACATATCAGCAAAAATGTTTGTAGAGCATTTTGTGCCAGTTACTTTTTTCACTTATGGGCATTTTTCATGTGGCATCTCAAATAGTTTTAAAAGGTGTTGTGAAGGCATGGAATTAAACATAATAGTAATATCAGGGAATTACCACACAGTTTACATCTCTAGGAAAATGTTGCATTTCTGGGGTTGTTAATTACTTGAATATTTCACCATTTGTTTAGAAAGCTGCAAAATTGTATGAGGTCTGGTTTAGGTGAATGAGAATTTTGCCACAGAGCTCACTGAAAGGACATTCAGGCCTTGTGCTGCGTGCTGTCTGATTGCATCCTAAATAGCCAAAATGGAAAAAAAAAAAAAAAAAAAAAAAAAAAAAAAAAAAAAAAAAAAAAAAATCAGTGTAACTCTTAAACTTACACTGTTACTTTTGAGGTCAGATTTATCTTTGTCTTAAATAGAATTGATACATATTTCTGTGCTTCAGTATCTCTTGAATGGGGTCACATGGATGTAAAAGCTGTACAGTCAATTTGGCCTAGAGAAATGGATCATTGAAGGTTTTTTTGGCAGTCTACCTTCAACACTGGCGTAGGAGCAGTGGTGCGGCACACCTGTAGTATATGTTTGTGTAGTTATTTCAGACTAATCTCCTTAATAAATAGCTGAGTTTTATTTTTAATCTTACTCCATGGCAACACCTGGTGTTAGGCCACCATTCCAGCCAGTCAGAGTTGGCTTCCCAAGCTGGCTTGCCATCTGAAAAAAAAATTAAGACGAAATGGACGCTTTACACTGAGCTCAACAGGCTGGTTAAGCACAGGCCAAACAAACATACACCAGCTGAAAATCTGTTTCAAAGCCAGCAGGCAAAAACTGCTGCAAAGCACCCACGTGTTCTCAGTGTTTTTATGTCCTTTTATTATGTCCCCTTTGCAGAAGGACATGTTGTTCTCCTGTGTTTGTCTGCTCTCTGGATAATGTGTTTGTTCTGAGGTGCCTGCTTGATGCAGCACAGGGAGACAAGGCCTTGCAAAATCGGTTGATTTTTTTTTTCTTTTTTTTCTTTTTTTCATTTTTCCTGTCCTGTGTGGAGGTTAAGCAGTCTATTAGGAGTGTTTGCCAAGGTACACATTTTGATTTTAATTTCTGAAACACTTCTGTGCTTAATCCCTAGGTCAAGGGTTGCCGAAAGCCCCCTGGAAGAGAGTAAACCCGAAGATAATCCCTATGACTACAGAAGACTGCTGCGGAAGACCTCACAGCGCCGGCGCCTTATCCAGCAGTTCTAGCTGCTGCTGCTGCTGTTGCTGCTGCCATTTGGCTTTTATTAGCATAATCTTTTTTATCATTTTATACCATGAGCATCCTATTTTTTTTTAATCTGTGATGTTTCAAGTTTACGTGTGTGTTCATGTGAATACGAATTACTGTAGTTTACAGCCCAACACAGTTGCAAAGGGACACTGTCAGTCACGTACCATATACTTTAAAAAATAACAACAACAACAACAAAAACAGTTTTTTCTTCATATACCACTGCTACATCTTAAAATTATTAAACATTAAGCGGCTTAAATCTAGGTTACTTTTCTCAGTGCATATCGCTTTCCCTTCTGCATTTCATCTGTCTTACCCAATTAAAATAGATCATTTAGTTTACAGTTTCCCAGTTAAGCATTCAAAAATTTCCATATGCACCTTCAGAAAACCTTAGTTATTGTTTCTAATAAATTGTTTCACAGGAATAAAAAATTACAAGAACACCATAGGGGAATTTCTGTTTATTTTAGGTTTACAATGCCTGAATTTGAGGATGAACTGTATGTGGTGTCCCTGTAATGAAACCAAATGAATTGATTAATTGGATAGCATACTATAGCAGTTTATTTCATTATTGACTTTACTGTAAAGCTAGTAGCCAGTTTTAAAGGTCAATATTGTGTGTATAATTTTTATGTTGGAGACATCTATTTATGGGATGTATATCCAGCCCTGTCCTCTGCCTCTGTGCTTTGTGACTGAACGATGAATTTCTAAATCGTGTTGCTTTGTTCTGCTTTGCATTAGATTTTTTAGGAATCTTAATCTCTGGGGTGCCAAGAAAGAAATAGAAAGACGCTCTCTGGTTGATTGCTGCCTAAATGTAATGATCATTCTTAATCAGTTCCACTAGAAATTAAATAGAACTAAAAGCAATAGCCACAGCATTCAAAATTTCCCCCAATTCCTTATTCAAAAGACCTTATTTCACAGAAACCATGCAGATAATTGCTGTGCTTCCTTTCAGGATTCATAATTGCACGTTCCCAGCTGCAAAACAAGAGAAGGCAAATTTCATGAAGCCCGTACAAAGGCCTGATCCTGCTCTCTTGCTTAGCTCTCCTAAATACAACAATTAGTGGCAGCAGCAAGCCACAGAGGTTGGGTTTTTGTTTCCCCCACCCAGACACTTGGCCTTGCCCCAGGGACAGGTAGCGATTGCTTCCCAGTCTTGAAGAAGCTATGATGCCACGGCACCGGGTTAAACTTTGCTGCAATGTAAAATCTGTGATAGTGTTTAAATTTTGAAATCTATTTTAAGGTTGCTTTCTCATGTATTATTAAAACCATAAATAAAAAGGCACAAGGCAGTGATGCAGTTGGCTGTGACTGAATTCCACCCAGAAGTGACGAAACACTGGGGAACGGCTGGGTGAGGCGGGGAAGACCTTGCAGCGGCCTCCTGCCATGGGAAGCCCGAGTGCCCTTCTCCATCTGCCTAAAGCCAATGCCCTCGGAGATGCCCTCAGCTGTGGCAGCCCCAGGGCTTGGCTGTGGGCTCTGGGTGACCAGGGCTCACTGTATGGCCCCATATTGTCCTAGTACGGCCTCTCCTGCCTCCCTCCCAGGCTCTGGGCTTGAAATCTGCGGGAGGAGAGGCAGCCACAGCGGGCACGGCTCCTGCAGCCCCCAGAGGCGATCCGGGTGCCTCCAAAATCGACGTCGGGAACGCGAAGGGAGCGGGTCTTCTCCTCCTTCCCCCGGTGCGACCTCCCCAGAGCATGGGGAGGCCCGGGGAGACCTCGGGGCTGCCGAGAGCTCCGCCAGGAGAGGGGACACCAGGAACGGGAACCAGCGGGGACACCGCTACCGCCAGCCCAGCCCGACGGGGCCCCCGGTGGGGCAGCCTCGGCCCAGGAACGGCCTGCTCGCAGCTCTGCCTATGGGGGGAGGAAAGAAGGGGGCAATTTCTCAGCGCTTTCCATCTCATGCCATAGAGGAAGCTTCCCCCGAAGCTCCAGGGGGGGCCCGGAGTTAAGTCGGGACGGGAAAAAAAACCTGTCCCCGCTGCGAGGACACCCCCAGGGAGAGGGGGGGGGGGGGGGCACAGCTGCCGTGGGGCTGCTCTCCCCGGTCCCGTCGGTGCCAGCTTTGGGTGGGGGCTCCGCGGCTTCCCCCCTCCCCGACCCCCCTCCTCGCTCCGAGCCGGGGGTCGGCGGCGGCGGCGGGCGGCGCCTGCGGGCCACGATCGCGGCGGCAGCTCCGCGGCGCGGCCCCGGGGGCGCCCACGGGCGCTGCTCCCACCCACGCGTGCCCGGGGCGCCCCCGCCCCTCCGCCGCCCGGCGCAGCCGCACACTCTTTGCACGCACATTTCCACGCGCACACACACTCGCACACACGCAGCTCGCCCTGCCGAGGCACACCCGCTCGGGCCGCCGGGGCTTGCAGCTCGCCTCTCCGCTTCCCTTCCCTTCCCTATCCTTGCGCCATGGCCAGCCCCGGCTCCGGCTTCTGGCCCTTCGGGGCCGACGAGGGCTCGGCGGCGGCCGAGAGCCCCGGCACAGGTACGGGGGCACCGGGCGGCCCCGACGGCGGGCAGCGGGGCTCCGACCTCGGGAGTCGGGGGGGTCCCGGGGAAGGAGCGGCGGGTGCCGGGCTCGTCGCCCCCCGTCCCCACGGATGTCGGCCGCGTTTTGTCTTGCAGCGAGAGCGTGGTGCCAGGCGGCGCAGAAGTTGACGGGCGGCCTGGGGAACAAGCTGTGCGGTAAGGGCAGGGTGGCCCCCGGCAGTGGGGGGCTGGGGGCGGCCGCGGGCTGAGCCCCCCGAGCCGGGGAACTGGGGACGGGGGGACTGGGGGCTGGGGCCGCGGTGCTGAGCCCGTGTCTGTGTCCGTGTCGCTGTCAAGCTTTGCTCTACGGGGACGCCGAGAAACCCGTGGAAACCGGCGCCAAGGCAGCCCCCGGGGCAGCGGAGCCGCGGCCGGTCTGTACCTGCGACAAAAAGCCCTGCGGCTGCCAGAAAGCCGACGTGAATTACGCCTTCCTGCACTCAACAGGTAACGGAGCTCCCGGGCGGCGGCGCGGCTCTGAAAAGGACCGAAAAAGTCCCCAAAAAAAAGGATGGTGCGGGCAGGGATGTGCCGCGGCCGGGGGGACCCGACGGGGCAAGGAGGCTCCGTGGGGAGACCGGCCCCGGCCCCGAGCCCCGCCAAACCCGCCAGAAATAAAGGGAAAAAAATCCCGAAAAACTGAAAATTAATAATAATAATAATAATAATAATAATGCAGCATAAAATAAAACAGCCGCCCGGCGTGCTAGAGCCTGCAGGTCGCTTTTTTTATGAGGGGTAGCGATAGCAGCGACCTTCCCGTTGGAGCGCCTGGGATGCGATTAAGGGTGGCGGCGAGGAGGGAGAAGCGGGCTCGCACCCGTTGACTTCAGCTCGGGGTATTTCTTAGTTTTGCCTTTCCCCTTTTCGCTTGTGCTGCAGCCTCCAGGCACCCCGAGCTGCCCCGAGCAGGGCTTTGAGGGCTGGGCTCTGCCCCGTGGAGCGGTGCTGGGTGCGTGCTGCTGGGCTGCCCGGCATCTCCCCAAAAAACGCGTTCGGTTATCAACAAGTTACCTGCCAAGCCTTGTGCTGGGCACTCGCGAGGAAGGTCTTTTATTTTTGCAAGGCGAATGACAGGGTTTTGAATGTTTCTTATTTTCCAGCCCTTATTTTTCTCCTTTTTTCCGTTCATTTTCCCTTTTTTTCTTGTTTGCCTGCTCTCTCTCATAGTCATAAAAATTGGTCTGAAATGTACTGCAGGCAAAAATTGCTATTTTAGGTAGGGAATGAAAATCTAACTAAATCTCTGAAAAAGTTCCTTAAAATATGATCTTAGCAAATTGCTTACTAAATAAAAATAAAATCCACTTCTATCGAACATAGAGAAAAGATATCTCAGACATAAACGTGAGAAACCTGTGCCCAAGATCTGTGTGTAAGGTCATAAAACGAAGTTAACTTTGCCTTTCTCCATTCCCAGACCTTCTGCCAGCATGCAACGGAGAAATAACAACGATGTCTTTCCTTCAAGACGTTGTGGACATTTTACTTCAGTATGTGGTGAAAAGTTTTGATAGATCGACAAAAGTTATTGATTTTCACTACCCAAATGAGCTGCTCCAAGAATATAACTGGGAACTGGCGGACCAGCCACAGACCTTGGAAGAAATTTTACTGAACTGCAGGACAACCCTAAAGTATGCAATTAAAACAGGTAATAGCCGCCATCCTTTCCTACCCTGTATGGTCTCACCCAGCGATTAAAGGTGTCGTTTCATTTTATCTTGAAGCATCAGAGATTTTCGAGTACCTCCTGTATTTTGCCAGCTGCAGGCAGATTCTAGCAGGGACGGGGATTGCTTTCCTAAACGATAAAATGCCCTTGCAGCCCTGTCTTGGTGGCTATCAGTGCAGCCTTGCATACCCTTTCCAATTTAAAATCAAAGCCTCCGTGCGTCGGGGCTGATAAGTGTGTCACTTGGCAGCCACCTTCGCAACTTCCCTCCGTCCCTTTGCATCCATTTTGCTTGGTAGGGGCTGGGACCGGGTCTGCTCCTCGCAGACAGGGTGATGCTGAGCACAGGGGTGGCGGGGGCATCCCTGCGGGGAGGGCAGGAGGGACCGGGACCGACCCATTTAGCGGGCAAAATCCCAAAATCGCAATAAGCATCCTGTAAGTGCGAGCTCCCAGCGGCCATTTGCCACCTCTCTCCCCTTACCTGCATGAGGACATAAAACCGGGAAATTTGGCAGAAGTGTCTGCAGGATTATTATTGTGGTGGGTTGTGTTTTTTTTCAGGCTCAAGGAATAAAAACACCCCCAAAATTGTTTTAGTAGCCATTTTTTGTTAATTTTTCACTGGGGGTGAGTAGATTCCTGCCTGGCTGAGCTGGGCACGGGGTCTGCCCACGCGTGGGGAAGCCCCAGCTCTGTGCTCGGGGCCACCTTAAATAAAGCACTGTAGCGGACAAAAAGCACTGTGGCAATTACAGCCAGGACTGGGAAATAATGGGGGGTGCAGAGAGCTCTTAGTGGGAATCTGAATTGCTGAGAAATTGCCTAAAAATAAGTGCATGCCAATTACTGTGAGAGACAAAAGGCTGCTTTGTGAATCGAGGCTGCGGGAAAACAAAAAACAGGTTTTGTCACCTTTTGGGAACAGACTGATCCCAGTAACCATTGGGGGGGATCTTTGTAATCCTCTTCATATAGGGGCAGCGATATCCGAGTGCTTTTGATAAACGAGTCTGGTGCTGTCACAACGTCTGTAAAATGCCGGAATAAATAGTTGGGTAAATGATATCCACCGGAACACAGTCGATGAGTCCAGTGACCCTTGTGATGTGTCTGGACAGGGCATAGGAAACATTTTCCCTGAACGCTGTGAAATGCAGGGTCTGTGAATTTGTGAAATCAAAGAATAGGGTTTCTTAAGCGATTTTCATTAACCTGCTTTGTGAAAGCCTGTTTCACGTAACGGAGCTATTTTCTGCATCCAAAAAAAGACCCTTCAAAACAGCATTATCTCTTCCCTTGCCTAAATACGTGAGGCTTTCCTTCTTTGCATTTTTGTTGTTGTTGTTTTGATGCAAATTGCACTCTCCGGGCTAGAGGAGCGGTGCTGGGGTGGCAGGGCTGAGGGGCATGAAATGTGCCGAATTTCCACCCAACCCCCTTTCTTCAGAGTAAAACACTTGAAATGCCCTCAGAGAGGTGAGGTTTCTGGAAAAGAAATCGCATTGCCTCTATTAGTCTTGGGGCCGCAGCCAGCACCCCGCAGCCCGGCACTGACGCTCGGTGGGGATGCGAGGGGCCAGAGGGCAGGGTGCCCGGTTGAGGGGCTGCAGGAGGAAGGCACCCGTGCCTCTCTGCCTTCCCTGCCGTGTTTATCCATCAGGGATGTGGTGGAAGTGGGTTTGTGAGGGCAGAGTGTGGTGTGGCGTGGTGTGAGCATGGCCTGTCATGGCCCCAGCACGTCACCTCACGATTTATCCAGGGGTGCGTGTGAAGGCACTGCATGTGGTAAACCTCTCAGTGTGGGGCACAGCTCTCCCACCTCCCCCATGTCCTGTGTGTCTGTCACGGTCACCGCTTTGTTCCTGACGGTCAGGACAAACGAAGCGCCTTTCAGGCAGGAGGCACCCAAGCCCTGATTTCTGAGCCCCTCTCACAAGCTCTTCTTGCCTGGAGCCTGCCTGTCAAGCGAAGCCGCAATTTTCCGCAGCTTGCTCATGTACCGGGGTGCCACACGGATGGAAAATCCTTGGCGGCTGGGATTGGGGTCGGGCTCGGGGAGTGGATTTGCGGCCATGGCGTGCTGAGGGCATGTCACAGAAGAGCGGGGCACTGAGGGAAGGCGGCTGTGCAAGCAGCAGTACTGCTCTGGAGATGTTACTACAGGGAGTTGTTGCTACAGGGAGAGTGCTGCTCCCCCCTCCATGCTCCAGGCTGTCTCATCCTGCCCGTGCAGTCAGCCCCTTTTGTGCAGCCATCCCCAAAGCGTGAGGTGGGCTGTGAGGTTTCTGTGAAGAAACAGGCAGTGACAGCGAGGTTGTCCCCTGGGGCTGGGTGCTGACGGAGAGCTGTTGAGGTGCTGTGACTGCAGATAGGAATTCTCTCATTCCACAGCTTTTCAGGGTGGGTTTATTCCGTAAACAAGAGTCATCTTCTAGCCTCTTTGAGTCTTCCAAAGATTCACCAAAGGCTTTCAGCTCGTAATTCTTTGCTGCTTTCTGACAGAAGCTGAGAGCTAGCTAGGAGCTTGGCTGATGTCAAACCCAAGATACAAATACTGAAATCTCAAAAATAAATAAATAAATAGATAGAACATCACTGGGGAAATACAGAGCCCCTGGTGCAGGAAGGCTGTGGCTGTGTGTGTCTCTGGTGGCAGTAGCAGGGTACACACATGTCCCAGAGCCACCCATGCGAGGGGAGAGCAGGGGCCGGATCCTGCTCTTTCTGCTGGGTCTCCGGAGGGCTTCGTCCACGTGCCCCAGGTGGTGCTGGTGGGGGAAGGAGGCAGCTCAGGGCAAAATGCAGCCGAACAGGCCAGAGAGAGCACTGGGTTTATCACAGACGAAGGATGCAGGGACTGGATTTGCTCCCCCCCCCCCCCCCCCCCAAGCCCCTCAACCCTGTGCTCTGCCCCCAAAGCCCAGCCAGTGCCTTTGTGAGCTGGGAGCAATTCCCCATGCTGCTCCACGAGCCGCGTGTCTGCACCTGATAAGGGGCCACCGGAGACCAGAGATAAGTTTTCCCTCGATTCTGGGTCTGCATTTCCTCAATCATCTTGCTCTATCTTTTGTTTTCCGTGACGGCAATAACAGTACGTCGTCTGTGGGTCAGGACAGGTATTTTTGAGGCGGAGGAGGGTTTCCTTCACGTCGGACAGCATTTAGATCATTTTTAACCTTCCTTAATTTGTACCAGTAATTGTGCCACTTAACAGCAGCTTGCAGGGATTAAGTAGAAAAAAAAAAAAAAAAAAAGAGTTTTAATGGTTTCTGTTCCTTGTTTTAATGTCTCTAGACACATTTTTAAGAAAAATCTCTGACAGGATTTTGGAAAAATATCAGGAGCCAATTAGATTAACCACATAAATGGATGATCAGCCCATTGAGGATATTCTTGTGCATCCTCCTGATGTGGCAGTGATGCTGGTTTTGTTTAAAATCACAATTGCAAGCAGCCAGGCTGTTGTAATTGCAGCTTGGCAGGGAAGAAATGACAAGTACCGCCACCTTCCCTGCCATCTTCCTGCAATCATCAGCCTTTGAGTCATGTGCAGAGCAGTCACCAAAATGTTCCATTTTCTCATTTTGCCCCATCTATTATAATCATTAGCCATTCATCACTGATGTTATATGTACTGGCAAGCTCCTCAGATGGTGTCTTGTGCGTGCCTTTCAAAACTAGCCAGGCACAAACCCATTCGGTGACAACATGTGACACACGAACAGGAGCGAGCCGCTGTTTTTGTGAGGCACCATCATGCTCATTTTCAAGACTCATTGAAAGAATAATGGGGGATGCCGGAATGCATTATTCTGTGTTCAGTGAAATTACTCAGATTTACTTCATTTGGAATGAGAAAGAAGAGAAATCCTGCCTTTTACAAAAAATATGTATATTTTTTGCTGTTTGATTTATTTCATACCTTGAAAGCACTTCCTTCTGTATAGAAATCCTTAGGTAAATACACTGCTCAGCACTGAATAGTTTCAGTCAGTCATCAGCCTTTTGATAACATTTTCCATTTTATGCAGGGCATCCTAGATATTTTAATCAACTTTCAACTGGATTGGACATGGTTGGGTTGGCAGCAGACTGGCTGACATCAGCAGCAAATACTAATATGTAAGTAGCAGAATTTTTCCATGATATTTAATATCATTTTACAGTTATACTGTACAGTATTAGCTGCTGTAGCTGAATGGAAAAAGGAGTACTTTTATGTTAAGCATGCTGGAAAATCAATTGTCTGCTTTTTAAATGATTGCTAAACATATTTACATGAAAATTTTCAACATTGTTCTATAGACTCTCTTCTATGAAATTCCATCATACAAATATGATGTTGGCTTTGCTAACCACCAAAAATGTACGGAAAAATTATTCTCGTATTTTGCATGCATAAATAAATATGTGAAATGGAAGGAGTGCTAAAAGAACAGTTGCATTTATGTAGGGGGGAGGGTAGGTATAATTCATACTCAGACCAGTTAGAGCCATTGCTTTCTATAAAAAGGAGGTGCAGAATTTAAAATGTTTTTGGTATTTTTTGCACTTAGGGGCTAGGAAGCGTTTTTGTGCACTTGTTTAGCTTCATGAACTGTCTTGTCATCGTGAACAGGACTGTTAATGTGCATGCATCTAGATATGCAAATAGGTTTTGGCAAGGCAAGGGTCTGGTTCTGGCCAGCAGCTCTTGAATTCAGGGCAAAGCTTTGAGCCTGGAGGAGGTGGGCATGATTTGTTTCACTGAACTGGGTGGAAATGGAGTGTCCAGTGCTCTCGGCATTTCTCCGTTTAGACATCTGACATGAAATCAGAAGGAAGATTATCAAAAGTATAGTAAAACAGAGCTCTACCCAGTGCAAGACAGAGTGTATTGTGGCTATAATGTCATGTAATGTTGGTAACAGATGTGTTAGTGTTGTAGCTCAAAGCATTAAATATGGATATTACTACATTTCAGGTTCACCTATGAAATTGCTCCAGTGTTTGTACTTTTGGAATATGTCACACTAAGGAAAATGAGAGAGATGATTGGCTGGCCAGGGGGCTGTGGCGATGGGATATTTTCACCTGGTACATGATATTTCAAGCTTTCTTTATTTTTCAGACCGTGCTATGTGACATCCCCTGTAGTTAAAGATCAAACATAATTAAATATGCATGTTCAAGAGGACACTTGCTAATAACCACCAGTGGCCTCTTTGAGATAAAGTATTGCATGTTTATGAATTTCAGGGATGTGATTATGAGAGTCTGTCTGAGCAAATTGCACTGCATTATGAGCAACTGTAATGGCACATGGGAAACATAATCAGAAGAGACATTGCCTTGCAGTTTTGCTTTGCCCCCACTTTTCATGGATTACATGAAACAGAAGGAATATTGTATTAATAACGGAGCGAAGAAACACAACAAGCTCTCCATCACTGCAGGGGGAATTGGAGTGAGGAGGGAAAAATGTAGCATGCCTTTAAGCAAATTGAGTGGATGGGCAGGATCCCACCCATGTAACAGTATGCATTTAGCTTTCCATGTGTGAGCTGGCCTTTGGGGCTCAGTGGGGTACGTGGGTGGCTCTTTACCCTGAGTGCTTGAAGGCTCAGAAACCTGGTTCCTTCAGGGCACATCAATAAGGCAAAAAATTAGTGTAATTAGCTGTGGAGAAATCATTGACTCTTGACACACTACATTGTTAAAAAAAAAATTTAATAATTCCACTTATTCTTGATTTTTATTTTGTCACCTCCTATCTCACTCTGGAACTTCGTTGCTAAAAATTTTGGCCTATCTGTCTCCCCAGACTGAAAAAAAAAAAAAAAAAAAAAAAAAAAAAAAAAAAGTACATTAGGCAGAGCATCTTGGCATGTCAAAAGAGAAGAGACTGATAGTTGGTGGGGAAGGAGGTCTTCTGGAAAAAATGTTCATTGACCTAATAAAGAGGGAAAGAGCAATTGGACTGTCAAGCAAAGGAAACACCTTACAGGTAACAGCCTAGGATGTATGGGCCTCCAAGTGCACAAAGGACAAAGTCCGTGCTGTGTGGAAGATCAGACAAAACTCATTTTCTGCTGACTTCTGGCATCTGAATGAACATGCAGGAGGTGGTGCAGGAATTTTGGGTTGGTCCTTTCTGGAGAGATGGAGAAAAAGGCGAGAAGAGTTTACTTTATTTCTCATTGAATCCTTATGTAAAAGGTAGTGAGAGCAAAAGCTCTGACAGCTTTTATTGTAGTGCTTAGAGGTCCTGACCAGAGCCGTGATCTGGAGATCATGATCCATCACACAGGACAGCATCTAAACACATATCATGAGCCCAATTCCTAAGACAATGTTTTCTGAAATTTAACAGTGATTGGTCACCATCCTGACGTGACAAAGTGCATCTGGTCTTCAGGTCCTCACTTTTTAGATTTCAGACAGGATAGCCCTGCCAGGCTGGCAAGGGACCTAGTGAGGGAGAGGAGAGCAATAGCAATGCTGCTCAGCAGGATATGATAGGCAGAGGATGGGCACAAATGTGCCCAAATCTGGTATGCTGTGCTTGAGATAGATACGTTTGCTGACTGACGCTACCTCAGGAGGAGAGAGGTCCAGGCCTGACGTCAGCAGAGTTAGAATGCTACCTGGTGTGCTGGATAATGGAGCTGACTTCATTCAGCTGTAATGCTCTCAGGAGCAACGTCATAGAAGGAAGAGAAACAAACAGAGGAGGAAGAAGGGATGTGTCTTCTGTGTTTCTGAGCTTGTTCTCTGAGCTAAAAGCAAAGCCAAACAAATTTGGATCTCTAATTCTTCTTCTCCATCTGACCAAGCAGTGGGCATCTCCACCTCCCAGCCGAGCAAGCCAGAATAGGTCCTGAGGCAGCCAGAGCTGAGGCAGGCAGCTTTTGGGCCACCAGCTGCAGCAGGACAGACAGGCTTTCTAGCAGGCACATGTATGTGTAATGTCTGTTTTGTGGAAAGTGCGTATTTCTAATTCACTTTGTAAAAGGAACAATACCCAGGGTGCAGGTTCTGCTTTCTTAGACAGTAGTCAAAATCACCTTTGTGCTGTCTCCTCTTTTCCAACTATCACTATCGGCTTCCAGTGAAGACCTTACTGCTGCAGAGAAAAGGTTCTTGCTCTCTGCATTCTCTGTAATGAAATATACAGTATCGATACATGCAAAACATAAAGGCCTGATTAGGATCTCCAAATTTTGTTGGTGTGTTTTGTTGCCTGCAATTAACAGTGGGTGTAAACACAGCTGCAGAATTAAAGGCGGAATGTGGGCTCATTAATAAGTTTAAGGTAAAATGGCTAGGTAATAAATAGTAGAAAAACCTGGAAACCTAACATTTCAGTTTTGATTCTTTTGACAGTGAGCCAGTGACTTTGGACAAGATAGGCCAAATTTCTTCTACCTGGACACCTTAGATCAGTCACCTAAATCATCAACAGAAGCTGCTGCATGACGTCTGCATGTTTTAGGGACAGGAACCTGACCATTTCCTCTAAATCTCTCCATTTCTTGTTTTGTCATTTGTCAAAAGAGGTATAGAAGTATGCTCATACCTCTCAAGGTGTTTGAGAGGGAAGGAAAAAGCAGCCCCCTGGTCTGCGCTGAGCCCCATACCAGTGGTGCCATTTCTCTGTTCACCTGGGTTCACATCAGGGCCTGTGAGGTCAGAGAAAGTCTGGAGCAGGGGCAGACTCACTGCAAAATCAGAACTAGGACACCGGGTAGAAGTGAAGGGCAACGGACAATTTCTTTGAGCTCTGGAGAACAATATGTATACTTCCAACAGGATAAATACAAATCATGCATAAGTCAAAGCCATGTTAAATTTACAAGCACATGTAGTCTGCTGGTGTAGCATGTTATAATGTCACTGCTTTCAGCAGAGCTATCTTGATGTGTTTAGGGGGTGTATTTTATCTCACTTTGGCTGTCCAAGTGTTGGGTATCTACCCTAGGCTCATTACAGCAGCTCCTGTCTATTCAAGGGAGAGGGGTGGATGCATCTGCAGCACACAGCATCCCAGCTACTGCTGACAGCTACCTTAGGATGAGCTGAGCCATCCTCTGGAAGTGTCTGCCTCATGCTCTTCACACCATTTTTAGATGGATGAAAGTTAGGTTGCAGTCAGACCTCTTCATTTAAAAGCCTAAAACCATGATCAGTATACTCCTTCTCTTTGTATAAATGTATGTTCATAAACATCAATGTAGAGCCGATCTGTATATATATATATGCACTATATATACAGGATAAAGCTGATGGATTTTATATATACATGTATATTTGTGTGTGTGGTTGTGTGTGTTCATATGTAAAAGTACCCAGACTCTGCCTCAGGTTCTGCATTATGTTCCCATAGTGCTCATGCAGTACCGATGTGTAGCCAAACACTGCTTGACTGTAGGCACAGAAGCTCAGTAAAAATCTTAGGAAGAATGAAAAGCATGTTTTTCATGTATGCATTGATAATTGAAATACAGAAACAGAATACTGTAGACCTGTCAGCTGATGCTTGAAATGGGTATTTTAAGTCAATGTACCACAGGTATTTTAAGGACAGAGTTAGGGAAATGTGACTTTTTCCCCTTGCTGCCATCAGGACAAATGAAAAGAAAAATATAATTTGGAATGACACTTTTTCCTTTATCTTCCTTCTCCCCCTTCAGTTATCGAGAAGGCAGTATCCATTGGGACACACTGTGTGGGTTTCTTCAGAACCTGGGTGTGAAATATCACCCTGATTTGGGAAGGGAGAGCAGGGTTAGGTCGCTCTTGGAAGCCACTTACAAAGTTGCCTTGTAATGGCATATGTGGAAAGGAGTGGGGTTAATGTGTAGGTGACGTACAGAAAGATAAAACTGGGGACTAAAGGAAAAATGGTGAAAAAAAAAAAAAAAAATGAGGATAAAAGGAAACTCCAGACATTTTTTTGCAGTAGTGCTTTATGCATAAATTGTTACCTGGGTATAGTAGATCTGTTATTGTACAACCCAGCTGTGAGGAACCTCAAGATGAAGAATCCATGTTTCTGCTCTTGGGCAGAAGCATTAACATTAGAGTTAGGAAAACTGTAGCAAGACTTATCATTTGTACTGGAATGGTATTAAAATGCATAGAAAAAGTAACAGTGTATTACTGTGGACTCCAGGTGGTGCCATATCTAACATGTATGCTATGTTGATTGCACGTTTCAAGATGTTCCCAGAAGTTAAAGAAAAAGGAATGGCAGCTATTCCCAGACTGGTTGCCTTCACATCTGAACATGTATGTGTTTCTGTTTTTTCCTGTCTGGTACACCTGTTTGTATGAATTCGTGATGAAGAAAATAGCTAAACAAGAATTGGTAGCCAACTGTCTTCATTTCTGTTATTCCTTCACTGGGAATGAAAACATGGGAAGGGGTTGGCTTCTTAATACATGGGGGGATGAGCTGTGCACTTCTCTGTGGCTGGAACCCAAGGAGAGCAGGCTCTACAAACCACTGCCCTTCTTTTTACTCTGCCTTGTTTCTCTGTCAGCACTGATATTGATTGGGAAGGACCACAGCAAGCAGTGAGAGCTCAGTATCGGGCTTCTGAGTATCTGGTGTTTGGGTCCTAGAATCATAGAATGGCTTGGGTTGTAAGGGACCTTAAAGATCATCGCACTCCAACCCCCCTGCCACAGGCAGGGATGCCACCCACTCTATCGGTTGGCCAAGGCCCCATCCAGCCTGGCCTTGAACACCTCCAGGGATGGGGCATCCACAGCTTCTCTGGGCAGCCTGTGCCAGGGCCTCACCACCCTCAGAGTAAAGAATTTCCTCCTAGTGTCTAGACTGAATCTGTACAGTGACCCGGATCCCTCAGGGACAGCAGATCCCTGTGCCTCAGGGTACTTCTAGCTGACCCGCCCCTGCTGTTCCTTAGTGAAAGGGTAATAACACACATGAAGACAGTATTGGAGTGCTGTGTGTATAGCCAGCAGCTGTGGTGTGCTGTGGGGCACTGGGCTTTGTTGTAGGTCTGTCTCTGAGCAAGGCCCTCAGCACACAGGGGTTCGCTGCAGGCACTGACAAGAACTGGCTGTGCTGAACAGAGGCTGCTGAGGTGAAGGGTGGTGGGACCAGAGTGCCCATGTGGGAGAAATGTGGCTTTTTGCTTATTTAACAACCATGTTTCTGTTGTGTTAAGTCGTGTTTCTGTGTGTATTGTGGGGGTTATTTGGGCTTTAGGACTGTTTAAAGCTCCTTGCAGCTTATAATGGAGAATGTACGTGCAGGAGGAAGGGGGAAAAAAAAACATTGTACCCAGTAAGGGCTGTGAACTGTCTTCAGGCTTCATGGTCCCTTTCTAAATTTCTCTTCAGCTAGGTGGCCTTGGCCACCAGGACTCTTTGATGACTGGGCTCTGCAGGATACCATCCATGCTAGGTGACTACATCTGCCAGGCTGCCTTTTTTGACTTAACAGAGAATGTGTTTCCAGTCTGTGCAATTGTGAAGAGCTCAGTGTCCTAACAACTGATCAGAAATATTTGGGAGGCAATCCTTCCAAGCATGCCTTTCATGGCATTAGGATGAGATGCAATACAGAACGGCAGGCTCCACATTGCAGAATAATTGTCCCCAAAGCACTCAGACAAAAAATATTCTGTAAATGTGTAGTAACTCTCCAAAGTTCATTGCACAGCTAGAGATCCATTATTCATACAAAAGTTACAAACCTAATAAGTATTGCAAATAAGGTACAGCATGATTATTTAAAATAACAAATCCTATTAATCATTAGAGATTTTCATTGTATTCATAGCATTGGGATGTTAAACAATGAGCCAAATTGTGCTATCAGTCTCAAAATAATGAAATGAGCTTTAATAATTGTGTTTTCATGCCAAGGAAGAAGCAGCTCCCTTAGCAAATTAAACATTCCAAAGTCAAATACACCAGTGAATCCACAGGCTAGCATCTGAAATATTACATTTTAAAAGTAGCCTGAAATTGCAGTTTTGTCCTTTCCTCAAGCAAGTTTTTATAAAGTATGCAATAGCACATCTTCTAGGGAAGATGAGAAACCACACTAAGTGAAGGCAGGATCATTTAACTCTTAATTGCCCAGCAGGCAGGGATCAAGGTTTAACCTTCAAAATAGCAGAGACTGTTAAAGGAATTGCAGAAGTCTGTACAAAACAATCCCTTTTTAGTTAGAAAATGTCATGCAGAACCTGAATAGACAGTAAGATACAAGAATAGCATTTGTCTCATTTATCATGTAATGCTGATCTTCTGCTTCCTTTCAAATTCCCCAGTCCGATTCTAGTTTCTCCCTGCCACAGCTGGATGCTGTTGTACAATGATAGCCACAGAACAAGCAGTCTGTAAATGGGATACTGTCATTTCCCCATGACATGTAGCATGATAGTAAACATAGCTTAAAGTTACTGTGTCTGCTTAGAAACACTGAGATTTTTTTCTTGAGATTTTTCAGTCGGAAGCAAAGATTCCAGTATAAGCAATTTTCAGACAAGAAGACCAGACTCTATTTTAGTTTCTGCCAGTCTAGAGTTTCCATTATTATAAATGAGTGAAGTACTCCACAGTTTCCACCAATATTACTGTAATCAGAATCTGGCCTCAATCTGATGCCATGATGGTTTCAGCTGCTAGTGGAGGAGAAGGGAAGGGAGGAGTAATTTGCAGCTCCTAAGTAATCCCCTTCCCAATTTAGGAATTGTCATGTGCCTAAATTAGGAGCCTCACTCCCTGCACAATCAATCAGTGAAGAGAGGCATCTCTGGGGTGAAACTCAGAGCATCCAAATTAGGAACGTAAATGTTGCTTAATTTAGATATTCTAAATCACCTTCAGGAGAGGTTCACCTACTTCTGTGCATTAACCATACAGACACACCCGTCTCCTGATATACACAACCTACATTGGGTGCCTAAAGTAGGTTATGTGACTACTCCAACCCTGCATGTGTCTGAAAAGCAGGTTTTCCCCAGGCTATTCAGTAGAACATCTCTTACACTCTGATTCTGTTCATTTCTGTTTCACCAGTGATGGTGAAGTACATTATAACTGCTTAGGTTGGGCTTGGCTCGGGTATAATTGCAGTGAGGTGCACTTGCACCGAGAACTTAATCTAGTCCTCTATGTTCACCATTTCATCATCAGTCATTCTTGAATCTGCACTGGTGCAGGAGCAGAGTGATGTCCTTCAAGGCAGGTGTTCTGGACTGCTTGTGACGCAGGAGACCTTGTCTCAGATGGTTAAAAGTGATGGATGCCAGTTGTAGAAACCTATTTTAGTCTATCGTTTCACACACAATGAAAAATCTGAGGTGAAGGCCTCCTCCTATGTCCCCGTTGCATCAGCTTTAGGTAGGTATGAGTGTTCAGATGAGCACATCCATTTTTTACCTTCTCAGAATATTTTATTTGATCCATTTGTCTATAAGGCAAGTGCTATTGCATTTTAACCAGTCCAGCTAGCACTGGTAGCATCTGGGAGTAGCTGGGAATAGCATGGAACAGGGAGCATCCCTGGAAGGTGAAAAGGACAAAGTTACTGTACTCTGAGGAGAAAGGGGCTGTAGAGGGGAAAAGTTGGTATGCAGAGAACTAGCCAAATTCCCATTACAAAGCAGTCCTTGGTCCTTTTATTCAGTTAGAAAGCCAACGGGGCATGGAGAGTCTCTTGCTGCCTCTGACATCCCCCATTGGCACGGCTTTTGGGGTGAAAAGGCTCCTGCCTGAGGCTTCACTGGCAATATAGCTCCAGTAGCTGTGGTGGGAGGGTCAGTTGGCCACTCAGGTATAAGAAGTCAGCCTTGTAGATAGACACAGCTAGGGGGACCTTGTCCTTTTCGGGGAGAGCTGGGAGCAGTGGCTTGTCCGTGGTGGTAGGGGAGCACCCTTGCATGGACAGCACGTGTAGCATCCCTGCAGCGATCAGATCAGTGGAGCCAGTTTGTGATAAATTGCTGCTTCGGCTTCTTACACACTGATTTCCCTTCGTGGACAAGCCACATTACATGCAGGGAGTACAGCAAACTATACTAGTAGCTGCAGGAGGAGGATGTTTTCTGTCTGAACAGTTGCTGAAATCTAACGCAGAGGTTGCTGGCTATGAGACAGAAGGAAATTAAAATTGTGTTCTGTCCCAAAGCAGACAATTTGACAGACCTCCCTTTCATACAGACTTCAAAAGAATCTGGTTTTATTTCACAGTAGATAGGAAGGCCAATCTCTTCGTCCTAGTGTTGCTGTGGCACATGATGTTGCTCTCTAGCCAGGTTCCTTGGAGGCAACCTTCAAGGCTGTCACCTGTGGGAAGCAATCCCACAAGTATGACCCATGTGGCAGGGCTTCCAGAGAAGGTTTGAGAGGCCTGGAGAGCCCATTTTCCATTTGGTGTCATCAGTTATGAAGCCATAAGCTACACTTCTAAGCACACAGAGTAAGTAGGGAGTGGTATTATTTCCTCATGAGGAAATTTAAAATCAAACTTGTGAATTCAGGCATTCTTCCTTTGCACTGCCTAATGCTCAATAACTAGAAAAGGTGTTTCAGGTGGCATTCAAAGCCAGAGGGAAACAGTGAAAAAGCTGACGTTTCTTGAGGTGCAGCTTAATTCAAGTAACTCCATTCAAATCAAAGTAAAACCACTTTCCGGAAAAACTACAGTCTGGAGCAGCCTATTTCAAAGCAGGTATTAGTCATGTAGGTCTTATCCTTCTGGTCTATATATAATGACTTTCACATTCCCACAGAACCCTTGTGAGCTCAGTGCAACATTTCTTGTCCACAGGTAACACTATAAAACCACCAGCACTGGAAAAAAAACAGGTTGTGAGTCTTGCTGGATTAGCAAAGGACTGTTGAGGGATATCTTTCAAATATGCAAAAGGTCAGAATATTAGTATGTTGTGCAGAAACATTAATATATTAATTTCTTCCCTGATGTTAGCAACTAAGTTTAAAAATTGAATAGCAGCAGCTAAAGGAACAATAGCAAACATATGTCATGATGGTGCATTTAAAATGTGGGACACAGTACAATTTTTTTTGTAGGTAACTGAAGGAAAATCTATAGCTTACAATGAGACTTTAGAGGTAGGATTTATGTCACTTAACTTTTATCACCAAAAGTGTAAACATATAATCTGAGTTAGTCTATGCACTTTTTATAGTCAATAAAAAGAGACAGATCTGCAGAAGACAACTCATCCCAGTTTAAAATTGGTGCCGAAGCCTCGGGGATGCAGTGCCTTCTGGAGGTACTGCTTCTTCCCCACTACCGAGGGAACCCAAGCAGCTAGCCTAGATCACACATACATTTTTAGATGGCTCAGACACAGAGGGAAGGAGACCAGCCTTCATGTTCAGGGATCCTACATTATTTCAAGCCCAAGGGAGGTGGAGAGGAAGATGTGTTCACCTCCTCTGCTGATAGGGTGAGGCTGGGGGTCCAGGTGTGCAGGACACCAGGGTGCCACAGTCAAACCTGCAGACCTCAGAGAGGTTTCAGCTGCTGGGTGGCTCAGCTTGCTCTGCATCTGGGATCTTGCTGCTGATGAGCTCCCTCCAAATAGCTTGTGTCACTCAGGATTTTTTGTGCTGCCATCTGAAAAACCAGACGTGGCTCTGGGGCTTACAGCATGAGGACGGTTCTTCCTGACAGCTTCAGCCCTGCCAGATGATGAGCAAATAATTCATCAAGCCATAAAAACAGAAGCATCTGTATACTAAAGCACTGTTCATTTAAAATAAAAATGGCATACTTTTCAGCATCATAACACTTGTAGCAATACCAGTTCTTCCTTTTTCCAACAGGCTTATTTCATTACTGCACCTTTAATTATTTTGCAGTGTGTTTTTACTTTACAAAGCTCACTATGAGAAAATGGCTGTCAAACTTGTTCCTAACAACATCTGAAATTTTAGACAAAGGGAAGATTCCCCTGACTCAAGATCACCTTTTTTTTTTTTTTAATTTGTCTGACCATTAATATGCTTTTGTCACTAAGATTGACTAAAACTCTCTTCCTCCCCACTGAACTTCAAATGTATTTCTCCTCAGGGAGAAAAGAAATATTGGGGATGTATTTGTAGTCTTCCAGCCAACCTTTTGCAGTACAAGGGTGCTTGAAGGAGGAAGGGAGAAGGGAGGAAGACAAGCACAGGACAGAGGTGGTGAAACTGTGGTCCTGCCTACTTCTCCTAGCCTGGTCTTTGATTCAGGACTGGCATCAAGCAGTCTGCCCCATCCTCCCTTTGTGGCCCTGGCTCTCCCACCAAAGGACTTCAGCTCTAACTCCTGCTTGGCTGTGTAATAAGCAATGGTGTTCAATCTCACTTCCTTGCAGGGCTAAGCAGTCTGTAGCCCCCAGATTCCCAAAGGGGTTGCATTTAATGTCCTTCCTCCCCCTGAATCTGTCAGTAGTTCTGTATAACCAGGACTATTTCCACAGATCTTTCCTTCTCTTAGACCTGTATGTTTTTCTATGTCTGCCTTTAGTTGTGCATACACCTAAATTTTCGGCATTGTCCCAGGAGTACTGAAACGAAGTTCAATAATTATCATCATTAGTAAAGCCTTTTTGTTCTGAAAACTGCATATTTTTTTTTCCATGTGAAGTTTCATCCTGGCTCTTTTATAGCCATTCAGGCAACTGGAGTGATTCCTCTAATGTTACCCTGAGACACAAAAGTGTAACAGCTTTCATATATCTCTGCCTTTGTACAGAGATTGAGCAATTTCATATTCAATGTTTGTTTAGAGATTATAATTGCATTACCCTTCCATCCATAGACTTGTGTATTTCTTCCCAATTTATCTCTAAACCTGTTTTGGTTCCTGACCACTGAATTCCCTTCAGCAAGTAAAAAGCCTTCAAGGCATTTGAGATATCAGCAGTACATTCATTTTATTCCCAGGGCTCTATTACCAGTGCCATGAGACTTCTCAGCAAGGCAGCTGAGCTTGGCCATGTTCCAATGGATGCCTTTGAGCACATGGGCTTAATTTTCTTCTTTGTAGTAAACCATTCAAATCCATATTTCCTTTTTTAAGGCACTTTGAATAGTTCTATTTTCTATTAGGAAAATGAATTACAGCAATAAATCTATTTTAACTAGTATGGAATAAGGAGCAACCTTAACCAGAGTAGTCAGGGCTGTTAATGAATATTACCCAAGTAATTTTTAAAACAGTGATTTTTTTTTTGCTTAGTAAGTTGAAGGCACATGTTGCAGTTCTACTCTTATTTGTCTATGTCTTAAAGTTGAAGTAGATTTGACATTAATTTCTCAAAGTGTTCATAATCGTATAGAGCCCTTAAGCATGCTGTGAAGTCCTGTTGACTTCAAGGCCTTTAGGTGAAGCAGATGCAACCATCGAGCCCAGCTCTTTCCATACAATTGCACTACAGTTGAAGCCTTCTGAGCTAACACTACTGTAGTACAAAGAATAATTTCCTTTTTTTTTTTATGTTTGATAATCTGTAGTTAAAATGGCTTTGGACAATACTGTTACAGTTAGATTTGAGTTAATAGAAAATATAATTCTTGGTGGTATAATTTGATAAAAAAAAAAAAAAATTGTTATCGTAATCACTAGGGTTTGAGTTACAATTATAGACCAACAGGAGTTAAGTCCTATGAGCTAGAGAAAATTAGGCTGACTTGCACTCCAGAATATAGTTTCCACTTTTTACCTTGTACATACAGATTAACTAATAGTCATACTAATATAATAGCCCAGTCCTGATTTTAAACTGCAATAGCTGTATTTATTAATGGGAGTTATTACTAGCTTTCACTGGCATGAGATCACAATTAGGAACCCTCTCTTAAATTCTCTCTGTATGTTATTTGGCCAGAAGTTATATAGCAGAAGCTTGTCACTCTTGATGAATTCAAGAATTTGAATTCAAACCAAATGAATTCTCTAGGGGAGAAGTTTTTGTTTCAGAGAATCAACTACATTGCTGAATACATACCAGGAGTAGGCAGTGCAAGTATGCATCAAGGACAGAATTTGGATCCATCACCAGCCACAACTGTGTATTTAATATTCCAGGAGTAAATCTATATCAGAGTGGTTGCTGTTTCTCTAATCAACTGTAGTGACCCAATATGAAGCCTGAAATTACAGTGATCAGTTTCAAAAAAGTCTTTGAATAGAATTACTGCCTGGGTGGAACATCTTGCTGAAGGGCTTGCAAGACTGTAGTGTTTTATACTAAATTGGATAAGAAATAGTAATAAAAGCAGTAAATAATCATAAAATGTATTTTTTCAGAGTCACTTTTCTGTGAAGAAAGGAGCTGCAGCCTTGGGTATTGGTACAGATAGTGTGATTCTGATTAGATGTGATGAAAGGTAAGTAAAGATGCCGAATGCTACTCCTTTTATCAGTACATAGAAGAGGATCATCAGGTACTCAGCTCAGAGAGAGCATATAGGATACAGTCAACAGTTAATATAACTCACTGTAGGGCTGTCATCTTCAGCAGCCTTACGCTGATTTATCCCACTCAAGGAGCTGGCTTCATCTGTAAGCTTCTTTATGAATCAGTTTTTTGGAGCTCATCAAAAATCTTGAGTTCCCTCCTCAAGGATTTCTGATATTTCTTCTTCTTTTTTTTTTTTTTTTTTTTTTTTTTTTTCCCAAAGTGAAACAAAAAGTCAAACTAGCAATCATTTTTTATACATTCTGTTAAGAAACCATGAAGGTTTTGATCAAAGTGGAGCATTTAAATACTGTCACATTTTGAACCAACAAAATGATCTGAAATGAGATTTTTAAAGGAATGAAATCTCAAGGAGCCTTTGCTAATGTAATTCTATCACTTCATGCCCCCGCCATCCTTCTCAGCTGGACTACATGTCACCGGGAACACCTTTGCAGTGTGATGTACAGTCAGTTCATTGACGGGTCTTCCCAGCGTCGTGGGCGGCATAGGCCAACCAGGGGATGGCCCCTGGAAAGGAGTAGCCTGCCAGGCTATCTACAGTTCCCATAGGTACTACAAAATTGGTTGTAAATAACTTCTTAGCTCACTCAAGTAAAAGGTTTCAATTCTCTTTGAAAACCCATTTTGCGAAAGTAAAGGAATGTTAACAAAATCAACATGATTAGCTGAAGATTCCAATTGAAGGGAAAGCACATTTTCTACAGGACAAAAATAATTGAAAATATTTACCAATTCTACTGAGAATCTTTTCAGTAAAGTATACTCTTACTATAAGTCCCAAATATCATTGTTGCAAGGTGCTGAATTATTTATGGCTCTAGCTTAAATTGAAGGTTTTACTGCAGTCAAAATGCTCTACTCCCACTGTAAAAGGAGAGCACCAACTAAGCAATTTACAGTGCTAATCATAGTGCCTGCACATTGACTTGTGGACTTATTATCTCTTTATTAACGAAAGACTGAACACACGTTGAAGAGGAATTAATGACAACCTCCATACGACCAACACACATCAAAGTAAATTTCTGATTGTTTCTACTGACTAAAGACAGACTTGGATCAATGAAGTCATGCCTTCCTTTTCTTCTTGTGCAAATTCAGCATGATGGTTTTCTATGAAGACCACAGTGCTTATTCAACCCATCCTGAAATAAGCACTAGGATTATTGCATTTCTTACCAAATCCCAGGAGGTGACACCAGGACAGAACAGGCTGTTGGTGCAGGATGTGGGCTGATGAAGTTGTAGACCTTTAGGAGGGTGAAGAAGCACCATGAGATTTTTTTGACATTTTGGCATGACCAAGCATCTTTCTTGGTGGCTCCTCTCCTCCCCATCTTGTTCCACACCCACCAACTTTGCCTGGTTTTTCTGTAAACTTTGTAAACTGACTTCTGTAAACTGACTTTGTAAATATGTGGTGAATTTCAGCCAGAAAAACATGCAGGAAATCATGTTCTTGCTCATGTCCTGGACTGGGCAACTGTACATTTCCATTGTCTCTTTCATCACCACACACAAGTATTGATAGTAATAGCATATTACCTGCAGGTTTGAGGTCAAAACACTTCAGTGTGATATGGCAGCAGTGAAGACTGTATACAGCTGTGGGTACGATGAGAAGACTGACACCAGCAGTCTCCATCCTCAGTGTCCTTTTGCTGCTGAGTCCCTTCAGCCTTTCCCAGTAGCCCTTCTGCTTCTGATGCAGCCTAGCACATCTCATATAACCCCCATGCTATGTTATTTGAGTGAAGTTTGTATAAGGACTTAATCTGAAATACTTCAATACTGAAGTACTTCAGTACTTCAAAGCCTATTATTTTTCAGCACCTTTTAAGACTTTCAGGTCATCTGCACTCAGGTGGCAACACAAGAAAATGCTGTGCAATATTATTGGCCATTTTCTAGATTTGGAGCTGGGGGTTGTGTTGGACTAGACTAAAAGCCAATGTACTTGGTAAAATTTAGCATTGCTTGGACATTGCACTCACCTGGCCATGAGTTCCTGCACATATTCAGTGTGTCCAGGAGCTGGCTGATCACTTACCTTGGTACAAATTTTGGCAGTGAAGGGGTCTGCCCAGCTTTGTGTTTTCTTCTGTGCACATCCTCAATAAACTAGAAACCATTAAAGATTAACATCTAAACTATGTTTAGAGGAGGAATTCAAGAATTCACCTTCCCACAGCATACTTTTTTTTTTCCTTTATTCCCATAGCAGTCCCAGAAACAGTTTTTCAAAATGAGATAATTATTGCTTTTGTCTGAACCTGTATAGGTAACCGAGGGAACTCAGAATGAGTTCAGTACTTTTTATACTTTGAACTTGTATGACAAAAACAGGGGTAATTTTTAGAGTAGAGCTCTTCTAGGTTCAATTACTCTTTCAGTGTTTTGAATAAGTAAAATGAAGGACAGATTGTGTGAAAAAAATCAGCAGTGCAAACCCATTTCTACTGAAAGAGTTACTGACTTATCGTGACGTATGTAAGGATTAAAACTTGTCAAACTTATTATTTTATTCCAATAAATTAATAATATGTTGTTTTATTTACATCCATCCAGTTACTGTGAAAGCACCATTTTTTTAATGCAAAAGTAAAACTAAAACTCATAGTTTTATTTGTTTCCTAAAACTGCTATTTCAAGCTCTAGCAGAAGTTCTTTTTTATTTAGAGCAACAGGAAATCAGCCATTTAATGAAAGAAAAAATACTGTACTAAGCTGTACTAAGAAATGAGGAAGTCCTTCAGTGTATATATATATTAATCTAAACGGACAACACTTAAACACAGTGAAGAGTTATGTAATGTGGGGAGCTGTGATGTTTGTATTGCTGTTACGTGTACTCTTTCTAGCTAGTCTTGCTTGTGGTTAAAGCAAAGAGAAATTTAACCTCAGCATTCGATATTAGCTCTGTTTTACCTTGCACTTAATTCATTTACAGGATTTCATAAATTAGCCATCAAGCCTTTTACCACTGAGCCTGAATCTCAGGTAAATGGTTCATGCTAAACGTGTTGCAAATACAGTATACAGCCAGCACAAAGGGCTCGGCAGTGCACTGTGTTTGGACTGGTAGCTTCTCATCACCGTGCATCTCTGCTGGCATTTGCTGTGCCTGCTGAAAGGGAGGCTTGGCACCCAGCAAGCATATTGGGACCCTGGGCCGAGCCCCTGCCTGGGAGCAATTCCCAGGTCTGTGACCTCCCAGGAGCAGCACTGCAGTCTTTAATAGGGGGTGACCCTGAGATAACTTCTCTCAGTAATAATCACTGTGTTGATGCAAACTGGTTGACAAAATAAGCTGGCTAAAACATAGACTAATGGACAGAGTCTTTTCTAAACTCTTCAATGTTGCATATGCCATGGGCAAAAAAAGTCATTTTGTTCCTTTTTATGGGTTTACTACGAAGTGAAGAAGTAATAGCAAAAGCTGATTTCAGGATCAAATTTGTAATATAACTTTCTTTTGTCCCAGAGGGAAAATGATCCCATCAGACCTTGAAAGGAGAATTCTTGAAGCCAAACAGAAAGTAAGTTTACTAGCATTTCTGCTTAAAAAAAAAAAAAAAAAAAAAAAAAAAAAAAAAAAAAAAGTGAAAGAATGAGAGGGGAAAATAATAATAATAATAATGTTACAGCTGTTTGCTTTCTTGGTAAAATAACATAGTCTTCCCCATTAACTTTTGATTTATTTCTCAGAAATGTGACCTGGTAGTTAGGAAGGCAAGAGTTGCTGAGAAAAAAGGTTTATTGCTACTTCATAATCTTCATAAGCACTTTGGCTTTTTTATACGTTGTTCTGCATATCATCTTCCTTTTTCATATTATCAGCCTCTGATGTAATTCCTCAGCTGAATATTAGCAAAAACAAAGAAATAATCTGGGGAATTCATATGTATTTTAATGCACTGAAAATATTTCTCACAGTCACCGAATCAATGGGAGGTAAACTCAAATCCACACACTCTCTAAAGTACACTACTTTTGTATCTGTTCATTAACAGAAGATAGAATTAAAACCTCAGATTGCAGTACGCAATGGACTTGGCTCTGTTTCTTCAAAAACTTTTATCTAAATAGCCATTAAAAGCACAGTATTAATAGTGCAATAACACATTTTCATTAAGAGCTCACTTTGTCTAATAAAAGTAAAGCAGCATATAAAAAAGTTAGGCAAAATTAGAACTACTAATGAATTGAGAATAAAACACTGATGAGAGTTACTATATACTGAAGACCTTACAGTGCAAAAGCCAGGTCACTCTGTGTACTCGATGAAGCATAGGATTTAGCAGCAGGAGTCCAAGAGGTGGTCCCTGAACTCCATGGAGATTACTGTCTTCTCAGAAGAGCTGTCTCCCCTCTGTGTGTGAGGTGAGCCCCACACTTCCCCTGTCCGGTGCCCCCAGGAGACACCCCCGGAGAAGATGCTCCTCCTGACAGGACTGGGCCACCGCATGGTGGACTCTCTCTAGAATAACTCTAACACAGCCCTGGGCACAATCCACCAAAGAGGTTTCTTGCACCGTGGTGCCCTGTGAATGAGGATTTGTTTCATGTGACATTGCATGGAGCAGGCCTTTTTGTTTCAGGCAGGTGGCAGGGAGCAGAACTGTTCTTTTAAGACCTTACCTGGCTCATGCATCTTAAATAAACGGAGGATACTGGTTTGGAAGTTTGCTGCCACCTTAAGGTAGAAACTGTAATATCACTGGCATATAAATTAAGAAAAAAAAAAAAAAAAAAAAAAAAACACTGTGGTATAGCAGGTATGTCCTCTAGGAGACACTTGTGGGCTCGTTGTGGAGGCAGCCACCCCACCAATGCCAGTTCCAGGGGTGCAAGAAGCGTTTGGGCTGCTGCAGTCTGACTTTGCCAAATGCCTCTGTGCTTTCTTGTAGGGATTTGTTCCTTTTCTAGTGAGTGCCACGGCTGGGACAACAGTGTATGGGGCATTTGATCCACTCATAGCTATTGCAGATATCTGCAAGAAATACAAAATCTGGATGCACGTGGATGTAAGTATCATCCTATGTGGGGCAGGAGACAGATTACAAGGTGTGTTACCTTGAATTTATTAATTTGTACCAAAAAAAAATAAAAATAAAAAATTTACTTGGGTCCTGTAATTAAGTCTGTTGTCCAAGCACTGACTTCCCACTCCTCTGAAAGGCTCAGGAGAGGGGAAGTTAAAGGAGCTGTGACTATGCAATGCTTCTAGCAACTGGGACACTTAAGACAGGTGACCTAGTTTGGGAGCTTTTGGCCTTCAGCTTTATCTCTAAGTATCATTAATAAAAGAAATCCATAAGAATCATACTGCACATGGGCTCAGCTTCTGCAGCAGCTGCAAAATAAATGCATAAGAAAAAGGCTTCGTTTCTGGAGTAAAGTACCCCAAATTGCTGAACAGATTAATCAAAATGCTAAAAAAAAAAAAAAAAAAAAAAAAAAAAAAAAAAAAAATCAGATTGGCTGCTTTTCTTAGCTTTATCTGGGTTCATGCCAATAAGTTTTTCGTAAGGATCATCTTTCAGCCCTAGAATTGGTTTTGTGTCATTTTTGCAAAACCTTTCTCTAAGGAGGCTTGGAAATTGAATTTCCATAGGGCTGGGTATTTTGCTTTTGGATTACTCTGTCAACCAAAATAATTTTGATTCAAAGGAAGAATTCATGTTTGCTTAAACTACTTCTCAGTCACATGAAGTGTCTACTTGTCCCAGATCTCTTGTGAGCAAAACCAAATGGGTGGGAGGCACACAGGTCAGAAATACGATGAAGACTCACCACAGGAACTGAGATCCCAGTGTTCTGTTATCACTTAGACGGTAGAAGGGAGAAAGCAGCTTGCCCAGGAGCAATTCTGCAAGTCATTAATTACAGCGTGGGGCAGCTCCATGCGGCAGTGGCAGTGGTGAAGGAGGGGTGAGTGAGCGGTGCAGCTGACCAGGGGCTGTGAAATGCTGCTTCTGCACTGCTGGAAGAGAATTGTTAGTGCAGGGGATGCCTCAGGCCCATCTGCCTGGACATTTTGCCACATCAGCAAGGAAAAGAAAGGGCCCCAAAGTGATATGAACTCACGGCTGTCATCCTGGAGCAACGCAGAGGTATCTTCCCATTAAGATGATGTATCTTGCCTTCTAGGGAGCGTGGGGTGGTGGGCTGCTGATGTCAAGAAAGCACAAATGGAAGCTAAATGGTGTTGAAAGGTATGATTTATTAGCATTAATTAAACACATTTATTAAGTATGTTTTAAAAGACTTGTGATTACCATAGCAGTGTCTATAAATACAAATAAAAATCAGCCAGTGTTATCTCCAGGATTCAGTAGGAAGAAATTATGCAAACTGTTCTTCCAGTTGAAATAGCGTAGCTAAGTGCCTTTGTTCAGTGTTACAGTGTGGCAGCACTTTGTTTTGCAGTATGAACAGCAGGCATTTCTTGTTTGAGTTTTCATTCCTTCCAGCATGCATTCTGCAGTCCAGAGTGGTTTCTGCAACATGTTCTGATTCACAAAATTAATGAGCAATTGAATTTCTCTGAGACATGCACCTTGGAAGGCTTGCATGCTGAGGTCTACGTGTGGATGCACCTGCTTGTTGGACAGGTGTTGTGGCAGTCACTAAATGCTGCCATGCCACTTTTGGAGAGAATGCCCCCCTCACAGCTGTGCTATTGACATCCCCTCAGTAAATCTGTGTCTGGATATACACAGTTGTAGTTGTGAGCCCATCAATATTACAAATACACACAGATGAGCATAAACGATGGCAAAGCCTGGAAAGCCTGTGCTTAAACTTACAAACAACTGCTTACCCAGAAACTTTTAGTTGAGTTGTGGATGTTCTTGCCATAGGATGTTAAGATTTATTTGAGTTCAAGGGTAGACGAAGAAAAACCATTTAGGACTTCTGTGATCCACAACTGACAGGACTCAGCAATTATTTGTAGGAAGTTTGTATACACTTGCCCTGTTTTACCCTCTTCCCAGGCATCTATTTAGGTGACTTGCTAGAGACAGTATTCTGGGCTAGGTGGAGTCCTTCTCACATTTGTGTATTTTCTGAAGCTCCTGCTGCTCAGATTAAATTATTTCTCCCTCCTGCCTTTTTTATCTCTAAATCAAATTGCCAATTAAAATTACAATCAACTTCCTCATCCTGTTCCTATTCTCATGTATCTCACATGCAAAATTTGGAAAGCAGCCAGTGGTTCTATGAATTTGATATGCTTTAGTTAAGACTGCCTCCAGCACTCCAAAATCAACGTATTTTGCCTTAAAAGGACATATATCCAAATATCCATCACATTATCTACCCAGCTGCCTGTGAGGATAGGGTTTGAAAAAAAGTGTTTGCCTCCAAATTTGCTGACCAAATTCTGCTGGCATGAGAAGGTCAGGTTCAGTCAATGTTGGAGAATTTTCCAAGCAGTATGCCTTAGATCCTGAACACCACTGGAGTTCCTCCGGTGTTTGTTAAGCACCATCTCCATGTGGCAGGCAAATTAATCAGTCCTGTTCCCCTGCTTGATGGACACAGCAGCTCACTTCAGTTTGTCCAGATTTGTAATGTGGGCACCTCTAAAAGAGATTTCCTAGATCTGATTTCTATGGAGAGTCCTGTTTCATGGTACAATTCAGTCATTACAGGTCTGGATAGACGAGAAGTGGAGTTGTTATTTATGTTTGGTAGGGGATGAAGGGACAAGAAGGGACCATTAAATGGAGGACTCTTGTTCTGAGTATTCCCATCCTTCTGGTAACAGGCAGTACAGAAAAAAATACTGTTAAAGGCAGAGGAACTGCAGGGCTATACTTACAATTCCCTCCAGGCCCTGCACAGCAGATTTCAAGAGCACCCTGAAGAACGTGTGCCTCTTGGTGTCTGAAGCAGATAGATCTGGCCACCACCAGGAGCTGCATTCCAGTGCTCCCCTCCCAGAGTTTCAGGCAGGGGTTGACAGCTACATGAGAAAAGCATGCTTGCAGCTGAGTGAGCACCCCCATGTAGGGTCTGGGCATCCTTCCCAGAGCTGCGCCTGGCCAGTTAATGCACCTCAGTCTGTTTTTAATAATGGCCAAGGACCAAATTCTGCCAGTCTTGAATTTCTCCTGTCATCTATTTGGAAACTCTAAAGGAAAACTTTTCCTCTTTTTTTTTTTTTCCATCTGTGATCCACAGTCAAAAAATCACCTAGGTGCTTGGTCTGCAGTTACTTTGGCGAATGCAAGATGCTTTAAAAAAAACATCTGTGGATGTTTGTAGCTTCTTTCCTTTGCTGTTTGTCTCAGTCAGCAATTTCTTCAAGCACATACTGATGGCTCAAGACCAGAAAAACTGATGAAAAACAAATGAAAAGTGGGATATTACTATTTATTTATTTTTTTCCTGGATGCAATTGGGATGAAGTTGTGACCTTAGGGTAAATTAAATGTTTTAGGCAGATAATTAATATCTGGCTGTTGACAGTACATAATCCCTTTGCTTAAGAAAAACTCATAACACTACTGTTACCTAGAAGTATCTTAAGGAATTTCTGCCTGATTCAGCATAGGCACAGATAAAAATGAAAAAGTATCATATTGAAGGAAATTTGTGGACCTGAATGCATGTTCAGAATCATTAGCTCTGGTGTTGTAGTCAGATGGCTGACTCTAAGCTGACTGAAAGCTGCCAAATACTTAAAAGCCAAGCCAAGGGGCCAGATGTTGCCTGTGGAAGACTGTTCCCTACAGGTTTTTGCATCAGGCACTTGTACAGTCCCATTTAAACAGCAAGAAGAAAGCACAGAACTGCTGCGGTGTCCAATGTGCATTTTGGAATTGCTTGCTTTGAAGGAGGGAAAGCAATTTGGTAGGAAATGATAAGGACAAGCACGAATCCATAAAACTGTCTCCAAATCCTGTGAAGGAAAACATTACCTGCAAGCGCATCCTGAGTCCTTTAAGCATTTATATGCCCCTGTTGACTCCTTTATGTCAATTTACACCATCAAAACTCAAATCGTTGCACTACACAAAATCACATTCACTGTGCATCCTTGACAGCTTGCCAAATAGGATGCAAATGTATACATCTATCAGCTAATCATCATATGTAATAATAGTAATTAGCAAATAGCCAGTCAAGCATAACACAAAATTACAACAATAAACAACTGGACAATCTGCCATTCAGCACTTGCCACAGTCCCAAATGTCTCTTCTCTAGTCTGAATTGTGACAGCATCCTGTCTCTTCACAAGATCTGGGCTGACAGCTATTTCTGCAGTCTGTGTGTCCTGAGGGCAGGCAGGCACAGGCTCTTCTGTAGAAGGGTGGATCAGTTCTGTGTTCATTGCTGTGGTAATTTTGTACCCAATCCTCCAGTCGTGTGAATTATCTCAGCCAAACTAAAATGAAAGGAGCTACAAAATGTTACCATCAGCACAGCAACTAGAAAAATAAGTTTTGACCAGGTTTTCCAAAAGAGTCAGAGACTCAGAGGTTCACAGAAGTATGTAAAGAAATTTTCAAAAATATTTGTGTGTGTTAATTACTAAAACCTTACTGAAATTGAACTCAGTGAGAGGGAATCTTCTACTAGTCTGCCAGCCTCCTATGTACATCTTTGCTCAGCTGTGTGTGTTTAGGAAGTTCATCAGTCAAGTGGGTGTTTTTGAGAAGTTTGCCCTACGTTTATGAAGTATAAATGAGTCCCGAAAAAGTTTAATACTAATTAAATGTAGTGGATAGAGCAATTATCTTGTGATAAGTTGCCAAAGTTGTCATCCAAAAACAATCCAGAGCTGGTTCCCTTATGAAAGCATTGCTTTCCCAATCAGCCATGATTACTTTCAGCTTTGCTCCTTCAGGAAAAAAAAAAAAAAAAAAAGGTGCACCTTGCTATGTGTTTGCTATTATTCTGATTATTCTTGAACATCTCCATGGTTTCACCACAGTTGAATAGTGTCTGAGCTTCATGTGGTTTGCTCTCCCAGGGCCAACTCAGTGACCTGGAACCCGCACAAGATGATGGGCGTTCCACTGCAGTGTTCAGCCTTGCTAGTAAGAGAAGAGGTATGTCCCAAAATACTTGCTTCTCTGGTCCCTTCTGACATTTTCCTTCTTGCAGTTCTGCATGTTTTCCCCGTACGTGTGTCATAGTTAGCATTTGCTAATGTGATGAAGATTATAAAAGAAGCTGAGAAATAGACCTCTACTTGTGTACTCAGAGCTGTGAGTGCAAAAGGGAATTAAAGTAGCTGTCAAGCAGAAATGATAGATGCAATTAATGGCAATATTTTCACAGTTTTGTGGCTTTGTATTCGTATTGTCTATAGTTAAGTTGTGGGTGCCTAGCTGTGTAGCCCCACTGGCTTCGGTGTAGCATAAAATGTGGCTGTAGGCAAAATCTCATCCTCTTAGGATGAACGGTGTGGTATAAATGCAGTACGACAACTGTTCCAGAATCTCGGCCTCATTACACTTTCTAGACTTTTATGATAGATATTTCAATCCAGATCTGATCCATATATCCACTTCAAGGCACATGAAAATAAAAAGGGAAGACTGAAGTTCGCTTGGAATAAGAAGTAGACATTTCATTCAGTACTAGAACTTGAATTACCCTTCAAGCCTGTAATTTCCATAAAACCATCGGTTACTGGGACAGCTGCTATACAACCACTACTTACTAGACCAGCTATCAAAAAGCTGGTTGCTCTTTTGCTAACAGCTGTACAACAGATTGTATACAAAGTGATTGCACTTAGGAATAAAGAAGCTGACTTTTATTTGCCCTCAGGGTCAGTTGCCTGAAACAAATCCCACCTGATGAAGTCAGTACCATCCTTGACCTCTGGCAAGAACAGATGGCTCAGTTTAAGAAAAAAACAGTCCTCCTCCTCCCCCCACCCTTCATTTTACTATCTCAGTTTTGAGTTACACATAAAGCTTAGACTTGCTGATAAACAGCCAAGTTTTATTTCTTATTGGGCTGAAAATTGCAGTTTTAGGCAACAGATATACAAGATATATCTTAAACTTGATTGAGGAGCCAGAACATGACTCTCTGCATTTCACTTAAAAAGCTGACCTTTCGCATGAAAGCTTTCATAGGCCAGATTCTTCCCGTTGTTGCCTGCTGGCCCTCCCACAAAGCTGACTTTCTGAACAGTATCTTGCAACCCAGAAATAGCTCTAGCTGGCTATTTAAAAGCCATATGCTTTTTTGTTTGTTCAAAGCTTTCTGTACCTTAGGCATCCAACCTGAGCTGGGGGCTTTGCAGATATCTTTCTCAGAAAAGAGCTGTGCCTACATAAAAAGGACAAAATCAATGACAATCAGAATTTTAGACACCAAAGCAACTAGAAAAGTGGTGTGATAATATTTAAATTAGTCACCAAATTGGCCTGTTCTGAGTCAAACAGAGGAATGCCTTCCAAGAAAAGGAGGAAAAGGAACCAGATGAAGGAATAGTGAGAGAGATCCAAAAATGAACTTACTCATGACGATGCTAAGAAGCACAAAGTCCAGATTTAATTTAAATAACACCTTGGCTCTGGGAGCGGATTACACTTTGGTGGGTCAGGTGCCAGGGTGTCCTGGACACCAAACGAGGTGTAAAAGAATCAGACCACTGAGCAACTAAGTTTGGTTTTGTCCTTTTTTTTTTTTTTGATCTTTCTCTTGTGTTTGGACACATATTCCACTGAATGTAGGTGTTTTGTAATTTCTGCTGTGCAGCCACTTGCCCAAAGCAACTCTCAAAACAGTAGTCACACTTGTGCCGACAGGACTTTTTTGTGTCTCTGTCTCTATAAGGGACTGATGCAGAGTTGCAACCAAATGCATGCTTCCTACCTCTTTCAACAAGATAAGCACTACGACCTGTCTTACGACACTGGAGACAAGGCTTTGCAGTGTGGGCGGCATGTTGATGTCTTCAAGCTATGGCTGATGTGGAGGGCAAAGGTAGGACATCCTGCAGTGTACTTGTTTGCGCTGAAATAATGCACACCAGGTACTGGTTTCATTTCTGTGATCATTGTTTTAGGAAATACCTGACCTGAATTTCACTTATATAACATGAAAGAAAGAACATTATTATTTTCCCTTTTTTTATATTTTTAACAATTTAGCTTCAAAGCAGCACACATGATTTTGAAACTTGAACTCCATGGCTTTGCGTAGCATTTGCTTTGTGTAACTGTAGGAGTCTAACAGCATAAATCATATGCCTAAGAATGCTTTATATACTTTTCTGGAAGTAAAAAGATGTTTTATTTTAATGACATTCAGAAATTAAATGTGGCAAGATCAAGAATGCAGTACTTAGATTCACTGTATGAAGTAGGTATGGAGTCATCTTTTGAAAGAGTAGAGGAAAACTCATAAAAATCTGTTCTCTAGAAAATCTGAAAACACCAGCTCTAATAATTAATTAATCTGTATTTGTGAAATGTTGCTAAATAAGTTCTTCCATATATTTATTCAATCTATTATGTCAAGTTGCCTCAGTTTTTTTTTTTTTTTCAGAGGAGATGACATCACTGTTTTCATTTCCAGAAAGCCTTAAAGATCCTCATGTGCTTCATTAAAACTCTGAAAACAATTCTGAGACAGACACCAAGCATGGCTGGAGGTGTGGGAGTCTGTAAAGGGGGGTGCAATTTTCAGAGGTTGGAATAGCTGTTGTACTAACTGGGGCCCCTACACACCAGGCAGTTTCAGCCACATGTCTCTCTTTAGCTCCAGGCCTTTCTCCCAGGGCTATGCTAGCTCTACCCTGTTTCGAAATCTCTGTATACAGAAGGATAATGACATGAGCTTTTAAGTCAGTTCTGCACTGCCAGAACAGATTTAGTAGGGGACCTGCCTCCATTATTCAGAGACATTTCTTCTTTTAAAACCCATATTTTCAATGTCTTATACTGTTTTTTCTCTTCTCACACCCCACTTGTAATATTAATGTTAAAAATAGGATGTATGTTTCTTAAGTGGTTTATCTATTCCAGCTGTTTGTTCCCCTTCCTGCCTCTTAAAGCTGGATCCTTTGTGGCATCACAGCTGGTGACTGCAGGAACAATTATGATGTCACAGACAGAGGATTATGACTTCTGCCAGAGAAGAAAAAGCAGGATTTGCTGGAGCTCTTCAAAAACACGGCTTCTGACTTGATGTTGTGTCAATTAGAATAAAAAGGGGAAAAACACCGGGGAGGCAGGGCAGTATTCAAACAAAATGTGCAATTCCATAGCATCAGGCTGGTCTCTCAAAGCGTATTTTTGTGTTTAACTAGAAAGAATTATTCTTGGATAAAGCCCTGGCTCATTACCTCTTGGAGATTAAAGCCCCCTATTCTAAAAGTGGCCCCAGACTCCTCATGTATGGAACTCAGCATCTTCCTGTGGAGACAGTCCTCTGTGCCAGTCCAGGCCTCTCTCCAAAATCTACGGATGAGGCCACCCTTTATCACCAATGTTACGAATGTTTTGCTGAGAAACAAGTAGTATCAGGAGCATATTGTGCATTAGGGGAGTCAGTGGCAAGACCTCTAGGTGCATGAACTGCATACAGGAAAGTATCCTTCATCAGACAGAATCAGATCTTTAATCTGTCCCACAGAGATTTAGGAAAGGTGACCTGTGCTGGTGCTGTGGTGAGTGCTGCGTGGTCCTTTCAGTGCTTCTGGTCACAGAACAGATAGTCACATCATTATTTTTTTTCCTTTTTTCTCTAAAGGGAACCACAGGATTTGAAGCACAGATTGATAAGTGCTTGGAACTTGCAGAATACCTATACAACAAAATAAAGAACAGAGAAGGGTATGAAATGGTATTTGATGGAAAGGTATGTACTGCAACTGTTTTTTTCTTCCCAGTTGGTCAGCATCACTTGCTGTAGATACCGGGATGCTACCAACACTTCACACCAAACCACGCACAGCAAAAAACAGTGTCCCTTGTAACAAAACTCTCTTTCTTATGGGATCCAGGGATAAGGCAGCTGTCCACAAGTTACCCATTTGTACAGTTTCACCCCAGTGAACCTAAACGCAGGGATCTCGGGATAAAGCAGCACACGCACAGTTAGAACCAGCTTTCAAACAATAAAAAGAGGTTGTAGTTTTGTAATTCCAGGGTGCATTAGGAATGTGGGTTAGAGTGCCCCATGTAGCTCTGAAAGGTTGTTTGTGCAAAGTTCATTTATCAGCAGCCTCCAGTGAGCAGTCACAGGGGCCCCACAGGGACCTGGGGTGATCTGTGGAAACCATCCGTGTTGCAGTCCCTAAGTACTCCATGCCTAAGTACCCACAACACAAGGATAAATATCACCCTATGCCTCCAAACAGAGATCACAGACCCATACCTGCATGCCACTATGTAATTTATTTCCCACACCTTACACATCATCACTGAATTTGGTCCACTGAGTGTCCTGATGGGTAAAGATACTGACAGCAGTCAGAGCTGCTCTAACTCATGCGTTTAGCATCCAGCAAAGAGGAATGCAGTGAGGCAGGCAACTTTTGGGATATTGCAAAAATACAGAAAATGTCAACTGATTTTGACTTTCCACTTGGTGCTCCCACGTAAGTTGAAGTAGCTAAGGCGCTGTGATGCATACATATTAATTCAGGAGCTAGCTGAATCAAATGGAGAAGTAATAAATTTCATTAAATGTACAAAAAAATCTTAGACTATCTCATGCATCACCTGTGACTCCTGTTTACAGGGCCAGATTTTACATTATGCTGTCATGTAATAACAGTAAATGACACGGTCCTTGCCTCTAAATTATCTGTAATAGACATTTGCCTTATCCGTATTCCCTTCAACCTCTTGGGGGGACAGCACCTACAAAATCTAGATGCTTCTCAGTAAGGGATAAATATATTTGCACAGCTGGGTGATGTGTTTCCGCATCTGACATCCTGGGAATAAATTGCCTAAAATTATCCTTTCTGCATTAATAATGATGATGACTCTCAGCGGACTACAGTAATGAAAGCCATTGATTGCTGTCACAATATGATGCATGAGAGGGGGAAAGGCATTAGTTTAATTGCAAGTGAGATATTATGAGCATTTCTTGCAACATAAACCATTATTATTCTGTGTTTAGCCTCAGCACACAAACGTCTGCTTCTGGTATATACCTCCCAGCTTGCGTAGCATGGAAGACAACGAAGAGAGGATGAGCCGCCTTATGAAGGTAAGAAGTGTCCCCCCGGATGTTGGGTGGTGAACAGTGAAATCTGAACAGGCAGGCAGGCCCCAGAATGAGCTCCAGAATATGGGGCCAGGTCACTTTGCTATGTTCTGGCAAATGATACATCCATCGTAATTTAACTGCAGGTTAGCCTGGCACCATCGTGCTGTGGTCTCCACGTTTGGTATTCCCTGGGTTTGCCTCTTCTCTAGAGTGTGTTTTCAACTTTGGTTATAGTAAACCACAACTGGTAAACCCAGCAAATGTAATAATTGCTTGGTGACACAATGGCACTCTGGCATACAAAAAGAAGATGGGAAATGACTGCAACAATTTTTTGAGCATTAGGAGCACCAGTTACTGTGTCCAATTGCCTATCAGCAATACTGAGAAAGTAGAGGGAAAATTCCCCCATGATTTTAAAAGCTGGACAAAGAAACCAGATAAATCCAATGCCTTTCCAATAAGCTGTTTACTCCTTAATAGAAGATAATTTTTTTATCAATATTGGACATATTTTCATTTTAACATTTCTTATAGCTCTTCATCTGTATAAAGAAAATAATAATAATAACCTTACTCCACTCTTTATTATAATAATAGTAATAATAACATTATTATTAATAATAATAATCTGCTTTTGGGTTTATGCCATTGCAGGTGGCACCAGTGATAAAAGCCAGGATGATGGAGTATGGGACGACCATGGTGAGCTATCAGCCTCTGGGAGACAAAGTGAACTTCTTCCGGATGGTCATCTCAAACCCAGCAGCAACTCATCAGGACATTGATTTCCTGATTGATGAAATAGAGCGCCTGGGACAAGATTTATAATAGGCGGGTGTGAAAGTCTGTTCCTGGACCTCTAAGTAGACAATTAAGTTGTCACAAACTGTGCGAATGTATTTGTAGTTTGTTCCAAAGTAAATCTATTTCTATATTGTGGCGTTGGAGTAGAGTACAGTTTAAAATCAAGAAACATGGCTCCTTTAAAGTCCTTTCCTGAGTTTTAGAATACCTCTTTAATAATTAGCTGCACAAAAAGCTGCATTGAAACAAATAACGAAAAACAGAAGATACTTAAAATGTTACCCCAATTTTTAACACAGTGACTACTTCAAATGAAAAGCAATCGGACTGAATGATGCAAAATTTGCCCAAAATGGTGACAAAATCAAATTGGGGGAAGGGGGAGGGGGTAGTGAGAAACAGAGTATACAAGCTGAATGTTTAAAAGTGAAAGTATTTTGCCTTTTTCGTAGTATTAGAAAAGAATTTCTAATTTACCTATAGCAACATTTCAAATGTATTTAAATAGGTATAGTTTTACAAAAGGAAAAATATATATATATTAAAAAATCCTATTTTGTAAACTATATATTTTTATTTTATATGGGTTATAAAACTGCAAGGACAGAAGCTGGAAATTAACTAGAATTCTTTTTCTTTTGATGGAGGTGCCTCAAATATTTATTACTGCTTATTTTAAACCATAAGCCCACATACATTCTGAAGAGGTACCCATACCTCATTTCTCCATGTCACATGGATTGTGGATCTCCAGGATTGATTACTGAAAAAACCTCAAGAGTACTGCAGCTCTTAAAACCACTTAATAAGATCAATTACAGTACAACAATAGGATGCTATTATTCCTAATTACGTTTCCCACTTGGCCTAACTAAGCAGACGCACAATCAATATACAGTGCTAACCAAGACTGAAATAAGGTTGTATTTGGATGGTTTCTTTGTCCTGTGGTAAAAAAGCCTATCCAAAAATAGTAGTGTGTCTGAATAAATGCTTATGTTGTAACAATTTCCTCTACGAGCAGTGCAAAGCTACAATGAAAATACAAACTGACTGAAATTCTTTCTAAAGAAAGCTACATTAAGAGGGTAAAGACTTCTCACAGATGTACAGGTCTGCAGGACAAGGCTTAAATGAAACATGACTATAGTCCAAATGGCAGTGATGGAGCGTAAGTAACAAACTGCTTTGTCAGAAGCTTCTCCCAGTACTGGATTACATCCCTGTTTGCCATGGTTTTTGAAATTGCAGGGAAAAAAAAAAAAAAAAAAAAAAAAAAAAAAAAAGAGCTTAGGCTACATCTGCCTAGAACAGTCCACATGGAGCCTCACCAGCCTTCACAGGCACAGCTCTTGCAGAATTCATGTGCTGCAGCATTCCTTAACATTAGTGGTGACTCCGAGATGGCAGCTGAAGTTTATCCTCTTTCCCCTCAGTATCTGGAAGCGTTGGCAGGAATTATGGGGCTTAGGCCTATCTATTTATAACCCTACTGAAGTTTTGGTTTAACTTTGCCTAAATGGCCAACTTCTGTTTGTGAAGCAATATTGTTTTGCTGGCTCTAAAATACTTGAAGAGAGAATAAGAAGTGCAATGTGGTTTTAATTTAGTCTAAAATACATAAATGAAATATTAATGTAATATCATGAGGACATGAAGTAAGAAGGAAATAAATTGTGTCTGTAATTGTGTTGCCTTTATTATATTGATAGTACTGTTTTGTCACCTCAGATTGAGGCTGTGCACTTTAGATTTAAACTGTACAATGTTGCAAATCAACATGTGTTGCTGTATAAGCTTGTACAATATATTATTGATATGTCATTATTTGTGTGGTAGTAGTATTTATATTGTAAGAGCTGCATCACGCCAGTCCCTCTACTGTATCTTTGCTTGGTATTAACCTCTCCTTGTCAGCTTTTAGGCAGACCTCTCACCTCACTTTGGTGGATTTCCATTGCTGCCTACAGTGCATAATGGAGTGAGCTGAGCTATAGAGGAGATGCCAATTCTGTCAGGAAGGACTTCAATGTGACCTTTGCTGAACATGTCAAAATCACCAGCCTAATCACTGAAATACTGAGTAGAGCAGCAAATTACAGTCTTTCTTGCTGTGAAAAAGGCAAGCAGAGAGCATTAAAAAAAATAGTACAGGGACAATGATGAAGGTGATGAATAGCCTGGTTACATCTTGCATGTGCAATTCTGTTTTAAAGTGCTAAGTGCATACGATGTATTTATTAGCTGTATGTGCCAATCCAAGATTTGCATTCGGTGTTCCAGGAGAACCAGCATTTTTTTCCACTTTACTATGTTTATTGCAGCCCGGAAGGAGCGGCATAGCAACCTGTTCTTGTGTTTGACCAAAGTATCTTATATGTGTTGTTGATCTAAATCCAAATAAAAGTGTAAAATGTGACTGTGGGTCTTTTCATTAGCAGCACGGATGGGCACTGTCAGCATAAAACAGATTTATCACTTGTGCCACTTCGGAGCAAGGCCCCAATAAAGAGAATGTTTAATTGTACTGCTTTTCTGTGTCTCCTTCTGGATTTTTTCATGGCAAGATGCATTCTGTTAATTATCATAACATAAAAACAATTCCATCACCAGACCCTTTTTGAGGCAATACTTGGCACCAACATACAAGTGTAAATCTGCCATCTGCTATTCCTTTACCTTATCTTTACCAGACGGATTTAGTTGTTTTATTCTCCTCAGACAAGCTCAACAATTTTTTATCTTTTGTTTTGTCTTTTCATTCCATGAGCACTTATCCCCAAATTAACCATAGACTGTAATCAGCCTCCAGCACAGAGGAAGCTGTCAGGATGCTTTCCAGGGTGACACAAGCTATATGATGGCAACAATTTAAAAGGGCCATGAAATACTAATAAAATTAAATAAATAAATAAATAAATAAATATTTTAATCTGCATGTCTCCCTGGCCTCATTCTTCCAAAATCCTGTCTGCCCTATTTTACTTCTCTTCTCTGAAGAGCTGCTTAGCCTACAGCAGATGCAGAGAAAGAAACTAAAATGATGCTGTTTAGGAAGTTTATGTCTGAGATGAGATTTTGTATATCATTTCTGTAAATCTGCAGTAGAATTTGTGATTAATGCCTATACCCCGTACTTTGGCAGAGCCCAGCGAGAGGCTCTGTAAGGAGAAACAGAGCTGGAGAAAACACTGGGCAATAGGACATACTCCTTACCCTGATGAAGCTCTTTGGTGCTGGGACAGGGAGCAGAGTTTTATTACTTTTGCCTACTCCCATGTGTCCATGAAGCTTGGGCTTTGCTGTAAACTCTTTGCACCCAGAGCTGCACGGCTGATGGAGCAGATCTGCCTGTCCCAGCCAAGCACCTCCTGGCCACACTGAAGGAACGCAAAATAAAGTTGACAAGGAAGAAGAAATCTCCATGAGAATCTGGGTAACAGTTCTCCACAAAGACTGGCTCCTTTTGACTATATGAGAATAACAGCTGTTTTGCTGTTCCTCTGCTGTTTACCACAAGGTCCCCAGAAGAGCACTCTGCATGGGGAGAACCATGAATGTGGAAGAGGAGATGACCTATCTCATTGCAGAAGCATACACTCACAGCAAGTTTGCAGTGGCCTTTGGCCATTTCCCAAGCTGCTGTGCAATCACACAAAGGTCCCAGGAGCCATTAGTCCCTCAGGTCCTCTGAGCACCCCACCACCCCAATGGGCTGTGTCTGCCTCTCCACACCAGACCTCCTTCTCTACCTTCTCATGCCTCTTTCATCCCTCTTGCCCCTTCCCCACAACATGGATGTATGTGAGCATCTCAACCATCTTCATAACTCGATGGGACATTTTTTTCTTAAAGGTTCTTTTGAAACGTAGCTTGCGAATTCAATTAAAACTTGTACAACAAGAGTGGGGTCCTCAGTCCAAGAAGTCACTATCCTGTTTTTTAGCATGGGATGGTCCTGGTCCAAGCTAATTCCATGAGAAGCACAATATCAGTGAGTGGCCCCACCCTGGAGACAGTCTGCTATGAAAGAATGGAGAGGAAGAAGGAAGAGGTTTGCAGAGTTTAGGGAGGCCTCAAAACCTACTCTGAGCCAACCCAACTGACTCATATCCATCACAGCACAGTCCACTGAGTGTGTTCAGTGCTATTGAAGTATTGCATAGTTTACTTCTAAAATTTGGATTTAATAAATTTTGGTTTAGTGAATCCTGGATAAACCCGGTTCTGTGAAGGAGAGACTGGCTGAATGAGCAAGAGTGATGGTGGCCCTGTACAACTGATGCAGCTGGCATCTGGTATTTTCTGGAATTTTACTCTGGAGATCACAATTTCATCCAGAGTGACAGTCTGCTCTTTACTGAAAATACCCTTTTACTGAAGATAGCCATACTTCCATAAATAAATACTGTGTTCATTTCTTGATACAGCGTGCAAAACTACATGTTGTCAATAAAGCACAGCATTTTACCAATGATGTCTATGGGCTGTGAGGAACTAGAAAATATGTTCACAACTGTCTTAGGCACCACTCATGGCCACCAGAACTTCAGGCTAAGCAGTGTGCCTGCATAAAAAAAAAAAAAAAAAAAAAAAAAAAAAAAAAAAAAAAAAAAAA